>OX422210.1:547508732-548708732 GCA_949130495.1 Sambucus nigra
ACTGCCACGACTACCCATAGAGTGGTTCGACAAAAAAATTCTCTTTCACATCGGAAGTAAACTTGGCAGACCCATTAAAATCGATTTTAATTTTGTATCCTCTACTAGGGGAAAGTTTGCTCGGATATGTATTGAGGTTGATCTGTCGCAACCACTCATCCCATGTTATAAGCTGGATGGGAGAAAATACCGTTTGGAATATGAGTTCCTCCCATACATTTGCTTCACCTGTGGAAGGATAGAACATAAAAGCGAACTGTGCCCCCTAAACCCGGACAGTCAGGGTCCCGGCCAAGATTCGACGACCTCCAACTCGCCGCGTATGGACAACACGAATAGACAAAACACCAGCAAACTGCAAGAACGACCACATGACAACCCGACTGTACAGGTGGAAGAAACGGATAAGAGGGTCCAAGCCAGTCGGGGAGACTCAATGGAAAATTATTTTGGCCGATGGATGCTGGTAAAGCGTAACCAAAGTAGCAGACGAACGAGCATGGGGCATGAAAGCAACAGGTACGACCAAAGTAAACCATCTAGTTACAATAGATTTGCTGGACTGGGCAATCTGTCGTACGAGGTTGGGAATAACAAAGCACATGGTCCAACAAATCAACAACGTACGAGACAACCAACAAGGCAGAAATCCCCAGGAAAAAATAAAAAAAGACGGCATGTACCAGCAGTATTAGGTGACTTTATGAGAGGACCGCCAACTTCAGTCAAGCACGCTACCACGACGGGTGTCAATCTGACAGAAATGCCACTCACTAAGGCCCACAACCGTACGAACCAAACGCAGACTATAAATGACCCTATGACAGGAAAGTATAGAGACCCAGCACCAACAACTGCCATCTCAGTTCATGAGTTGGATGAGACGGGTATGGCAGCGGCGCACAGTGTACAGGTAAGTACCTCTACCATCATTACTCCCCCCAACCATTCCCCTAATACTATTAATGCTTTTGCCAAAAATTATATAAATAAGCTGAAACCACACACTAAGCTAAATACTATAACCCATCATTCTGCGAACAGTGGACCTCTTGAAAATATTTCTTCAACGAGATATCAACCGTCTGCCATTATCCTTGCATCCAATGGATGCTCCCCCATTTCCCATCGCCTTATTAGGTAACCTACCAGTGCAACACCTCTGTCTGGTAGAGGGGAGGAAATAGTTCATCATTTACCCGAAGACGGAAACAGCAATCAACATGAGAATCATGTGGAGTGTCGCTCAGACTTGGATAGTGGTCCGGACCATGGAACTGCCCGAGGGGGGAGACAAGGTAATGCAGGGAAGACTACTGAAAATGTCTTCAACCAAAGAGTCCATCAACAGGATTAAAAACGTCCTTCTGTGGCCCAGTGCTGAGGAACTTCCCATACCAAAAAATTTAGCTTCTATGTCTGTGCTCACGTGGAACTGTAGAGGGGCCGGCAAACCCCTGTTTAAACCCACCTTTGCTGAACTCTGTAACAACTTCAAACCTAAAGTTATCATCCTTATGGAAACTCAAACGGATTTTGCCAATTTTTCTAGTTATTTTGAGAGTATGGGTTTCTCTGACTGGGAGATATCCGAAGCCCGGGGTCGTTCGGGTGGTATTTGGGTCCTCTGGAACCAAAGCACGATCAAATTACGCTCAATCAATGTCTCCAACCAGGCCATCCATCTCCTTGTAACCCTTAAAGGCTATGATGACTGGATTCTTTCTGCTATCTATGCTAGCCCTAATCATACCCTGCGCCAAACTCTTTGGCACAATCTTAAAAATCTGGCGCAGGATCTCGACACCTCCTGGCTGGCCACGGGTGACTTCAACGACCATTTCGATGCCTCGGAGAAAAGAAGCTACTCCAGCCATAACAAAGACTCTAGATGTAGTAAATTTGTTGAAAATGTTAATAATTGCAATCTGACTGACCTTGGTTGCACGGGCCCGCGCCTCACCTGGACCAACAGTAGGGGTGGAGTTGTGAAGACCCTTGTCAGACTTGCCCGAGCTCTTACCAACCCTGATTGGCGCATGCTCTTCCCGGATGCGATCGTCGACAACATCCCTCGCACCGCGTCCGATCACTGCCCCGTGATTATAAATTTTAAGGTAGAAATCCAAACTCTCTCATCCCCCGCCCCTTTAGATTGCTTTCTTGTTGGTTTGAGCGTCCCGAAACTGGAATAATAATATTAATTTGCTACATAACATAAATATTTGTATTCCTATTATAAAATAGTGGAACCACTCGGTGTACGGTCACATTAACACAACTAAAAAACGTATCCTCCGTAGAATAAAAGGTATCCAAATTGCGCAGGAAACCCACTTCTCTCATAACCTTGATAATCTAGAAAAACAACTCATAAACGATTATAATAACATTCTTCGTCAGGAAGAAATTCTAAGGAAACAAAAAGCCCGCATTAAGTGGTTGAGATAAGGTGATAAGAACACCAAATTCTTCCATACATCCACTATTATTAGAAGACGTGTCAACAGGATCGATAGGATAAAAATTGATAATGTTTGGGAGGACGATACTGGTAAAATTATGACACACACTAACAACTACTTCATATCCCTCTTCTCTAAATCCTGCAATACAACCCACACTAGCAGTTTTATTAATTTTGATCACCCCCGTTTTGAGAACAGTGAGAACAGCATGATGGACCTCCCCCTCTCGATTGATGAGGTCAAACAGGCAGTTTTCAGCATGGACGGACTTAAGGCCCCGGGGCTTGATGGTATACAACCCATCTTCTGCCACACCTTTTGGGAGGCTACTAAGTATAGTCTGTTCAAATTTATGAGCGATTGCTATAACTCTCTTGACTTTTCGGAACAGGCTAACACCAGCCATGTCACCCTCATCCCTAAACTTGACAACCCGGAAAACATCACCCAGTTTAGGCCCATTACCCTTTGCAATGTCCCGTACAAAATCCTTGCTAAAGTCATTGTTAATAGGCTTCGCCCCATTCTCTGCAAAATTATTAGCCCAAACCAAGCTAGTTTCCTACCTGGTCGTCAAACTTCTGATAATATTATTATTACCCAAGAGATCATCCACTCTCTTAATACTGTAGAGGGGGCCTGAAGGTAATCCTGGGATTAGGGATAATCCACTAATTAGCAACAGTGTTCTGAGGATAAGCTCAAGCGTGGCAAACTCAAGCGTGGCATCTTGGTGAGGCAGCTCAGCGTGGCAACTCAAGCGTGACATCTGGGCGAGGCAGCTCAGCGTGGCAACTCATATATTAGCTTATTGTTTTAATCACATCGTACTTTCATTATTGATTTCTGTAAGCTCTAACGATTGTAATGACGTAACGATAATAACTAAAGGGTTTTGTATGAGGTCAAACGGTACTTGCGAGAGACCAGGCTTGGCAGGGCCTGGGAGAGCTTTCATGCTCTATCGAATGACCTCACTGTGGGAACTTTAGAAGGACCTGGTTTGGAGGATTGAGAAGTAAGGCACCGTTGGGGCTTGTCCTGACCACCGTAGATACACCTGGTAAAGCACCGAAGGACCCTGACCGTGGAACCTCAAGCGGAGCAGCTTGGAGTTCTATCGGGCATTAAGTTATGGACCAAACAACCCTATACTTAATGTCACATCTACTATGGGTGATGTCACTAGCCATCTAAACGTTTGTCAGACATACACTTGAGTAAACCGCTGTGGTATTTGGGGCTGTCAGGTAGTTGGTGAACCACCTCTGCGACAACAAACCCCTGACACACAGTGGATAGGCAAAAGGCATGTCTTGGCATTTAATGTTTATGACATGGAGACAACTAGTGCATCAGGCATTTAATGTTGTGACATAAAGTATGAGGGATGTCTTTCATACTCTTTAATGACTGAGTTGCCTCGGGGGTGGTGTGGGGGGCTATTTAAGGACCCCAACCACCTTTGAGGAGAGCATGATCTTTTTGGAGAATTAAGAAAAAGAATCATTGCAAACTAGAGAGTTCACTAACTCACCATTGTCATTTATTGCGAAGCTTTTAATATTTGACAGAGATTCTTGAGGGAGTTTGGTGTGTTGCTACCTGCCTATCAGGATGTATCTAGGGTGCTTATTTTCCCTCTCCCTCTAGCTAAGTCACTTCTAAAGTTCATTATTATTCCCTGAGTCATACACGAGAGGCTTTGTGAGTTTAAACTGAGTCCATCTTCATTGAGTTTTGTGTGTGTGTTTCCTATAATTAGTCTAGGGTGTTGGCTAATTTAACTCGTGGTTACCATACTCAATAGGGGTTACGCCTCCACATATATAATCTAAAGTACCCTCTTACATTTGGCGACTCTGCTGGGGAGGCATCCTTCTAGAGAAGGAGTATGGCGCAGGATAACGCTACTAGAAGACTCAATTTTGATGACATACAGCATAATGAAGAACAAGCTGCAAGGGAACAGGAGGCCTTAAGAGATGGGGCTCCTCGGGGAGAGATACCGCTGGCTCCAATAACGATAGGCGTCCCAGGGGCTGCACAACCCTCCACGAGCGTAGGGCTGGGACCTACCCAGATGGCGCTCCTCATGAGCAAATTTTACGAGTTTTTGCAAACCCCAGTAGCTTCCACTATGCTGGGAGGATTGGAGACTAGTGCCTTCGTGACACCAGGAGTGGCCCCAGGGGCCCCACCAGGGGCAGGCGTTACGGGAGCGGTACCAGCAAGTGTACCCTCTGTTGTGAATCCCACTGTGGGCGGCTCAGGCGTTTCAATGGCGCAACCGATAACGTTCGCTCCAGTTGCAACGAGCGCTCAACCATCTGCTCCGTTGCAGGTGGCCCCAGTGGCCTCGCCCTTGGAAGAGATGAGAAAAGAGATGCAGAAGGAGATGCTGAAGTTCATGCAGTCTTCCTCACAGGCTGTGGGCGAGGTGGCAGCAGTCTACGACGACTTCCGGACACCTTACCCCCAGGAGTACAATGACGAACCCTACCCGAAGGACTATATTCCCCCTACCTTTGAAAAATATTCAGGGAAGGGGGGGAACCCGAAGGAGCACATCAAGCGTTTCGTCGAGCACCTGGGGGCGCATTGCAATGACAAAAAGCTTAGGCTGAGGGAGTTTTCCAAATCCTTGACTGATAAGGCCTACACTTGGTACTCTCACCTGCCTCCCAATAGTGTCTCCACGTGGGAGGAGATGCACGTATTGTTTGTCCGAAAGTTCTTCTTGGCAGAAGATGAGTTCACCCTAACCCAACTTGGCAGGGAGAGGCAAAGGCCAGGAGAGGAGGTAGTGGCCTATATCCGAAGGTTTAGGGAAAGGTCCCTTGACGTGAGGGAAGAAGCTAAGGAGGCCAGGTTACTACAAATTTGTGCTGAGGGATTACTTCCTGAGTATATCTGTCACTTGATCAATGAGACACGCGAGGGAACTTTTTCAGCTTTCTTAAAATCTGCAAGAAATATATCGTTGGTGGTGCGACCTAGCCCGGTAGTAGCCCCCATGATGTTCAGACAGACGATACAACCCATCGGGGGAAGGACACAGGCCCCACGGGTAGGATATGTCGAGAGAGAAGATGGGGGCAAGGCTCAGAGGAAGGACAACAAAAGAAAGTTCGGAAGGGATAGGGAAGACCCGCCACCGTTGCCTTGTACGGTGGAGGAGGCTATGAGTTGCTATAACGCAATGGTCCAAGGCGGAACGGTTTACGAGCCAAAAGGTGTCCCGATAGAGGAGCCCGACGTGGCAACTAGGGCCAATCCCAAATATTGTCAGGTGCATCGAAAGGTCCAGCATCCAACAGAAAGCTGCTTCACGCTGCGAAGAATCATAGACAAGTACGTGAAGGCGGGAACGCTGCAAATTCCCCCACAAAACGTTAACAATAACCCGCTCCCGGCGCACGGGGCCAATGTTGTGACGGCCTATGATGAAGAGGTAGAGCGAGAGGGGAGAGGGGCAACGAGGGAGTTCGATAAAGCACTTGAGTATTGCACTAGAGGAATGGCCAACGTAGTTCTGGCGTATGATGAAGCAAGTGCTAGGGACGCAGAAGACGCCTATAGCGTTGAGGGCGAGGAAACAGGTCCAGTCATAGAATACAGCGCAGTTTCAAAATCCCCAAAGTTCGCTTGGTTCTTCGATCAAGTGGGGATACCAAAGGAGAGCAGACTGGAGATAACTCGGGCGATCCTTGACATCGCGAAGAAGGACGCGGTTCCCTCGCTGAAATGGAGAGGACCCATGGCGAGGCTGGTAAAAAAGTTCCTATTAGAGGTGACCTTCAGCGATGCAGATAGAGCTGTAAGGTTCCCTCATAACAGGCCCTTGTATGTGACGGCCAGTATCAACGGGGTTAGTTTTGCAAGAACGCTTATGGATGGGGGTGCTTCCATCAACATTATGCCGATCAACTCCTTCCACGCAGCTGATATCCCAGAAGAAAGGTTGGTCCCCATGCCTCTGGTAATCTCAGGGTATGACAACCAATCTTCCAAATCCATTGGGTATGTGAATGTGGGAATTGTAATGGGAAATCTGAGTTCCCACATCAAGTTCCATGTAATAGAAAGTGCAACTTCCTATCATTTACTAATAGGAAGAGTATGGATGCACAATCAAGGTTTAGTTCCTTCAACATATCATCAATGCGCCAAGGCGAATGTTAAAGGAACAGAAGTGACCATTAGGGCTACAAAAAGGCCCTTCGCCATCGAGGAAGCTCACTTTGTGGATGCGGCCTTTTATACGGAGTTGGAGGAAGATGCTCGAGTCCTAACAAGAAGAATGGAGGGGGCATGGGTTCCCTCGATCAGAGATAGAATGGGGCCTCTGAACGAGCAAGGCAAAGAAGCCGCGAATAATGAAGGGGTGAGGGCCGAAGAAACCCATCAGGTGATCCCTCGACCCCAAGGTACTACGAAGCAGCTCAAAAACAAAGTAAAGCTTAGAATGGATCCTGTGGAGCATGAGGTCCAACGGCAAAGCGTGCTGAGTCGCTTTTCAGGAGGAAGAATCGCTGAGGCTTCGAGAGAAAGGAAGAGGAAGGCCTTGGCAATAGCTACCAGCAGGCAATGCAAGAAGGTGATCACTGAGGAGGGGAAGGTGGTATACCGTTTATAACGATGTGAGCGGGCGGCCGAAGAGACCGAGGATGGGGCTGACCCGTTATATGAGTGTTTCTTGATAGATCAACAGGGACAGTGTATGGTGATAGACAACTCCAACATACAGGAGTTCGTGGAGGAGGTCGCCGAAGAACCAGACTACATGGCAAATCAACCGAAGCCCCAGGCACAAGAGTTGGAGCGGTTGAACCTGGCAGGAGAAGGGGAAGACCCAAGGCCCATCTTCATCGCGAAGGATCTCGGTAAGGCGAAGCAAGAAGCCCTGGTTGGGCTAATCCGGGAGTTCATAGATGTCTTTGCGTGGAAGTATACCGAAATGGAAGGACTAGATGAGGAAGTGAGCTGCCACAAGCTAAACGTGACACCTTCAGCCATCCCGGTAAAACAGGCAACAAGAACTTATAAACCTGAGTTGGATTTGAAGATCAAGGAAGAGGTTCAGCGTTTATTGGCAGCAGGATTCATCAAACCAATACAACATCCCCTGTGGCTATCTAGCATTGTGCCAGTAGGGAAGAAGGACAAGAATCAAATAAGGATCTGTGTGGATTTTAGAGATTTGAACAGGGCTTGCCCCAAAGATGAGTTCCCTCTACCTTCCATCGATAGCTTGATAGATGCCACGGCTGGACATGAGATGTATAGCTTCATGGATGGGTACGTTGGGTACAATCAGATCAAGATGGACCCCGTGGACGCAGAGAAAACGGCATTCAGAACCCCGTTGGGCAATTTCATGTACAAAGTAATGCCGTTTGGACTTAAGAACGCGGGAGCCACTTATCAAAGAACAATGATGGCCATTTTTCACGATTTCCTCCACAAATTTGTAGAATTCTATGTGGATGATTTGGTCATCAAATCGAAGAAGGAGGAGTCCCACCTAAATGACTTAAAGAAGGTGTTTACTCGATGTAGGAAGTATAAACTAAGGATGAACCCATTGAAGTGCGTCTTCGGAGTAACATGTGGAAAGTTTCTGGGCTTCGTGGTTGATCGACAAGGGGTGCAGATGGACCAGGATAAACAACGCGCGATCTTAGAAATGCCGTACCCAAGAACGGCGAAGGAGCTAAAAAGCTTCCTCGGAAAGGTCTCCTACCTCAGAAGATTTGTACCAGGATTGGCCGAGGTAACACACCCGTTGATGCAACTGCTGCGAAAGAACACAAAGTTCAGGTGGGAAAAGGATCACCAGGAGTCCCTCGATGAGTTGAAGAAACTGCTCGTTTCACCGCAAATCATGGTTCCTCCACAGGCAGGAGCACCGTTGCAGCTATACCTCACCTCCACTACAAGGTCCGTTGGAGCTTTGCTGGCACAGGAGATCGACGGGCAAGAACGGCCAGTGTATTACCTCAGTAGGATCATACATGGGCCGGAGATTAGATATAGCAGCCTAGAAAGGCATTGTTTGGCCTTAGTCTTTGTAGCACAAAAACTTAGACATTATATGCTGTCTTTTACAATTCATATTGTAACTAGATGTGATCCTATTAAGTACTTGTTGGCTAGAACTATCTTGATTGGCAGGGCAGCTAGGTGGTTCCTTATTCTCTCCGAATATGATTTAAAGTGTGTGGTTCCTCGTGCTATCAAGAGCCAGGCGTATGCTGATCTGTTGGCAATCTTTCCATCAGGAACGTTTGAACCACCTAAAGAAGACATTCCGGGAGACGACTTACAAGCCAACTATCTGGACACAACCGATGAGGAATGGACGATGCAGTTCGATGGGTCTTCGGCTGAAAAAAAAGGAGGGGCAGGGGTCATCCTTTCAAAAGGAACGGAGGAAATTTGCCTTTCCTACAAACTAGATTTCCCTTGCTCCAATAACGAAGCAGAATACGAAGCGTTGGTACTAGGGTTGCTGGAGGCTCTTCGAAGGGGAATTCGTTCACTCTGCATCAAGGGTGATTCGAACTTAGTAATTCAGCAAGTTAATGGAGAATATGCGTTGAAACACATGAATTTGGCACCGTACAGAACGATCATTCAAAGGCTCCTCAGCCAGTTCCATCGGGCCAAAATCAGAAGACATCCCAGAACAATGAACCGACATCCAGACGCTTATGCCACTATTGCTCAAAAGATGGTCATGAGGAGCGATACGACTATTGTTACGATCCAACGAAGAACAGCTCCTTCGGTGATACAGTCAATACTACCGACGGAGGGAGACGCGGGTTGGAGAGGAGAGGTCAGGAAGCAACTGGAGTCTGGCGAAGGAGCTATGGGACTCAGAGAGTTGGCCCAATACTTTACAAACCAGGGAAATCTTTACTTCAGAAATGCAGGGGGATGGTTATCGAGATGCATTGGGCCAGAGGAAGCAGAGCGGAGGTTGAAGAAAACACATGAGGAGCACTGCGAAACAACTGAGATACCTCTTTATAGGAGAATTCAAAGAGGGGGATATTTTTGGCCTAAAATGAAACAGGATGCGGCAGAACTACAACGGAATTGTGATAAGTGTCAGCTATTTTTCGAAGCAGCTGAGTGCCATTTCATTGAAGCCCAAACAGACTGGAGGCAGCCCTATATCGACTTTATTCAGGGTGGAATTGTCCCAACGGAGAAATTGGATGCGATGGGACTAAGGCGAAGGGCCCCGAGGTTCTATATCCAAGAGGGGCAGCTTTATCGAAGGGGGTACTTCAACAGGCCGTTGCGTTGCATTACAAAAGAAGAAGCAACTGAGGTCCTCAAACAAGCCCATGACCCAGCTCACATGGGAGGGGCCAAGTTATATGATCAGCTGATGACGTTGGGGTATTATTGGCCAACGATGGAGAAAGACTCCGCCGAATTTGTCCGAAAATGCAAGGCTTGCCAGCTTCATGGAAATATGATCCATGCCCCATCGGCGGACTTACACTCTCTGGCAACGCCTTATCCTTTCCACACTTGGGCGTTCGACCTCGTGGGGGCGATACATCCTTCGTCGAGGGGTAAGATATGGATACTGGTAGCAACGGAGTGCTTTACAAAATGGGCTGAAGCAATACCACTTAGAAGGGCCACGGCTGGAGTAGTGAGTAGCTTCATCAGAGAGTATATCATTTGCCGTTTTGGGATCCCAAAGGTTATTCTCTCAGATAATGGGACTCCCTTCGTCAACTCAGAAGTAACGATGCTCACAGACAAGTACTCCATTGTTCATCACACTTCAACGGTAGCATACCCGAAGGGGAATGGTCAGGCTGAAGCAACTAACAAAACTCTGGTTAATATCTTGGCTAAAACGATGGAGGACTTTCCAGGATCGTGGGATGACAAGATACCAACAGTGTTGTGGGCCTATCGAACGACGAAGAGGAAGCCCACAGGGTACACTCCGTTCTCCCTTGTCTATGGGGCTGAGGCAATTCTTCCAGTAGAGTTGGAAGTTCCCTCGGCTCGATACGCCTTGCGAAGCAGCATGCTCCCTCAGAACAGGCATGTGCAGTTGGAGGCATTGGATGAACACAGAGACAACGCGATGCAACATTTTCAAATGTATACAAAGCAGCTCTCTAGGGCATATGACAACATGGTAAGACCAAGGAGGTTCGTGGAGGGAGATCTCGTTTTGAAGGCAGCAGTGAAACACATTAGGGGACTTCCTCTGCTAAAGTTCGCAGCCAATTGGGAGGGACCTTTCATCGTGAACGAAGCTCATGATTCAGGTTATTGCCTAATTTCTAAGTTGGAGGAAGATAGGCCATTCAAAATTAACAATAAATGGCTGAAAGTATATCATGTGTAGACAGTTTGTTTGTACCATCGA
Source organism: Sambucus nigra (assembly GCA_949130495.1). Taxonomy (NCBI): domain Eukaryota; kingdom Viridiplantae; phylum Streptophyta; class Magnoliopsida; order Dipsacales; family Adoxaceae; genus Sambucus; species Sambucus nigra. Next base: position 547,519,614 of record OX422210.1, read on the forward strand.
TGTATTGGGTCTTCTTATTATGAATATACAAGTTTTACTGATGATATGAAATATAGACATTGATATGAAAGCAAGCATAACTCAGAGATAAACTAAACAACGTACATTCTTCCATTCATTAAAGAAGAGAGCATTACAAGCAAAATAGGGAACTACTGCCCAGGAATTACATGAATGAAAGAAAGAAAATATGTACAGGAGTTTTACTACGCTAGGAGAAACCACAGATCCGGGGAAGAGAAAAAATCCCCGGGGAGACCCGAAGAAGCTGATGCAAACGAATTTTGAGCGTTGACAGCAACCTCTAGCCTGGTTTGCACCTGGGCGCGTTCAATAAGGAGCTTTTCCCGTTTTAGCTTAGCCAAACGCAGAGCTTCTTCGGCTTTCGTTACTTCTTCATCGGCCGATTCCAAAAGAGGTGCCAGCTCGGCTAACTTAACCTCCTCAGCCCGTTGGTCCTCCTGGTACCTTATCAACACTTCCCTCTGGCCGATCAGTTGCTGGTTCTTCAAAGTCTTCAGATGCGTTATAAGCCAGTCAAAACGGAAACCATCACGCCCCAACTCCTTCAGAAAACCTAGAAATTGGTTGAGAAGGGATCTGGTAACACTGGCAGTGGGGGTACTAGCAATTTCAGCAACAACGATCGCCATGCCTTGCAGCCTGTGACTCATCACATGAATATTTGAGCGCAGGCAATCCGGTGTGAAGGTCTCAGGATGGTGATCCACCAATTGTTCAATCACCAGCCGATGGTTGACGGGCATTTGAGGAGATTGCCGAAGCACCATGAGACAGAACGAGTGAGGAGCTAGGTCGGGAAGAGGGACCTCACACCCAGATTCGCTCTCAACTGCAGCACCAGTCGTAGAACCTTGATCATCATGAATAGAATTTTCCGAAGCATCAGGTTCTCGGAAGGGCGAGCCTACAGGTGAGAGGACTGGGGGCGAATCTTCCCGAGCAACCTGAAAAGAAAAGCCCAAATAAGGATATGAAAAATCTTAACAAGCGTTTTCGTTGTTAAGTCACCGTTATAAGGTGGAGTTTACGAAAAATCTTAACAAGTGTTTTCGTTGTTAAGTCACCGTTATAAGGTGGAGTTTGCGAAAAAATCTTAACAAGTGTTTTCGTTGTTAAGTCACCGTTATAAGGTGGAGTTTGCGAAAAAATCTTAACAAGTGTTTTCGTTGTTAAGTCACCGTTATAAGGTGGAGTTTATGGAAAAAAAACTTAACAAGTGTTTTCGTTGTTAAGTCACCGTTATAAGGTGGAGTTTATGAAAAAAAAACTTAACAAGTGTTTTCGTTGTTAAGTCACCGTTATAAGGTGGAGTTTATGAAAAATCTTAACAAGTGTTTTCGTTGTTAAGTCACCGTTATAAGGTGGAGTTTGCGAAAAAATCTTAACAAGTGTTTTCGTTGTTAAGTCACCGTTATAAGGTGGAGTTTTATGAAAAAATCTTAACAAGTGTTTTCGTTGTTAAGTCACCGTTATAAGGTGGAGTTTTGTGAAAAATCTTAACAAGCGCTTTCGTTGTTAAGTCAACGTTATAGGATGGAGATTATGAAAATCTTAACAAAAGATAGGAGGAAAGATATACCTCAGTCACAATGGGAGCATTTGAGGCAGCCACAGGGACAGGAACCGTTGGGGGAGCAATTATTACCCCAGATGCCATAACGGGATCCCTGGACGCAGAAGCCTCCACGCTTGTCCAAACTTGATCACCCGTGTAGGGCACAAGGGCAAGCATATGGGGTTCATCACGAGAGGACACGGAGCCCTCAAATAAAGCCACATCAGGAGGGGGTGTAAACACACCAACCTGGGCCCTCACTACAGGAGTTGATGCAAGATCGGGAGAAAACTGTGCACAAAGCCAAGTGTTAGAAAAGAAGAATGGGCACAGAAAATATGAAGAAATAGCTCGACGTGTTGCTTACCTCAGTTATGGTGCTAAACAAAGGAATGACAGTCGGGGGTCTCATCAGCATCGTTCGAAGAAGAATACTTTCCAACAACGAAGACACTTCAACCTGGGGTACCCAAAACATATCACAATTCAGTAAGCCAAATAAGGAAAGAATATGACTGAAAGAACTACAACAAACAAATTACAGATCACATCATACCTCGGGTTCACTCTCCTCAGCAAGTACAAGGGGCAGAGGAACCTCGGATGAGGCCTGTAAATCTGAAGGGACCAAAGGTGTTATCTCGGGAGGTGCCACTTCGGGCAGGGTCATCGCTTCAGGCGAGGAAGCACTCGCAGGGTCAACGGCATCACCTCCCGCAATGACATCCCTCGCACGTTGGCTGACTAAACGACGAGAATACGTAAGCCCTGTCATGGGGGAACGGGGAGGAGTCACATCGGTATGAGATACACCGAAGCGTCCCCCCACAAAAGGGCTCACGGGAGGACTGGACGAGTCTGGTTTTTCTATTTCAACCCCCTGCAAAACAGTTGTCAAAGAAAGGGGGGGAGGGATAAGTATACACACAAGCAAAGACAGTCACCCTCAAGCAAAAAGGAGATAATAATTAAGTCAGCAATGCATACCTCAGATTGGGAAGAAGAAGGAGAAGCTTGCACCGGGGAAACTTGCTTCCGCTGGGACTTGGTGCCTAAAGTCTTCCTCCTCAGCCTTGTCATGGCACTACCAGTGGCTTGAGGAACCTTCGAACCTTTTCTCCTCTTTGCAGCTGGCTCAGTGGGATCGACGACGATCGTGGGGAAGACAACCGAGGGAGGAACGACGACAGCGCGCCGTTGAAATTCTGCATTCACCCGATCTACCTCAGCCTGCGCCTCCCTCCTTAACCTCTCGGCCCTTTCAGGAGATATGGGAGGAGGAACGGAGGCTATGGGTAGGGCTGCCACAGGAATCTGGGATTTGGACTTTGCCTTTTTCGTGGAGGCTACCCCACTCTTGGCCTTCTTGGTCGACGGCCGCGAAGACCCTTCATCACCAGTAGCTCCAGTCGAAGGAGCAGTCTTCCTGGATACCCCAGCACCTTTCCCTTTGGATATGGCAGTGGGAGTCATGGGGCATAACGGAGGTAGCTCTTTGGAAGGCCCCTTAGGGGTTTTGCTTAGAGGGAACTCAATCCCCAGAATGGAGTTGCCTTTGAGTCCCAGCTCCATCGCAGCAAATGAAAGAACTGGAGGGTACACCGGCTCGCCATCTATGAATTCAGCAATGTTAGCCAGTTGTCTCGGCCAGAACTTCGTGGCAAATAGACTAGTCACATTCCCTTGCCTCTTGTTGGAGGGAATGGTGACTCTCCCAGCCATTGATTCACTTATCCCCCACGCAGCAGTGGAGGAAAATAAGGAACATGCCTCACTAAAGCTAACCTTCGGGTTTGAGGATTGGAAAACTGAGCGAGGAGCCCCCTGATCAAACCCAAATTGACGACTACACCGATTGGGGTTGTAATGTTCGCTGGAATATCCCCACTCGGTGTAGGAAGGCAGATACCCCGGAGAAAGGAGAAGCACCACGGCTAACTGAGGATCTTCAATGTCTACCCCCACCTGTACCACCCTGGATTCGTCCTGAAAGAAATCACAAGTGTGAACAAAGGCGTCCTCTCCGTAAGGCCTCATAACAAAGTCCTCAAAACGATCAATTGAGGCGATCAGCTCTTTTCGGCTCTGCCTCTTGTGATAAATGTAAGAGCGGGGGGGCAAAATGGTTTCCCCAGAAGGAGGACGGTTGGCCTTGGCCGCCACAACAGGAAAGCGCACGTAAAGAAAGCTGGTTAGAAGGATGCTGTTAGCAAAATTGGCCAGGTTATAACGGCTAAGGGATCGTTCCATATCGAACAACGTTCTGTCAAGCCAGGTGTAGAGGGACCCTAGGGCAATTGCAGCCAAAGGAAGTTTGATGCCCCGGGCCAAACGAAGGGATATGTTGATAAGGTCCCTTCGGGGCTGATCGTTTGGTTTTCCCGTCAAAAGAAAGAGGGACAGAATCACAAGGATGTAAGCAGGGAGCTCTAACGAAGTACCTTGGCCAGGGGCATCCGTTGAAATTGAAGAACTACCTTCACTAGAACCCTTGAAGAAATAATTAATCAGCGGAGTGAAGGTAGCTTTGTTTGAAGAACCGATGCAACTTCGGCATATTCGGTCCAACGCCAAACGGTCAGCAGTCTCTTCGGCGTCAAGAGGCTCATCGGTATAAGGCTCATGACCTGTTGCTTCGAGCCCCAGAAGCTCGCAGACATCTTCTAGGGTTATCGTGAACTCGCCCCACGCAGCAATAAATGTGTGAGTCGTCACGTTCCAACGAGAAACAAGAATGGGGAGAGCAGCATTATTTTTGGAGAGAGTAAACTCACCAAACCATTTGGCCCGTTGAAGGCCAATCTTACTCAAAATATCACCATAGGAACTCACCATGTGAGAGTTCCAAGCAGCAAAATGGGCAGGAGAACCACCTGGTGCTTCGAAGTCAATTTGGGACCATTGGAAGTCCCCTCGCTCCAGACGAAACCGGAGAGTCCCCTCTGGAGGAAGAAAGCCCCACTTCGAGGGTTCTTCGTCCTCGTCACCCAGCACTAAGGACTCAAACTTGCATTCAAAGTTGACAGTCTTGCAAGCAGCAGCAAAGCAATCATCTTCGCCAAAAATGGGAGAGCGACGATAAAACCTTAACTGATCACGACGGACAGCATCCAGGGCAGAGGCACCAGTAGTGGTGGCGACAGCAGTAGCAGGCGGCGCACTGGTTGAAGAGATGGTGGGATAACTTTGAGAAGCCATGACAGAGTGTTAGTGCAAACAAAAAACAACCTTGAGTCAGAGGAGCCTGAGCACGACAATGGCGGAAGAGCAAACACAGGAGGTGGCGAAGAAGATGAGAGCAAGAAAAGGAAGGCACAAGCTTGAACAGCAATGGAGGTTTCAGATGCTCAACAATGGAAGCTCTCTCTCTCTAAAAGCGAAGGAAATTTGAAGAAGGTAGTGGCAAAGTAAGAGAAAGAAAGGTTTTAAGTGTTTGGGAGATTTGGCCGTTTAGTTTTTTAAGTTCGTCGTTTAAAGTTTCCCACCATTGCACGTGTGTAGCCGCCTGCAATCATTTCAAATGTACACGTGGCACCTCGGGAAGTGTTTTGACATGGAAAAGACAACGCTACGTCATTTAATGAAGTAACACCTGGGGAACTGCCATCAATTAATGAAGTGACACCTAGGGAACAGCCACCGTTACCTTCCTAAGCAAGATTGAGTTTTGGGCGCCAAGATTTTCTCTGACATATCCAATAAACCCCCCAACAAAGAAGGTGTCCCAACGGTTCAAAAAAGCCACGATGTCCCCTCGACAGAAGCTCAAACGTTGTTTAGTTATGACTCAGTTACATCGGGGAGAATTTTTCGCTTTTTCGAACATTACTGGGAGAATATTAGCAGGTCCTTCGGGAGAATTTCAGATATTCAAGCTGGAACGATTGCGGCTCAGCATTAGAAAAAAGCAGCAGGCCAGACAGAGAAGGTTCATCGGATTAAAAAGTTTTCGTGGAGGCACTTCTTGTTCCCACAACAAATCCCTCCACGAAGGGGCAAATGTAGAGGGGGCCTGAAGGTAATCCTGGGATTAGGGATAATCCACTAATTAGCAACAGTGTTCTGAGGATAAGCTCAAGCGTGGCAAACTCAAGCGTGGCATCTTGGTGAGGCAGCTCAGCGTGGCAACTCAAGCGTGACATCTGGGCGAGGCAGCTCAGCGTGGCAACTCATATATTAGCTTATTGTTTTAATCACATCGTACTTTCATTATTGATTTCTGTAAGCTCTAACGATTGTAATGACGTAACGATAATAACTAAAGGGTTTTGTATGAGGTCAAACGGTACTTGCGAGAGACCAGGCTTGGCAGGGCCTGGGAGAGCTTTCATGCTCTATCGAATGACCTCACTGTGGGAACTTTAGAAGGACCTGGTTTGGAGGATTGAGAAGTAAGGCACCGTTGGGGCTTGTCCTGACCACCGTAGATACACCTGGTAAAGCACCGAAGGACCCTGACCGTGGAACCTCAAGCGGAGCAGCTTGGAGTTCTATCGGGCATTAAGTTATGGACCAAACAACCCTATACTTAATGTCACATCTACTATGGGTGATGTCACTAGCCATCTAAACGTTTGTCAGACATACACTTGAGTAAACCGCTGTGGTATTTGGGGTTGTCAGGTAGTTGGTGAACCACCTCTGCGACAACAAACCCCTGACACACAGTGGATAGGCAAAAGGCATGTCTTGGCATTTAATGTTTATGACATGGAGACAACTAGTGCATCAGGCATTTAATGTTGTGACATAAAGTATGAGGGATGTCTTTCATACTCTTTAATGACTGAGTTGCCTCGGGGGTGGTGTGGGGGGCTATTTAAGGACCCCAACCACCTTTGAGGAGAGCATGATCTTTTTGGAGAATTAAGAAAAAGAATCATTGCAAACTAGAGAGTTCACTAACTCACCATTGTCATTTATTGCGAAGCTTTTAATATTTGACAGAGATTCTTGAGGGAGTTTGGTGTGTTGCTACCTGCCTATCAGGATGTATCTAGGGTGCTTATTTTCCCTCTCCCTCTAGCTAAGTCACTTCTAAAGTTCATTATTATTCCCTGAGTCATACACGAGAGGCTTTGTGAGTTTAAACTGAGTCCATCTTCATTGAGTTTTGTGTGTGTGTTTCCTATAATTAGTCTAGGGTGTTGGCTAATTTAACTCGTGGTTACCATACTCAATAGGGGTTACGCCTCCACATATATAATCTAAAGTACCCTCTTACAAATACGAAAAAAGGAAAAAAAGGGGGCGTCATCTTTAAAATTGACCTTGAGAAAGCCTATGATAAGATAAGCTGGGAGTTCTTGGATCATGTTCTCATCTGGTTCAACGTAAACCCTAATATAATACAACTCATCCGGAGCTGCATTACGAGCGCATCCACCTCCGTCCTATGGAATGGGTCCCCTCTCCCTCAGTTTAAACCTTCTAGAGGTCTCAGACAAGGTGATCCACTTTCCCCATACCTCTTTTGTTATGTGTATGGACTACCTTGGGGCTGCGATTAATAAACATGTGGAACAGGGGAAATGGAAAGGTCTCAGGGCCTCCCCCTCTGGCCCAATCATTTCTCACCTTTTCTTTGCTGATGACCTCATTCTGTTCACTGAGGCTACTCATTATTGCTGCGACGTCGTCATGAAAACATTAAATCAGTTCTGTGACATATCTGGGCAATCTTTGAGCCTGTCCAAATCTAAAATTTATATCTCCCCGAACATTCAGAGACATAGCGCCCAGGACATTGGTAGACGATGCGGGATAAGCATCACCAATGATCTGGGGATCTACCTTGGTACCAATCTCATTCATGGGAAAACCACAATTAATCATTTCAAAAATGTTATCGACAAGGTCCAAAAAAGACTATCTGGCTGGAAAGTCAACCTTCTATCTCTTACCGGGAGAGCTACTCTCATCCAGACTGTGTCTACCACTATCCCCGTCTACAACATGCAAACTACTCTATTCCCGAAAAAGATTAATGATAAACTTGACAAATTAAACAGGGACTTCCTATGGGGGGACTCGAACGACAAAAAGAAAATTCACCTGATTAATTGGGACACCGTGTGCCGCCCCAAAGAGGTGGGGGGTTTAGGACTTAGAACCAGCGAAGCGAATAACTATGCCATTATATCTAAAATTGGTTGGAAGATGATGAACGATAAAAATTCCCTATGGGTCCGGGTGCTCAACGCCAAGTATAAAACACATGAAAACCCGAGAAACTGGACCCGAAAAGCTAATTCCTCCCATGTGTGGAAAGGGATCCTTAAATGCAAAAAAGACATCGTTAAAAACACTAAATGGGTGATCGGCAATGGTAAGTCTACGGACATTTTCAATGACTGGTGGACGGGAGATTCACTCATCTCCAGATCCCACAACAACTCTAATATCTCGATTGTAGGTGACTTGATTACTAATGGTGTCTGGAATGAACTAATTATAAAGGATAACTTCAATAACGATACTGCCAACATGATCTTGGGTACTACGCTTCCTCGTACTATTGGAAGAGAGGACAGCCCTAGCTGGGGCCCCACCGTTAATGGCAAATTTACCATAAAATCATGCTAAGAAACTAAAGTCAAGATCGACCTTAACATTTCCTCGCTTACTAATTGGAAGCGTATTTGGAAAATGAATATCCCACAAAAATTTAAAACTTTCCTTTGGATCATTTTTCACAACAAGATCCTCACTAATTGTCAAAGATTTATAAGACACCTAACCGACTCTAAAAAATGTGATTTTTGTGCGTTTGATGAAAATATGGAACATGTTCTTAGAAACTGTCATCTAGCCAATGCTGTGTGGAGGTCCATCTACACTCCCAGATTGTGGGATTCCCACCATCAGAATAAGAATTTTCTTGAATGGATCAAAGATAATATATGGGATAATCCCAAATCGAATGTCAAACTCATATTTATATCTACTTTATGGAATATCTGGACTGCACGTAATAAACGCATTTTTTATAAGAAAAATTTCACCCCGGACATGGTTTGTGCTAAATCCAGAGCCTTAGCTAATGAGTTGGCATGTTGTACCACATCACTCCCTGCCACAAACCATACCCGGGGTAAGAGTACTAACACGGTTCCAAGTAATTGTCATGATGCAGGTTATGAGATCTTCACCGATGGAAGTTACGACCCGTTCAGCAGAATGGGTGGGTTTGGTGGCATGGTGAGCAGTAATGAGCAACGGTGGATTCTGGGATTCAATGGCAAGATCCGTGGGGAGAGCAGTCCACTAAAATCCGAATTTGTCGGGATTCTTCATGGACTGAACCTGGCTAGAATCAAGGGATGGACGAGGTGAACCATCCGCAGTGACTGTCTCGATGCTGTGCAAATCCTTACTAGACGTGACCACAGAAATCACCCACTCACCAACATCATCGAGGAATGCATTGCTATTATGGGAGAAATGAAGATCAGTGTCAACCACATTAGGCAACCAATAACTTGTGGGCGGATGGTCTGGCTCGACTTGGTAGACAACAGGTACACGACTACACTGAATATGAGGAGACACCGAAGGCCCTATTTGCCTGCTTGAGCAAGAGGATCTGAAGAACACAAGGATAGCGATTCAGGCATGCATTGACCCTACCTACCGCATTGCCACCTTTGGGAGCTATGCCTTGGACGACAAGGAACAGTGGAAAGGTGGGTGCTACGGAAAACTCAGAGGCACCCCATCCCTTCTTCGTGCACTTATGGAGGGTTTCTTCCACAGCCTGAATATGGCCAAAATGCGGGGCTGGAAGGATGTTATAGTGGAGACTGACTCCCATGATCTCATTGAGATGTTCAAGGGGGTCCAATACATCGAGTCAGATTTTGAGAACACAAGGATCGACTGCTATGAGCAAATGCGATTTGTGGGAGCGGACTTCATCTTTTCGCACCCAAGGAGGATCCGTGGAGCTGATTGGTTGGATCGTGAAGCTAAGCTCCAAGAAGAGGCTATAGTGGAAATTGATGAGGTCCCGATGGCCATGCGCTGGATTCTGGAGAATCCTATGATGTAATCTAGGCTTGCCTGACTGTTTGTTGATCCCATGTTATTTGTCTATGGTTTTTCTTTGCCTCGTTGGCTTATGGTTCTGTATGATGTAAAACAACTTTAACCGTTTATCTTTCATTGTTAACCAAAAAAACAAAAATCTGTCATTTGAATGACTGAAGAAATAGCCTACAGTTCATTCGTTTCACCTCTCTCAGTCCGTTCCCATACGATATATATATATATATAGATAAATATGTATTAAAAACACAACAAAAAGGCCCCAAAGCAATGGATCCACATGTTTCGCAAGCTACTGGGTATTGTCCAAAGACACTAACAACCACAAACAGGTTTTCCCATATCCAATAGTACCTTTACCAAATTATATTTAAAACCAATCCCACTTTTTATAATATATTATAGTAGATATATCCCTTATTTTTATTAATATCCTTAATGCCTATTCTCTCTTTCAGTAATGCCCTCAATATATATCCTTTTTCTAAGAAGGGCACCTAATTTATTTAATCTCTAACCCACTAATTCTCTTTACTTAATCCAATTTATTACCCACGAATTCCTAAAATTTACAATTTATTCTCCTTATCTATAATCTATATAAAATGTAATTAATTTACTAGGGCGGGGTATTACAAACTTCCCTCCTTAGAAAATTTTGTCCTCAAAATTCTTGGTTTATCACCATTTATAATATATCTACCTACGACCAGTTTCAATTCATGGGGTATCCTCAACGTCACGGGGCTGACCAAAGGACTTCAATTTCATCGACCATCATTGTTAACCCAATTACAACAACCCTAAGGTCTTATTACAAAATCTCAAGCATGTCTAACACGTCCACCTCAACAAACCTCAAGATTGTCGATATTTACCAAATACCGTTACCTCAATGATGAATCTACCAACATGGATCAGGCCTATATTTCCTCAAACAATTGGATCACGCCTATCCTAGAGTGATATAACCTCATCATTACACATACAAGCGATCATCTCCTCAATTCCTAATGTTCATAATATTCTCGATTTACTACCTCGGGGCACACGACCAAGTTGTAACTAGTTACATCGGCTACCTAACAACATGTCAACATAAGACAGTCAAGCAACTTATACAAACTAAATGCAAGGACGCGAGACCACGCACACACACACATAGACTGGTGTATAATAAAGGTGCATCTGATGGACACGCACTTACATACCTTAATGCATCAACCACAATCGGCCTAACCCGTATCACTACTGAGATTATGAAGTGCCACCCCAAAATCAAACTGATAAACAACCTCCCATTATCGGTATCAAGAAGGCACAATCATGATACAAATCAGGAGACTACCGTGTCGAAAGGAAATAATCAGATTCAGACAACGAACTGAATCATACGGAGTAAGAATACACGACGCACACTTAAGCCCCCTAACTCCTACTTATACCTGCTAAGTACCTTAGCCTTGCCATATACCCTGTCATGGCCCTTTAATCTTGATGAGTCCTACTCAAAGGCCATCCATTTACGTCGGACAAACGGAACACAAAATAATTTTCCTTCGAAAAGCTTAAACGCTAGGCTTCCCTCCTTAGAATTAATGCTACCTATCCGTCACTAGCAAGCATAACTTTCCTAAATTAAAACAAAATTACTTCTCTTGACACTTGTCATTAGTTATCAACCTATCACAGCTAGATCGCCAAATTTCGATATGCGATAGCTAATCTCAATCTTCGAAGTCACTCTCATCAATTGAAACATAGTGTGTACATAATTTCAACTCCCAGCCAATGAACCATTACTGCCACTCTTAGCAGCGTCCACATGATCCTAAATTATAATCATTCTAATGGCATCTAAACTTTCAAACATCGCTTATGCCCAATGATTTCCTCCAACAGAGCCAATATTAACCATACAAGTAGCACACTTAAGTGCTATAACCAAGTCTAAAACTTCATCTCGAGAGCTATTTCTAAAAGCCATAATGAACGTCATTGTGTTCTAAGTCTTTCGGGTGTACCACTTAGCATTGATCAACCTATTCTCGAAATTATCACCGAAGGTCATATCATGATACATGTCTATAAAGAAAAGTCGTAGCACGAACTCCAAGGCATCATCATAAGTCAACATGATCTAACCATACTACACTCACAACGGTTTACCATTATTTATGTAAACCTCAATACAATAATGATTCCTAATGCATAATGAACGACGATGTCGATCTCAGTTATTTCTTTAAACAACTTGTACGCCTACAAGAAGTTGTGAGTCATGTTATGACTATGCTACACAAACTCGATTCACTATTACTAGGGAATGACTATCACTTGCATTCATATTTCATCAGATAAACCTTAGTGTATTTCTCCAAGGAATTTTCCACAAAATTTCACAAGCCTATATCTTTTAATCCTTAACGAGTGTTCAACTACAATAAATGAATTGCCTTACCACGTAAACTCGTACCACACCCTAATCTACCAGCTAACATAACTTCATATTTATATTAGTAGGAAGGGACGTTGGGATTGCCTATGAACACAAAGGCTGATGCCCATAAACTCCACAAGGGGCTCTATTTTTTAATGAAAAACTAAAATCACCAAACTATAAATTAGTAACATCTAGGTTCTGGTAGGACACAAGACGCCGGGCACTGCCCAAAAGGAGGCCCACCCTAATGACGTCGCAAAAGGTCCTACTCTCAAACATCATAACTCATTTATTTAATGATGATACGAGAAATTGCCCATAAGTCGTTCTCAATATCAGCAAGTCATGTAAAGTATAGAAATAAAATAAGTAAAGAAATATGAACGCAAAATATAGAGTGGTTCGAACATAAAAGAGCATGCGTACACTTTGGTGCCTTCCTCTCATTATATTCATATCATTGATGTACAAGTTTATAATGCTACAATGGGCGTACAAGATAAATGAGAGAGAAGAATATATGGCTGTAGCGGTTCCAGGAGTGTCGGAGATATGACTACGATGTAGATGGGTAGCCCCCAAGGTGTATGCTGAGGTTGTGTAGAGAGAATTTGGCAAGGCTTTGCCAGGTGTTATAGAATCTGACCCGAGGATCAGGAATAGAAGTCAACCCCCTTATCCCGAGGTGTAGACCTCTATTTATATGAGGTGTGTAAGTTGAGCCACGTGCCTTGAGCACGTGACATATAAGTCTGGAGCAGCTACAATGAGAGGGATACGGCTTGTGAGGTTGGAACTGTGGGTGTCGCACCCTGTAGTGTAAGGCTGCGGCCTGTAAGTAAGGCCAAGTGGTATATGCCGCACCCTGCCCCTGTGTAGGGTTGCACCCTGTGCTGAGTAGGGCCGCGACCTATAAGCTAGTGTATGTCTGAGTAACATCTACAGTAGGGTGCTATATTTTCCATATCAATAAGCCCCCAAGTCGTAGGGCCAAGAGGTAGCGATTAGGGCTGCGGCTGAGTAGTCAAGTCTTCTCAAGATGTCGCGGTATTTCCAAGGCGATGCTTCATCTTCATGTTCCCTCTTATATAAATTTTACCATCCGGGGACTTCATTACGTTTCCCAAATCTTTGAGAATATATCGAGAGTGAATTTCTGCGCGTTTGTCTCCTTGCATTTTTCGGCGATCTCTAGCAGCTGTGAGTGGTGATTGAAGGCGATTTGAGGCTGAGTATAGGTTATTTCTTCATTTCCAGGTAACTCTCTCATTTTATACCCCATTTGTGTACTAGCTTCGTATTTTCTGAGACAAATGCCACCTAACTGATAGGAATTAAACTCGCATATCTTGTTAATTTATAATAATTAAACTCGTTTGAAAATGAATTCTCATCTTTTTATTGTTGAATATAGATACCATATCTGTTTTTGGGAAGAAAAAAAACTGCTTGATAGAAACTTAGGGCTTTAATTTAATAATTCTTCTATTGGTTGGATCATATGGCATGTATTTTTGTTGGATCACGTTGAAATCATATAACTGTTCTTGTTCTTCTCGAATAAACCCTTCACATTCTGAGTCTTCAATCTTTAAATGAATCAACATTAGATACTAAACTGTTTGAGTGAGTGTCCGCGGCATGATAAAATACCCCTTTAGTAATCTAGGGTTGCCCTTAATCCATGCAACATTCCAACATTGGTTTAAGCCCTAGCTGCGGCCTTTGTCAAGTGATGGTTGTGACCTGTAGCCTCTTTTTGATAGGGTAATCCCTTAGGTTCTTATATTTAGACTCCGCGGCATTTTAGCCCATAGTTTGATGACTACGGCCTGTTGAAACTAGTTTAACAACATTCCCCTTAAGTTCTCATATTATAGTCAGCAGTGTTTTATCTAATAGTAACTACGGCATATGAGAAAATAATACCTTCAATCAAATCAATATGCCATGGTGACAATTATCTTTTAGGGACTTAGAACCCAACCTTTGGTGTACTTTGCCCACTTGGCCTAATATTTCTTGTTCATCCTCAACTTGATATATCATTTCACCTGTCGCGGACGCTGAGAGGCCTCAATACCATATTGGCTACGGCACCTAACTGCGGATTGTGCTTTTCAGGTACTGTTGCAGCCATAAGAACTTTGATCCAGATAAATTTTTGAGAGGCTTTTGGGGAAAATATTTTGGAGCCTCTCCTCCTGATCTTCCTTTCGTGCCTCCTTTGAAGTCAATAGGGCCTTGCCAATAGAAGGATTGCCCCAATTGTGTAGTACTAGACTCAAACTCCGCGAATTCTTCCTATAAGAAGGATTTTGAAACCATGCCAATGGAAGAGGAAGCCAACTCTAGTAACCAACCAATGGACGTAGAAGATAACGCCACGACAGGGGGTGTAACTAATGTTAGGGATAAACCAGATGGCCTATCTGGGAGGGCTGAGAGGCCTCCTGCTGCACTTGACATCCGCAGCATTATATCCCAAGAATGGTTTGATCAAATAGCTGAGGCCTTCGAGTTTCCTGAGGGCTTGATGTGCTCAGCACCTGCTACGGAACAAGGGCCATGCATGGCCCTTACTGACGATGGGGTTTGTTTCCCTTTACACGCTTTTATTTACGGTCTACGGCTGCCAGTCCCTACTCCCATCAGAAGAATTTTTTAAACAATGAGATTAGCCCCAACCCAATTAGATCCCAATGGTTGGAGGGCCATTCTTACAGCCTTCGTGTTATGGGAAAATCAATTCAAAAGAGATATTACTCCCGTGGAGTTTTTCCACTTTTACCGCCCGAAGGAAAACTATGTAAAGTTTGTTGGGTATTACTATTTCTCCGTCTGCAGCAGGGATAAGACCCTTTTACTCTAGAAGGACCACAATTGTAAAGAACTGGAAGGGCATCCACCGTAAGGAGAGTGGAAGGGAGAGATCGTTTAGGATGTCGCGACAATGAGCGTGTCCCTCCAAGCTAGGTATTTTTTTTCAATTATAGCCGCATCCCCTCTTTATAATTGCCTATTATTTTCCACTTTACTTCCGGACTAACCTTTGAAATGTTTTTTACAGTTCTTGATAATTTGCAATTGATCAAGCGACAAGAGAAAAGATTTACCAAGGCCGCGGCAGTTCCTGCTGAGGAGAAGAGATTCAGCGTACTTATAACTTATGCCTCTGTATTTAAAGCAGGATACTTCCCAAGAAAATCTATACCAAAAGAGATGGCCGCGGGAGGTAACAATTCTATCAACAGTTTTGTTCTGCGATAATTATTTTCTAAACTTCAGATATTTACTGTTGCATTTCTTCTTTTAGGTGAGGAGGTTGATTGGGATCTTTTGGCTTCCCAACTGGTAGAGATGGATGAGGATGCAGTTGTCCTTAATAACACTACTAGGCACAGAAAGAGGAAGAGGTCCAAGACCAAGAGTTCAGTCGCAGTTCCTTCCAACGACCCAAATCCACCTATAGCGACCCAACATCACACTGCGGAATCAACTGTCCCTGTCGTACCCCAACTCTAAGTTGGGGAGTTGGACCCTCATGAGAGGCCTGAGGGTACTTTCGATGATGATATTAGGGCCAATTTGGCAGCGGCAGGGCTGATGTCAACCTCCGATGGTTTAATCCATTCAAACTCAACCCCACCACCAATTATCACATTAAATGCCAACTTGGCGCCTCCTTAATGTCGCGCCAGCGCTGGTATTGATGGTCATCTTCGGCCACAACTTAGGTAGACCGCCGGATGAAGAGGGTCCCAGACATCACGGACCTTGATAGGCTCGTGGATGAAGACCACGATGACCAGGAGGACTATGGTCTCCATAGTATTTTGAGGGTAAGTGCAAATACTCTCAGCTCTATTTTTCATTCCATACCTTGCTCCAAACTCATTTTCTTTTCACGTCATGATTTGTCTAAAGAGGAAGTACGAGGCCTTGTACAAGCTGAAAGAGGCCACGGAGAGGGTGCATGCCGCTAACTTGGAGAGCACAAAGGATGCTTCATTTGAAGTCGGTAAAAAGTCTGCTGTTGCGGCGCTCCAGGCCGCTCAGATGGACCTCGACGCTGTCATCGAAGCCAAGGGGAAAGCTGAGGAAAATTTTCATCAGGCCGCGGAGTCTCTCAAGATTTCTCAAAGCCAAATAGCGAAAGTTGCCGAGGCCACAGAGTTTGCCAATAGCAAACTCGAACTTCTACAGAAGAAGTATGAGGAATTGGAAGTCAAGGCTGCCAAGGATGCTGAAGCCCATGCTGCAGTCGTTAAGAAAATAGGAGAGGATCATGGTGAGGCCCTTCAATTGGTTATTGATATCATGTTGGAATCATTCAAGGGGTCTAGAGACTTCTTCCCTATGAACAATAGGGCTTACCTCCGCAACTACCAAAAGCTCAGGCATAGAGTTATAAAAAACTTCCTAGACTTTAAAGAGACAATTCTTACCTGGGGTCTTGGTGATGTTAAGCACCATCAATGCGTGGCTGAGATCAAGGCTGCGGTAGAGGAAAGAGACAGGATGAGGGCAGAGACTGAGGTAGTAGCAGCTGATGAAGAGTCCCTAACGGCTGCGGAGGGAGAAGAGGGAGATGAAGTTAATGATGTTGAATCTTAGGGTTGCGTCCCTCTTTATCTTTTTATTGCCTATCTTTTTATTATCTGTAATCTTAACATTAATATTTGTCAAGATTTTTGGCTCCCAACTTTACTATCAAGTTTGCGGTCACTTTTAATGTTGACTTTCTGCTTCCTTTTCAATTAGCTTTCTTATTCTCCAGCTTTGCTTGCCTGGTTGAATGAACTTGTAGAACTAATATATTAAGGGCGCGGCTCTTGTAGTTTAAATGTTTTCTTCTCATTGGCTGCGGCTAGATTTCTTCACCTTGGATTTTACACTTTTATTCTGATATATTGTTGTAATCTTACATGTTTCATGGTGGTTGCAGTCTCTTCTTGAACAGGGCCACGGCACCTTTGAGTGTTAGAATCCCATCTGTTGTAGCTTTATAATTGTAGCTTAATCCTAATATCTAACAATCCTGCCTGCCCTTATCTACCATTCTGACTAGATTCACTTAATGGCTACAGCCATACTGATAAGGTTGCGGCACCCTTTTTATCCCATTAGCAAATTGAGGCCATCCTTCTATAGCTTTGGCATGCTTCACAATCACAGCAACACAACCTCCTTTAGTCGCTTTGATTGCCATTCATGGCTTTCCTTTAGTCGCTTCGATTGGGTTATTATCAGGCCCCCCCGGGTTAGGTATTATAAAGCTTTCCAAATATCATGTGGATATATATTTATATATATATATAAAGCCTTCCCAGGCTATAATAGGATTATCTGCAGATAATTAAGTCTTTAGCCCCTTCAAATATAGGATTATCTGTAGAAAATTAAGTCTTCGGCCCCTGTGGGTTATTTTTAGGCCTTCTCGGGCTAGGTATTATAAAGCTTGCCCAAGCTAACATGAGACCACTAAGTTAATGATGTTTAGTCTCATATCTACTAAGTTAATGATGTTTGTCGAGGGAGTAACCTCCCCATGCTAATTACGCATCCCGAAAGCTAAGAACTGGCATTAGGAGCCCTCTCGCAGTTAAATGATGCATCCTGAAAGCTAAGAACGGGCATTGGAAGCCCTCGCAGTCAAATGACGTAATCTTCATATGGTTAGGCATATCGACGTGCGTTGATGGCCCATTTAGATATAAGCATTCCCAATATAATTCGATGTCTCCATATAAAATTTGTTTAAGACAAGGAGTTTTTTATAAGATATCTTTTAATGGAATTGAGAAATTAAAATATTATATTCATTAATTCTCATAAGCATAGACATAAAAAGTCAGAGTGAAATAAAAGATAATGTTACTATGAACATAAACAAAAGAAGATATAAACTAAATCATAAAGATAAGGTAAGTATGGCCCATCAGGATAGGTTGCATCCCCTATGCATCTTTGAGGAACCTCTGCAACTTTCCTTGACCAATCAGCCTTTCAATTTCATCCTTCAGAACATAGCATTGCTCAGTGTCATGGCCATGGTCCTGATGGAATCTGCACCAAGTAATTGTGTTCCTCTTGTGGGGTGGAGCCTTCAGCTTTTCTGGCCACCTTAACAGCTTGTCTTCTTTGATAGACTCAAAGATGTCTTCAATCGGGAAGGCCAACGGAGTGTAGGCCTCAGATCTCCTATATGTCTTCTTCACTCTCCTTTTTAGGTCCTTGGTTGCGGCCTTTCCTTCTGCGTCCTGTGCTTTTAGTTGGGACACTTTTTTGGTTTTTAAAGTAACAGTCACGGCAGTGATAGGAGCTGAAACAATGGTCCTTGATGCCTTACCCACATTGGATGACGCCGCGGCCTCTAGCATGAGGAACCTATGAGTCAAATAGTTGACCTGGGTTTGGAGTGAGGCATGGTTGTCATAGAGATGGTTGAGGTGATTGTATAGCTGCACAATCTCATCTTTGACTTTGGTGCTCTGGATGGATTCTCCTTCCATTTTCTGTTTTTGTTAGTCTTTACAAAATATAAAATCTGAGACAAAACTAGCATAAGTGAATAATCTCAGAAATATTAGGGTAACCGAGTAGGAAATGGGGATGTAGCGTTTGCACTACTGCATGGTATTACTACTAAGGCCGCGTCCAGTAAGGCACATAGGTGCACTGTCGTAGCCTTTGTATGATATTCACCAAGGTTGAGATGGAGACCATCTGAGTCCGTTTCTCAATGTTTTGAAGCTTTTGTAATGAAGCCGCTCTAGTAGAGGCCCCGACCATAAAGGCATTTGAATTGCCCAGCCGTTCCTCGGCAGCTTTCAATTTCCCTTCTGCCTCTTCCTTCTGACGATCAGCTTCACGGAGTCTGCCAAGTTCCTCTTCAGCAGTTTTGAGCTTGGTTTTAAGATCTCCAGCATTTTTGAGCTTTTCTTCAAGCTCATTATTCTTCTTCTCAAATTCTTTCATTTTCCTCTCCAACTCCTGAGAGGCCTCCACAGCTTTCTCTCTCTCTTGCTTGATGGATTTTAGTTGCTTCTCCCAAGTAACTTTATCTTCGTCATATTTCTGACGAGAATCCTTTAAGGACTGTGTCAAACCCACAAAAACTTCCTCTACACCTCCTGAGGAGCTCGAGGCCTTGATGATATCATCCTTTTCAAAATAGTGTTGAAACAAGTTACCAGCTGGAAAAAGAGAATAATTATAAGTCAGTGCAGGGACATAACATTGAAAAATGAAAGCTTAGATTAGTAATACTTATCGAGGCAATATGTTGAGCAGCCAAGGTGGTAACCATATCCCAAGAAAGACTATTTTCAAAGCCTTGGATCTCGGGGATAATCCAAGACTTCACGAGTTCATAGCAGAGCTCGGAGGAACAAAGGTGGGAATCTCAAGGATAATGGTGGTGATGGTGAAGATGGGTGATTCTCCCATCTCCAAAAGTAGCCTTAGAAGGAGGTCACAAAAATTTCACTAACCAGACCTCCATGAAAGCTCCACCACACTTCAAGAAAAGCTCCATTAAAAACCCCTTCAAATACTTCTAATAACACACTCATATTCTTTTAGTAATGTCTCCTCAACAATAGCTTCTATACATCTCGTGGTTATACTTTAATAGTGGGGAAGACTATGTATTTTGATGCGGTTGTGTATTCTAAGCTCCTAATTTCCAAAGGCAGTGCGCACCAAATAAGCGAGAGTTGTTAGTTTCTAAGGGGAATGGAGGATTGGTCATGTGAGTTATATCCCATACTACCCTTTTTATACACATATATTGCCTTAACATCTGATTTCATCCCTATTGCTAAGCTCCAAGAGTGACACGTAAATTTGATCAGTGTTTGAGAATGGGACACCGAAGTTGGCAGGTGGGTTTGTAGGATCCTATGTTTATTTCTTTTGTCCACAACGACAGAGAACCCACACGTTAACCCGTGTTCTATTCATTTTATCCAGCAGGTCAGGCCAAAGAGTTGGCTGGATTGAGTCCAACCATTGAGAAGCTGATCGCGCATGAAAGAAATCATGCAATTTGACAATAAGGGAAGTTGGCACCTAGGAAAGTGGGGCCTTTATCCAATATTGAGATGCTACAGCCAGTGAAGCATAGACTCGTATTATTGATGCATTGTTAGCAGATTCATGATAGTTCTGCATATCATTCTATAGGTGAGACCTTATGAATGATGGATCATAAAATGATTTGAATGGACTTATCTCTAATTTTGGGTCGTAGCGAGAAGACTTTCAGTCAGAATGGTAGAACAAGAAGGTGTATAGTGGAGGTAGCAAAATGTTATCATGACCTAATTTTGGGTACATTCGGATGTCATGTGGGTAAGGAAGTATTAGGCTTATCCGAATTTCAAGGACGAAATTCCTTTACAAGGGGGAAGTTTGTAACACCCCGTATTTTTTAGAATACTTAAATTACACGTATCACAGTAATTTATTTAAACTTAGAACAATAACACGAATTAAAATAAATATTAATTAGCGAGAAATTGTGAAAGTGGTGATCGCTTAAATATGCTTTGATACCAATTTGAGAAAGTGGTTTGATAGTGATTAACCCGATTTTGCAAATTCAAATTTATAAACTTATTTAATTAGAGTAAATATTTAAACCAATTTAATTAAACTCTAAAACATACATCTAGATGTAGTGGATCATGCCAACATAAATATAAATAAATCGATGGCCCATGCATTGAGGACAATCCAACATTTAAGTTAGGGGGTGTGGGATATTTTATCCATTCATTGGTAGTGTCATTGATTAGATCAAATGTTATTTACTAAGCATGCTTTTGTTGAAAAATTGAAAATTTTCAAAAGAAATTCTTTCTTTTTATCTTTTTTGTTGGGCATTTTGCCTTTATTTTCGATGATAAATTTTAATAAATTCCCGATCCAATAGACAATTCAATGATGCATGCTCTCGATTTTGGAAATTATTAGACTTTAGTCCTCAAATCATTGATATTATTAATAACTTCATGAATTAAATTTTAAACTATGAGCACATGGGCCTTTCTTATTTTATGATTTGGTTTAAGACTTTTATAACTCGGCAATCTTTTGTTGCATTGTATATACTTACATAAGTGAGATTCGAGACATATCTTCATTTGTGAGTGTTACACACTACTTTTTCATCCTTGAAAACGTTAAATTCATCTGTAATCTCATTATTCTTTCATCGATCGTTCATTAATTGAGTTCATATACGAAATGTGTTGCTTGAGCATGATTTTCAAAGTTTTTTTTACTCGAGAATTGGGTAAACTTTAGGAAACGATCATAGTCCCTCTTTGTTGTATCACCCATATTGACCTTGATCTCACCTTATATGTTTTTCCTAGTCAATCCCTTTGAGCCTTAATATAGCCTTTCGTTTCATAACCCCAAAATTCTATAACCAAATCCACATTGGAGTTATAAATTATACTTATTACATTCCATACCTTTGTTTGGAATGTTACTTAGGATTGAATGATGTTCATGTTATGTGGTTGCAATTAAGCAGATAAGAGTGAGAAAAGTGAAGAAAAGAAAGAAGTAAAAAATAAAAGAAAAAGTAAAAAAGCAAAGAAAAACAAAAGAAAACATGAAAAGCCAAAAGAAAACAAAAGAAAGAGAAATTTGTATATGATGTATATGTGACACCTAACCTAATTAAATACCGGGCGATCACTCCTTTATTAAATTAAATTAAGGTAAACAGTTGGTTCATTCTCAGCATCACTGTCGATAAAAATAATTTTTCCAATTTAACACCCTAAATAATTAAGCTAAGTGTCAAAACATTTTCCATACAAAACTTTCCAAATTTTAATTAAAGAAAAAGATTTATTTTAATTAAAACAACATTTCTACAATAAAGAATCACACCACAATAAACCAAATAACATAATACATTCGTAAATCGAATGTCAACAAATGGAACTAAAACCACAAATCCATCCTGAATAAATCCCATAGAACAATACTGGAAATAAATGAAATATAAAATCCTAACAACAAATGAAATGATAAAAAGGGCGACACGTGCCCAATAAATGAGAATAATAGGAGTGGAGTCAATAACAGAAGCCGTCTACTATAGTGACCTGCAACTCCCACCTAAGCTGCAGCTCGTTCTTCTCAAGGGATCCTAAGCAAGACGCCCCTGTGGCTGGGCACCTGAAAGTATACATATATATATACAAGAGAGAGAGAGAGGAAGAGAAACGGGTCAGAGCCCGAAAGTGTTTGATTTTAAAATACGTTAAGCAAGTATTTAAATTGATACAGGCCAAAGCAAATCATATTAGTTCGACACTCTCTTGAGAAATTCTCACATCTCTTCTAATGTGCACGCCTATCGTACTAACCTTCCCAAATAATTTAGTTTATCTTAACTTACTCATAAGCTTTCAAAACCTAATGATGACAATGTTTTAAAAAGGTTACTTTCAATTTGTAGCACTCCTCTCGATTTAGCTTCATTAAATTATAAAGTTTCCCAGTGTCTTCTCATACTTTCACAAAACAAGTATTTATTAATGCGTCAACAACTATGTCCTACTTATTAAATCACAGTAGGCAGTTTAAAGTTTATAACCTCATATATATATTAACTACTCATATAATATATATATATATATATATATATATATATATATATATATATATATATATACATATATAACAGCACCCCAACTAAACTATGGTGCGGGCATACTCTGCTATCCAATCCCCGTATCACTCACACAAAGGGAAATACAAGTTCGGAATCACTCTCGAACTGTATTAACATATACAAAACAACGTTGAGGCGAAGCATAGATTCCAAGTCCAAGAGGTCAGTACATACCCACACGTCTCTTAGGACCGTCCGACTATCAATCTGATAGCCCGTACCTAGGATCTCTATCTTCTAGGGTACGAATCAATATCCCCCATAAAGCAACACAGGATAAGATCGTCCCAGCGCGGTAACCTCAGGGATAGCAAGTAGCGCGGGTACGTTTTTCACATGTATATAATATATGTACACACAATCATATAAATATACTCATTTCATCATATTAATATAGGTTCCTCTCGTAACCCATAGTCACAACATTTATCCTTAATTTTCTCATTATTATGATTACGTATAAGGTTTCGTCTCTAACCTTAACTCGAAGGGTTTTCTCACTAGCTATGTGACACTCGTGGATTCTATCCATCCAAGTAGCAAAATCAGTAGGTAAACGTCTATTCACTATCATAAGTATTTGACGTAATCTCTCACTTGAATTACGTAGTTTCCTCGTCATTTAACTAATTGTCCCTAAAATACAATTATCATCTCATAATAAGGTTCTCAACACTTAATCATATGCCCTACTGGTCTCTCCTATATCCCAAACATTTTATTCATAAAGCCCAAAAGTTATTTCACGGTGAATCATGTTCAATTAATTAAACAAGGGGAAATAAGAGTCTGCCAGGAAGTGTCGATCGATCGAGGTCTGGGGCTCGATCGATCGAACCTTCGATCGATCGAAGCTCTAGGCTCGATCGATCAACCAAGCAGGTCTGCGAAATCCTGCAGAAGTGCAGTTACGGGTTTTACCAAAATTCTTCACCCAAATCAATATTTTCGAACACTAATCGTCCCAAAACTCCTACTACAAACATAATAACATATTTCCAGATGTTTTTAACGTTAAGCATGCGTATATCCATCATTAAACAAGGTTAAACAACCCAAAATCTCATTTAAACATCAAGAACCCTAATGTTTTCTTAACTTTTGTTCTAATCAGTTTTCTCCAGAATTTCCTTCTAACATAACATCAAAAAAATTCGTGGGTTAATCATCTACTTCACATACTATTTCTAGAATATGGTTATAATGTTTTCTACATGCAAATTCCTATCAAAATTTGGGGTTTTCTTCCATTGATTACACTCCTAATCATTCCTACACTAATATGAATATTGCACCAACGAAAATACGCAAGTTAAACACTTGCCTGGGATTTCAGAGGTCTGGTTTCCTGCTGATATTGGTGTGGTTGCGTTCTCCTCCTCGCGATCTACGCGTTGGTGGTGACGGTGGTGCAAATGGTGGTGTTTTTGGCCTTGAATCACCTTGAGAGCTCTCTCCTCTCTACTCCAATGGCCGTTCTAGGGTTCTGAATGTTCTAACCCTAAAAGGATGACTTAAATGGCTGCTAAGGATGGCTGAAATTCGTGGGTTAAATTACCCTATTTTGTAAAATGACCAAAATGCCCTCCCGGGTCGCTAATTAAGCCTAATAACATCCCGAGACCCAAACTAAACCCCCGGGTACACTTTTCTGGCTATCTCGACCCTTCCGGATGCGTTGGCGTACTCAAAACGATCATACGAACAACTTATAAAATATTCACTTTTATATCACAATAATTAGTCCCGACGCGACACGGGCGCGTCCCGACTAAAATTCTCAAAATTATAATTTCATTCACTCGTGACCTATAATATAACCCATATCATATATTACTATGCTCATTAGTAATATTCGACAATTTTATATAATTACTAACTCTCGTCACGTTAATAATTATAACATAATTAATTTCTGGATTTTTATTAAATAATTCACTCTCATTAAATTTAATAAAAACCCCAAGTTAATATAGTATAAAAATACGGGGTATTACATACTTCCCCCCTAATAACGGAATTTCGTCCCGAAATTCGGAAAATAAGGTATACCTGATGAGAACAAATCTGGATATCTCTCGTGCATATCTGCCTCACGCTCCCAAGTGGATTCCTCCACATTATGGTGTTCCCACTGGACCCGCACAAGTGGAACTATCTTCGACCTCAATCTCCTCTCACTATAGTCTAGGATAGCCACCGGTCTCTCCTCGTAGGAGCTATCAGGCTGTAAGTCGATCTCCTCTATCGCGATGTGATTATGGGCCATATCATCTCGAAGGTATCGTCTCAACGACGAAATGTGAAATACATCGTGAATGCGATGTAGATGTTCTGGCAGTCCCAATCTGTATGCAACTGGCCCAATCCTCTCTATGATGGGAAATGGTCCCACGTACCTCGGAGCCAACTTTCCCTTCTTCCCGAACCTCATCACTCCTTTCATGGTAGACACACGCAGTAACACTTGGTCCCCCACATTAAACTCCCTGAAGAACCGTTTCGCATCGGCATAGCTCTTTTGTCTGTCCTGGGCTACTCGAATGCGACCCCTGATCATCTCAATCCTCGTAGAGGTCTCCTGAATCACCTCTGGTCCTAGCAACTTGTCATCCCCCACCTCAAGCCAACAAGTTGGGGAACGACAAGGCCTGCCATACAAAGCCTCAAATGGAGCCATGCCAATCGTGAACTGATAAGAGTTATTATAAGAAAACTCTACCAGTGGAAGGTGTGGCTCCCAACCTCCTCCAAAATCGAGAACACACATGCGTAGCATATCCTCTAATATCTGATTAGTACGCTCTGTCTGCCCATCTGTCTGTGGGTGATAAGCTGAACTCAACCTCAACTCAGTACCCATAGCCTCCTGAAAGCTTTCCCAAAAATGCGACACGAAAATCTTGTCTCTATCGGACACAATATTCAGGGGCACCCCGTGTAATCTGACAATCTCAACGATGAACAACTGAGCATACTGACCCGTGGTATAATCTGTCCGCACTGGTAGTAAATGAGCCACCTTGGTCAGACGGTCTACAATCACCCAGATAGAATCGTGGCCCCTCTGTGATGTAGGCAACCCAGTAATGAAGTCCATGGAAATACTCTCCCACTTCCACGCGGGTACTTCCAATGGCTGAAGCAATCCTGACGGTTTCTGGTGGTCCACCTTAACCAGCTGGCAGGTAGAACACTTGGCCACAAACTCGGCAATGTCCCTCTTCATCCCACTCCACCAGTATTGTTGCCTCATATCCTGGTACATCTTATCGCCTCCCGGATGTACTGCAAATCGGGACCCATGAGAATGAGTCATCACTTCGTGACATAACTCTGCTCCTTCTGGAACCACCAATCTCCCATTAAACCGCAAACCTCCATTAGATTTAACAGAATAGGACTCAGCACCCTCGGCTAGAAGTCGCACAATCTTCTCCTGGCAAAACGGATCTGTGGTCTGCGCCTGTATCACCCTCGTAACAATTTCGGGTGTGACTGACATGACGGATATGAACGAATGGGCTACTGCGTCTTGGTGACCCAACTCCTTCCAATTTGCTTTCCAAACGTCGGCTACATCGTCTACCGGTCTACGGCTCAACGCGTCAGCAACTATGTTGGCCTTCCCCGGATGGTACTGTATGTCAAACTGGTAGTCTTTCACAAACTCTAACCACCTGCGCTGACGCATATTCAGCTCTCGCTGAGTGAACAGGTACTGCAGTGACTTATGGTCTGTGAACAAATGGAATTTCTCTCCCAATAGATAGTGTCTCCATATCCTCAATGCAAATACAACCGCTGCTAACTCCAGGTCGTGGGTGGGGTAATTCTTCTCATGAGGCTTAAGCTTGCGGGAAGCAAAATCTATAGCCTTCTCCTCCTGCTGGAGTACTCCACCAAGTCCCCGTAAAGACGCATCAGTGTAAACCAGGTACTCCACACCCGGTTTCGGTAAGGCAAGGACTGGTGCTGAAGTAAGCTTATCTTTTAGCTTGTCGAAAGCTAATTGACAAGCATCATCCCAAACATACGGTACTCCTTTGCGAGTCAAATTCATCAACGGATCCGCTATCTTGGAGAATCCCCGAATAAATCTCCTGTAGTATCTGGCTAACCCCAAGAAACTACGTACCTCTGTCGGTGTCGTGGGCTGTCCCCACTCCCTCACTGCTGATACTTTACTCGGGTCAATTGCTATCCCTTGCTCAGAAACAACATGGCCCAAGAACTGTACCTCTCGCAACCAGAATCCACACTTCTTGTACTTAGCATACAACTGATGCTCTCGTAGAGTCTGAAGAACCTGCCTCAAGTGCTCGGCATGCTCCTCCTCGGAATGGGAATATATCAGGATGTCATCTACGAAGACAATGACAAACTGATCCAAGAACTCTCTGAACACTCGATTCATTAAGTCCATGAATACGGATGGAGCATTAGTGAGGCCAAACGGCATTACTCTGAACTGGTAAGACCCATATCTCGTCAAGAATGCAGTCTTTGAAACATCCTGCTCCCTAATACGTAGCTGATGGTACCCCGACCTCAGATCTATCTTCGAAAAGAAACTCTCTCCCCTCAACTGGTCGAACAGATCATCGATTCGAGGCAACGGATACTTATTCCGTATCGTGACCTTGTTCAATTCCCGGTATTCCACACACAACCTCAGTGAACCATCTCTCTTCTTCACAAACAAAACTGGAGCGCCCCAAGGTGAGGTACTTCTGCGAATGAAGCCCTGACCTAACAGCTGCTCGATTTGATCTCGTAGTTCTCGCATCTCTGCCGGAGCCATACGGTATGGTGAGCGTGCTATAGGTCTCGTATCTGGCAATAAGTCTATAACAAAGTCTATCTCTCGACTGGGGGGTAGGCCTGGTATTTCCTGAAACACATCGGAATATTCCCCAACAACTAGGATCGAATCCAAAGGGATCACGACCTCCTTAGAGGTATCCTCCTCTATGTAATACAAATGAGCGGCCGAGCCTCCCTCTGGGCGAGGCATCGCCACTACAAACATCTCCTGCCCCGGAATGGCAAAAACAATGCTCCCACCGAAGCAATCAATCATGGCTCTATAAGCTGCGAGCCAATCCATACCGATAATCACATCGTGCTCATGCATGTCTAAAACTAACATGTCTGCAGGTAATACCAGACTACCGATCTCTATCCCCACTCCTCGGCATATAAAGAAAATAAGTGACCCACTCCCCAATGGTGAGTCTACACACGTCACTGTGCTCTCTGCTGTGGCTAACAACCCTAAGGCCTTCGCAAAATGCGTAGATATAAAACAATGCGTGGCCCCCGTATCAAATAAAACCCGACCCATAGTACCATGGATAGGAAACGTACCCTCAATCGCGGGTGGTGACTGTGGAGCTGCTGCCTGGTGGACGTTATAGACACGTCCATACTGTAACTGCCCCTGCTGCACTGGAGCTGCTGGAATGGCTGGTAGGGCTGGCGCTTGGGCTGGAGCTGGAAGGGCAGGTGGAAAAAGTGGCCTTTGTGTCTCATTACGGGCTCCCTGCTGCTGTGGGGCCCTATCGCCTTCTGGGAAATCCTGACGCTTATGGTCGTGCTTTCCGCACACAAAACACCGACCTCTGAAATTACCTCGCCTCTGTCCCTGCTGACCACAGCCCTGCTGGCCGTTACCTCCACGCCATTGGCCCTGTTGGCCCTGATGTGCACGCTGTTGGCCCTGCTGGCCCTGTTGCTGACCCTACTGATTAGGCTAGCCCTGCTGGCCCTGCCTATAACCCCCATTTCCCTGCCTGGGATCACCCAAACGGAATCGCTTAGCAGGGTCCCCCTGATGGGAACTATGCTCGTGCTGACGAGTCTGTCCATGAGATGGTGCCCCACTGGCACCGTTACCCCCGGTCCTGCCCTACTGGCTGGACTATCCTGCTCTCTTGCTTCCTTGAAGATGGAAGCGGTGATCCTGGCAATGTAGTAACGCTGCATTGAGTACATCAGTGAACGTACTCAGGGATAAGTTCCCAATAAGGTGCTGACGGATCCTCCAAGCTAACCCGTCGACAAATAACAAAATCTTCTTGCTCTCAGTAGGTTCCACATCTGGCACAATAGTGAGAAGTATCGTGAACTCCTCCTCATACTCTGCTACAGTAAGATTATCTTGCTTCAGATTTAGTAGTTTCCGCCTCATCTCAGTCTGCACTGCAGGTGGAAAGTACTTGCGGTCAAACCGCTCCCAGAACATCTGAATAGGGATCGTGTCCCTCTCCTCCAAAGTAGTAGTGGACTCCCGCCACTGCAATGCGGCTCCCACCAGCTTAAAGGAAGCCAATAACTGCTTTTGTACCTCGGTGCACTCATACATGCGAAGATGCCACTGGATGTCTTTCTTCCATTGGCTAACCGTGACAATATCGGAGCTACCCGAAAACTCAGGGGGATGTGCTTTCTGAAAAGCATCCCGAACCCTCTCCCATGCAGATGGAAGTTGTGCTGGTACTGGCGCCACTGCCTGAACCTGGGGTGGAGCCTGCTGAATCACTGCTATCGCGGCATTCACCGCCTGAGCAACTATGGCGGCTACTTCATTAGCATTCATTGTTCCTGGTGCCAGAGCTGCTGGCTGCTCGGCCTGGGCACGCCTATCTCTCGGAGCACGTCTCGGAGGCATCTGAAACGTGAACAAAATTTATCAGTCTACAGTTATCATCGAATCTCAAATAGCTGAAGACTTAAACGTAAAAGCAGGAATACAACAATCCTAAAAATAGGGCTCTATAGCAAAGACGTTAAGCTGAAAGCGAAATAAGCCGTACAGATCCTATGGACACTAGAACCTGATGCTCTGATACCACCTGTGACACCCCGCCTAATTAAATACCGAGCGATCACTCCTTTATTAAATTAAATCAAGGTAAACAGTTGGTTCATTCTCAGCATCACTGTCGATAAAAATAATTTTTCCAATTTAACACCCTAAATAATTAAGCTAAGTGTCAAAACATTTTCCATACAAAACTTTCCAAATTTTAATTAAAGAAAAAGATTAATTTTAATTA
The DNA here is from genome assembly GCA_949130495.1 of Sambucus nigra. Classification (NCBI taxonomy): domain Eukaryota; kingdom Viridiplantae; phylum Streptophyta; class Magnoliopsida; order Dipsacales; family Adoxaceae; genus Sambucus; species Sambucus nigra. Next base: position 547,549,448 of record OX422210.1, read on the forward strand.
AAACAACATTTCTACAATAAAGAATCACACCACAATAAACCAAATAACATAATACATTCGTAAATCGAATGTCAACAAATGGAACTAAAACCACAAATCCATCCTGAATAAATCCCATAGAACAGTACTGGAAATAAATGAAATATAAAATCCTAACAACAAATGAAATGATAAAAAGGGCGACACGTGCCCAATAAATGAGAATAATAGGAGTGGAGTCAATAACAGAAGCCGTCTACTCAAGTGACCTGCAACTCCCACCTAAGCTGCAGCTCGTTCTTCTCAAGGGATCCTAAGCAAGACGCCCCTGTGGCTGGGCACCTGAAAGTATACATATATATATACAAGAGAGAGAGAGAGGAAGAGAAACGGGTCAGAGCCCGAAAGTGTTTGATTTTAAAATACGTTAAGCAAGTATTTAAATTGATACAGGCCAAAGAAAATCATATTAGTTCGACACTCTCTTGAGAAATTCTCACATCTCTTCTAATGTGCACGCCTATCTTACTAACCTTCCCAAATAATTTAGTTTATCTTAACTTACTCATAAGCTTTCAAAACCGAATGATGACAATGTTGTAAAAAGGTTACTTTCAATTTGTAGCACTCCTCTCGATTTAGCTTCATTAAATTATAAAGTTTCCCAGTGTCTTCTCATACTTTCACAAAACAAGTATTTATTAATGCGTCAACAACTATGTCCTACTTATTAAATCACAGTAGGCAGTTTAAAGTTTATAACCTCATATATATATTAACTACTCGTATAATATATATATATATATATATATATATATATATATATATATATAACAGCACCCCAACTAAACTATGGTGCGGGCATACTCTGCTATCCAATCCCCGTATCGCTCACACAAAGGGAAATACAAGTTCGGAATCACTCTCGAACTGTATTAACATATACAAAACAACGTTGAGGCGAAGCATAGATTCCAAGTCCAAGAGGTCAGTACATACCCACACGTCTCTTAGGACCGTCCGACTATCAATCTGATAGCCCGTACCTAGGATCTCTATCTTCTAGGGTACGAATCAATATCCCCCATAAAGCAACACAGGATAAGATCGTCCCAGCGCGGTAACCTCGGGGATAGCAAGTAGCGCGGGTACGTTTTTCACATGTATATAATATATGTACACACAATCATATAAATATACTCATTTCATCATATTAATATAGGTTCCTCTCGTAACCCATAGTCACAACATTTATCCTTAATTTTCTCATTATTATGATTACGTATAAGGTTTCGTCTCTAACCTTAACTCGAAGGGTTTTCTCACTAGCTATGTGACACTCGTGGATTCTATCCATCCAAGTAGAAAAATCAGTAGGTAAACGTCTATTCACTATCATAAGTATTTGACGTAATCTCTCACTTGAATTGCGTAGTTTCCTCGTCATTTAACTAATTGTCCCTAAAATACAATTATCATCTCATAATAAGGTTCTTAACACTTAATCATATGCCCTACTGGTCTCTCCTATATCCCAAAACATTTTATTCATAAAGCCCAAAAGTTATTTCACGATGAATCATGTTCAATTAATTAAACAAGGGGAAATAAGAGTCTGCCAGGAAGGGTCGATCGATCGAGGTCTGGGGCTCGATCGATCGAACCTTCGATCGATCGAAGCTCTAGGCTCGATCGATCGATCAAGCAGGTCTGCGAAATCCTGCAGAAGTGCAGTTACGGGTTTTACCAAAATTCTTCACCCAAATCAATATTTTCCAACACTAATCGTCCCAAAACTCCTACTACAAACATAATAACATATTTCCAGATGTTTTTAATGTTAAGCATGCGTATATCCATCATTAAACAAGGTTAAACAACCCAAAATCTCATTTAAACATCAAGAACCCTAATGTTTTCTTAACTGTTGTTCTAATCAGTTTTCTCCAGAATTTCCTTCTAACATAACATCAAAAAAATTCATGGGTTAATCATCTACTTCACATACTATTTCCAGAATATGGTTATAATGTTTTCTACATGCAAATTCCTATCAAAATTTGGGGTTTTCTTCCATTGATTACACTCCTAATCATTCCTACACTAATATGAATATTGCACCAATGAAAATAAGCAAGTTAAACACTTGCCTGGGATTTCAGAGGTCTGGTTTCCTGCTGATATTGGTGTGGTTGCGTTCTCCTCCTCGCGATCTACGCGTTGGTGGTGACGGTGGTGCAAATGGTGGTGTTTTTGGCCTTGAATCACCTTGAGAGCTCTCTCCTCTCTACTCCAATGGCCGTTCTAGGGTTCTGAATGTTCTAACCCTAAAAGTCTGACTTAAATGGCTGCTAAGGATGGCTTAAATTCGTGGGTTTAATTACCCTATTTTGTAAAATGACCAAAATGCCCTCCCGGGTCGCTAATTAAGCCTAAAAACATCCCGAGACTCAAACTAAACCCCCGGGTACACTTTTCTGACTATCTCGACCCTTCCGGACGCGTTGCCGCACTCAAAATGATCATATGAACAACTTATAAAATATTCACTTTTATATCACAATAATTAGTCCCGACGCGACACGGGCGCGTCCCGACTAAAATTCTCAAAATTATTATTTCATTCACTCGTGACCTATAATATAACCCATATCATATATTACTATGCTCATTAGTAATATTAGACAATTTTATATAATTACTAACTCTCGTCACGTTAATAATTATAACATAATTAATTTCTGAATTTTTATTAAATAATTCACTCTCATTAAATTTAATAAAAACCCCAAGTTAATATAACATAAAAATACGGGGTATTACAGTATATAGTGTTCAATAATCCTTGTTGATATCCTAATTCATATTTAATACTTGTTACAGAAATCATTTTCCAAATTTGAAATTTTCCATAATTTTCCATTATCCCAAATTTTTCATCCCCGAACACCTTTGAATCCGTATATATACCCTTCATTTCGCACCCTTAACCCCTAACCTACATTACAAACCTATAAAGTCCTATGTGATCCTGGGGTAAATTTTATTTGAATGACATAATAGTTTTGATAATCTGTGAAAATACATTTCGACTCCTTTAATGAGCAGTATCTTTTATTGTGATTATATGTTTTTCAATTTTTATTTAGTGTTCTTCATTAATGATTTGTGTGCAACCTTGTTTCCATTTATATTTATTCTTTATGCCCTCATGTCCCGTGTATTACCTCCCGTTTCAGAGTGATTTCATTTGTTGAGTGTAATATTTGGAGAGGATTGATACTTATGCATGCTTTAATGTTTATTATCCGGTTTATATAAGTTTTTGCCAAATCATACCTTTCATGTGCTCACTTTTCCCTCCCACTTTTAAGGTTTTAATTCTATCAAATTCTTTCTATAATGTTAATAACTATGGACTTTTGAGTGAATTCGTTTACTATGCTAATAATATGATTAAAAAAAATTTCGTATTGTTGAGCTTGTCTAATATTGTTGATTGGGCATCTTTTTTAGGAAACTATGATGTTTGTGGGTTTCATCCCTGAAACCCCTCACGAGACAACATTCGTCCACTAAGGTAACCTGGGGTTTAACAGCTTATTACATATGCTAAATGCAATCGTTCACCCGCGAAAGTGGCTTTTATCCACTGTGTACATATATCCTCTCTTGTGGTTTACTTGTAGTCTTGTTTCTTTTCATTTCATTTCTAGGGACTAGCAATGTGTAAGTTAGGGGGTGTGATTCAGTACGAATATTGTATTTATTCACCCTTTATACTTGCATTTTATCCCCCTCGAGTACTTTAATTCCTATATTTGTGCTCTTTAACCAGAAAATATCCATTTTATAGGATTAACATGTTATATGAGGAATAATTGAACTTTTATGAGTATTAACGTGCTTAGCGTGAAGTTTGGTCGCTTTTTTCGTATTATTGATCCAAGCTGAAGAATCAGCACTATCAGGGGCGAATCGATTTGGAATTTTTCCCAATCAATTCGGCTAAGGTAAAAGTCCGCAAATTTGTATTTTTAGGTGGGTTTTCGGTTGGGTATTTATATGTAAACATTCTATTAAGTTAGGGGAGTCATTTTTACATTATTTTAGGTTAGTTTAGCTTAGGTTTTGGGGTGAGCTTTCCATCCCTCTCTCTCTCCAGGTGTTTGCACCCATTTGGTTTTGTAAGTATACTATTCATCTTCTCTTTCCTTTAATCTAGTTCCATTTTCCTTTTTTGTGCTTTGTTCTCTATATTTCTTGATTCGTTAATTAGTTATTGTTAGTTTAATAGTTGTTTCCATAATATAATTTGTTGTATTTATTGCTTTGATTATGTGTAGTAGCTAGTTTAAGTGTTGGGGCCACATTTTCGTCATTAATGGGTGTTGAGCTTTAAAATCTAGGTTTTGGATAAAAATTCATTTAATTAAAACCTTGTGTATTAAAGTTGAAATATTAGGCGTTTAACTTTCTTTGTCACGCAACGTTAGTGTTTATAGCGATATTCCAAAATTAATCCATTTGTGATCATATTCGAGCGAAAGTTTAATCTTTCATTGTAGGATTAAATTTCTTCATGTTTGATGTTTATAATGAATTGAATATGCTCGATTAAATGTTTTCAAACCAAAATCCTTTTTAGCGTTATTTAGCCCTTGGCGGGGATGTGATCCTAATCTCGTTTTATTAATCTTTGTTTAGTTTTACTTAGCGTAGTTAACTTTTTCTTTCCGTTTTCTCCTTTTACACCATATCGTCTCTTATTTTCCCCCTTTTATAAGTCTTAAAACAATTGAATTCTAAATACCATTCCCTGTGGAGTCGATCCCTGATTGCCGCTACACTTTCATTTTTAGTTTGCAAGTTGTGGATATACGTACAAATCCTGCAACATTCACATATACATGTCGTAGATATATGGTATCCCTTGAGTAGGCACTCATCGGGTGTTCTCTAGATGCTATCATAAAGGGGTATTCTCATCCACCCGAAAACCTGATGCGATTATCTCCCCGTTTCAGAAAATAAACAAATGTTGTGGAGGCGGACATAGTTTCCTACAGTAATGAGACCGAATCATTCCCAAAGCGTCTCATTCCTGAACCCGAACACTCTGACCTGAGGACAATACTCACCCTGCATTCTCTAGCCAGGGGATTCACCCTCATCGCGCAACCTCCCATGATAGCACTAGAATGGGTATGCTTTACTATAAATATTATTCACACAAATATTTATAAATCATATATGTACTACACATTCACCGTATATGTATAGAAATCCAGGTTGCTGTTGTACTATGCCCATACACAAGCCTAAAACATATAAGTCTATGGTCCGACTTTATTCCAATTGATTATACACTAAATAATTTGTCATTATTTTGGTGTCACGCTACCAATTATGACCGGACTCTCTCTCTCTCGGCACGAAATTCAGTATTCCCAATTCAATGTTCAATTTCATCCAATTAAGTTTCCCCCACTTAATTAACAAGGTTTCAATCACTCAATCATAAACCTTAATCTCTCCAATCTAATTAATCCAAGGGTAATTAGTCACACCTATCAATCTAGGAAATCTCCAACGGAATAACAACTAAAAGTCATATCTCTTAAAATTTGCACCACAAATCTGTCCAAATTTTTAAAATGTCGGTTGGGGGTATTTTAGAGTCATTTTCGGAGAAAACGTATCACATAACAAAAGTTAGAAAATGCGATTTTCTACAAGGTAAAGCGGACATAATCACCATTAGAATAGTAAATATCTCAATTATGTACAGATTTATTCATCAAAACTTTCCAAGATTCATCATAAATCCATCATTTTATCATATTCACTCTAACCCTAACAATTACATCAATTAGAGCCTCAAATCAACCAAATATTGTCATCGCTTACATATTATAACACCCAACAATGAAAATCACTAATTTCTAATGAAACATAAACCTTAGCATATTAATTGATTTCACCTCCTTTAATATGAATAGGTAAATGAAAATTAACAGTTGCAAATTAAATCACTTACCTCAATTTGTAAATCAAAGCTTTTGGATGAGTATGTTGGATTGAATGCAAGGATCTCCTCTTGTTCTTGAAGCTATTTCCCAATATTCCCAACTTGTCTTCTAATGACTCTCCTCTTATTCTCATCCTAATTTTAGTCTTCTAAAATGACTTTAAGTTACCTCACCCTTACACACATAGGATTAAAAACTCAATTCCCGTTTTTGGGTCAATGGGTGTCCTAAAATGGGCCCAAACTCTTTATTTGGAGCTCAATTATGTCTAATTAAGTTTCGAGACCCAATATATACATATGGCCATTCATTTCCAATTATTTTGACCCATCTGGATTCAATCATGCACTCCAAATTGTCATACGAATTAATTTATAACATTTTTCAACTTTAAGGTCTAAAAAAGGCGACATAAAATAGTCTAAAATATTTAATCCTCAATTCACCAAATTAATAAATTCCTCAAATTTACAAATTCAATAATCATGGATTTAATTCCTCCAAATAAAATAAATTATTTTTCTCCAAATATTTCATTTAATCAAATGTCCTTGAATATACCCGGTTATTACATACTTTTCCCCTTACAATGGAATTTCGTCTTCGAATTTTGGATAAGCCTAGTACTTCCAATATCGACTAGCTCCCAAGTCACCTCCCCTTAAGATCTTACACCCATCTCTCCCGCTTCTAATCGCGAATTATTTGTAACAATCAGATTAATTAACTAGGGTACCCATACACCCTGTACCCATGCGTAACCGTACGAAATGAAACCCGGCTTTTACCAACACTTAAATCCTAATATAACTTCAATCCCCAAGTTATAAAATTCCAAATACCCCCCTCTCGGCATAAACATATACATATCTACTCTTATGTAAAAAGACAACACATACTACCACGCCCTTTCTATCACTAGTTCCCTTGCACGAAAGTAAAACTCAAGCTATATCTTCCCGCTCGACAAAAAGTCCAACCACTTTGAATGATATTAGAAATGTCCCTACTCCCCAGGATTTCAATTTAACAATATTAGTACATTAACATGCAACACATTACCGTATATATATGCTAGACCCTATCTCAGGTGAAACCTAGCAATGATAATTCAAACCCTGCTACCGCGAACACCCAGTATTACTATAGTTATCCACTATAACCCCAAACTATAGCTACACGATTGAAATTTGGAAAAACATCCACACCACTCTCATAATCCTCGAAAGTAGAAATCTCTCGTATAATGCAACCATCCTCTTAGTGTACCCCCCACCCCCCCCCCCCCCCACCCCTCTCACGTGGTTAACACCAAAGAACCCCTCTATCCCATGGTACTTATATATCTATATAATAAAGTAGAAAAATTATATGTCATAAGATCAAAAGATGATGTCATCTATTAGAATTTTTCCTACACTTCCTATTTTTTCCTTTAAATCTTTGATTTTCCCCTCTTTTGACACACTCTAATCTATTTCCCCCTTTCTTCAAAATTCAAAATTAAGGATAAATTAGTAAACACATCTAAACCAAACTCTCTCTCATACTTTCCACACACCCAAACCCTCCACTCCATATCATCTCTCCCAATTTTCACCATCCCTCCCCATTTGGTCACAACACACATGCCCTACTCTCCATCTCCCTCTCCCTCATCCGCCTCTCTCTCACACGCACTCTTATAATCTCCACGCTCTCTTACACATGTGCACACATACACCTTATTGTAGTGACATAACTGTCACCATTGAGTTCGTAAGATTTTGGGGTTTTGATCTTTGTTTTCAAATAATGGATTTTATGTTCAGTTTTAGATTTCTATCTTATACGAGTCAGTAGGTTTTGTGAATTTGTTTTTATTTTTTTATAATGATATATTATTTGGGATTGGTATTGATGTACTCATATTAAAGCTCTATAATGTCAACTGGGTTTTATCTTTTATCAGTGTAATAATGTTTTGATTTCTTAACAGGGTATTTGGGTGTCTTTTTGGTAATGTCATTCAAGTTTGATTTTTTTTGTGTTCTACTTTAATTTAGTGTCTTTTTGCTTTTATGTTGTAGATTTCCGTTGCTTGATAAGTATCATTAGTGATCTGCCAAGAAATGTTCAAAACGATGCTAATCCCAGACTTCATTTGAGCCTCAGGATATATTTTTCATGTGTATGCATTCCAGGTGTTTACCAAAAATCCTCACCTATATTTTCAAATCATTTTCACAAATTTGGCACACTTTACTATTGTATCATGTTTTCTTTCCTATTTTATTTACTCCTAATTTGTATTGTCTTCATTATTATGACTAATACTCGCATTAACTTTAGGTGTATGATCAATGAAATGCAAGTTCTTCCATGATTTACCCACCAAGTTACATGGATTATTGATTAATGTCTCTTGAACGGATCAGGATCTGGTGGTTTCAAATTAAGGTTCGCGATATCCCTATTGCAGTTTTCAAAGTCCGATTCTATTTATTCTTGAATAGTCCACATATTAATGAGTCTGTAAATGTCTTAGTATCTGCTTAGACTGTGCTTATTTTATTTTGGAATTTGTTTTGAATCATTTAAATCATTTATTTTGAATCATTTGTTTTGATTTTGTTTGTACCTCACAATTCAATCATAATGTTAACTTTATCTACGTGTATATTTCAGCCATGAAGGTTACCATCTATGTTTCATAAATTTCCTCATTCATAATTTGTTACCTCTAAGAGCATAGCGTAAATGCACCACATGTACCCGTATACACAACGCTCTCTATCTTTTCGATTGTTCTCCCACTTCAAGCCTAAATCCATCGAATCCTCTCTCTCTCTCTTTTAGAAATCCCATATTTGTTCATCCTCATGAATTTGTGTTTTGTGTTCTTTCAGAAATCCCATATTTATCATTTTTTTTTTGCATTTTGTGTATACGGGTGGTGTTTGGGTTTATGCAAACAAATACAACACTCTTTTCATGCATTTTCAAGTTTTGATCTATAAATACTTTGATGGAGTTCATACCTTAAAGTATTTGAGGTAATTAATGTTTAATTTATTTATTTTCTTTAGTGGGTGTATTGGTAATAGGATGCCCGATATTAGTTTCAACTGATACTACCGAGGCAATTAATCCTTATTTTGGTGATCACTTATTTTTTCCTTTACTTTTGGCAAAAATATATTGAGGTACTGCTTCACTTGGTGGTTTATTCAACTGATACTACCAAGGTGCCTTTTCCCTCTAATGGGTGTACAGGGTTTATTCAACTGATAGTTGTTTTTTGTTTTCATTTTAATGAGAGTCGTGATTTGGGTTATATCCGGTGGGGCTATTTATTTTTGTTGCTGTAAGCTGAGTATTGGGGAAGAATATTCTTGGGGTTCTACTAAAAAGAAAACGGTAGTAGAAACAATTTGGGGGTTCTTCTATTTGGGGGGTTGTTTATTTTGTTATCGTAAACTAATTCGTTTCAGACTAGATCGATGGGAACAATATCAGGTAATCTCACATTTTTATTATTCATTACTTCTTTATTTCTAATACATTTCAACAATCTCTAAGAGCATCAATGTAACCAAATATTTGTATTGTTCATTACTTCTTTATTTCTAATACATTTACGCTCTGTTTTTTTAGGCTTGAAGTTAAGATCTGTAAGTGAACATCACAACTTTAGCCAGATATCTCACATTTGTATATTTATGATATTTCACATATTGTGGGTGAGGCTAGCTACTGAATAGATGTGTTAATTTTTATTCTGCTTATTTTTTTTAGTTTTTTGTGTTCATTTATTGTTTGTTAGAATGCCAAGGTAGGATGGTATCTACAGGAGCAGAAGACATAATATTCAAGATGTATGCTTATATTCTATTTTTATTTGTTTATTTTTTGAAATTTCAGACTGACCACGGTGGATTAAATATCCTACCATGAACTGTTTTGTTCCAATAGGAATGAATGATCGCTGAGAGATGGCAATTTTTAACCCAAAAACCTGTTTATGGGAATAACCCGAACATGACCCGATTAGCTTGTATAGATTTAAGAGTACCCAAAACTTATACTAAAATAAAAATCAACGCGACCCGAAAAATGACACAATTAATCCGAATTGCCACCCTGGAACTGAGAATTATCATCAATGACCCCCCAAAGGTAATTATCTATATCTATTGGATGGGGCATTCATTATTTCAAATTATATTAAATGCTAACTTTTTCAAATTATATTTCACATTAATCAGCTCTAGAGTTGCTTCCCATGGCATTGCCCTGACTGACAGCTCTAGCATTGCTTCTCGTGGCGTCAGTATCATCCATTTCAGCTATGTCAAGATTGAGAGAGAAACTCAGTGGGTTATGGTTATACGCAGTTCGGAGGTGGCCTCAGTGATTCCCTTAGCCCGTTAGTTTTTTCACTTGATTCTTCAAACTAATCTGATGTTTTCTATTTCGAAGGTCTATATTATCATATATCTAAATGTGCAGCAGATATTTTTGTGGTCTGAATAATGTTTTTAACAGTTTCAATCAATAATTTGGGTTTTTAGGTTATAAAAAATTGGTATTTTTATTATACAAATGAAAATAATACTCACGTGACACTAAAGGTGAAAATTGTTTCTACTGAGGTTAGCATCGATAGTTCACAATCAGATAACTTATGGGTTGGTAGGCAGCAGAAGCGGGATGCTAGAAGGTTGTGGGTTGGTAGGCTGCAGGGTAAGAGTTGGGTGGTATTGACTTTGGAGTTGTTAGCGAGGTAGGTGATGTGTGTGTGTGTTTGGGTTATGTTGCTAGAACCTGGAAAGGTTGTGGGTTGGTGCAGCATCTTGAGTGAGATCAGGTGGGTATCTACATTTTAATAACTTTTATCTGTATTTACATATAACTTATACCAAGGATCGGTGTCTAAGAGCCCCATATTTTTAAAGGTTGGACTTTAGCTTAACCCAAAACGTATCGGGACACTTAAAATACACATAATGAAGGCTGTGTGAAACTTAAAATGCTCTATCTCTCTCTTTCCTATTATATCTACATATAATTGGTCCAACTATAAATTGAGTTTGACCAAGATTGAATATATCGAAATCGTTTTATTTAAAATACACATAATGAAGGCTGTGTGAAACTATATGCTTACTTATATCAATTTCTCTTCATATTTGTTAGGTAAATATCCAGACTTCAAGGAAATTTTGTATGCTTAGTTCTCATATATATCCAACAAGAGATATTATATGGAAGAAAATGATAACAAGGAAGGTCTGTAGAGCATAAGAAACACATTGACTAGCAAAAATAGCTACTCAACCTCATCAATGACAGATGAATTTCATCGAAAAGAGTCTGCTCCCAAATGTAAGTATAAAAGTAGCTAAAATCTCTAAATATACAACTATTTGTTGTCAAAAGTTCATTGTTTTGGATGCAATTTCATTTTATTGTTTTGTAGACATTTGGTAATGCAATTCTGAATAAATTTTAAATTCCCATTTCAAGAATATAATACTAAATGGATAATATTTTATGCTTGAAGTCATATATATTTTCCTTTTTTCCAGTACTATCCATGGTGGCACTACTATTATATGGGGTTTGAGCAAGTGCACACTATATTCATGACAAAGCTTTGTACTGTCAAGTGGGCAACCGCTTTGCGAGATCGAAGAAGCACAATTTTGATTATGATTCTCTGCCTTTGAAATAATAAGGGTCATTATGGGAATTTATCTTCTATCCCTACATGGACTTGATCAAATGGTTTAAGATAACTTATGTTTTGAACTGGATTACTTTTTCAATCATGTTAGATGACTGTGCAGAATGAGTATATTGACTCATTTTTTTCAATCAATTTATACAAAATGTTTTGAACTTTTTTCCAATCAGTTTGTGCAATCATGTTAAATGATTATCAGAATGAGCATATTTAATTATACTGTAATGATGAAAGCATGATGTTATAGAGTTTAAATTCTACTAGTTAGAGTATTATAATCTAAATAGGGGTTTTTTAATCGAAGCTTTCTCGCCATGTTTATATGTTTTTTACCGCACAGTTCAGTTTCTAAGCATGTCATATTTGATGAGGAACTTCTCATCAATATTTTATATGTGCTTGATAAAATTCCCATAATCATAAAATGTTGGTGTCTAAATGTCTGGCTATAAAATGCCCATAATCGCAATATGTATTTGTTTCCATGTAACTGTTATTCTATGTCTATGTCAATGTTTGGTGTGTAAATGTATGGGTTAATTTAATCCTTGATCCTTGGACTTTTAATGTACAGTATGCTTGGCTAATTTACTTGATCCTTGGTCTTTCGATGTATAGTATGTTTGCTGACTTGAAATATTCAGGAAGCTCAAATGTCCATTCAGTTCCTGGAGATATCTACAGAACTGAAGAAGCCACTGTCACGGGCGTCGGCACTGGATATAGCTCTGAAATCGCCACTTCTCTTTCCGGTATACAAATTCAAAGAAGGTACAAGATATGCTAATGGGACTCGAATAGTTACCGCATTCAAATTCTGAACTGGTAAAGAAATCAGAGCTCCGTAGATCTACTTCGGAGTTTTAAGAGATTATAAGTTTTTTTACAACAACAATTTCCAGCACTAGCAAATAAACCACTCACATATGCAATGAGTTTTTTATCATTGCATATGAAATGGTTTGAATTGAATATCAGAAAAACAATCTAATTCCAATTTGAATTAGACACTGTCAATATCTTTATCCAGATACACAATCTAATTTTGATTTGAATTTCAGAAAAAATAATCCCATTGCCTATGATATCTTTATCTAGATACACACAGACATAGTTTCTTCATTTCCTTTAACTTCAAAAACTTGGGCCTTGATTTTTGCAAGTTTTCTTATCTCCTCATGATGATCAATGCAGTAGTTGTAGCAGCCTTTCCACCTCCATATTTCGATAAAGTCATTCTTGATAGCTCTAGAAATGCCATAGGAACCTGCCTTATGGATGATTTATCTACAACCACAAAATATGTAGGTAAACTTGTTGTTGGATTGTGGAAGTTTTTGGAAGCATTGAAATGTTATTGAATTAAAATTTCCACTGAATTATGTGTATTCCGCGAGGATCATGATCCAGCGATCTACGAAGGCCTAGATCAAAGATTTTTGGCTACGCTTCGTAATTTCTTTCAAATCAGGCTTGAACATAAGTCTTAACTACTCAACGCACTCCAAAATGGACCATTTGTATGTTTGTCGATTTAAAATCGGCACTCTCTTTTTTATGCCTTATAGTGTCACTTTTGCTTACGATCATTAGATGTGTACAATTCTTTGATATTCATTTAACAATTTTGTACAGTTGGCATGCATATGCAAATCTCCTCCTTAATCGATTCGCAATAAGAAGATAGATCATAGATTATTTGAACCTATCATACAGCTGAGTTTTGTCAACTTACAAGTTTGGCTCAAGGTAAATGTACCTGTTGTGTTGCAATGTTGAAATACTCTTTTACTTATTTCTTATTGTAGGATTTTCTTAATTAATAAATTACAAAGTTTTGGCCACTTGCTCGGTGTTGTATTATTTCAGGATTTTTTTGTGTAATTTTTTAATAGAAACTATCTTTCTCCACGTGAGTTGGTATGTATTGAGTATTAAAATATTTTTCCCTACTCTTTGTTCTTGGTTTAATAAAACACACTTTAGGAACACACAATGTTGGTAAACATGTGGCCCATCATGCCATGTTGGTAGTCTATACCTTATATGTTGATAACCGATCAACAACATACCCGGGACTGATACTGATACTGATACTAAAATGGAACGAATATAGGTGATCACAGCATACCTAGTGTCGAGTGTCGAGTCTCTTTTTTAGGTTTTAGTGTCGAGTCTCTTTTTTATTACTAGATCACTTAATTCATGGTAATTTCAGTAAGATTTATATTCTTATTTCAAATTCGGTAGTTTTATTTTAAGATAAATAATGATCTATTATAAAATGACGAGAACACAGTTAATCATCGCTCATACTTTCATTAAAGCTTTTCTTGATCGTTCTTTGGCATTTTAATACGTGTAATGTTCTTTTGATAGTATAGAAATGTTTTTTTCTCATCACACACAGTTTGGTTTAGTATATCAACTTGACGACCAGCATGAAGTCTGACCCCGGAAGCATCATATGCGCAACACAAGTAAAGACAATTGCAATGGCAAATGTTGTTCCTCCTGTCCCTTTTTGAAGGCCAATAGGTACTGCCTGTGATGTAACAGTTGCAGAATGTGATGATGGAATTCCACCATAATCAATCATTCTTTTATAATCCCATCTCTTTTCCTTATACCTGAGTATCTTGAGGATTTAGACGATAAAGAAGACTAGAAAGAAATTTAATTTGTGTATAGGAGCAGCAATCTATGCCTTCCCAAATTTTCTAAAAAGTATACACATTTGTGTTGTAAAAAATAATGACTATAATGTTTATGCGAGGTCTAAGATCGACAATTTGTATTGTCCTTGTGGACTTTTTTTATTTTATAAACAGTGTAAATTGACCTATAAAAAAGAGATTTTGCCCAATTGTTTTTCATTTTTTTTGTTAATTTCTTATGTTATATAATATTTCACAATTATTACGAGATCCGAGACGGACTATTAGTATTGTCGGACTTTTTTCTTTTCTTAAACGGGGTGTATAGTCCTATAAACATAGTTTAAATCGTTTACACTTATATGTTGTAAAACAACCTTTTGAGTGAATAATATAAGATTCAATTGTACTTAACTTTACAGGATTCAATAGTTTGAAAAGTTATATTTATAATATAAAAATTATTTATTATTTACAGTATACACGATTCTATACTTTTCAAAATTACATGATTTTATACTTTTCAAAATTATATGCGTGCCTTAAGGCACAGGCATACCCTAGTGTATATATATTATGGCCAACACATCCACTAATATTCATCTCACTTACGAATCCTAGTGATATCAAATCGTAGGTTGTGACACACCCAGTGTCACTTCCAAACACACCCATGCTTAATCATTCCATAATTCGGGGGATAACTTGTTCCCATTCCTCCGAAATATACCCAAAATCATTGCCTTGGCGTCCTCTCCCCTAATCTGCTAAGTATCTACACAGTAGAGGCTTTGGCTCCTCCTAGGGTTCCCATACACCCTCTAACTCGAGCCTAATTACACAACCCTCCGATCATCAATTACGTAGCCATATTTGTCTCAATTTCGGCCCCTGCATTATCGACGTGGCTATATCCTCCAAATATTTCGATGTCTTACTCATTACCATTCGATTCTCCTCGATATTACCCCACATTTATTATCGATGTGAGATCCTCAAAATAGTCCCTTAGTCCCAAACCTAAGGGTCCTTGCGATGGCAAAAGTGGCTAAAATAAATTACACATAACAATATACACAACCTAGCAACATGTGGTGCCAAAGCTTCGCAGTGTTTCTTTCCCAACACTTTCAGACTCCACTAGCCCTATCTCACTACACCAAAAACAGGAAACTGGCACAGTTTAAAATAGTGCCAGGCGCAATCTGGCATGATAAAAAACCGTGTCAGAATCAGGGGTGCCAGATTTTTTAGCGCAGTTTAAAATCGTACAAGATTTTCCAAACTGCCACGCTTTTAAACTGTGCCAGTTTTTTATCTGGCACGCTTTTAAACCGTGCTAGATGTTAAATCTGGCACGCTTTTGGCACATGTTGAAACCGTGTCAAATTATATATTTTTTGGCACGGTTATAAAGCGTGCTAGGTTGTTTTATAAGCGTGTTGATTTTTATAAATTGGCACGGTTTTAAATTGTGCCATATTTTTCAATTAATAAAAAAAATAACAATAGGAAACAAATCTGCAAATTCCAAATCTGGTAGGAAAAATATAATGCATACAAACTTCGCAGGTTTTTGAATATCGCAGGTTGTTGATAAACTAATGTGCATACATACTTCAAAAAATTACAAGAGTTAATACCAATATAAAGCCCGCATGGCCATAAAAGTCGACAATAAGTTAAAAAAATTACAAGAGTTAATAGTTCTCAAATAAAAAAAAAATGGGCAGAGTTTCCTCTATTTTTTTAGCATTCCAAAACCTGCTAACATAAAATCTGCCAATATAATGCCCGCACGGCCATAAAAGTCGACAATAAAACTACTATAGCCAGCACGACCATAAAAGTAAACAATAAAACTACTAAAGACTCCTCGGCCATAACACAAAAAATAGAATCTTGAATATTAACGACACTAAATAAATAATCCCCCTGTTGTAAAGAATTGACTTCTTCGTGTGTTCCAAGTGGATATAAGCTAGCGATTGAAGGTCATCCTACAAAAAAAATAGGACACAAAAAAGAAACGATATTAGTAATTAAGTCATTTTTAAAAAAATCGTATTCAAACAGAAAAATTGCATATACGAATCACAATTATTATTATATTCTCAAACTAAAAGTCTCGTGAGTATACGAGTTACATTAATCTCATACTATGTGTTAGTACCTCTTACAGGGTCGATTGGGTGATGGTTTGGATTTTCACCCTTTAACGGCTTGTTTTTAAGCATAATCTACAAATTTTCAAATAATCGTCATATGCTCAAACTAGGAGACCCGTGACTATGCAATTAGTTTCTACGAGTTACATAGGTCACGTGCGTGGTGTCAATGCCTCTTCCGGGGACGTTTGGGGGATGGTATGGGTTTTCACCCTCTAACGACTTGTTTTCAAGCCTAATCTAGACATTTTTAAATTATCATCATATTTATAAATCGGTAGACCTGTGACTATGCGATCAGTTCCTACGAGTTACATATGTACCGTGCGAGGGGTTCAGGCCTCTTACGGGGTCATTTGGGAACTATTTAGGTTTTCACCCTTTAACGGCCTGTTTAAGCCTAATATAAAGTTTTCAAATTATCATCATATTCTCAATTTAGGAGACCCGTGACTGCACGATCAGTTCGAACGACTTACGTTGGTCTCGTGCGAGGTGTTAGTGCCTCTTACGCAGACGTTTGGGGGCTGGTTTGGGTTTTCACCCTTTAACAACTTGTTTTTAAGACTAATCTAAATATTTTCAAATTATTGTCATATTCATAAATCGGTAGACCCGTGACTACGCGGTCAGTTCCTACGAGTTACATATGTATCGTGCGAGGTTTTCAGGCCTCTGACGGGATCGTTTGGGAACTGGTGTATGTTTTCACCCTTTAACGGCTCGTTTTTCATCCTAAGCTAGATATTTTCAAATTATCATTATATTCTCAAATCGGGAAAATCGTGACTACGCGATCAGTTCCTACGAGTTACATTGGTCCCGTGCGAGGTGTTAGTGCCTCTTAGGGGGACGTTCGGGGGCTAGTTTGAGTTTTCACCCTTTAACAGCTTGCTTTTAAGCCTAAATAGATATTTTCAAATTATCGTCATATTCATAAATCAATATTTTCACACTAAGTGTTACATTGTTCCCGGGATAACCGTGACTAAGTGATCGGTTCCTACGAGTTACATTGTTCCCGTGCGAGGTGTTAGTACCTCTTTAAGGGACGTTTGAGGGCTGATTGGGATTTTCACCCTTTAACTACTTGTTGTTAAGTGTAATCAAGATTTTTTTAAATTATCTTCATATTAGTAATTCGGTAGACCCGTGACTACGTGGTCAGTTTGTACGTGTTACATTGCTCCCCTGTGAGGTGTTCTTGCTTCTTACGACGACGTTTGGGACCTGGTTTGGGGTTTCATCCTTTAACGACTTATTTTTATGCCTAAGCTAGATATCTTCAAATTATCGTTATATTCACAATCTGGGAGACTCATCATCACTACGCGATCAGTTCGTACAAGTTACATTGGTCCCGTGCGAGGTGTTAGTGCCTCTTACGGGGTCGTGTGGGGGCTAGTTTGGGTTTTCACCCTATAACGTCTTGTTTTTAGCCTAATCTTGATATTTTCAAATTATTGTCATATTCATAAATCGGTATACCAGTGACTATGCGGTCAGTTCCTACGAGTTACATATGTACCGTGCGAGGTGTCCAGGCCTCTTACGGGGTCGTTTGGGAATCGATTTAGGATTTCACCCTTTAACGGCTTATTTTTAAGCCTAAGCTAGATATTTTCAAATTATCATCATATTCCTAAATAGGAAGAACCGTGACTATGCGATCATTCCCTAAGAGTTACATTGGTCCACTACGAGGTGTTAGTGCCTCTTTCGGGGACGTTTGGGGGCTGGTTTAGATTTTCATCCTTTAACGGCTTGTTTTTAAGCCTAATCTAGATATTTTTAAATTATCATCATATTCATAAATCGGTAAACCCATGATTATGCGGTGAGTACCTACAAGTTACATATGTACCTTGCGAGGTGTCCGGACCTCTTACGGGGTCATTTGGGAACTGGTTTGGGTTTTCACCCTTTGACGGCTTATTTTTAAGCCTAAGCTAGATATTTTCAAAATATCGTCATATTCTCAAACCTGGAAAATCGTGACTATGCGATCAATTCCAACGAGTTACGTTAGTCTCATACGAGGTGTTAATGCCTCTTACGGGGCCGTTTGGGGGTTGGTTTGAGTTTTCACCCTTTAACAACTTGTTTTTAAGCCTAAGTCCATAGATTCACAAATTCTCATTATATTCTCAAATAGGGAGACCCGTGACTACGCAGTCAGTTCCTACGAGTTACATTAGTCCCGTGTGAGGTAGGGGTGTAAACAGATCGGGTCTGGGTCGGGTCTGGGTATATCCAGATCCAATCCGGGTATATTTTTAACGGATCGGGTCTTACCCGATTACCCGACGGGTCTCAGGAAATGGATCCAGACCCGGATCCGTTAAGGACCCGGAGACCCGACCCGAATACCCGACCCGATTATATATATATATAAATACTGTATAACTGTATATATATATATATATATATATACATATATATAAACTATCTTATATATATGTAGTAAAACTGTTTTATATGCGATCAGTCCCTAAGAGTTAGATTGGTCCACCGCAAGGTGTTAGTGCCTCTTTCGGGGATGTTTTGGGGGCCGATTTGGGTTTTCACCCTTTAACGGCTTGTTTTTAAGCCTAATCTAGATATTTTCAAATTATCATCATATTCATAAACAGGTAGACCCGTGACTACGCGGTCAGTTCCTACGAGTTACAAATGTACCTTGCGAGGTGTCCATGCCTCTTACGGGGTCGTTTGGGTGCTGGTTTGGGTTTTCACCCTTTAACGCCTTATTTTTAAGCCTAAGCTAGATATTTTCAAATTATCATCACATTCTCAAATAGGGAGAACCGTGACTACGCGATCAGTTCCTATGAGTTACGTTAGTCTCATACGAGGTGTTAATGCCTCTTTCGGGGACGTTTGGGGGCATGTTTTGGTTTTCACGCTTTAACGGCTTATTTTTAAAACTAAGTCTATAGATTTGCAAATTCTCATTATATTCTCAAACAGGGAGACCCGCGACTACGCAGTCATTTCCTACGAGTTACATTGGTCCCGTGCGAGATGTTAGTGCCTCTTATGGGCATGTTTGGGGGTTGGTTTGGGTTTTCACCCTCTAACGGCTTATTTTTAAAACTAATCTAGATATTTTCAAATTATCGTCATATTCATAAACCAATAGACCCGAGACTAAGCGATCGGTTCCTACGAGTTACATATGGATTGTTTGGGAACTGGTTCAGGTTTTCACCTTTTAACGGCTCGTTTTTAAGCCTAAGCTAAATATTTTCAAATTATCGTCATATTCTCAAATCGGAAGAATCGTGATACGAGGTCTCAGTGCCTCTTACGGGACCGTTTGGGGGTTGGTTTGAGTTTTCACTCTTTAACAGCTTATTTTCAAGCCTAAATCTATAGATTTGAAATTCTCGTCATATTATCAAACCGGATGAATCGGAAGTAAGCGATCTATTCCTACAAGTTACCTTGGTCCCCTGCGAGGTGTTAGTGCCTCTTACAGGGACGTTTGGGGGCTGGTTTGGGTTTTCACCCTTTAACGACTGATTTTTAAGCCTAATATAGATATTTTCAAATTATCATCATATTCATAAACCGGTAGACCCGTGACTATGTGGTCAGTTCCTACAAGTTACATATGTACCTTGCGAGGTGTTCAGGCCTCTTATGGGGTCATTTGGGAACTGGTTTAGGTTTTTACCCTTTAACGGCTTATTTTTAAGCCTAAGCAAGTATTTTCAAAATATCATCATATTCTCAAACCGAAAGAACAGTGACTACGCGATCCGTTCCTATGAGTTAGGTTAGTCTCATACGAGGTGTTAGTGCCTCTTACGGGGCCGTTTGGAGGTTAGTTTGGGTTTTCACCCTTTAACAGCTTCCTTTTAAGCCTAAGTCTACAGATTTGCAAATTCTCATTATATTCTCAAACAGGGAGACCCGTGACAACGCTGTCAGTTCCTACGACTTACATTGGTCCCGTGTGAGGTGTTCATGCCTCTTACGGGGCCGTTTGGGGCCTAGTTCGGGGTTTCACCCTTTAACGGCTTATTTTTATGATTACGCTAGATATTTTCAAACTATCATTATATTCTCAAACTGGGAGAACCGTGACTACGTGATCAGTTTCTAAGAGTTATGTTAGTCTCATACTAGGTGTTAGTGCCTCTTACGGGGCCATTTGGGGGTTCGTTTGGATTTTCACCCTTTAACAACTTCTTTTTATGCCTAAGTCTACTGATTTGCAAATTCTCGTTATATTCTCAAACAGGGAGTTTCATGACTACACGGTCAGTTCCTACGAGTTACATTGGTCTCGTGTGAGGTATTCATGCCTCTCACGGGCCCGTTTGGGGCCTGGTTTGGATTTTCACCCTTTAAGGGCTTATTTTTAAGCCTAAGCTTGATATTTCAAAATTTTCATCATATTCTCAAATCGAAAGAACCGTGACTATGCGATCAGTTCGTACGAGTTACTTTGGTCCCGTGCGAGGTGTTAGCACCTCTTACGGGGACGTTTGGGGGCTGGTTGGGGATTCACCCTTTAACGGCTTATTTTTTAGCCTAATCTAGATATTTTCAAATTATTGTCATATTCATAAACCGGTGGACTCGTGACTACGCGGTCAGTTCCTAAGATTTACTTATAATCGTACGAGGTGTCGATGCCTCTTATAGGGTTGTTTGGGAACTGATTTAGGATTTCACCCTTTAACGGCTTATTTTTAAGCCTATGCTAGATATTTCAAATTATCATCATATTCTCAAACTGGCAGAACCGTGACTACACGATCAGTTCCTACGAGTTACGTTAGTCTCATACGAGGTGTTAGTGCCTCTTACGGGGCCGTTTAGGGGTTGGTTTGGGTTTTCAAGCTTTAACACCTTACTTTCGGGCCTAAGTCTACAGATTTGCAAATTCTCGTTATATTCCCAAATAGGGAGTCCCCTGACTATGCGGTCAGTTTCTACGAGTTACATTGGTCCCGTGTGGTGTCCATGCCTCTGACGGGGTCATTTGGGGCGTGATTTGGGGTTTCACCCTTTAACAACCTGTTTTTAATCCTAAGCTAGATATTTTCAAATTATCATCATATTCTAAATCCCGAAGAACCGTTACTACGCGTTCATTTCGTACGAGTTATGTTGGTCCCGTGCGAGGTGTTAGTGCCTCTTACAGGGACGTTTGGGGCTGGTTTGGGTTTTCACCCTTTAACAACTTATTTTTAAGCTTAATCTAGATATTTTCAAATTATCATCATATTCATAAATCGGTATACCCGTGACGATGCGGTAAGTTCCTATGAGTTAGATATGTACCGTGCGAGGTATCCAGGACTCTTACGGGGTCGTTTGGGATATAGTTTTGGTTTTCACCCTTTAACGGCTTATTTTTAAGCATAAGCTAGATATTCTCAAATTATCATCATATTCTCAGATCAAGAGAACCGTGACTACGCGATCAGTTCCTACGGGTACCATTAGTCCCGTGCGAGGTGTTAGTGTCTCTTACGAGGACGTTTGGGTGTTGGTTTGGGTTTTAACCCTTTAACGGATTATTTTTAAGCTTAATCTAGATATTTTCAAATTATTATCATATTCGTAAGCCGACTGACCCGTGACTACGTGATCCGTTCCTACGAGTTACATATGTACCTTTTGAGGTGTCTAGGCCTCTTACGGGGTCGTTTGGGAACTGGTTTGGGTTTTCACCCTTTAACAACTTATTTTCTAGCCTAAGCTAGATATTTTCATATTCTCAAACCGAGAGAACCGTGACTATGCTATCAGTTCCTACGAGTTACGTTAGTCTCATACGAGGTGTTAATGCCTCTTTCATGGACGTTTGGGGGCCATTTGGGGGTTGGGTTGGGTTTTTACCCTTCAACAACTTGTTTTGAAGACTGAGTCTATAGATTTATAAATTCTTACTATATCCTCATTAAGGGAGACTCGTGACTACGCGGTCAGTTCCTACAAGTTACATTGGTCCTGTGTGAGGTGTTCATGCCTCTTACGGGGACGTTTGGGGCCTTATTTGGGATTTCAACCTTTAACGGCTTATTTTTAATCCTACGCTGGATATTTTCAAATTATCATCGTATTCTCAAATCGAGAGAACTGTGACTACGCGATCAGTTCCTACGAGTTACGTTAGTCTCATACGAGGTGTTTGTGCCTCTTACGGGGCCGTTTGGAGGTTGGTTTTGGTTTTCACCCTTTAACAGCTTATTTTAAAGCCTAAGTCTACAGATTTGCAAATTCTCGTTATATTCTCAAACAGGGATCCCCGTGACTACGCGATCAGTTCCTACGAGTTACATTGGTCCCGTGTGAGGTGTTCTTGCCTCTCACGGGGCCGTTTGGGGCCTGGTTTGGGTTTGACTCTTTAACGGATTATTTTTATGCGTAAGCTAGATATCTTCAAATTATCATCATATACATAATGCGGGACACTCGTGACTAAGAGATCATATCATACGGGTTACGTTGGTCCCGTGAGAGGTGTTAGTGCCTCTTACGGGGCCGTTTGTGGTCTGGTTTGGGTTTTTACCCTTTATCGGGTTGTTTTTAAACCTACTCTAGATATTTTCAAATTATCATCATATTTATAAAACCGTAGACCAGTGACTTCGTGGTCAGTTCCTACGAGTTACATATGTACCGTGCGAGGTGTCCAGGCCTCTTACGGGGTCGTTTGGGAACTGGTTTAAGTTTTCACCCTTTAACGGCTTGTTTTTAAGCCTAAGCAAGATATTTTCGAATTATCATCATATTCTCAAATCGGGAGAACCGTGACTACGCGATCAGTTTCGATGAGTTACATTGTTCTCGTGAGAAGTGTTAGTTCCTCCTTCGAGGACGTTTGAGGGCTGGTTTGGGTTTTAACCCTTTAACGACTTATTTTTAAGCGTAATCAAGATATTTTCAAATTATCGTCATATTAGTAAATCCGTAAACCCGTGACTACACGGTCAGTTCCTACTAGTTACATTGGTCCCGTGTGAGGTGTTCTTGCCTCTTACGACACCGTTTGAGGCCTGGTTTGGAGTTTCACCCTTTAACGACTTGTTTTTATGCCTAAGCTAGATATCTTTAAATTATCATCATATTCACAATCTGGGAGACTCCTGACTACGCGATCAGTTCGTACAAGTTACGTTGGTCTCGTGCGAGGTGTTAGTGCCTCTTACTGGGCCGTTTGGGGTTGGTTTGGGTTTTCACCCTTTAACGGCTTATTTTTAAGCCTAATCTAGATATTTTCAAATTATCATCATATTCAAAAATCAGTAGACCCGTGACTATGCGGTCTGTTCTTACGAGTTACATATGTACCGTGCGAGGTGTCCAGGCCTCTTACGGGGTCGTTTAGGAATCGGTTTAGGATTTCACCCTTTAACGGCTTATTTTTAAGCCTAAGCTAGATATTTTCAAATTATCGTCATATTCCTAAATAGGAAGAACCGTGACTATGCGATCAGTCCCTAAGAGTTACATTGGTCCACTGCGAGGTGTTAGTGCCTCTTTCGGGGACGTTTGGGGGCTGGTTTCGGTTTTCACCCTTTAACAGCTTATTTTTTAGCCTAATCTAGATATTTTTAAATTATCATCATATTCATAAATAGGTAAACCCGTGACTACGCGGTGAGTACCTATAAGTTACATATGTACCTTGCGAGGTGTCCGGACCTCTTACGGGGTCATTTGGGAACTGGTTTGGGTTTTCACCCTTTGACGGCTTATTTTTTAGCCTAAGGTAGATATTTTCAAATTATCATCATATTCTCAAACCTGGAGAATCGTGACTATGCGATCAGTTCCTACGAGTTACGTTAGTCTCATACGAGGTGTTAATGCCTCTTACGGGGCCGTTTGGGGGTTGGTTTGGATTTTCACCCTTTAACAACTTATTTTTAAGCCTAAGTCTATAGATTCACAAATTCTCATTACATTCTTAAACAGGGAGACCCGTGACTACGCAATCAGTTCCTACGAGTTACATTGGTCCCGTGTGAGGTGTTCATTCCTCTTACGGAGCCGTTTGCGATCTTATTTGGGGTTTCATTCTTTAACGACTTATTTTTAAGCCTACGCTAGATATTTTCAAATTATCATCATATTCTCAAATCGGGAGAATTGTGACTACGCGATCAGTTCCTACGAGTTACGTTAGTCTCATACGAGGTGTTAGTGCCTCTTACGGGGCCGTTTGGGGGTTTGTTTTGTTTTTCACCCTTTAACAACTTGTTTTCAAGCCTAAGTCTACAGATTTGCCAATTCTCGTTATATTCTCAAGAAGGGAGTCCCGTGACTACGCGGTTAGTTCCATCGAGTTACATATGTACGTGCGAGGTGTCCAGGTCTCTTACGGGGTCATTTGGGAAATGGTTTAGGTTTTCACCCTTTAACGGCTTATTTTTAAGCCTAAGCTATATATTTTCAAATTATCGTCATTTTCTCAAACCACGAGAACCGTGACTATGTGATCAGTCCCTACAAGTTACATTGGTACACTACGAGGTGTTAGTGCCTCTTTCGGGGACGTTTGGGGGCCGGTTTGGGTTTCACCCTTTAACGGCTTATTTTTAAACCTAATCTAGATATTTTCAAATTATCATCATATTCATAAATAGGTAGACCCGTGACTACGCGGTCATTTCCTACTAGTTACATATGTACCTTGCGAGGTGTCCATGCCTCTTACGGGGTCGTTTGGTGGCTGGTTTGAGTTTTCACCCTTTAATGCCTTATTTTTAAGCCTAAGTTAGATATTTTCAAATTATCATCACATTCACAAATCGGGAGAACCGTGACTACGCGATCAGTTCCTACGAGTTACGTTAGTCTCATACGAGGTGTTAATGCCTCTTTCGGGGACGTTTGGGGGATAGTTTTGGTTTTCACCCTTTAACGGCTTATTTTTAAGCCTAAGTCTATAGATTTGCAAATTCTCATTATATTCTCAAACGGGGAGACCCGTGACAACGCAGTCATTTCCTACGAGTTACATTGGTCCTGTGCGAGGTGTTAGTGCCTCTAATGGGCATGTTTGGGGGTTGGTTTGGGTTTTCACCCTTTAACGGCTTATTTTTAAGACTAATCTAGATATTTTCAAATTATCGTCATATTCACAAACCGAGAGACCCGTGACTATACGATCGGTTCCTACGAGTTACATATGTACCGTGCGAGGGTCTAGGCCTCTCACGGGGTCGTTTGGGAACTGGTTCAGGTTTTCACCCTTTAACGGCTCGTTTTTAAGCCTAAGCTAGATATTTTCAAATTATAGTCATATTTTCAAATCGGGAGAATCGTGACTACGCGATCAGTTCCTACGAGTTTCGTTAGTCTCATACGAGGTGTTAGTGCCTCTTACGGGACCATTTGGGGGTTGGTTTGAGTTTTCACTCTTTAACAGCTTATTTTCAAGCCTAAATCTACAGATTTGCAAATTCTCGTTATATTCTCTAACAGGGAGTCCCGTGACTATGCGGTCAGATTCTACAAGTAACTTTGGTCCCGTGTTGGGTGTTCATGCCTCTTATGGGGCCGTTTAGGGCCTGGTTTGAGGTTTAACCCTTTAACGACTTGTTTTTAACCCTAAGCTTGATATTTTCAAATTCTCGTCATATTATCAAACGGGGAGAATCGGGAGTACGTGATCTGTTCCTACGAGTTACCTTGGTCCCGTGCGAGGTGTTAGTGCCTCTTACAAGGACGTTTGAGGGCTGGTTTGGGTTTTCACCCTTTAACGACTCATTTTTAAGCCTAATATAGATATTTTTAAATTATCATCATATTCATAAACCGGTAGACCCGTGACTACGTGGTCTGTTCCTATGAGTTACATATGTACCTTGCGAGGTGTTCTTGCCTCTTATGGGGTCATTTGGGAACTAGTTTAGGTTTTTACCCTTTAACGACTTATTTTTAAGCCTAAGCTAGTATTTTCAAAATATCGTCATATTCTCAAACCGGGAGAACAGTGACTACGCGATCTATTCCTACGAGTTAGGTTAGTCTCATACGAGGTGTTAATGCCTCTTACGGGGCCGTTTGGAGGTTAGTTTGGGTTTTCACCCTTTAACAGCTTCCTTTTAAGCCTAAGTCTAAAGATTTGCAAATTCTCATTATATTCTCAAATAGGGAGACCCGCGACACCGCTGTCAGTTCCTACGACTTATATTGGTCCCGTGTGAGGTGTTCATGCCTCTTACGGGGCCGTTTGGGGCCTAGTTTGGTGTTTTACCCTTTAACGGCTTGTTTTTAAGTTTCCGCTAGATATTTTCAAACTATCCTCATATTCTCAAACTGGGAGAACCGTGACTACGCGATCAGTTCCTAAGGGTTACGTTAGTCTCATACGAGGTGTTAGTTCCTCTTAGGGGTCGTTTCACCCTTTAGCAACTTATTTTTAAGCCTAAGTCTACTGAATTGCAAATTCTTGTTATATTCTCAAATAGGGAGTTTCGTGACTACACAGTCAGTTCCTCGGATTTACATTGGTCCCGTGTGAGGTATTCATGCCTCTTACGGGGCCATTTGGGGCCTAGTTTGGATTTTCACCCTTTAAGGGCTTATTTTTAAGCCTAAACTAGATATTCCAAAATTTTCATCATATTCTCAAATCGAAAGAACCGTGACTATGCGATCAGTTCGTACGAGTTACTTTGGTCCCGTGCGAGCTGTTAGTACCTCTTACGGGGACGTTTGGGGGCTAGTTGGGATTTTCACACTTTAACGGCATATTTTTTAGCCTACTCTAGATATTTTCAAATTATCGTCATATTCATAAACCGGTGGACTCGTGACTACGCGGTCAGTTCCTACGAGTTACATGTAATCGTGCGAGGTGTCGAGGCCTCTTATAGGGTCATTTGGGAACTGATTTAGGTTTTCACCCTTTAACTGCTTATTTTTAAGCCTATGCTAGATATTTTCAAATTTTCGTCATATTCTCAAACTGGGAGAACTGTGACTACACAATGAGTTCGTACGAGTTACGTTAGTCTCATACGAGGTGTTAGTGCCTCTTACGGGGCCGTTTAGGGGTTGGTTTGTGTTTTCAAGCTTTAAAAGCTTATTTTTAGGCCTAAGTCTACAGATTTACAAATTCTCGTTATATTCCCAAACAGGGAGTCCCCTAAGTATGCGGTCAGTTCTTACGAGTTACATTGGTCCCGTGTGAGGTGTCCATGCCTCTTACGGGGTCATTTGGGGCGTGGTTTGGGGTTTCACCCATTAATAACCTATTTTTAATCCTAAGCTAGATATTTTCAAATTATCATCATTCTCAAACCCGAAGAACCGTTACTACGCGATCAGTTCGTACGAGTTACGTTGGTCCCGTGCAAGGTGTTAGTGCCTCTTACAGGAACGTTTGGGGATGGTTTGGGTTTTCACCCTTTAACAACTTATTTTTAAGCTTAATCTAGATATTTTCAAACTATCATCATATTCATAAACCGGTATACCCGTGACTACGCGGTCAGTTCCTATGAGTTACATATGTACCGTGCGAGGTATCTAGTCCTCTTACGGGGTCGTTTGGGATATGGTTTTGGTTTTCACCCTTTAACAGCTTGTTTTTAAGCGTAAGCCAGATATTCTCAAATTATCGTCATATTCTCAGATCGGGAGAACCGTGACTACGTGATCAGTTCCTACGGGTTGCATTGGTCCCGTGTGAGGTGTTTGTGCCTCTTACGAGGACGTTTGGGGGCTGGTTTGGGTTTTAACCCTTTAATGACTTATTTTTAAGCTTAATCTAGATATTTTCAAATTATTGTCATATTCGTAAATCGGCAGACCCATGACTACGCGATCAGTTCCTACGAGTTACATATGTACCTTGCGAGGTGTCCAGGCCTCTTACGGGGTCGTTTGGGAACTGGTTTAGGTTTTCACCCTTTAATGACTTGTTTTTGAGCCTAAGCTATATATTTTCAAATTGTCGCCATATTCCCTAACCGGGAGAACGGTGACCACTCAATGAGTTCCTACGAGTTACGTTAGTCTCATACGAGGTGTTAATGCCTCTTAAGGGGTCGTTTGGGTGTTGGTTTGGGTTTTCACCCTTTAAATTCTTGTTTTTAAGCCTAACTCTACAGATTTTCAAAATCACATTATATTCTCAAACAGGAAGACCCGTGCCTACGCGGTCAGTTCCTACGAGTTACATTGATCCCGTGTGAGGTGTTCATGCCTCTCATGGGGCCGTTTGGGACCTGGTTTGGGTTTCACCCTTTAACGGCTTATTTTTAAGCCTAAGCTAGTTATTTTCAAATTATCATTATATTCTCAAACCAGAAGAACCGTGACTACGCGATCAGTTCGTACAGGTTACGTTGGTCCCGTGCAAGGTGTTAATGCCTCTTATGGGGACGTTTGGGGGCTAGTTTAGGTTTTCACCCTTTATCGGCTTATTTTTAAGACTAATTTAGATATATTAAAATTATCGTCATATTTGTAAACTGGTATACCCCTGACTACGCGATCAGTTCCTACGAGTTACATATGTACCATGCGAGGTGTCCAGGTCTCTCGCGGGGTCTTTTGGGAACTGGTTTAGATTTTCACCCTTTAACGGCTCGTTTTTAAGCCAAAGCTAGATATTTTCAAATTATCATCATATTCTCAAACCGGGAGAATTGTGACTATGCGATTAGTTCCTACGTGTTACGTTAGTCTTAAACGAGGTTTGAGTGCCTCTTACGGGTTTATTTGGGGGTTGGTTTGGGTTTTCACCCTTTAATAACTTATTTTTAATCCTAAGTCTATTGATTCGTTAATTATCATTATATTCTCCAACAGGGAGTCCCGTTACAGCGCGCTCAGTTCCTACGAGTTACATTGGTCCCATGTGAGGTGTTTATACCTCTTACGGGTCCGTTTGGGACCTAGTTTGGGGTTTCACCCTTTAACGGCTTGTTTTTATACCTAAGCTAAATATCTTTAAATTATGATCATATTCACAATCTGAGAGACTCGTGACTACGTGATCAGTTTGTATGAGTTTTGTTGGTCCTGTGAGAGGTGTTAGTGCCTCTTATGGGGAAGTTTCGGGCCTGGTTTGGGTTTTTACCCTTTAACGGTTTATTTTTAAGCCTAATCTAGATATTTTAAAATTATCATCATATTAATAAATTGGTAGACCCGTGACTACGCGGTCAGTTCCTACGAGTTACATATGTACCGTGTGAGGTGTTCCGGCCTCTTACGGGGGTCGTTTGGGAATTGGTTTAGGTTTTCACCCTTTAACGGCTTATTTTTAAGCCTAAGCTTGATATTTTCAAATTATCGTCATATTCTCAAATCGGAGGAACCGTGACTACGCAATCAGTTCCTACGAGTTAGACTGGCCCGTGCGAGGTGTTAGTGCCTCTTTCGGGGACGTTTGGGGGTTGGTTTGGATTTTCACCCTTTAACGGCTTATTTTTAAGCGTAATCTAGATATCTTTAAATTTCATCATATTCATAAATCGAAAGACCCGTGATAACGCGGTTAGATCCTACGAGTTAAATATGTACCTTGCGAGGTGTCCAGGCCTCTTACGGGGTCGTTTGGGAACTGGTTTGGGTTTTCACCCTTTAACAACTTATTTTCTAGCCTAAGCTAGATATTTTCATATTCTCAAACAGAGAGAACCGTGACTATGTTATCAGTTCCTACGAGTTACGTTAGTCTCATACGAGGTGTTAATGCCTCTTACGGGGCCATTTGGGGGATGGTTTGGGTTTTTACCCTTCAACAGCTTATTTTTAAGCCTGAGTCTATAGATTTCTAAATTCTTGGTATATTCTCAAACAGGGAGACTCGTGACTACGCGGTCAGGTCCTAAAAGTTACATTGGTCCTGTGTGAGGTGTTCATGCCTTTTACGGGGCCGTTTGGGGCCTTATTTGGGGTTTCACCCTTTAACGGCTTGTTTTTAAGCCTACACTAGATATTTTCAAATTATCATCATATTCTCAAATCGAGAGAACTGTGACTACACAATCAATTCGTACGAGTAACGTTAGTCTCATACGAGGTGTTAGTGCCTCTTACAGGGCCGTTTGGGGGTTGGTTTTAGTTTTCACCCTTTAATTGCTTATTTTCAATCCTAAGTCTACAGATTTGCAAATTCTCATTATAATCTCAAACAGGGAGTCCCGTGACTACGCGGTCAGTTCCTATGAGTTACATTGGTCCCGTGTGAGGTGTTCGTGCCTCTCACGGGGACGTTTGGGGCCTGGTTTGGGTTTGACTCTTTAACGGATTGTTCTTATGCCTAAGCTAAATATCTTCAAATTATCGTCATATTCACAATGCGAGAGACTCGTGACTACGCGATCAGATCATACGGGTTACGTTGGTCCCGTGCGAGGTGTTAGTGCCTCTTACGGGGCCGTTTGTGGACTGGTTTGGGTTTTTACCCTTTATCGGCTTGTTTTTAAGCCTAATCTAGATATTTTCAAATTATCGTCATATTCAGAAAACCGTAGACCCGTGACTTCGTGGTCAGTTCCTACGAGTTACATATATACCGTGCGAGGTGTTCAGGCCTCTTACGGGGTCGTTTGGGAACTGGTTTAAGTTTTCACCCTGTAACGACTTATTTTTAAGCCTAAGTTAGATATTTTTAAATTATCGTCATATTCTCAAATCGAGACAACCGTGACTACGCGATCAGTGACTACGGGTTGCATTGGTCCCGTGCGAGGTATTTGTGCCTCTCACGATGATGTTTGGGGGCTGGTTTGGGTTTTAACCCTTTAATGGCTGGTTTTTAAGCTTAATCTAGATATTTTAAAATTATTGTCATATTCATAAATCGGCAGACCCGTGACTACGCGATCAGTTCCTACGAGTTACATTTGTCCCGTGTGAGGTGTTCTTGCCTCTTACGACACCGTTTGGGACCTGGTTTGGAGTTTCACCCTTTAACGGCTTATTTTTATGCCTAAGCTAGATATCTTTAAATTATCGTCATATTCACAATCTGGGAGACTCCTGACTACGCAACTAGTTCGTACAAGTTACATTGGTCCCGTGAGAGGTGTTAGTGCCTCTTACGGGGCCGTTTGTGGACTGATTTGGGTTTTTACCCTTTATCGGCTTGTTTTTAAGCCTAACCTAGATATTTTCAAATTATCGTCATATTCAGAAAACCGTAGACCCGTGACTTCGTGGTCTGTTCCTACGAGTTACATATGTACCGTGCGAGGTGTTCAGGCCTCTTACGGGGTCGTTTGGGATATGGTTTTGGTTTTCACCCTTTAACGTCTTATTTTTAAGCGTAAGCTAGATATTCTCAAATTATCGTCATATTCTCAAATCGGGAGAATCGTGACTAAGCGATCTATTCCTACGGGTTGCATTGGACCCGTGCGAGGTGTTAGTACCTCTTACGAGGACGTTTGGGGGCTGGTTTGGGTTTTAACCCTTTAACGGCTTATTTTTAAGCTTATCTAGATATTTTCAAATTATCGTCATATTCATAAATCGATAGACCCGTGACTATGCGATCAGTTCCAACGAGTTACATATGTACCTTGCGAGGTGTCCATGCCTCTTACGAGGTCGTTTGGAACTGGTTTAGGTTTTCACCCTTTAAAGACTTATTTTTAAGCCTAAGCTAGATATTTTCAGATTTTTGCCATATTTTCAAACCAGGAGAATGGTGACTACTCGATGAGTTTCTACGAGTTATGTTAGTCTCATACGAGGTGTTAATGCCTCTCAAGGGGTCGTTTGGGGGTTGGGTTGGGTTTTCACCCTTTAACAACTTGTTTTTAAGCCTAACTCTACATATTTGCGAATTCTCATTATATTCTCAAGCAGGGGAACCCGTGACCACGCGGTCAGTTCCTACGAGTTACATTGATCCCGTGTGAGGTGTTCATACCTCTCACGGGGCCGTCTGGGGCCTGGTTTGGGTTTCACCCTTTAACGACTTATTTTTAAGCCTAAGCTAGATATTTTCAAATTATCGTTATATTCTCAAACCATAAGAACCGTGAGTACGCGATCAGTTCGTATGGGTTACATTGGTCCCGTGCGAGGTGTTAGTGTCTCTTATGGAGACGTTTGGGGGTTGGTTTAGGTTTCCACACTTTAATAGTTTATTTTTAAGGCTAATCTAGATATATTCAAATTATCGTCATATTCATAAACCGGTAGACCCGTGACTATGTGGTCAGTTCCTACGAGTTACATATGTACCGTGCGAGGTGTTCAGGCCTCTTACGGGGTCGTTTGGGAATCGGTTTAGGTTTTAACCCTTTAACGGCTTATATTTAAGCCTAAGCTAGATATTTTCAAATTATCATAATATTCTTAAATAGGGAGAACCGTGACTACGCGATTAGTTTCTATGAGTTACATTGGTCCCGTGCGAGGTGTTAGTGCCTCTTACGGGCACGTTTAGGGGCTTGTTTGGGTTTTCACCCTTTAACAGCTTATTTTTAAGCCTAATCTAGATATTTTCAAACTATCCCCATATTCTCAAACCGTGATAACCGTGACTATGCGATGAGTTCTTACGAGTTACGTTAGTCTCATACGAGGTGTTAATGCCTCTTAAGGGGCCGTTTGGGGGTTGGTTCGGGTTTTCACCCTTTTACAGCTTGTTTTTAAGCCTAAGTCTATAGATTTGCAAATTTTCATTATGTTCTCAAACAGGGTGACTCGTGACTATGCGGTCAATTCCGACGAGTTACATTGATCCCGTGTGAGGTGTTCATGCCTCTCACGGGACCGTTTAGGGCTTGGTTTAGGTTTCACCCTTTAACGGCTTATTTTTAAGCCTAAACTAGATATTTTGAAATTATCATTATATTAAAAAACCAGAAGAACCGTGACTACGTGATCAGTTTGTACGGGTTACATTGGTCCATTGCGAAGTGTTAGTGCCTCTTACGGGGACGTTTGGGGGCTGGTTTAGGTTTTCACCCTTTAATGACTTTTTTTTAAGACTAGTCTAGATATATTCAAATTATCCTCATATTCATGAATGGGTAGACCCCTGACTACGCGATCAGTTCCTACAAGTTACATATGTACCATGCGAGGTATCTAGGCCTCTCACGGGGTCATTCGGGAACTGGTTTAGGTTTTCACCCTTTAACGGCTCGTTTTTAAGCCAAAGCTAGATATTTTTAAATTATCATCATATTCTCAAACTGGGAGAATCGTGACTACGCGATCAGTTCCTACGAGTTACGTTAGTCTCATACGAGGTGTATATTCCTCTTACGGGGCCGTTTGGGGGTTGGTTTGGGTGTTCACCATTTAATAGCTTGTTTTCAAGCCCAAGTCTACAGATTTGTAAATTCCCATTATATTCTCAGACCGGGAGTCCCGCTACTACGCGGTCAGTTCTTCCGAGTTACATTGGTTCCGTGTGAGGTGTTTATGCCTCTTACGGGGCCGTTTGGGGACTGGTTTGGGTTTCACCCTTTAACGGCTTATTTTTATACCTAAGATAGATATCTTTAAATTATCATCATTCACAATCTGGGAGACTCGTGACAACACGATCAGTTTGTACGAGTTATGTTGGTCCCGTGCGAGGTGTTAGTGCCTCTTACGGGGCCATTTGGGGCCTATTTGGGTTTTTACCCTTTAACGGCTTATTTTTAGGTCTAATCAAGATATTTTCAAATTATCATCATATTCATAAATCGGTACACCCGTGACTATGCGATTAGTTCCTACGAGTTACATATGTGTCGTGCGAGGTGTCCACGCCTCTTACTGGGGTCGTTTGGGAACTGGTTTGGGTTTTCACCCTTTAATGGCTTGTTTTTAAGCCTAAGGAAGATATTTCCAAATTATCGTCATATTCTCAAACCGGGAGAACCATGACTACGCGATCAGTTCCTACGAGTTACATCCATCACGTGCAAGGTGTTAGCGCCTCTTTCGGGAACGTTTGGGGATCGGTTTGGGTTTTCACCCTTTAACGGCTTATTTTTAAGCGTAATCTAGATATTTTCAAATTATCGTCATATTCGTAAACAGGTAGACCCGTGACTATGCGGTCAGTTCCTACGAGTTACGTTAGTCACATACGAGGTGTTAATGTATCTCACGGGGCCGTTTAGGGGTTGGTTTGGGTTTTCACCCTTTAACAGCTTATTTTTAAGCCTAAGTCTATAGATTTCCAAATTCTCGCTATATTCTCAAACAGGGAGACTCGTGACTACACGGTCAGTTCCTACGAATTACATTGGTCCCGTGTGAGGTGTTCATGCCTCTTATGGGGCCGTTTAGCGCCTTATTTGGGGTTTCACCCTTTAACAGCTTGTTTTTAAACCTACGCTAGATATTTTCAAATTATCATCATATTCTGAAATCGGGGAAACCGTGACTACGCGATCAATTCCTACGAGTTACGTTAGTCTCATACGAGGTGTTAGTGCCTCTAACGGGGCCGTTTGGGGGTTGGCTTTGGTTTTCACCCTTTAACAGCTTTTTTTTAAGCCTAAGTCTACAAATTTGTAAATTCTCGCTATATTCTCAAACAGGGAGTCCCGTGACTACGCGGTCAGTTCCTACGAGTTAAATTGATCCCGTGTGAGGTGTTCGTGCCTCTCACGGGGCCATTTGGGGATTGGTTTGGGTTTGGCTCTCTAACGGATTATTTTTATGCCAGAGCTAGATATCTTCAAATTATCGTCATATTCACAATTCGGGAGACTCGTTACGTTGGTCCCGTGCGAGGTGTGAGTGCCTCTTACAGGGCCGTTTGTGGGCTGGTTTGGGTTTTTAGTCTTTATTCGCTTGTTTTTAAGCCTAATCAAGATATTTTCAAATTATCGTCTTATTCATAAATCCGTAGACCCGTGACTTCGTGGTCAGTTCCTACGAGTTACATATGTATCGTGCGAGGTGTCAAGGCCTCTTACGGGTTCGTTTGTGAACTGGTTTAAGTTTTCACCATTTAACGGCTCATTTTTAAGCCTAAGCTAGATACTTTCAAATTATTGTCATATTCTCAAACCGGGAGAACCGTGACTACGCGATCAGTTCCTACGAGTTACATTATTCCCATGCGAGGTGTTAGTACCTCTTTCGGGGACGTTTGGGTTTTCGCCCATTAACGGCTTGTTTTTAAGCGTAGTCTAGATATTTTCAAATTATCGCCATATTAGTAAATCGATAGACCCGTGACTACGCGGTCAGTTCCAATGAGTTACATTGGTCCCATGTGAGGCGTTTTTGCCTCATACGACGCCGTTTGGGGCCTGATTTGGGGTTTCACCCTTTAACGGCTTATTTTTATGCCTAAGCTAGATATTTTCAAATTATCATCATATTCAAAATCTGGGGGACTCGTGACTACGCGATCAGTTTCTACAAGTTACAATTGTCCCGTGTGAGGTGTTAGTGCCTCTTACGGAGCTGGTTTGGGTTTTCACCGTTTAACGGCTTATTTTTAAACCTAATCTATATATTTTCAAATTATCGTGATATTCATAAATTAGTAGACCCGTGACTATGCGGTCAGTGCCTACGAGTTACATATGTACCGTGCGAGGTCTTCAGGCCTCTTACGGGTTCGTTTGAGAATCGATTTAGGTTTTCACCCTTTAACGGCTCATTTATAAGCCTAAGCAAGATATTTTCAAGTTATCGTCAGATTCTTAAACAGGGAGAATCGTGACTACGCGATCAGTTCCTACGAGTTACATTAGTCCCGTGCAAGGTGTTAGTGCCTCTTACGGGGACGTTTGGGGGCTAGTTGGGTTTTCATCCTTTATCGGTTGATTTTTAAGCCTAATCTAGATATTTTCAAATTATCATCATATTCATAAACCGGTAAACCTGTGACTACGCGGTCAGTTCCTACAAGTTACATACGTACCTTGCGAGGTGTCCAGGCCTCTTACGGGGTCATTTGGGAACTGGTTTAGGTTTTAACCCTTTAACGACTTATTTTTAAGCATAAGCTAGATATTTTCGAATTATAGTCAGATTCTCAAACCTGGAGAATTGTGACTATGTGATCAGTTCCTACGAGTTACGGTATTCACATACGAGGTGTTAACGCCTCTTACGGGGCAGTTTGGGGGTTGCTTATGGTTTTCACCCTTTAACAACTTATTTTTAAGCCTAAGTCTATAGATTCACAAATTCTCATTATATTCTCAAAAAGGGAGACCCGTGACTACGCAGTGAGTTCCTACGAGTTACATTGGTCCCGTGTGAGGTTTTCATTCCTCTTACGGGGCCGTTTGTGGCCTTATTTGGGGTTTCACCCTTTAACGACTTATTTTTAAGCCTACGCTAGATGTTATTAAATTATCATCATATTCTCAAATCGGGAGAATCGTGACTACGCGATCAGTTCCTACGAGTTACGTTAGTCTGATACGAGGTGTTAGTGCCTCTTACGGGGCCGTTTGGGGGTTGGTTTTGGTTTTCACCCTTTAACTTCTTGTAGCCTAAGTGTACAGATTTGGAAATTATCATTATATTCTCAAACAGGGAGTCCCGTGACTATGCGGTCAGTTCCTACGAGTTACATATGTACCGTGTGAGGTGTTCAGACCTCTTACGGGGTCATTTGGGAAATGGTTTAGGTTTTCCCCTTTAACGGCTTATTTTTAAGCCTAATCTGTATATTTTCAAATTATCATCATATTCTCAAAACAGGAGAACCGTGACTATGCGATCAGTCCCTACGAGTTACATTGGTCCACTACGAGGTGTTAGTGCCTTTTTCGGGGACGTTTGGGGGCCGGTTTGGGTTTTCACCTTTTAACGGCTTGTTTTTAAGCCTAATATAGATATTTTCAAATTATCATCATATTCGTAAATCGGTAAAGCCGTGACTACGCGGTCAGTTCCTACAAGTTACATTTGTACCTTGCGAGGTGTCCAGGTCTATTTCGGGGTCGTTTGGGAACTGGTTTGGGGTTTCACCCTTTAACGTCTTGTTTTTAAGCCTAAGTAAGATATTTTCAAATTCGAGTCACATTCTCAAATCGGGAGAACCGTGACTACGCGATCAGTTCCTACGAGTTACATTAGTCTCATACGAGGTGTTAATGCCTCTTTCATGGATGTTTGGGGGCTAGTTTGGGTTTTCACCCTTTAACGGCTTGTTTTTAAGCCTAAGTCTATAGATTTGCAAATTCTCGTTATATTCTCAGATAGGGAGACCCGTGACTACGCGGTCAATTCCTACGAGTTACGTTGGTCTCGTGCGAGGTGTTAGCGCCTCTTACGGGGCCGTTTGGGGGTTGGTTTGGGTTTTCACCCTTTAACGGCTTATTTTTAAGCCTAATCTAGATATTTTCAAATTATCGTCATATTCATAAACCAGTAGACCTGTGACTACGCGATCGGTTCCTACGAGTTACACATGTACCGTGCGAGGTGTCTAGGACTCGTACAGGGTCGTTTGGGAACTGGTTTAGGTTTTCACCCTTTAACGGCTCATTTTTAATCCTAAGCTATATATTTTCAAATTATCATCATATTTTCAAATTGGGAGAACCGTGACTACGCGATCAGTTCCTACGAGTTTCGTTAGTCTAATATGAGGTGTTAGTGCCTCTTTCGGGGACGTTTTGGGGCTGGTTTGAGTTTTCTCCCTTTAACAGCTTGTTTTCAAGCCTAAGTCTACAGATTTGCAAATTCTTGCTATATTCTCAAAGAGGAAGTCCCGTGACTATGCGGTCAGTTCCTACAAGTAACTTTGGTCCTGTGTTGGGTGTTCATGCCTCATACAGGGCCGTTTAGGGCCTGGTTTGGGTTTTCACCATTTAACGGCTTGTTTTTAAGCCTAAGCTAGATATTTTAAACTAATCGTCACATTCACAATCCGGGAGACTCGTGATTAGTTCGTACGAGTTACGTTAGTCCCATGCGAGGTGTTAGTGCCTCTTACAGGGCCGTTTGGGGGTTAGTTTGGGTTTTCACCCTTTAACGGATGGTTTTTAAGCCTAATCTAGATATTTTCAAATTATCATCCTATTCATAATCGGTAGACCCGTAACTACGCTCTCAGTTCCTACGAGTTACATATGCACCGTGCGAGGTATCCAGGCCTCCGATAGGGTCGTTTGAGAACTGGTTTAGGTTTTCACCCTTTAACGGCTTATTTTTAAGCCTAAGCTAGATATTTTCAAACTCTCGTCATATTATCAAACCAGAAGAATCTTGAGTACGCGATCAGTTCCTATGAGTTACCTTGGTCCCGTGATAGGTGTTAGTGCCTCTTACGGGGACGTTGGGGACTGGTTTTGGTTTTCACCCGTTAACGGCATATTTTTAAGCCTAATCTAGTTATTTTTAAATTATCATCATATTCATAAACCGGTAGACCCGTGACTACGTGGTCAGTTTCTACGAGTTACATATGTACCTTACGAGGTGTTTAGGCCTCTTACGGGGTCGTTTGGGAACTAGTTTAGGTTTTTACCCTTTAGCGGATTATTTTTAAGCCTAAGCTAGATATTTTCAAAATATCATCATATTCTCAAACCGGGACAACAGTGACTATGCGATCAGTTCCTACGAGTTAGGTTAGTCTCATACGAGGTGTTCATGCCTCTTACGGGGCCGTTTGGGGGTTGGTTTGCGTTTTCACCCTTTAACAGCTTCCTTTTAAGCCTAAGTCTATATATTTGCGAATTCTCGTTATATTCTCAAACAGGGAGACCCGTGACAACGCTGTCAGTTCCTACGACTTACATTGTTCCCGTGTGAGGTGTTCATGCCTCTTACGGTGCCGTTTGGAGCCTAGTTTGGGGTTTCACCCTTTAACGGCTTGTTTTTAAGAATAGGCTAGATATTTTCAAATTATCATCGTATTCTCAAACAGGAAGAACCGTGACTACGCGATCAGTTCCTACGAGTTACGTTAGTCTCATACGAGGTGTTGGTGCCTCTTACGGGGCCGTTTGGGGGTTAGTTTGGTTTTCACCCTTTAACAGCTTCTTTTTAAGCCTAAGTCCACTGATTTGCAAATTCTGATTATATTCTCAAATAAGGAGTTCCGTGACTACACGGTCAGTTCCTACGAGTTACATTGGTCACGTGTGAGGTGTTCATGCCTTTTACGGGGCCTTTTGAGGGCTGGTTTGGATTTTCACCTTTTAACGGCTTATTTTTATGCCTAAACTAAATATTTCAAATTTTCATCATATTCTCAAACTTAAAAAACCGTGATTATGCGATCAGTTCCTACGAGTGATCTTGGTCTCGTGCGAGGTGTTAGTGCCTCTTACGGGGACGTTTGGGGGCTGGTTTGGGTTTTCACCCTTTGATGACTCACTTTTAAGCCTAATCTAGATATTTTTAAATTATCATCATATTCATAAACCGGTAGACCCGTGACTACGTGGCCAGTTCCTACGAGTTACATATGTACCTTAAGAGGTGTTCAGGCCTCTTACGGGGTCGTTTGGGAACTGGTTTAGGTTTTTACCCTTTAACGGCTTGTTTTTAAGCCTCAGCTAGATATTTTCAAAATACCGTCATATTCTCAAACCAGGAGAACAGTGACTGCGCGATCAGTTCCTACGAGTTAGGTTAGTCTCATACGATGTTTTAATGCCTCTTACGGGGCCGTTCGGGGGTTGGTTTGTGTTTTCACCCTTTAACAGCTTCCTTTTAAGCCTAAGTCTACAGAATTGCAAATTCTCATTATATTCTCAAATAGGGAGACCCGTGACAATGCTGGCAGTTCCTACGACTTACGTTGGTCCCGTGTGAGTTCTTCATGCCTCTTACGGGGCCGTTCAGAGCCTAGTTTAGGTTTTCACCCTTTAACGGCTTGTTTTTAAGCCTAAGCAAGAAAGGAGGCCAAATTTTTTTTTCACGAAGGGAAGGTTCATCGATTTCAAAAGTTTCGTGCAGACATTTCTTGCTCCAACAAACCTCTCTACGAAGGGGAAAATATAGAGGGGGTTTGAAGGTAATTTTGAGAATAGAGGTAATTCCACATTAGCAAGAGCGTTTTGGGGATTATGGCACCGTAGCAGCTCAGTGCGGCAGCTCAAGTGAGGCGGCTCAGCGTGATAACTTGTATTTTTTCTTATTGTATTAGTCATACTATATCTTTGTTTATATTGACTGTAAACTATAACGGTTGTAATTTTGTAATGAGATTAATAATGAGTTTTAGTGTGAGGTCGAACGGTACCCGCGAGAGACCAGGCTTGGCAGGGCCTGGGAGAGCTTTCGTGCTCTATCGAATGACCTCATCATGGGAACTTTAGAGGGACTTGGTTCGGAGGATTAGGAAGTGAGGCACCGTTGGGGCTTGTCCTGGCCATCTTAAATACACCTGGTAAAATACCGAAGGATCCTAATCGTGCAACCTCGGGCGGAGCAGCTTGGAGTTCCATCGGGCGTTGAGTTGTGAACCAAACAGCTCTCTACTTAATGTCAAATCTATTATAGGTGATGTCACTAGCCAGCTAAACAATGTCGGGCCTACACATGACTAAACCACGGTGGTATTTAGGGCTGTCAGGTAGTTGGTGATCCACCTCTACGATAACAGCCCCAGACACACAGTTGTTAGGCAAAAGGCATGTCGTGGCATTTAAAGTTTATGACGTGGAGACAACTAGTGCATCAGGCATTTAATGCTGTAATATAAAGTATGAGGGATGTCTTTCATAGTCTTTAATGACTGAGTTGCCTCGGCGGTGGTGTGGGGGGGTATTTAAGGACCCCAACCACCTTTGAGGGAGGATGATTTTTAAAGAGTTCAGAAGTTATTGCTAGAGAGAATACACATCAGAGAGAGAGTTATTACAAGCCAGAGGTCTTATTCACTCACCATTGTCATTTATTACAAAGCTTTTAATACTTGATAGAGGTTCTTGAGGGTGGTTGGTGTGTTTGGATGCCTGCCAAGGTGTATCTAGGGTTCTTACTTCTCTCTCCCTCTAGCTAAGTTACTTCTAAGTTCATTACTACTTTCTGAGTTATACACGAGAGATTTGTGAGTTTAAATTGAGTTTTATCTGCATTAGGTTTGTGTTTGCATGTTCTATCACTAATCCAAGGTTTTGGCTAATTAACTTATCATTACTATACTTTAAAGGGGTTACGCCTCTATTTTATCCAAAGTACCCTCTTAAATTTGGCGACTCTGCTGGGGATGCATTCTTCTAAGTAGGGAGTATGGCATAAGATAATGTTAATCGAAGGCTCAACTTTTATGACATCCAACACAACTAAGAATAAGTTATGAGAGAAATGGAGACTCTAAGGGATGGAGCTACTCGGATAGAGGTACCTCTAATTCAGGCGACGACAGGCATTCTGGGGGTGACACTAGCTTCCACGAGTGCAGGGTTGGGACCCACTCAGGTGGCACTCTCATGAGTAAGTTTTAAGAGTTTATACAAACTCCAGTAGCTTCGACAATGTTGGGAGGATTGGAAGCCAATGCTTTCGTAACACCAAGGGCGGCCCCAATGGCCCCACTAGGTACAGGTGTAGCAGGAACGATCCCAGCAAGCATACCCTCTGTTTTGAATCCAGCAGTGGGAACCTCAGGGGTATCAACGGCACCAGCTGTGATGATTGTTCCAGCTACAACGGGTACTCAGCCCATGGACCCGTTGGTTGTTGCCCCAATAGCATCACCCATGGAGCAAATGAGAAAGGAGATGCAGAAAGAGATGTTGAAGTTCATGCAAGCCTCCTCGTAATCTGCTGGAGAGGAGCTTCGGTTTATGATGACTTTCGAACACCTTATCCTCAGGAATACAACGATGAGCCCTACCCAAAGGACTATATTCCTCCTATTTATGGAAAATACACAGGGAAGGGTGGGAACCCGAAGGAGCATATTAAGTGCTTTGTTGAACACATGGGAGGGCATTGCAATAATAAGAAACTTAGGTTGAGGGAGTTTTCCAAATCCTTAACCGATAAAGCATATACCTGGTATTTCTATTTGGCTCCTAATAACGTTTCTACATGGGAAGAGATGCACGTGTTGTTTGTCCAGAAGTTCTTTCTGGCAGAAGATGAGTTTACTTTGACCCAACTGGGTAGGGAGAAGCAACGACCTGGGGAAGAAGTGGTGGCCTATGTTCGAAAGTTCAGGGAAAGATCCCTCGACGTGAGGGAGGAGGCCAAAGAATCCAAGTTATTGCAGATTTGCACTGAGGGGCTACTTCCTGAGTACATCCGCCATCTTATCAATGAGACGCGCGAAGGGACTTTTGTGGCATTTTTAAAAGCGGCAAGAAATATCTCCTTGGTGGTACGGCCCAATCTGGTGGTGGTGCCCATGATGTTTAGGCAACCGATGAAACTCGCGGGGGGAGATCTCAGCCCCCACGGGTAGGGTACACCGAGGGAGGAGATAAAGGCAAGGCACCAAATAAGGACAATAAGAGGAAGATCGAAAGAGACAGGGAGGACCCACCACCATTTCCTTATACAGTGGAAGAAGTTGTCAGCTGTTATAATGTGATGGTCCAAGGGGGAACGATCTATGAGCCAAAGGACATTCCCATTGGGGAGCCCGATGTGACAACGAAGGCGGATCCAAAGTACTACCATGTCCATCGGAGGATCCAGCATCCAACCGAGAGTTATTTCACACTAAGAAGAATCATCGATAAGTACGTGAAGGCAGGGACGTTACAAATCCCTCCACCGAACGTTAACAACAACCCACTGCTAGTGCATCGGGTCAATCTCATGGTGGCCTATGA
Source organism: Sambucus nigra (assembly GCA_949130495.1). Taxonomy (NCBI): domain Eukaryota; kingdom Viridiplantae; phylum Streptophyta; class Magnoliopsida; order Dipsacales; family Adoxaceae; genus Sambucus; species Sambucus nigra. The sequence continues at coordinate 547,592,675 of OX422210.1, forward strand.
TGAAGAGGCTGAAAGAGGAGAAAAAGAGTTAACGACGAAGCAAGAAGAGTACGAGGAGGCTCTGGAATGTTGTACGAGAGGAATGGATAATATAGTGTTGGCTTATGACGAAGCAAGCGCTAAGGTTGTGGAGGATGTATATGGTATTGAGGGTGGGTAAGTAGACCCAGTTCAAGAATACAGCGCAGTTTCAAAATCCCCAAAGCTCACCTGGTTCTTCAACTAGGTGGGGATATCGAACGAGAGTAGGTTGGAGATAACTAAGGTAATACTCGATATTACGAGAACAAATGCAGTCCCTCGCTGAGATGGAAAGGACACATGGCCAGACTGGTGAGAAAGTTTCTGTCAAAAGTAACCTTCAGCGACGCATATAGGACTGTAAGGTTCCCTCATAACAGGCCATTGTATGTGACCGTTAGCATCAACGGAGTTAGCTTTGTGAGGACTCTTATGGATGGAGGAGCTTCCATCAATATCATGCCAATTAACTCCTTCCACGCAGCCAATATCCCAGAAGAAAGGTTGGTCCCCATACCCTTGGTGATTTCGGGGTATGATAACCAATCTTCCAAATTCGTTGGGTATGTTAATGTTGGGATTTTAATGGGAAATCTGAGTTCCCATATCAAGTTCCGTGTAATAAAAAGTGCAACTTCCTATCATATGCTAATAGGAAGGGTGTGGATGCACAACCAAGGGCTAGTTTCTTCCACGTACCACCAATGCGCTAAGGCAAACATCAAGGGGACGGAGGTCACCATTAGGGATACAAAGAGGACCTTCGTTGTAGAGGAAGCTCACTTGGTGGATGCAGCATTATACACAGAGTTAGAAGAGGATGTTCGGGTCCTAATGAGAAGAATGGAGGGAACATGGGTTCCCTCGATCAGAGAGAGGATGGGACACGTGAATGCGTAGGGTAAAGAGGTTACAAGAAGCACAAGGGTAATAGCCGAAGAGGCTCACCAGGTGGCCCCTCGACCCCAAAGCACCTCGAAGAAGCTCAAAGATAGGATGAGGCCCAGAGCGAACCCAATGGAGCATGAGCTCCAACGACAAAGCGTGTTGAGCCGGTTCTCAGGAGAAAGAATGGTCGAGGCTTATAGAGAGAAGAAGAGTAAGGCAGTCACCATTACCAGCAGATAATGTCAGAAGGTCGTTACCAAGGAAGGAAAGGTGGTGTATCGATTATAATGGTGTAAGCGGGTGGCCGAGGAAACTGATGATGAGATTGGCCCGATATATGAATGCTTTCTGGTGGATCAACGGGGATAATGTATGGTGGTATATAACTCCAACATACATGAGTTCGTAGAGGATGTCGCCGAAGAACCATACGACATAGAAGATCAGCCAAAGCCACAGGAACAAGAGTTGGAACAGTTAAACCTGTCCAAAGAAGGGGGAGATCCAAGGCCCATCTTCATCTCGAAGGATATCAGTAAGGAGAAACTAGAGGCCTTAGTTGAGTTGATTCGGGAGTTTATAAACGTCTTCGCGTGTAAATACACAGAGATGAAGGGGTTGAACGAGGAAGTAAGCTGCCACAAGTTGAACGTAATGCCTTCGGCCATTTCGGTGAAACAAGCGACGAGAACATACAAAGCCTGAGTTAGATTTGAAGATCAAGGAAGAGGTTCAGCGCTTACTAACGACAGGGTTCATCACACCGATACAGCACCCACTCGGGCTATCTAGCATTATCCCAGTAGGAAAGAAAGATAAAAATCAAATTAGGATTTGTGTGGATTTCAGGGATTTGAACATAGATTGTCCCAAAGATGAGTTCCCTCTGCCCTCCATTGATAGCTTGATAGATGCAACGGCAGGTCATGAGATGTGCAGCTTCATGGATGGGTATGTAGGGTACAACCAGATCAAGATCGACCCCATGGATGAAGAGAAAATAGCGTTCAGAACCCTGTTGGGCAACTTCATGTACAGGGTGATGCCGTTTGGACTTAAGAACGCTGGGAAGACCTACCAGAGAACAATGATAGATATTTTTCATGGCTTCTTCCACAAATTTATGGAATTCTATGTGGATGATTTGGTCATCAAATTGAGGAAGGAAGAGTCCCATCTGAGCGATTTGAGGAAGTTATTCTCCCGCTGCAGGAATATAAATTGAAGATGAACCCACTGAAGTGTGTTTTTGGAGTGACATGTGGGAAATTACTAGGCTTTATGGTTGATCGACAAAGGGTGCAGATGGACCAGGATAAACAGCAGGCAATTTTAGAAATGCCATGCCCAAGAACGTCAAAGGAGATGAAGAGTTTCCTCGGTAAAGTACCCTACCTCAGGAGATTTGTGCCTGGATTAGCTGAAAAACACATCCGTTGATGCAGCTGTTGCAAAAGAACATGAAGTTTAAGTGGGAGGAGGTTCACTAGGAGTCTCTCGACCGGCTGAAGAAACTGCTCATTTCACCACAGACCAAGGTCCCCCCAAAGTCAGGAATACCGTTGTTGTTGTACCTCACATCCACCACGAGGTTCGTGGGAGCTTTGCTGGCACAAGAGATTGACGGGAAAGAACGGCCAATTTACTACCTCAGCAGGATCATCCACGGGCCAGAAGTCAGATATAATAGCTTAGAAAGGCATTGTTTAGCCTTAGTATTTGTAGCACAAAAACTTAGGCATTATATGCCTTTCCTACAAGTTAGATTTCCCTTGTTCTAACAACGAGGCAGAATATGAAGCATTGGTGTTGGGATTGTTAGAGGCTCTTCGAAGGGGGATCCATTCACTTTGCATCAAGGGGGATTCAAACTTGGTGGTTCAGTAAGTGAATGGAGAGTATGCGTTGAAACACATGAGCCTGGCCCCATACAGAATAATCATTCAGAGGCTCCTCTACCAGTTCCATCGAACCAAGATTAAGAGACAACCCTGAACGATTAACCGCCACCCAGACGCCTATGCCACCATTGCCCAGAAAATGGTCATGAGGAGCGATACAACTACCATCGTGATCCAACGAAAAATAACTCCTTCGATGGTAGAGTCAATTCTACCAATGAAAGAGGATGGGGACTGGAGGGAAAAGATTAAGAGGTAACTGGAGGCTGGTGAAGGAATAATGGGGCTCAGAGAATTGGCCCAGTACTTTACAAACTAGGGTAATCTTTATTTCAGAAATGCAGGAGGATGGTTGTCAAGATGCATCAGTTCAGAAGAGGCAGAGCAAAGATTAAAGAAAATACACGAAGAGCACTACGAAACAACAGAGATACCCCTCTATCGAAGAATGCAAAGGGAGGGGTATCTTTGGCCTAAGATGAAACAGGACGCGGTGGAGCTATAACGGAAGTGCGACAAATGCCAAATATTTTTCGAGGCAGCTGAATGTCATTTCGTGGAAGCTCAGGCTAATTGAAGACAACCCTATATTGACTTCATTAAAGATAGAGTTATCTCAACAGAGAAAATTAATGCGATGGAACTCCGACGAAGGGCCCTGAGGTTATACGTTCAATAGGGGTAGCTTTATCGAAGGGGATACTTCAACAGGCCATTGAGTTACATCATGAAGGAAGAAGCAGCTGAGGTACTCAAGGAGGCACATGATCCAGCTAATATAGGAGGGGCCAAGTTATATGACCAGTTGATGACTTTGGGATACTATTGGCCAATGATCGAGAAAAATTCGGTTGAGTTCGTTCGAAGGTGCAAGGCTTGCCAATTTCATGAAAATATAATCCATACCCCATCACTGGACTTACACTCCCGGGTAACGCCTTATCCTTTTCACACTTGGGCATTCGACCTGGTAGGGGAAATACACCCCTCTTCGAGAAGGAAGATATGGATACTAGTAGTAATGGAGTGCTTCACAAAGTGGGCTGAGGCGATACCACTAAGAAGGGTAACAGCAGGGGTAGTGAGCAACTTCATCAGAAAATACATCATTTATCATTTTGGGATCCCAAAAGTTATCCTTTCAGATAATATATTCCCTTTCGTCAATTCAGAAGTAATGATGCTCATAGATAAATACACCATTGTCCATCACACTTCGACGGTGGCATACCCAAAGGGAAACGGTCAAGCCGAAGCGACCAATAAAACTCTGGTCAATATCTTGGCTAAAATAATGGAGGATTTCCCAGGGTCGTGGGACGACAAGATACCAGTCGTTTTATGGGCCTATCGAACGACTAAGAGGAAGCCCATATGGTATACATCGTTCTCTCTTATTTATGGGGCTGAGCCGATTCTCCCAGTGGAGTTAGAAGTCCCCCTGCTCGATATGCCTTACGAAGTAGCATGCTCCCCCAGCATAGACATGTGCAGTTGGAAACTTTGGACGAACACAAAGATAATGCGATGCAATACTTTTAAATGTATACAAAACAGCTATCCAGGGCATACGATAACTTGGTGAGACTAAGAAAGTTCATGGGGGGAGACCTCGTATTGAAAGCAGCAGTAAAACACATCAGGGGGCTTACTCTACCCAAGTTTGAAGCAAATTGGGAAGGACCTTTCATTGTGAAGGAAGCTCATGACTCAGGTTATTGCTTAATTTCTAATATGGAAGAAGACAAACCATTCAAAATTAACAATAAATGGTTGAAGGTTTATCATGTGTGAGCAATTTTGTTTGGGCCACAGATGTATCTAGCTGATTATGAATATACAAGTTCTTTTTATAATGAGTATACAAGTTCTTTTTATTATAACTCAAGCAGAGATGAAAGAATTACAGAACTTCATACTTCACAATCTATGTAAACAGTTATAACACAAAGAAATGTCATGAGAAAATTGATATCTTTCTTCATTCATAAACTTTGGGGCATTACAAAATTGGGAGCTATTGCCCAAGAATTACATGAGAAGAAGGAAAAAAGAAAAATATATACAAAAACTCATGGGCCTAGTAGAAACCATAGGTCTGTGGAAGAGAAAAAGTCTTCAGGGAGGCCCGAAGAAGCTGCATGACAAGACCGTTGGGCATTCATAGAAACCTCCAGTCTCATTTGCGTATGTGTGCGCTCGATGAGGAGTTTCTGTCATTTCAACTTTGTCACGCGTAGATCTTCCTCGAGGTCCCCCACCTCTTTGTTAATGGTTTCTATAAGAGGTGCTAGCTCGGCCAGCTTAGCTTCCTTGGTCCGCTGGTCCTCCTGATGTTTTCGCAAGAGTTCCCTCTGGTTGTCCAATCGTTGGCTCTTAATAGTCTTCAAATGCGTGATGAGCCAATCAAAATGGAAGACGTCGCAACCTAACTCCCTCAGAAAACCCAGAAATTGGTTAAGGAGGGGTCTAGTAAAGCTTGCAGTTAGAGTATTGGCAATTTCAACAACAATGGTGGCCATGCCCTGAAGCCTGTAGCTCATAACTGAAATGTTTGAACGAAGGCAATCCACCGTGAATGTTTCAGGATGATGGTTCACAAGTTACTCAACTACCAAACAATGGTTGGCAGGCATTTGAGGAGAACGTTAGAGCACCATCAGGAAGAAGGAATGAGGATTCAGGTCGGTCAGAGGAAGCTCGCACCCAGACTCATTATTGGCAGCGGCTCCGGTCGTAGAACCTTGGTCATTATAGCTAGAATCTTCCGAGATGACAGGGTCCCGATGGGGCGACCCAATAGGCGAAGGAACTGGCGAAGAATCCTCTCGTGCAACCTGAGAACAGTCAGAGGAAATATGGAGTTTATGAAAAAATCTTAACAAGTGTTTTCGTTGTTAAGTCACCGATATAGGTGAAGTTTTTGGAAAAATCTTAACAAGTGTTTTCGTTGTTAAGTCACCAATATAGGTGGAGTTTTTGGAAAAAATCTTAACAAGTATTTTCGTTGTTAAGTCACCGATATAGGTGGAGTTTTTGGAAAAATCTTAACAAGTGTTTTCGTTGTTAAGTCACCGATATAGGTGGAGTTTTTGGAAAAATCTTAACAAGTGTTTTCGTTGTTAAGTCACCGATACAGATGGAGTTTTTGAAAAAAGACCTAACAAGTGTTTTCGTTGTTAAGTCCCCGATATAGGTGGAGTTTTTGGAAAAACCCTAACAAGTGTTTTCATTATTAAGTTACCTACATAGGTGAAGTTCGAGAAATTGAGAAATACAGAGAAATTAATAAAGTACCTCAGCAGCAGTAGGAGCGAAAATGGGAGTCAACCCGGGGGGGCTCATGGTAGAAGCAGTTGGAGGCGGGCTCATTGCCTCAGCAGCTTCAACGGGGCCCTTGGCTGGAAAAGCTTCAATGGTAGGCAAACTTCCCTCGCTAATATAAGGTACTAAATCCAACACGAGCGCATCATCGAAAGAAGACTTTGGATCTTCAGGAGATGCCCCAACGAAAGTAATAGCATCAACCGTGGCCTTGGAGGGAAAAAGGCCACTAAGGGCAAAGGGCGGAGAGAGACTTGGGGAAAGCTGCAGCAATAAAGCTAAGTGTTAGGAAAGACAAATTGATACTCAAAAAGAGAGAAATACATCTAAGCATTGCTTACCCCTGTTATGGCACCAAAAAGAGGAACTACAGTAAGGGGCCTTGACAATGAAGTAGGAAGGAGAATGTTAGCTATCAGTGATGCTAATTCCACTTAAAATGGCCCAACATATTAGAAATAATAAACAGAAGTAGGGGACAAATAAAAGATGTAAGACTTGGCAAGAAATTTACCTACGGTGTACTCTTCTCGACCACAACGAGGGGCAGAGGGACCTCCTGCTCCGATGGTAACTCAGAGGAGGCTGCATTAGTTCCCTCTGGTTGACTAGGCAGCTCAGCAGACACAACGATGACAACTCTCATAGCAGTTTCTTTGGCCCATTGGGAGGACAATCTTCATGAGTAGGTAAGGCCTGTCATGGGGGAATAAGGAGGGGTTACATCAGCTTGAGAGATACCGCAACACCCCTCATGAAGCATCTTACAGGGGGACTGGGGGGACTAGGAGGATTGGGCCTCTCTTTTCCAACTCTCTGAACCAAATCATTCTCTTATTAATAAATGAGCAGATGCAACACACCTTAAGAGAAGGGGAATAAGAAACCAAGAATGCACAACATACCTCAGATCCAGAGGGCGAACGAGAAGGTATAACCACTGGTGAAGGTGGTGAGGAGGCAGTAGCAGAAAGAGCTGGGGATGGAGGTTTCTCAAGAATTTGTTTCTTCTGGGTCTTAGTTCCCAGCGTTTTTCTCCTTGAGCTCGTTGCACAACCACTTTCAAGTACTCTCGACCTTCTTCTCCTTTTTAATGGTGGCTCACTTGGATCAACCACGATCGTGGGAAAAGAAGTTGAAGGATGAACGATGACAGCCTGTCATTGAAACTCAGCATATATCCTTTCAACCTTAGCTTGCACCTACTTCCTCAGCTCTTCATCCATCTCTGAAGACATGGGAGGGAGAACAGAGGCAATAGGAAACGCCTCCAAGGGAGTTTATACTTGATCCTGAGGCTGAGCTTAAGGCTTAGGCTTTGAGGACTTAGAATTCTTAGCTTTCTTGGCAAGTGGCTGAGAAGGTCCTTTGCCTATTGCAGCTTTGGTTAAAGGGGCAGCCTGTTTAGGGGCTGCAGCAGCCTTGGACTTTGGGGTGGTAGTGGGAATCATTGGGCAATGAGGGGGTAGCTCTTGGGGAGACTCTTTAATCGTTATACTCAAAGGAAATTCAACCCCAAGCACAGAGTTCCCCTTAAGACCCAGTTCAGTAGAAGAAAAAGAAAGGACTGGAGGATATTGAGGAGGGGACTGGATGTACTCACGAATCATTTCTAGTTGCCCCAAATGGAACTTGGTGGCATAAAAGGGGGATACTTCTACCTTCCTAGTGGAACTAGGAAGGGTGACTCACCCATCGATGGTAGATGTCACACCAAGCACCGCTGCTGCAGTATAGAGGGTGTAGGCTTCAGCAAAAGTGGCATTTGCATGACTGTGTTGAAACACAGGTCAAGGGACTCCCTGATCAAACCCGAACTACCTACTACATCTATCAGGGTTGTAAGGCTCTGAGGTGTATCCCCATTTAGTATAGGAGAGAAGAAACCCCGAGGTAAATAGAAGCACCACGGCTTGTGAGGGATCTTCTACAGCTGGGATGAACTTGACTGTTGTGGCTGCAGAAGGAAAGAAATCCCAACTATGGTCAAACGAAGACTCACTGTAGGGCCTCATCATAAAGGATTCTTGAAGATCAAAAACTTCCATTATCTCCTTTTGACTTTGCTTCTTATGGAAACACGGGAGGCGTGGTGGCTTGATACCTTAGCTCACGGGCAGAGAAATTAACTTGGCGACAATAGCAGGAAAGCGGGTGTAAAGAAAGCCCGTCAAAATAATGATGTTGGCAAAATTGGACAAGTTATAACGGCCCAGTGATCGTGCCATGTCTATGTGGGTTCGATCCAACCAGGTGTAAAGGGACCCCAAAGCGATGGCGGCCATAAGAAAGTTGAACCCCCTGGCCAAACGAACGAAAATATTTATCAGATCTCTCCTGGGCTGATCATTGGGTTTCTCGATTAGGAAGAAGCATGAAAGCAATACAAGTATATGGGCTGGTAGTTCCAAAGATGTACCTCTACCTCTGCCCGTTACAACACTGACATCCTTCGGCGTCGAAGCTTCGAAAAACTAGTTAATAAGGGGGGTAAATATGGCTTTGTTCGAGGAACCGGTGCAACTACGGCAGATCCGATCAAGCTCAACTTGATCAACAACCTCTTCGGCATCCAGTGCCTCATCGTGGTAGGTGAACTCACCCATGGGATCAAACCCAAGGAGTTCACAAACGTCCTCCGGTGTAACGGTAAACTCCCCCCACGCGGTAAGAAAGTGTGAGTTATGATGTTCCATCTGGAAACTAGTACTTGTAACGCTGCATTGTGCTTAAAAAGGGTGAACTCCCCAAATCAGTAGGCTCGATAAAGCCCAATCTTGGCAAGAGCATCACTGTAAGAACTCTATATATGTGTATGCCAGGCACTAAAATGGGCTAGTGACCCCCCGGGTGCTTCAAAGTCAATCTGGGAGTAGGGGAAGTCACCACGATCCAAACGAAAATACAGAGTCCCCTCTGGGGGTAGATAGCCCCACTTTGATGAATCTATTTCCTCATCATCCATCACTAAGGGATCGAATTTGGATGAGAAATGGCAAGTCTTGCATGCATCAAAAAATTTATCATCCTTGTCAAAGATAGGCGTCTAGCGATAGAAGCGTAATTGCTCTTGACGAGCAGTATTCAAGGTAGCGCCGCTAGGGCAGCAGCAGCACCAGCAGTGGCAGAGGGGGAGCCTGGCTCAGTGGTGGTGTCAACCTTAGAAGTTCTTGAATAAGACATAGTAGAGTGGCAATGAATGTTATAGCTGAATAGGATGGGCTACAAACAAAGAGGGAGCAACGCAACCACGGGCGGTGGCTCAACAGATAAGAGAGAAGAAGGAGAGTGAGTAAATAACTGGAAAACAATGGAGGTTTTCGCACAGTTTTTCTCACTCTAAGAAAAACGGGATCTTGAAGAAGATGAAGGAAAGAGAAGGGTTTTGAAATAATAAGAGACGTTTGAAGCTTTTAAAGCCTGTCTTTTGAGTTTCCCGACATCGCACGTGCACAACCACCTATAATCATTTCAAATGAACACGTGGCACTTTGGGAAGTTTTATGACAATTGAAAAGACAATTCCACCTCAATTACGAAGCGATGCCTAGGGAACAGAAGGGGTTGCCTTCTGTTGCAAGTTTGAGTTTTGGCGCCAAAATTTTTCATGAAGGGAAGGTTCATCGGTTTGAGAAGTTTCGTGCAGACATTTCTTGCTCTAACAAACCTCTCCACCGGAGCAAATATAGAGGGGTCTTGAAGGTAATTTTGAAATTAGAGGTAATTCCACATTATCAATAGTGTTTGGGGGATTATGGCACCATGGCAGCTCGGCGTGGCAGCTCAGTACGACAACTCAAGTGAGGCAGCTCAGCGTGATAACTTATATTTTAGCTTATTGTATTATTCATATTGTATCTTTGTTTATATTGACTGTAAGCTATAACGGTTGTAATTGTGTAACGAGAATAATAATGAGTTTTAATGTGAGGTCAAACGGTACTCGCGAGAGACCAGGCTTGGCAGGGCCTAGGAGAGCTTTCGTGCTCTATCGAATGACCTCATCGTGGGAACTTTAGAGGGACTTGGTTTGGAGAATTGAGAAGTGAGGCACCGTTGGGACTTGTCCTGAACATCTTAGGTACACCTAGTAAAACACTGAAGGACCCTGACCGTGTAACCTCGGGCGGAGCAGCTTGGAGTTCCATCGGGCGTTGAGTTGTGAACCAAACAGCCCTCTACTTAATGTCACATCTATTGTAGGTGATGTCACTAGCCAGCTAAACAATGTCGTACCTACACTTGAGTAAATCACCGTGGTATTTGGGTCTCTCAGGCAGGTGGTGATCCACCTCTCCGACAACGTCCCCCCTGACACACAGTGGTTAGGCAAAAGGCATGTCTTGGCATTTAATGTTTATGACGTGGAGACAACTAGTGCATCAGGCATATAATGATGTGATATAAAGTATGAGGGATTTCTTTCATAGTCTTTAATGACTGAGTTACCTCAGGGTGGAGTGGGAGGCTATTTAAGGACCCCAACCACCTTTGAGGGAGGATGATCTTTTGAGAGTTCAGAAGTTATTGCTAGAGAGAATACACATCAGAGAGAGAGTTATTACAAGCCAGAGGTCTTATTCACTCACCACTGTCATTTATTACAAAGATTTTAATACTTAATAGAGGTTCTATAGGGTGGTTGGTGTGTTTGGATGCCTTCCAAGGTGTATCTAGGGTGCTTACTTCTCTCTCCCTCTAGCTAAGTTACTTCTAAGTTCATTACTACTTTCTGAGTTATACACGAGAGATTTATGAGTTTAAACTGAGCCTTATCTTCATTAGGTTTGTTTTTGCATGTCCTATCATTACTATACTTCAAAGGGGTTACGCCTCCATTTTATCTAAAGTACCCTCTTACAGTTATATTCTCAAATAGGGAGTCACGTGACTACGCGATTAATTCTTACAAGTTACATTGGTCCCGTGTGAGGTGTTCATGCCTCTTACGGGATCGTTTGGGGCGTGGTTTGGGGTTTCACCCTTTAACAACCTATTTTTAATCCTAAGCTATATATTTTAAAATTATCATCATATTCTCAAACAGGAAGAACCGTTACTACGCGATCAGTTCGTACGAGTTACGTTGGTCCCATGCGAGGTGTTAGTGCCTCTTATGGGGACGTTTGGGGGCTAGTTTTGATTTTCACCCTTTAACGGCTTATTTTTAAGCCTAATCTAGATATTTTCAAACTATCGTCATATTCATAAACCGGTAGACCCGTGACTATGCGGTCGATTCCTACGAGTTACATATGTACCGTGCGAGGTGTTCAGGCCTCTTACGCCCTTAACGGCTTATTTTTAAGCCTAAGCAAGATATTTTTAAATTATCATCATATTCTCAAATTGGGAGAACCGTGACTACGCGATCAGTTCCTACGAGTTACGTTAGTCTCATACGAGGTGTTAGTGCCTCTTACGGGGATATTTGGGGGTTGATTTCAGTTTTCACCCTTTAACAGCTTCTTTTCAAGCATAAGTCTATAGCTTCGCAAATTCTCATTATATTCTCAAACAGGTAGTCCCGTGACTACGCAATCAGTTCCTAAGAGTTACATTCGTCCCGTGTGAAGTGGTCATACCTCTTAAGGGGCCGTTTGGGGCCTGGTTTGGGTTTCACCCTCTAACGGCTTGTTTTTAAGCCAAAGCTATATATTTTCAAATTATCATCATATTCTCAAACCGGAATAACCGTGACTACGCGATGAGTTCCTATGAGTTATATCGGTCCCGTGCGAGGTGTTAGTGCCTCTTACGTGGACGTTTGGGGGCTGGTTTGGATTTTCACCCTTTAACGTCTTATTTTTAAGGCTAATCTAGATATTTGTAAGTTATTGTCATCTTTATAAACCGGTAGACCCGTGACTATGCGGTCAGTTACTATGAGTTATATGTGTACCGTGCGAGGTGTCCAGGCCTCTTACGCGGTCGTTTGGGAACTTGTTTAGGTTTTCACCCCTTAATGACTTATTTTTAAGCCTAAGCTAGATATTATCAAATTATCATCATATTCTCAAAATTGGAGAACCCTGACTATGCGATCAGTTCCTATGAGTTACGTTAGTCTCATACGAGGTGTCAGTGCCTCTTACAGGGCCGTTTGGGGGTTGGTTTGGGTTTTAACCTTTTACATCTTGTTTTCAAGCATAAGTCTTCAGATTTGTAAATTGTCATTATATTATCAAATAGGGAGTCCCGTGACTACGCGATCAGTTCTGACGAGTTACATTCGTCCCGTATCAGGGGTTCATGCCTCTTACGGGGCCGTTTGGGGCCTAGTTTGGGTTTTCACCCTTTAACGGCTTATTTTTATGCTTAAGCTATATATTTTCAAATTTTCATCATATTCTCAAATCGAGAGAACCGTGACTACTCAATCAGTTCCTACAAGTTACGTTAGTCTCATACGAGGTGTTTATGCCTCCTACGGGGCCGTTTGGGGTTGTTTTGGGTTTTCACCCTTTAACAGCTTATTTTCAAGCCTAAGTCTACAGATTTGCAATTCTCATTATATTCTCAAATAGGGAATCCCGTGACTACGCGGTCAGTTCCTACGAGTTACATTGCTCCCGTGTGAGGTGTTCATGCCTCTTACGGGGTCGTTTGGGAGTTGGTTTGGGTTTTCACCCTTTAACGGCTTGCTTTCGTGCCTAGACTAGATAATTACAAATTATCATCATATTCTCAATCCAGGAGACCCGTAACTATGCGGTCAGTTCCTACGAGTTACATTGGTCCCATACGAGGTGTTAGTGCCTCTTATAGGGTGTGTTCATGCCTCTTACGGGGCCGTTTGGGGCCTGGTTTGGGGTTTCACCCTTTAACCGCTTGTTTTTAAGCCTAAGCTAAATATTTTCAAATTATCATCATATTCTCAAACAAGGAGAACCGTGACTACGCGATCAGTTCCTACGAGTTACGTTAGTCTCATACGAGGTGTTATGCCTCTTACGGGGCCGTTTGGGGGTTGGTTTGGGGTTTTACCCTTTAACAACTTCTTCTCAAGCCTAAGTCTACAGATTTGCAAATTCTCGTTATATTCTCAAATAGGGAGTCCCGTGACTACGCGCTCAGTCCCTACAAGTTACATTGGTCCCGTGTGAGGTGTTCATGTCTCTTACGGGGCCGTTTGGGAGTTGGTTTGGGTTTTCACCCTTTAACTGCTTGTGTTTTAAGCCTAATCTAGATATTTTCAAATTATCGTGATTGAGGGAAATAAATTAAGGGTCATTTTTACTTGGATCATCATTTAGGGAATAAATTTGTGTTCATTATTACAAAAAAAATGACGAGAAAGTAGAACACGAATAAAACAGTAACGTGTTGATATATGTATATAATTATCTCAGAAACTATAACAGCTTCCTCTGATTATCTCAACCTAACAAGAATCTCACCAGTGGAATGAACAGCTTCTATATGTCTCTATGCTCGAAGCAAGGGACTTGTCAAAATGAGATCCCTAGCCTTTACCTCCTACATTTGCAGCTGCCCTTTTCACGTTTGCTATTATAATGAGAATTATATTCAACATTATTGAAAAGCTTAATCAGAGTTGCAGTAAATGTAGGTTTATATTATACATGGCTGTGAAAAGAATAAGTTACACAATGATGGAGGTTCAGAATCATATTAAAAAAATTATTGTCAGACTAACTCATCAAAGGAAATTGATTCAGAATCATACTAAAATAGATTTAGTGAGTTGAATATAAGCACAAGTGAGAAGATTCAAAAATAAAAAATGGTCAAGACGACCCCCATCTAAGGTGAATCAAATGGGCAAGCCAACCCTGGGAATAAATAAACTCAGTGATCAGGCAGTACGATGATCAAACCAGAAAATCCGTTTGGCTAAGCATTCCAGTGTCTCGAAACATTACTTCACTAGTTTCTATTTCTACAGAATAAGTGAAATGAAGGGACTCCAGTACGTAATTCTAGAAATTGGATGTGATTGATGTCGACCAATCAGGAACTCAGATATGGAACCTCACAGTTTTGTTATTTAGTTTGTTTTGTATTATTCGCTTCGACTTATACATCTTTAAGTTCACGATTGATGCAATCAAAGCACATAATACAAATTCCAACCTGCTTCCTAGTGTGGATCAGTATTCATGAAGTTTTAAACACTTGGCCATATTACAAATTTCACTATATATAAATCAACTACATCTATCAAATCGTCAACAACCAAAAACAGAGCTACAACTCTAACAAAAGGCCAATACTTAACCAAAAGGTCATGTTTACTTGTAGAAAACTAATTTTCATTTTCAACAACCATTGTTTTCAAAATGTGATTCTTAGAAATCTTAATATTCACCACATCGCCACACCACCTAGAGGGAAAATGTTGTCACCAACATAACCCAACGAACAGTAGACAAGGATTAATCCGGCTACCAGAAATCTAATAACACTGGCAATCAGTGTCGCCACAAGCCAAGGCGCCCGCTGGAGCAAACCAGAGGACCCATCCTCATATGAAAGTAGAATCAAATATATAACAAAGTAATTAAACTTCTAAAGTAGAAGGCCAATCAGAAACATGAACCCAGAGATACAAACTATAATTAATAATTACCAAATAATAAAAGCAACATAATTACAAACCTTTGATTTAGGCATGTATGAACACAACAAGTTTGAACAAATTATCAACATCAAGTATGAAAAAAAAATTAGTCATTTTTCAGTAATATTCCTAAGATCTGCGTGTCACGAAGCAGGTATGAACACAACAGTAATATTCCTAAGATCTATGTTAGTTTTCATCAAAGTCCACAGATGTTGAAGCAGGTATAAATGATTGCGCACAAAACATGTTCATGTTCATCATTCGATTAATTAAATCCTGAGAAAGTTATGAATACTCACAAGAAACTCAGGTAATGGAGGAGGACCGGAGAGAAACTTAGATGATGGGTACCGAAGGAATAATGATGCCGAAACTCGGGGAATGGAGGAGGACCGGAGATGGAGTGAGAATATGGGTTGGTAGCAGCCTCGGCCTAGACTCAGCGTTGGGTAGTGTAGACAGCGGAGGCACCGGGTAGCATGGTTAGAGAGAGAGAGAGAGACTTAGGTTAAAATGATTTACTCCCCTCTTGAAATTTTAGCCCCCGCTAGAAATTTTGGGGTATTATTTTTTTAATAAAACGTACCCATATTTGGCACGGTTTAAAACCGTGCCATATTTTGGTACTATTTTAAACCGTGTTAGATTATGATAAAATCGCGCCAGATTCTTGCACGGTTGAAAATCGTGCCAGAATCTCCTTCCCTGACCGTGCCAGATTAGCATATTTGGTCTTGTGTCTCTTAGTGGCTTTCTGCTCGACGTATTTCCTCCACACGTTCACTAATTATCGTTAAATCCAATGACATAGAATCCAATGTCGTCTTCACACTTTCGACATTTTATTAAGGCTTGTGCGTATAACACTTCCTAGCAAAGCCTAAAAGAACTTTCCCTAATGCATTATTTCACAACATCGTTGGTCCTTGATTTCTACATAACCCAAAGCATACCTCCGGGACTCTCAACCTTGCCCTATACTCATAAGTTTATCAGGGACTCCCGCATTTTTAAAGGAGTTATATACTACTGCGCTCGTACTATCACTAATCCCTCATTGCTAGATATTAATAACGAGTTAAATCTCTTCGCTACACGGCAACCCAATCATTCCCTGAATCTCATTAGTAAAAATTATTACGCATCGGGATCCAGTATAACTAGACAATTGTACTCTATGAAGTCTACTTCACAAGATATTGTCGTGGCTCAACCCTCTTCCAGGTGAGACATCTCAAAAAGAATATACATTCGACACGAAAACAACGAGCATAATAGCCTTGCTATGATCGTCCACTATTATGAACCCGTTCGTACCCAATATAAAGCCATACCTCGAATATCACCTCTCACATGAACTAGTTCTCAAGAAATACATCATCTCAATGTACCCACCCGTTCCTTTCAGGTGTAACTGAAGATTGCCCCGCTACTCCATGGTAAAAATACACATACTAGTGATATTAACGATACATCCACTAAATCTATTTCTCACACGAGTCTAGTACTAATATATTACTGTGACCCGCTTGCATCACACAAAATATACCCCAATTATCTCGGAATAAAACTTGTAGTCTCAGTTGCCCATAACACTGTTGGCTCAATAGTTATTAGACATAATACCTGCGTCCTATCCAAACAAAAAAAACTTCTCCAACAGATGCCCCTATAAGGCATCTAGCTCCTGTCCCCTGACTTTCCATGGACAAGATCCATCCATGTGTTTCTACTCTTTTATATATTAGACACATTTTTGTGTCGTTCCCCTTTCTTATTTCTCTGGCCCCACTGGCCATGTCGGGGATGTCCTTCTCACGGACCTGGTAGTCTTGACATTGATTACTACCCCAATTTTCCCTTTGGATCCGTTGATCCAGTAGACTGATTGTTAGCCTTGACGGCCCTAGTTAAACCCGCCATCACTTGGTAGAAATTCTATCGATCTCAATCATTAATCTGGGTTCCCAACTGGGTAATCCTTCCCTTGGAACCTTACTAGCCCTAAAAATCTAATCTTATACTGTTGATAGATTTTTCAACTCCCTTAGCTCTCCTCTCTCGAAAGCATTGATACTAATGTAAATGTACAACCTTGACGATATGTGACACCCCGACTAATTAAACACCGGGTAGCTACTCCTTTATAAAATTAATTCAAAATGCCAAGTTGGCTCAGTTAATAGCATCACTGTCGAAAACATTTTAAAGATTACTAACCACCTAGTATTTAAAAAGTAAGTGCCAAATTTTATTAAATCTGATTAACATGCAACAGGAGTAATGAATAACTAGATAACACCATTCACCATACTGAAGTAAAATGAATAACCATCACAATAAGTAAATAAAACCTGGAGGAAAAACTCCTCAAAACAAATCCCACAACTGATAAGTAAACTGAAATAAATAACTAAAACTGAATACTGAGCAATACATGCTAGAGTCTGAAAACTGAAATGTAAAAGAGGTCTCTAAAGAAATGGGCAACATGCCCTACAACTGATAGATAGTGACTCTGGAATCCAAAAGATGGAAGCGTCTATGAGCAAATCCCTGTAGCTTCCACAACCAGCTACAGCACGTCACCTGAATGAGAATCCTATGCTTGGTGTCCTTGTGGCTGGGCACCTAAAATGGTTTTACAAGAAAATATATTTGAAAGCAAATGGGTCAGAGCCCGAAAGTGTTATATTTTAAAAACCTGCAAGTGCTTTAAAAACATTTAAAACATTAAATGTAAAGTACATGTTAGGACGTGCACTCACATTATATTCTCACCTCTCGTCTAACTGTGCACTCCTAACGCAAGTACCCATCTATAACTACCCATACTACTAGCTAACTGACAACATAACTAGCTAGACTACCAAAGGTTCTACCCATTTACTCGGTTCCATATAACATAACAACTCTCGTAATTAAATAGAGGTTTAATGTGAACACAGTTACTAAATATGCCAATGATTTAACTATCAGTTAACTCATTATATAACTCGAAGCAATACCGTAATATTTTTACAACATTAACATGAGGATTTCCATTAATTTAATGTATATTATTCACCACATAAATATACGATATAAGCACCCCGCAATCTAAGCTGTAGTGCACACATACTCTGCTATCCATCCCGGTACATCACGTACATAAGGATTACATATTCCGAATCTCTCAGGAATAGTTTACCGATAACAACATCACAAATAATGGAGGCGAACACAGTCACCATCACATGGGTCACGCACATACCTACGCTCCCATGATCAGCGGACTTATTAATATCACAATAAGTCTTTCAATGACCTATGTTCATCAAGGTACCAGTCTATATCCCCCCCCGTAGGCACACAAGGATTAGAGGGTCCTAAGCGAACGAAACCTCCCGTGATAGCAAGTATGGTAGGTATGTCATACAAACAATCCATATACTAATACTAAGTAAACACACATCTTAGTAATACCGTATTTTAATCGTAGTACA
Organism: Sambucus nigra; assembly: GCA_949130495.1. Taxonomy (NCBI): domain Eukaryota; kingdom Viridiplantae; phylum Streptophyta; class Magnoliopsida; order Dipsacales; family Adoxaceae; genus Sambucus; species Sambucus nigra. The sequence goes on from OX422210.1 coordinate 547,610,881, forward strand.
TATCGCATTCTTGTACTAACTAATTATCACAACTTATTTTATTCCGGTTCATAATTATACGCGCTATAATTCATCCTCACATCGTAGTAGTTACTCACGTCTCACCCAAATGATTCATTGAATATAACTCTCGTATATGATTTACTCCTCCCAACAACCCAAAAGTCCCAAATAAGTCACTATATCATCAAAGGGATGCTAACTCTACCCTTGAACCATCTCCCGGAACTCCAAAAGTCAAAACAGTCCAAAAAGGGTCAAACTGTCAACTCGTTAGAAGTCTCGTTCGAACGAGGCTTCGAACGAGTTTGGACTGTCAGGTCGTTAGAAGTCTCGTTCGAACGAGGCTGTTCGAACGAGGTCCCAGTTCGTTCGAACGAACTGACCCTTCTAACGATATCTCGTTCGAACGAGATATCGAACGAAAATCCTACTCGTTAATAACGACTGGTCAACTCGTTAGAAGCTCGTTCGAACGAGCTCGTTCGAACGACCTGGGGCTGCTTCTAACGAGATGCCAGTTTCGGCCCAGATTTTTCCCCAATTCGTTTTTCACCATATATAACACTTCTAATCTCTCCCAAAGTCCATCCTAACAACGTTTTAGGGTCCATAATCAATACTAAACATATATAGTCACATCCTAACATGTTTCTAAGGGATCAATCCATCCAAATATTAATTTAATTTACACCTTTCTACACTTTTTCCCAATTATCTCAAGAACATGAACCCTAACTACATATCATCATCAAATCCCAGAATTTAATTCGTTTTCTTTCCTTCTAATCACAATTATAATAAGGGAAATCATTTACCTATCATACTACATGCAATTCTCTTCACAATTTTTAAGTCTAAACCTCAAACTACATGGGTTTTCATTATCTTCCAAGAACAGTTGAAATTTATCAATTTCTAACATGGAGGAAACATTCTACGAATTTAAATGCGATTAAAACACTTGCCTTGGTTTGATTTCTGGTTTGGTGTAGGTTTGGTGAAGATTCTGCAGAGTTTCTTCTCTCCCAAGCTCTATCTCCAATGGTGGCTCAAGGTGGCTAGGGTTTTGATTTGGGGAAACTTAGAAAACCTAATGACAACCTACGTAGCCTTCTAGGTTAATATGGGTTGGTTAATGGGCTTAATGGGTTAATATCCACATCAGATTTAATCTCTAATTTTCGTCACTTTTAATTCCTCAAAATGTAAAATTACCAAAATACCCTTTAAGTTACCGGTATGGCCTAAAAATACCCCGGGACCCAAACTATACCCCCGGCTAGTGTTTTCTGACTATCTCGACCCTTCCGGATGTGATGGCGCACTCAAAACGACCATATGGATTATAGATTTTAAATTCACTTTTAATATCAAAATATAATACCGTGACGCGGCGGTCCCACGCGTCTCAACAAAATTCCCAAATTGCCGTATATAAATCTCACGACAAATTTTATAATACCAAGTTCATATATAATCATATATGCACATAATCAAATACTAACTCGTATCACATTAGTATTTATAACCCGGATTAATTTCCAATAAATACGCAATTTAATTAATTAATCCCAAAAATAAATATAGCCAAAAGTACGGGGTATTACACGATAATGACACCAGTCATCCTAGCCAGATCTCCTATCCATGTTATTATATTCTAGTCACGGGTCTATTATTACCTTGCAACCCTACTTGATTCTTCATATCCCTCTCATCGATTACGAAGTTTGTGAATTCCGTCAACTTTCCTTCCCATCCGGCCACTTTTTGACCCTTTTGGAAGATTACTTAAATGTTCCTTGCATCTCTATTTAACCTCGAGTGAGAGTATTTATAATAATACCACCCCAAATTCCTCGTTATTCGTAGTATCTCCCATGAATGTGGTGATTGGCTCCCATCACCCCATATTACTTCTAAGAGCAAACTACTTTACCCGAAATTTTGACTTGAGTGTCACCACGCTCCCTCACATGTGAACCCAATTGGATGTTCTCTACACATTAGTAAATTACCCTTCCGCACCTTCCTCGAATCCTAGAGGATTGTTCTTCAGAAATAAAATCTTCTTCGACCCTTACCCCTTGTTGTCTACACTTGGGATTTTAACCTTGCACCACCGCCCTCCCCAACAGTTCTTAGGGCAACGACTACACCCTAGCTATTTCTTCAACTTCAATTATTCAAATAATTATCGTGGTGACTCCTATCACGTCACTATTTCTAGAATACCCCATGGCTTCTATTGAGTCCTCCCTCATGTAATCCTTCTAACATCCCACGTTGGTTGTTCTATAATGTTCAATCCACCACACTCGACCGAAAACGTATATGAATCACATGAACTATACCCTATAGCAGGAGAACGTAAATCGCATATGTGAAGGAATACAACAATCCTATAATAAGTCTCTATATCAGATAACGCTACGCTGAAATGTGAAAAGTCGCACAGATCCTAAGGACACTAGAACCTGATACTCTAACACCATCTGTGACACCCCATCTAATAAAATACTGGGTGATCATTCCTCTACCAAATTAAACAGGAATCTCATCTGGTTCATTCGTAGAATCATTGTCGAAAACCTTTTTAAAACATACTAACAACCTAGTATTCAAAAGACATGGTCCCCAATTTTATCTTTTTTTTGTAAACATAGTAGCAACAACATGCAAAAGAATATATAAAACTAACCATCATGCAATCACTGGATTAAGCAACGCTAAAAATGGAATAGAGCAATTCAAATAACGAAATGAATCATAAGAGTAATAACTGAATACATTAACTAACTAAAATGAATGGTACAACTAGAGCAATAGGCCCAAGTGGAATATTGACTATATCCTACTCTAGGAATGAAATGACTGAAACGGCTAAGTCAAAGTCCTACAATATCCACATGTGTCGCAGCTGCAAAAACCTGGAATAGAGCAATTCTGACGTCCCTGTGGCTGGACACCTAAAAGGTTTTGAAAATATTTTATAGCAAGGGTTAGAACCAAAATATTTTGAAAATATTTAGCAAGTGAATTTAAATGTAGCCAATTAAAATGCAAGTTACTCTTCATATTTAAGTTAGTGTCAAACACTCTCTTGAGGACACCTCACCCCTCCACTGATGTGCACACCTAACGTACTATATCTGACCCATCTAGCTAACCACCCTGTAACTATCCTTGTCACATATATCCCATTATTTCCCACTACTCTAACCCTACTGGGTTTAGTATGATTTATAAGTTATCAACCTCAATAACTTATTTAAGTCATATCTCACTTAATGCCATATAACATTCTCATGAGTTATGCCACTTACACGATTCATATTACGTATATAAGTTATAAGTTATTATTCACACTAACTTATTAAATCAATTCCCATTCAATACTATCACTGCACCAAAATGGTCAAATTGACACCCTTCAACCGGCTAGTCTTATCACGGTCATTGGCCGTGATAAAAAAGTACGCATTTGTTGTCATGGCCAATGACCGTAACAAGTCTGTGACAAGTACAATTGTCACGGACTTGTCATGGTGAATGACCGTGACAAATCTTATTAACTTGTCACGGTCAAAGACCGTGATATGTCCGTGATAATTCTGTCAGTAAAAAAACCTTCCCTCTTCTTTTTTTCCATCGATTTCTATTCCCTCCATTTCTCTCTCTTCCTCTAAGCGACTGCACTCTCTCTCTACGATTTTGGTACGTTTTCTCTCTCTATTTCTCTTCCATTTGTGTATATGTGTGCGTATATGTGCGTGTGTGTATATATGTGTGTATAAATATGTGTGTGTGTGGTGTATATATGCATGTGTGTACGGGGGGGAAGGGGGCAGGGCTGGGGGAGGGAGGGAGCAGGGCTGGGGGGCGTGTGGGTGTATATGTGCATGTGTGTGTGTGTATGTGTGTGTGTATGCGTGTGTGTGTGTATATGTCTGTGTGGGTGTGTAAGTGCATGTGTGTATATATACGTGTGTGTGTGTGTGTGTGTGTGCGTGTGCGTGTGTGGTGGGCAGTGGCAGTAGGGGGAGGGAGCAGGGCTGGGGGGTGGGGGCCTGTGTGTGTATGTGCGTGTGTGTGTGTGGTGGGGGGAAGGGGGTGGGGTGGCGCAGGGGAAAATGGGGCTGGGGGGTGGGGCTTGTTAATTTTTTTTTAATTAATTTTTTATTGGTTTATTAGATATTGCCCCTCATATGCAAGCAGTGCCCCTTGTAAAAGAATTGATTGATTAAATATTGATTGGTTGTTAATTTTTTTAGTAAATTAATAATTAGTGCCCCTTTCATATGCAAGTAGGATTGCCCTTCATTGTAAATTAGTAAATTAATAATTGTATACTTTAATTGTTAGTTTAATTGATGAAAAGAATTAATTGAGTAGATGAATTAGAAGGAGTACGGGATACACATTGGTTGTTGCTATTGCGGTTGGATTATAGTGGATCGATGATCAGTTGGTTAATTTTAGAAGTGGCATGACCACTGGATTATTGTCCATATAGGGGTGGGATTTTTCAACTTTTTTTTAAAATTACTTTGTATCATGAACAATATATATATATATATTATAATCAAATGAAACATACTTGAAATTACATATAGTGCGCATAGATACTAGCCTTCTAGTTCTTATGCATAGGCGTTCAATAGCCCTTAGACCCGTTCGAGAGTCATTACCCCTGTAATGAGAACTCTCGAATTGTCCCGTTTGGACAGTTTGGGACTGCATAATTTATATATGATAATATTCTTAGTTTCTTAAAGTTGTTACTTTTGGAGGAAGTTCTGCAGTCGTGTCCTAATGTTCTTTGGGTACATACTAGATTGACAAGTGTGACTGTTATTTCAATTGATCAATTTAAATAACACTCACACTCACACTTAACCATTTCACAAGTTATTTTAATTATATAATTCGTATATAATTATACCATATATACGTACAAATCCTACAACATTCACATATACATGTCGTAGACATATACTATCCCCAAAGTAGGCATTCATCGGGTGTTCTCTAGATGCTATCATAAACGGATATTCTCATCCACCCAAAACCCTGATACGGTTAGCTCCTCATTTCAAAAAATAAACCAACGTTGTAGAGGCGGTCATAGTTTTCCACGATAATGAGACCGAATCATACCCAAAGCATCTCATTCCTGAACCCAAATGCTATGACCTGAGGACTATACTCACCATGCATTCTCTAGCCAGGGGATTCACCCACATCGCGCAACCTCCCTTGATAGCACTAGAATGGGTATGCTTTACTATAAATATTATTCACACAAATATTTATAAGTTATATATATACAACACATCACCGTATATATTTAGAAATTCAGGTTATTGGTGTACTATGCCCAAACACAAGCCTAAAATATATAAGTCTATGGTTCGACTTTATTTCGATTAATTATACACTAATTAATTTATCATTATTTTGGTGTCACCCTACCAATTATGACTGGACTCTCTCTCTCTTGGCCCGAAATTCAGTATTCCCAATCCAATGTTCAATTTCATCCAATTAAGTTTCTCCCACTTAATTAATAAGGTTTTAATCACTCAATCATAAACCTTACTCTCTCCAATTTAATTAATCCACTAATTAATCCAAGGGTAATTAGTCACACCTATCAATCTAGGCAATCTCCAACGGAATAACAACTAAAAAAATATCTCTTAAAATTTGCCCCACGAATCTGCCCAAAATTTTAAAATGTCGTTTGGGGGAATTTTGGAGTCATTTTTGGAGAAAATGTATCACAAAATAAAAGTTAGAAAACATAATTTTCTACAGGGCTTCGCGGACAGAATCGCCAGTAGAACAGTAAATACCTCAATTCTGTACAGATTTCTTCATCAAAACTTTTCAAGATTCATCATAAATCCATCCTTTTATCAGATTCAATCTAACCCTAACAATTACATCAATTAGAGTATCAAATCAACCAAATCTTGTCATCTCTTACATATTATAACTCCCAACAATGAAAATCCCCAATTTCTAATGAAACATAAACCCTAACATATTAATTGATTTCACCTCCTTTAATATGAATAGGTAAATGAAAATTAACATTTGCAAATTAAACCACTTGCCTCAATTTGTAAATCAAAGCCTTTGGATGAAAATATTAGATTGAATGCAAGGATCTCCTCTTGTTCTTGAAGCTATCTCCCCAAATCCCTAACTTGTCTTCTAATGGTTCTCCTTTTATTCTCATCTAAATTTTAGTCTTCTAAAATGACTTCAAGTTGCCTCACCCTTACACACTTAGGGTTAAAAACTCATTTCCCGTTTTTGGGTTAATGCCTCCTAAAATTGGCCCAAACTTTTTATTTGGAGCTCAATTATGTCTAATTAAGTTTCGATACCCAATATATACATATGGCCACTCATTTCCAACTACGTTGACCCATCCGGATTCAATCGTGAATCCCAAATTGTTATACGAATTAATTTATATCATCTTTCAACTTTAAGGCCTCAAAAAGGCGATATAAAATAGTCCAAGATATTTAATCCTCAATTCGTCAAATTAATAAATTCCTCAAATTTACAAATTCAATAATCCTGGATGTAATTCCTCCAAAAAAATAAATTCTTTTTCTCCAAATATTTTATTTAATTAAAGGGCCTTGGGGTGTTACTATAATTTTTTATAAGCCTTAATCCGGACAACAACAAGATACAATTTATCATCGAGAAATTAATCCAGGGAGAAAATGGAAACCCCCGTAAGTTTACACTATTTATGGTTGGGTTTGAAGTGTAACGAAACTCATGAATGCTTTTCAGACTAGCACCATTATTCTCAATTCCGAGAAAACTGAAGAAGAAGAAGAAGAGGAAGAAGAAGAAGAAGAAGAAGAAGAAAACGAAGAGACAAAAGCTCATATGAAAGACTAAAAGACGGATGGATTGAAATGAAGACTTTACACCTCCAGGAGACACCTACTTATGCAATATTTATTCAGAGTAATGATGACTAAACATTTAATGATGGCGTATGAGATTTTCTAGCCCCCTAATTATTATTATTTTCAAAAGTCAATTAGAGCGGGGGGTATGTTTACACCATATTATCACCGTCCAATAATGTATTTCCACAGAGAATTACAAACTAGTAATCGATGTAGAAATTTAATGTGTTATTTTAATGCAACTGATAACTCAAATGTTTGACACTTGTCAAATCTTTGGATGCGTGCTTAATCACTAAAGTGGCGGTTAATAGGGGTGTTAATGCACCTAAACGAGAAGATTTAATTAGGTAGCCACCCAGGAGTTATAAAGAAGTTGCATGGCAAAGAACTCTATAAACAAACCACCAGAGGTCGAAGGAGAATATGACTCCCTCAACAAAAAAATATATTTACCCGTTTTACCTATTTTTCCTTTTATTTTCATTTATTTGCAATTTCTCTTTTCTTCAAAGTAGTTTGTAAGGGAGATTTACTGCAATTCCCCTTTACATTTTATTAAGGTTCATTTATCCTTACATTTAATATTTTTTACTTTAATTTATATTAACATCTAAATATTTGTTACTTTCATTAGTGTAATCTTATTTTATATTCCATATGTTAATGCCTATAGGCATCAACTCCATAGTATAGTTGTTTCTTTTATATTAATTTATATTTCTTTACCATTTTTGAAACTTTACTTTAATTTCAGTTTATGCAAATTACACTTTCTTCTTTAGTTCTATTTATTTACGGTTATTTAACACCCACGGTACGTCTCCCTCAAGAAAATAACAAGTCTTTTTAATTGAAGTATCAAACGGTGCACAATCGTTTGATTATTGTAAGGCCGGGATGATCAATTAGTTAGTAAGACTATAACATTGCCCGACATGCTAGCAATTAACGAAAATACACAATCCAAGCTAGCGACACAAATATATTTTATCTCCAAAATAAGCAAACCTCCGCACTCTAATAAATTGCAAAGCTTTAGGGGCAATTGTGAGGGGATTATTAGACCACGCCTGAGAGGTAGACAAGTGGACATTAGTCATATCAATGATCACAGCTCAAGAGGATAAGCACGGTTGGAACGATCAATGAAAATATCAGAATTAAATACGACTGATAAAGTTGCAATTGATGTCTAAGGCCATGGAGTCCCACGTGACTCATTTTTTTATTTTCTCAATAAATTTGACCCCCACCTACGAAAAATGATCATGTAATCTTTGTAATAAGTAGTTGATTAATAAAGAGAAGAGCAACACCCCTGGACGTAGGTACATTGCCTAACTACGTACAACCTATTTTCATTTGTGATTATGCATGTTTTATTCTTCCTGGCTTTGATTGTGTTGAAAAAATTACAGTATAATTTTACCACAGACAATTTTATTTATTCATAAAAGCAAAAAACTATTTTTTTTCTTTTTTTCTTCCTCTCTGTTTTATTTATTAAAAAAGAACAAACTGCTTTTGTCCTTTTCGTCCCCGTTATATATATATATATATATATATATATATATATATATATATATATATATATATATATATATATATATATATCCCAGTTTTTATTTACATATAAAAACAAAATCTCTTCTTACTCCCCTTCGTTTTTATTTATTAATAATAACAAAAAAAAAATTGTCCTTTTCATCAATTTTTTAATATATATAATTTTTTAATCTTCTTTCGTCATAGTTTTTATTTATTAAAAAAAAGTTTTTTTTTGTTCTTCCTCCCTGTTTTTATTTATTAAAAAATAGCGAACGGTTATTTTTTTTTGTTATTTGGAAAAACTAATATTTATATGTACTGATTGCATATAGATTGCAAAGATTCAGAAATCAAATATGTGTGTGTGTGTCAATTGTTCAATGTATGACAGGAAAAAGACAAATGTAAGATATTTTAAAAAGAAGATAAAATAAATGTTATCCGTAACACTCCCCAAAACTATTAAAGCGTATTTAATTGGGAAGAATGTCCCCAAAGTAGTAAAGTGTATCTAATTGGGAAGAATTAAAAATTTTAGTTACTCAAAAAAGGTTATGGAATTTAAAAAAGGTCAATCCAAGGTAGCGCCTAGTGGTTTTTATTTTTTTGGATTTTTAAAAATCAAATTTTATTTATTTTTTAATAAATAAAAATGGGGAAGAAGAATAAAACATAATTTTATTTTTGCGAACAAATAAAAAATGTGAGATATATATATATATATATATATATATATATATATATATATATATATATATATATATATATATAAACACGGACGAACAAGACCACATTTATTTGTCAATTTTTAATAAATAAAAACGTAGAGGAAGAAGAAAGGGAAAAAACAAGTTTTTATTTTTTTGAATATATAAAAATTAGGACAAATAAAATAAAATAAAAAAGAGCTTTTTATTCATATAAATACATATATATATGGAAAACGGACCAAAAGGACAAAAATAATTTGTAATTTTTATATATATAAAAACCAAAAGGACACACATTTATATATATATAAAATTATATATGTGTGTGTGTGTGTGTGTGTGTGAAGACATGGATGAAAAGGAGAAAAACTGTATTTTTGTATATATAATTTTATGTTCTTTTTTTTATAAAAAAACACTAATACGAAAATGAGAAAAAGATATAGTTTTTTTAAAATATTTTTTTATTTATTAAGAAAGAGACAAGCCTAATAGAAAAAAAAATAAAAAATGTTTTTTTAACAAAGTTTAGAGGGGCAAATGAGATATTGTCAACGAAGAGGAAGGAGAAAAAGGATTACATTGGATTATTAAGACTTTGTTAGAAATTGTTCTCTAAAGTTCAATATTATAAAGGGTCCTGATATTTACACAAAAATAATATTGCCAAAACACCACAAAAAATTTAAACACAATTTTTACTAACCACATCCAAAAGTGTTGTACCTTTTATTTTCTTTAAAATGTCTAATATACCCCAAACTAAATAAAAAATTGCACACAAACTAACACCACATAATCTACAACACCGCAACAAACAAAAATCAAACCGGTTGATTTTTCCATCGAAACGTTGAAACCATGGTTAAACCTAGACAAAATCATTATAATACTCCGTATTTTTGAAATATTTTATTTTAATTATGGGATTAATTAATTTAAAATGGAAACTTTATAATTAATCTGGATTTAAGTAAAAAAATTACTAGCGTGATGAGAGTTAGTATTTATCGGTGAGAATTATTTTGAAGACTACTTAGAGAGTATAGTAATATATAATGAGAATATTATATAATTATCGTGTGTGAAAAATACGACAGTCATGGTACACTTAGTTAGGATGCGCGTGTGAGTCGTGTCGGGACTTAAATGAAGAATTAAGATGTGATTTTAATTTTGGTTATTCGGATGTTTGTTTTGAGTAAGTCAGTGTGTCCGAAAGAGTCGAGATAGTCAGAACAGTCTACTCGGAGGTTTAGTTTGGAGTGCAGGGCAACTTTAGGCCAACCAGACACCTCGAAGGAGTATTTTTGTCTTTTGAAAATTTGGGATTAATAAATGGACGAAAATTGAAGAAATATATCTGCATGTATGTGGGAGACTTAGGGTAAATAATTGGTAAACCCAAGAGAGAGTCCAAGAGGAAGAATGAGAATAGGTTCCTAGGAGTTCCAAGGCCAAACCCAGTCACCTTTCACCAAAAACATCATCAACGTGTAGATCGAAAATAGGAGAACGCATATATACCAATTTAAGCGATGAATCAGACCTTCGTGAAAAAGACAAGTGTTTATCTTTCTTCATTTAGAGCATATAATGTCCATGCTAGACTAGTTGATGATTTATCAATGATATTATGAAATCTGGTAGTGAAATTGGGTATTAAACGATGATTGTGGTATAGGTTTTGCGTGTAGTTGAATAACCATATGTTGGGGATTAGAAATTTGAATTTTAAATGTTGGAATCGTGAATTTAAATCTGGTTTTAATTGTGATTAATGGTTATTATATGAATTTAGGGCTTTTGGAAGATTTGAAGAATTAATCTGAATTCATATTATAACTTCGAAGGATTTGCTGTTAAAAACCTATTGGAAAACATTCTATTACTAGGGAGTATGGTTTAAAGTCCTTGGATTTGAGTTAGGATAAGTTTTGGGTGATGAAAAAGTTGAAAAAAATGCAGTTTTTATAAGATAGGAACGAACTACGGTATTCTCATTCAAACGAGAATTCCAACGACCTATCCAATAAGAATTCAGAGAGTAGTTCATCCGAACGACCTCATCCAAACGATCACATTTGAACGAGATTCCAACAAAAATTCAGTCCTTAATTCGTTCGAAGTTTTATTCGAACGAGATTTTCCCCAGGTTCTAAGGGGATTTCAGAAGTTCAATTTTTTGCTCGGACAAATTAAAACCTTATAAAGTTGATTCGAGTGAGAGAGAATGACCTAAGATATCCTTGAGTGACTTCATTACATAGTTTAGCGATGAGATGATTGCATAACGACTAAGGGAATATGTTGAAATAAGAGAGCCTTACGGAATATAAATGATAGAGAGAATAATCATACGAATAGAGTAACGTGAGTATTAAAGATAATAATACTACGTATAAATTCGAGGATTTTGGTTGCGTGAATACCTAGTGATTATTATAGGTTATGTATGTACCTATTGATTGATTGATTGTGTGTATAACATAACTACGCTGCTTGATATCGGGTGGAGGTTGTGCGTTGTGGACGATCATATCTTGAGGAGCCTTAGGGGTATTTTGATTCGTATCACTAAAACATAGAACCTAGGTATAGGCTATCAGTGAGAACGATAGTGTTGACGGTCATATGGGTGCGTAGGTATGTGCGTAACCCATGGACTTGGAACTATATTCGCCTTTAATATGTGTGTTTATTTTGTTAGTTCGCGAGAGACTGAACCTATAGTCCTTCATGCAATGAGCGATGCACCGGGACATGATAGCAGAGTATGCATTTCATTAAGGGGATCTTAACCCAGGGGTACTGAAATAGTATATATAGAGAGAGAGATAAATATATGCATACCTGTTACTTATTCTACTGTGCGTGTTTAATAGATATGGAATTAACGATATTTAAAATATTCCTAGTGAGAAAAATGAATACCTATGAGAATAACGGTTATATATATGAATAACTATCCTTAAACATATGATAATGCGGGATACGGGTGATATGGGTAAACACATGTGATTATGGGTGTGATAATAGTCATCTTCGGGGTAGTTAGGCAGGGTAACATGACTAGGATGGGTTAAATATACGCGTTAGATGTGCACATTAGACGAGAGGTGAGTATCTCAAGTGAGAGTACAAAAACCTAACATGTACACAATATGTGTTGTTACTTTCATTTAAGCACTGACTGATTTTTAAACTGTTTTCAACTCGGGCTCTGACCCGTTTATTGTAAATCTCTTTTGTTTTGTCAAATTATTTTAGGTGCCCAACCACAGGCACACCAAGTATAGGAGTTCCATTCATTTGACTAGTTGTAGCTGCTGTGAAAGTTACAGGACTTGGTAGTAGACGCCTCCATGATTTTCACTTCTCCATCTTGAGTTATTTACTTCAGTTAGGTCATGTCGCCTCTTTTATTTATTTAGACAGTAAGAGATTGTGGATTTATTTATTTATACCTTTCAGTTGTTAGATTATTTTGTTGGATCATTGTATTCGGTATTTAGGCTGGAAGTGTTTACTCCAGTCATATTTATTATTTCAGTCATTTTATTTCTTATTAGATTAGTTGGATGGTGCATGTTTAAAAAATGGTTAATTTATTTTTCTGTTAATTAAAGATAAAATTTTGACATCAACCTTTTTAAATATTCGGTGGTTAGTTTTAATAATAAGTTTTCGACAGTGATGCATATTTTGAACCAACTGAATATTCTGATTTAATTTAATAAAGCACTAATCACCCGATATTTAATTAGTCGAGGTGTCACAGGTGGTATAAGAGCATCAAGTCCTTAGGATCTGTGCAGCTTGTTATGCTTCTAACATATCTTTCTTTGATATAAATCCCTATATTTAGGACTGTTGTATTCATTAATTGAGAATTTTACGTCTTCAGTTATTTGAGATATTACTGTGGACTTATAAAACTTCTCTCTCATTTCATATGCCTCCCAGATGTGCACAACGAGCTCCTAGGGATGCCCAGACCGAACACCAGCCAGCTCCAGCCCAAGGTACGATGAACGTTGTTGAGGTTGCCGCTATCGTAGCGTAGGTTGTAAATTCATCTTTGGTCGTGGTACAACAGGCCCTACCCCCGGCACCGGTGGTGGCTCCAGCACCAGCTCACGCATTCCTAGTTTTATATGTTCATATATAGTTTTAAATGTTGTATTATTTCATATGTGATATGTATAATGTTAATTTATTTATTTTAGTCTAATCCTCCCTTCATAAATCATGAAATATCAAATTAGTTACAAACATAAAATTTTAAAGTTTTCGGTAGGAATGTTCATATTAGAGACTAGTTTTGACCATTATAATATAATAATTAACTTGAGGTAAAAACTAAAAAGTTGTAGATATGTGAATTAGATTTGTAAAACAACAAACGGTGTGTTAAACCGAGGTCCGGGAAAGAAGTTATGCCGAAATTATGAAATAAGGGCAAATTTGTCCATCCTTTAAGTTATATTTTGTCCTATTACCACACCATGTGTTATATTTTGATTGGTTGGAAGGGGAGGCTGGTTTGGCCGACTTAAACACTTTGAAATAACCTCTTTTTTCATCAAAATTGATTAAATCAAAGTCTTATGGCATATCCTAAGCTAAATGATTAGTTTTGGGGGTTGAAAATATAAATTTATGAAACTTTTGGGACTTATTTTAAATAAAGAAAGTTTCAGGGACTAAATTGAAAATATAAAAGGACCATTTTATAAATAAAATATTTTCAAGGACCTCTACAAAATATTGAAAATGTATGGGGTAAAATTACTAAAATACTCATCATGTGTAAAATGACCCTTATACCCTTAATAACTTTACACATCGTGCTGTATTTTTGCAACCACGCCTTACACGTGTCATCCATATAAATAAGGATAAAACACATGTCATGCATTTAAATAATGCTAAAACACGTGTCGCCATTTGGTGAAATAAAGACTGCAAGACAACCCTGTTACGCGACACATCAACGCTGACTCACCAAAATGGAAGCTTAGTCACCCAGACACGTGTCAACACCCAGATAAATTCGAGAAACTATAAATAGAAGCCTTAGGATCAGTTCTTACATGAAATTCATTCCAAATATCAAAAAGAAATAGTGAGAGAAAGTGTGAGGAAGTTTAAGAAGAAGTTTCGTCTTAAGATTAACGAGCGATCCAAGACTCTGTATCTGTAACATTAGATTTTTGTTCTAGGTGAGTACTCTATGACATTCCTTACGTATTTTGATTATATGATATTATGCAAACTATATCTATTTTGTGAAATATTTTATCCTAAAAAATACATCCGATACCGACGATTCCGTCGTTTGTAATATGTGTATATCTCTCGATATATACATCTGATTTGAATTTTGAAATTATTGATTCGTCCTATGAAAACTCCCTTACTATGTTGACCTTGACTACAGGGTGGAAATATTTGGTTGGTACCTTTCCAGATGGTTTATCGCTGGTGTAACCTAAATAAGGCGTTGTTTCAGAGATCATAATTTTCTGCCTGTGTTGTTGCCGGGAGGAAACATTTGGTAGCACTATCTGTTTATCTGGGTATTAGAGCGTACATGGCCATTAAAATAAAATTGAATAATTGACATATTGCTCAATTGTTTTATCTGTTATGTTCTGAGAAAAGTTTATTCTAAAAATTATTACTGTCAATTACTTTATATATACTACTGAAAATTCTTGTCTCTATATATATGCCTCTGTTCTAAATTTAATAGGTATCAATTTTCTGAAAAACCCTGGAATGTCGGGAGATTAAATCTCACTCGATTTTCAGTTGATGTTGAATAAATAATCATTTTTCAGAAAAAAAAAAAAAAAAAAAAAAAAAAAAAAAAAAGTAGACTCGTGGAGAGAACATACAAGGACTATGTTGAAGATTTAGCTTTTAGAGTTATTTTTGTTATTATGCTTGTTTTATCATTTAAAGCACATATGTCTCTCTTGTAATAAGTTTTCAAATTTTGTCTTTAGTTGTAATTCATCGTTACTTTTAATATAAATGAAGTTTTCTTCAGAAAACTCTGATGACGTAATTCCTTGACTTTCAGTATTTTACAATTCATAACCATGTGATTGTATTTTTGTTGCACTTATTTAAGGAAACAATTTAAGTCAGAATATATGTTGCCTTGGTGGCAAGTCAAGACACTCGTTCCCTACTACTATTTTGGGTCGGGGTCGTGACACACACCCTCCGGAGTTCGCAAGAAGTTCAAATGTTGTGGTAGCGAGCCAGTGGAAAAAATAACATTCAGCAGCACTTGAGGATGTATGAGTGTACTGAGGTTCAAAGGCAGATACTAGCTACTTTTAAGCTAGTGGGAGCAACACTGCAGTGGTGGGAGTCTATTACCACTGCTGAAAAAAGAGACAGCATGACTATCCAGGACTTATGAGTGTCGTTCAACCGTAAATATTTTCCTTCCGCCATTCAGACTGAGATCAGGCGAAAATTACTAGATCTCACCCAGGAGGGGAAGACCATTGTGGAGTACGAGGAAGAGTTTATGAGATTGATTAATCTGGTGCCAGATGATGTACATACTGAGGGGAAGAAAATTCTGATTTTTATGTACGGCTTAACGTGGAGGATACGTCAGCACCTTTAGGGTATTCTTTCATTGGGTACATAGTGATGTACTTAACACTGCCTCACTATAATGTCAGGATCACCGCTTCCATCAGAAGAGAAGCAAATGAGTGGGGAGCCCAGCCAGCAGGTCAGGACAGGAGGTAATGTTGCCAGTGGGGAACAATCAGCCCAGGGTCAGCAGTGTCAGGGTGAGCAGATTTCCCATCAAGGGGACCCTGCTAAGAGGTTCAGATAAGGTGACTACAGGCAGTGACAGGGAGGTTTTAGACGCGGTCATCAGGGCCAGCCTGGCCAGCAGGGGAAATAGCGCTTTCAATAAAACAACATTAAAAATGATGAAAATATTTTTAAAAAATGGGGTAACTGAACTTAGAGTTACCCATCGCCGTAAGTTACAATCACTCTCAGTTATAGGTGATCGTATCTTGTACCATGATTATATTTGGACGTGAGATCATCAACAGCGGTTGCATGTAATCGTGGCAAGGACTACACGGTTTGATGTGGTCGTAGTTTTACATCCACGATTACCTTACACCGTATGTATTCCTGTAGCGGCTATAATTGGTCAATCATATCCATATTGAAATTAAAGTTCAATTATTAAACGATGTATGTGTTTTTATTAATTTTTGTTATTATATTTTCATTTCTTATTCTACTGATTATTGTATTATCATTTCAGTTAGGTGACTCGGTACATGATGATATATTTTGGAAAGATATAGACAATGTTATTGTACCGAGTGTATCTACTCCAAGCGCTTCCATCGAGCAATCAAATATGCATCAACTGAATATGAACGAACAAGCAATGACATCAACCTCGCCCAAATGTTTGCACGATTTGTTTCCATATTTCACATCCTCTATGGTAAAAAAACCATATCACGTAGTTAAATTTCAACACTTTGAGATTTTTAATGCATGGCGTGATTGTATGACATAATTTGATTGTATGCATTTTTAGGATGCAGAAATAAAAGAAGGATTGGATATTAATGCTATTAATCAAGACCAAACAGCCAAATTCACCATTAAGGAGGCATGTTTAGTTTATTTATATTCTACTCAACATTATTTTTCATTTATACTTAAAATTTACATTTAAATAGTCATTTCATTTAATAATGTTCGTCTTGTGCAGATTTTTTATGACCGCGATAAGATAATTGATTGGTATCAACAAGTTGGTCGTAAGATTCATGCGGTCGTAATTATTTTGAAATTCGACAAGGCCAATTTAGTCCGAAAGGGGAGGGTCGTACTTAGTTGTGAGCGAAGCAAGTTCATAGACTCAAAAAAGACGAGGGGATGGACAAGAAGAGGAAGTAGTGTTTCGAAATGCGAAAGTGTGACTGTCTCTTTCAATTGAAAGGCGTTCCCCGCGATAATGGTCAATGAGGGGTTAAAGGTGTCTGTGAGGTAGACAACCACGAGGTGTCAAAATCATTTATTATACACCCATATGTCGATCGACTATCCCAAGAAGAGTGGAACATTGCTTATGAGATGATAAACAATTGAGTGGGCCCAAAGGAAGTACTCCAGACTTGAAAAAGATATCGGAATACAATTGTTCATCCATACGAACAATATATAACACTAAAAGCAAAATGAATAACGTTGAGATACAAGGTCGTATTCCAATAGTTGATGCAATTGCCCGTGCATAAGAGTTATGTCCACTGGCATAGAAGGAGTAAGCAAACCGATGTAGTGGAGGATTTATTTTTTGCACATCCCACCTCTAACTCGTTGGGGAAATTCTTCCCGACTGTACTTGTGATCGATTGCACCTACAAACTCACAGTCGTAAATATAAATTAAGGTTTTGTATTTCTATATGATGAAACAGTCCATCACGGCTGGAATATATAATATAATGGTTGAATGGAAGTTCCTAGAATAAGGGAGCATTTGAATATAAAAGCAGATATCGTCAGTGTTTTCGAAGAGATGCTAAGTCTTCCATGTGATGATAATATCTCGGTTATCTATTAGTAGCATTAGGATTGGTCAATACCCCCCCCCCCCCACACACACAAGTTGATGGAGGTTTTGAAACAACCATGAGCTTGTCTCGTAGAAACTCAAATTTGGTTGTTGTGAGTCCTTTGGTAAAAATATTTGCGATTTGATCACGAGTGGAGATGAATTGCACTTATAGTTATTGTTTAGCAACTTGGTCACGGACAAAATGAAAACCAATTTCCATGTCTTTAATGCGAGCATGAAATGCCGAATTAACTGATAAGTATGTGGCACCAATGTTGTCACACCAAAGAATTGGAGGTTTATGTGGTGGGAAGCCAATTTCATGTAAGAGGGATTTGAGCCAAATAAGTTCAGCCGTGGCATCAGCAAGAGATTTATATTCAGCTTCAGTAGAGGGGCGGGACACAGTCTTGTATTTGCGGGATTTCCATGTGATGAGATTGGAACCCAAATAAATTGCAAAACCATCGGTTGATTTACGATCATCAATGCAGCCTGCCCAGTCTGAGTCGGTAAAGGCTTAGAGTTCGAGTGATAAGGACTTGGAAAGGTGAAGGCTGTGAGATGGGGTAGCATTGAGATAACGGAGAATGCGTTTGACTAAATTCCAATGAGTATCCGTTGGCTGGTGCATAAATTGATAAGCTTTGTTTACGACGAAGGTAATATCAATACGGGTAAGTGTGATATATTGAAGGGATCCAACAATTTGGAGATAGGGAGTGGGGTTTACTGATGGAGTGCCTTCATCTTTAGAGAGAGAAAGTGTGTTGGAAATGGGTGTTTTAATAGGTTTTTAGTTAGACATGTCGTGGCGATGGAGAAGATCACAAATGTAGCGTTGTTGGGATAGGTGTAAGCCGGAGGAGGTAGGGGTGACTTCAATGCCAAGGAAGTAATTGAGATGACCAAGATTTTTAAGAGAAATTTCAGCACCGAGAGAGGATATTAGAGAAGTTATGAGGTGAGAGTTGTTACCGGTTAACAAGATTTCGTCTACATAAATAACAAGAAACATGATGTTGGGGCCATCCTTGTAGATAAAAAGGGAGGAGTCGATTTTAGAGCCAAAAAATTTGTGGGTGAGAAAATATTGGGTGAGACGATGAAACCAAGCACGAGGTGCCTATTTTAAACCATACAGAGAGAGATTAAGTTTACAGACAAGTGAGGATGGGTAGGATCTTTAAAGCCAGGAGGTTGTTCCATGAAGACATTTTCTGTTAAGAATCCGTGAAGAAAAGCATGGTTTACACCCAACTGAGAAATAGGCTAATTGTGGGAGATTGAAATGGATAAAATGGTTCGAATTGTGGTATCTCTGACAACTGGGCTAAAGGTTTCATTAAAGTCGAGTCCATATTCTTGGTGAAAGCCTTTGGCAACTAAACGAGCTTTGTATCGTTCAAAAGAGCCATCAGATTTCCGCTTAATGCGATAGACCCATTTGCAACCAATAATATTCATTTAGGAGAGGGTGGAACGAGGGACCAAGTGTTGTTTAAAATAAGGGCATTCATTTCAGCAGTCATGGCTTGGTGCCATTGTGGGTCTTTATTGGCGGAAGTGAAACGGGTGGGTTTTGTGAGTTGGATAGTGGTGAGATGAAGTTGAGGATTGGTAGAAGAGGCAAGAGACGAGTGTGAGCGGAGAGTCATGGGGTGAGTGCGGGAGGGTGGAGCTGGAGGCAGGGAACCAATATCAATTGAGAGATTATTATCATTATGATTTGAATATGATTGGAGGTGTGATGTGGGGAGATTAGGATGAGGGAAGGAGGTGTGTGACACGACAGTAGGCAGTATGGTGGGCGAGGTCTGGGGCATTAGAACAACAGGAATGGAGGCCATAGGTAATAAGGTGGGTGGGGATAAGGTGGGATGGGAAGTAGTGTGTGGTGGGTGTGTGGAGTTGGATAGAGCAGTAGAGTGTAACTGTGAGGAGGGGAGTGCACTGGGAGTGGGTATAGGCAATGCAGTAGGTGACGGTATAGTGTGCATCATTGCTGTTAGTGTGAGAAAAGGGAGAGGATGCACTAATTTGGGGTAATACTGTAGGGATGCTTAGCGAGGGGATATTAGAAGGAGGAATGTAGGTAGTTGGTTTATATGTTAGGGTAGAGAATGGGAAATTATTTTCATCAAAGCGAACATGTCGCGCAAAATAGATGTAATACCCCGTATTTTTATGGATTTTAATTATGAGGTTAATTAAATGGAATTACTTTTAATTCTGGGATTTATTAAATTAATTTACGATCATTAATTGGAAAATTTATTCGGATTTAAATGCTAGCGGGACGAGAGTTAGTATTGGGTTATTATTATGTTGTTGAATATTACTGAGTGATTATGGTAATATGTGATCACTGAATTTATTAAAATTATCGTGAATTGAAAATACGTCAGTTTCGGTAATTTAGTTGTGACACGCGTGTCAGTCGTGTCAAGACCCAATTTAATAGATTTAATAGTATTTTATTTTTATGTCATCCGTGTGAGATTTTTGAGTGAGCCAACGTGTCCGGAAGGGTCGAGATAGTCAGAAAACACTAGCCGGGGGTTTAGTTTGGGTCCCGGGGTATTTTTAGGCCAAACTGGCAACCCGAAAGGGTATTTTGGTGAATTTAAAAATTTAGGGAATTAAGACCCACGATTTTTAGTGTTGATTTATTTATTTTTGGTTAGGCTATTAGGTCCATTATCAGCCAAAAATAAATAGGGGAGTTACGTGAGCTAGAGGAGAGGTTACAAAAAGTCCCCAAACCAAAACCACCACCCACCACCACCAATTTGGACGGAATTGTGACTGGAAAGAAAAGAGGACCAGCCCTTGAACAGCAACAACAGATTAGAATATCAAGTTTACAGACAAGTGGTTTATCTTGTAAAGATTCAAAGCATATACTTTACATGTTTTTATAGAATTGAAGATTCTCTTAAATAATGAAAATTGAATGGATTTGAATGGTTTAAAATCATAATCTGGGAAGGACTTGCATGTAGGTTTATGTTGGAGATGATAACAACTAAGAATTTAAGATTTATGGGTAAAGAATTTCAAAATTTTATTGGATTATGGTATGTTCTTGAAGAAATAGGAAAACTATATTTTTATATGAAAATTTGGTAAATTGATCCAAGTAATTGATGTTATTGGTCGATTTGATGAATCTAAAACGTGGGGAATGATGTAAATATGTTAGTAGGATAATTAGTATACTTAATTATGAGTTTGAATGTTGGGACGATGATTAAGAAGTGTAAAAAGATGCAAACCCGTAACTGTTAAGCATTTCCGGGCAGATACCTGTTTGATCGATCGATCGACTCAAGAATGTCGATCGATCGACCCTTTTCTTCTTTATGTTTCTCTTTATGTTTCTCTTTAAGGTTTAAGGATTATTCCAAAGCCAATGTTGATTATTAGGGTGAGTAATATAATCTTGTGGGACTTACATAATGTCAGTAGGGCCTTAGCCATTATCAGAGAATACTATAGCTTATGGAATTGAACGTTATTATTTACGAGGGTCTACCAAGTGAGGTACGATTAGAAATAGTTCGAATTAGAACTATAATGGGAATTTATGATGATGTAAGGTTAAGGGCAGTAATTGAGGGACCTTAAGTACTGAGAGAACCTTAGAAACAAATGAGAGATCGAGTAACCTTTTTAGATAGGTTAAGTACCCAAATTGATACGACGAGAGAGTTATCAAACGTAATGTATATATATTATGTGAAATGTTCGGGGTAAACATGCTAAGTACGAGATTGATTAGATGAAATGTGTGAACATCTATATTGATATATGTTTACTTGGGTTGTGTGAATGCCTAGTGTATGGATTTCTTATGTGTATGATTTACCTACCATACTTGCTATCACGGGAGGTTAGTTTTTATTCTGGAAAAGGAACCTCTTTTCCTTGTGTGCCTTCGGGGGGATTTAGACTGGTACCTTAAGGACATAGTACTGTGAATGACTTATTTATGAGTTGATAAGTCAGCTGACCATGGTAGTAGACGCTCTCATTTTATCCTTGATTCCTTCAGAGTCATTTGTATCAGTTAGGGCGTGTCGCCCATTCTTATTTAGAGGTTGTAGTTGTAGACTTTCATTATTTCAGTCTTTGGTTTATTATTTATTCAGGCTCTTGTATTGGAATATTATTTACTCTAGCATCTTTATTACTGGAGTGTTTACTCCAGACTTATTTGATTTCATATCGTTGAGCATTTATATGAGATTGGTTATGCGATTGTTGGTTTATTAAATAAATTCTTGTTTAATTGTTGGCTTAATTAATAAAATTTGACATCTATCTTTTTAAATAGTAGGTGGCTGGTAATTAATTTAAATGTTTTTCGACAGTGATGCTAAGACTGAACCAACTTAATATTTTGTATTAATTTAATAAAGGAGTAGCTACCTGGTATTTAATTAGACGGGGTGTCACAGGTGGTATCAGAGCATCAGGTTCTATTGTCCTTTAGGATCTGTGCGGCTTATTATGCTTCCAGCGTAGCTTTCTTTGATATAGAGCCCTATGTTTAGGATTGTTGATTTCTTTGGTAAGATTTCGTTCTCCTGCTATGATGTATATGATAGTGAATCTTATTTACAATCGGGTGTGTCCGTGCGCCGAACAATGTTGTACGTCATGCGAAGACAGTTAGACGAACATCAGGAGGCAAAAGATCAGTTGAGGTTATTTAATTTATTAAAGAAGGATGACTGTGTTGAAGTCACCCATATTATGGCACGGAGGTCCGGGACGGTACAGACGGCCAAGGCACGACTTGTGACTTCCAGGCACAACTATAGTATAAAGTGGGGTCAAATGAGACTCGCCCAACAAGATTGGAATGGGAGAGAAAGAGTTAGTTGAAACATTGAAGGGAACCAGCAGTGGAAATACTCGAAATGAGGAGATGGCATGTGCTAACTGAATGAATGTAATATATCCAAAGGCTTGGACATATGTCGGGGTATGGCCAATCGGGAGTGAAAATTTGGGGATTTTTTTTTTTGGCTCGTAAGAGCGAAGTGTCAATGGTGAGAGACAGTCAACACACTTAGAAGTGGAATGGGACGTCGAGAGAAGGCGTACACGTATATTTTGACCATAAGTTCACTCACCAGATGTTCAGGGTGAAAGGCAAATGCTATTCTGAACTCACACAAGAGGGACGGACAGAGGTCACTTTGTGAGGAGAAATTTAATTATTTAGCGAACCTCACACTGGGTGAAGTAGGTAAAATGTAGAAGAGGATATAAAAGAGAGAATTTACATACAAGAAGAATTATTAGCTCTTCTAGGGAATTCTGCTTGGACGATCAATGCAGATGGTATTAATGTCACGTAGTGTTAAATTGGAGGTAAACGTTTCCTTGGGTGGGGAGATGCAAGAATCGAGGATCTTTATAGAGTAAGACTGGAAAAATGGTGTTGGAGAAGCACCACAAGGGGAAGACTCAACGGGGAACCCGTTAAAGTGGTTCGGATAGCTGAATTATTATCGAGCGATGGTGATTTTAGTAAGAGATGTGGGAACTAGTAGCTTGTTCCTTAGGTTCATCAAGCTAAGGAAACAATGGAGGTAGTCGTCAGAACCGAGACTACCAACGTTCGAGAGAAAGGCCACCTTGACATGGTCAGTGTGACCGAAGATAAGTGGAGTAGGTGTAGAGGTATTTTGTGGGAAGTGAAAATCGTGCGTTATAAATGTTTCCCGAAGCAAGTGTAGGGATAAAGGTATTGTGCCTGGCAAGGGCAACAGTTATTGGAATATTCGGTTTGGTACGGACAGGTGTGTTAAGTCCAGGAACCATTTGAGTAGCAGGACGATTGTCAGGATAGAAGTGGGAGTTATATCCTCAGATGATGTTGCATGTTGTTAGTGGCATGACGAGTTGCTACAATTGTTATTATTATTATATTTTTGCTTGAGAGAGTCGAGTTTAGTGAGTATCGACAATTTTATTTATTTATGTGAATATTTTTCCCTGATAGTGTGGGGTTATATTTATTTTCATCCGCGGAGGATGAATGAGTATATTGATAGTGGTATATACTTTATTGAAATTACTCGTTTTAGTGTTGTGTTATACGAGTATGATATTATCCTAATTATGGTTTTATAATATGCTTATACCAATAGTGTACTGGTATTACAAGTTTATCGGAGTTACTACCTTGGGGTAGAATGTTTTGATTCTGGCGAGGTCCCATCTGTGAGAGGGTCGGGATCTCAATTGTACTTTTGTATATATGTATATATTTATATATATTGTTGTGATTTCAAAAAGGTATAATAGTCTCGGATATTTAATCCCAGCATGTGTAGGGATATAAATTGATATGATTCGTAAACAATTGGTTTACTAGTCAGCGAAAAGGCTTAGCTGGTTATTATACTAACGCTCAGGATGTCGTAATAAGAAGAGTGCATTGTTTTATCACCCTTTAGAGATTTGGGAGTTTATACTCATAGTTGTGTGGCTGGGGAGTGAATTTTGAGAGCCCTAATTTTATTTGCATGGTGTATATGGAATGTGATTACCATCAATGTCAAGAGAAAGTGTCTTTCGATAAGAGTTCCTTGTTTAAGTGTAATTGCGGAAGGAAATGTAACTTTTTTGTTAAGAGACGGGAATATAGGGGTGCATGTTATGGACTGAGGGTTAACGAATCTCGATGATCGACAATGTTAGGTAGTAGTGTATCGGGGGGTTCCTTGTTTGGATTTTACTTTGCGAGACATCCCACGCATGAAACTTAGCGTAAAGTTGGTAGTAGGGATACATTTGACCATGCGTCCATAAATTGGATACCTTGATCGTTATGGAAGTAAGTAGTTATAACTGGAATTTAACAAGTGGTAAATTGCGATGTAAGGCCAGTTGTTAGTAAAGAAGTATTGATAATGTTGATTTTATTACGACGGGTTGACGGACGCATTGAGGTTAAGGAGGATTTAGGATTTCAAATTCAGAGGTAATTGAGATCGACCAAGTGGTATAGCCACATTGAAAATGCAGTGGCAATAAAGAGTTTGGAATACGTATGAAGCGTAGATAATGTTTAAAACTGAATGATTAAGTTATAAGGGATGTAAACATCTTGGTTTGTTAATGTAGTAATCGCCGAAAGAAGGGATATTGATGGGTGGAATTTTTACTTATGGGATTAAGCGTCGTAAAAGAAGGTGTTAATGAGTATACTCATGCGTAATCAGTATAACACGTTCGAATTTGGTGAAAAGGCAGTAAAAATCCATTTAATAAGGGGGTATATCTTGAGAAGGCAAATAGTTAACCATTATGGACAATTTGGAATAGAGTTCCGACCAATCGAATGTTGAGGATGACTTAAGGGTAAATAGAATGAGGATGTCAATAAGGTATAAAGGGTCCAGATGTGCACAACGTGGTGAAACGTGCAAGGGTCGAAACTTTTGGAATACGTCGAGAGGAGAAGATGATCATTAAGTATCACTTAACGGGAAGAATTTTTTACGTGAAAGACGTCATTGAAAGGGGTGTAGTAACTAGTAGAACGGTTGGGTGTTAGATGATCAACCAATTAATTTTGTATCCAACCGACGATTCCAGGGATGGAAGAGTCAAGTAAATTCCTTGAGGGGTAACGAGTTCCTTCGAATATGTGGGACATGTTGTCCAGAAGGAGAGAAATTGTTATATACTTGGGTGATTTACACTATTAGATAGTGAACACGCCGGTACGTGGTTCGACGTAGTATTATTCAGAACTAAGAGGAAATCCCCGAAATCCACCTTCAACGTGAGGTAGCAGGAAGTAGTGGAAATAGCGTTTCGTTCTGAGGGTAGTATCACCTATAGCACGAGGTGTAGGCGCAAGGTGATTGACGATCGGTGGATTGTATGAAAGAAATTTTGGATTCATGGTGATCTTTTCATTTCCAAATCGGGTATAACTAGTAAGTGAGGTATATTGTGGTAATGGGGAGAAGATATTACCTAATGGTAGATTTGGGGGGAAAAGCACCCGTATCTATTTATAGTGGACTAGGTGCTTACAAATGTTTTGTGTAACACCAACCGGCTGAAGTGATTTTCCCTTGTGTAAAGATCACAACGCCGGGAACAGAGACTCAACGAATGGGCAAGAGTAGTCATATGTGTTATTGATTTCTTCCACAGTAGGAGTTTGGTGATTTGATAAACGCGGGAGTTAATGCGTAGTGAGGTACGGGCTCAAAATTATATTGAGATAATGAGGCCAATGATGTATAGGCTATTTTTATTCGAATTTTGTTTAGTGAGAGCACAACGTGAAGTGCCTCTATTGTAGTGTAATCTAATAAAGTATCAAGACTGTTAAACAAGCTAGTTGTGAAGCAAGGGCTTTAGTGATTGGCCTTTCCTAATTTTCTCCAGGTATGACTTACTTTTCCGAATTTTGGGACAAAATTTCATTATTAGGGGGGGAGTATATAATACCCCGTATTTTTATGACTTTTAATTATGAGGTTAATTAAATGGAATTACTTTTAATTCTGGCATTTATTAAATTAATTGGAAAATTTATTCGGATTTAAATGCTAGCGGGACGAGAGTTAGTATTGGGTTATTATTATGTTGTTGAATATTACTGAGTGATTATGGTAATATGTGATAATTGAATTTATTAAAATTATCGTGAATTGAAAATACGGCAGTTTCGATAATTTAGTTGGGGCGCGTATGTCAGTCGTGTCAAGACCCAATTTAATGGATTTAAAAGTATTTTATTTTTATGTCATCCGTATGAGCTTTTTGAGTGCGCCAACGTGTCCAAAAGGGTCGAGATAGTCAGAAAACACTAGCCGGGAGTTTAGTTTGGGTCCCAGGGCATTTTTAGGCCAAATCGGCAACCCGAAAGGGTATTTTGGTGATTTTAAAAATTAAGGAATTAAGACCCACGATTTTTAGTGTTGATTTATTTATTTTTGGTTAGGCTATTAGGGCCATTATCAGCCAAAAACAAAGAGGGGAGTTACGTGAATTAGAGCAGAGGTTACAAAAAGTCCCCAAACCAAAACCACCACCTACCCCGAATTTGGACAGAATTATGACCGGAAAGAAGAGAGGACCAGCCCTTGAACAACAAAAACGGATTAGAATATCAGGTTTACACTCAAGTTGTTTATCTTGCAAATATTCAAAGCATATACTTTACATGTTTTTATAGAATTGAAGATTTCTCTTAAATAATGAAAATTGAATGGATTTGAATGGTTTAAAATCAGAATCTGGGAAGGACTTGCATGTAGGTTTATGTTGGAGATGATAACAACTATGAATTTAAGATTTATGGGTAAAGAATTTCGAAATGGGATGTTCTTGAAGAAATAGTAAAAGTAGGTTTTTATATGAAAATTTGGTAAATTGATCCAAGTAATTGATGTTATAGGTCAATTTGATGAATCTAAAACGTGGGGAATTATGTGACTATGTTAGTAGGATAATTAGTATACTTAATTATGAGTTTTGAATGTTGGGACGATGATTAAAAAGTGTAAAAAGATGCAAACCCGTAACTGTTAAGAATTTTCGGGCTGATACCTGTTTGATCGATCGATCGACTCAAGAATGTCGATCGATCGAAGCATCGATCGATCGACCCTTTTCTTCGATCGATCGACCCATGCTGATTTTTGGAAATTGTTTCTCTTTAAGGTTTAAGGATTATTTCAAAGCTAATGTTGATTATTAGGGTGAGTAATATAATCTTGTGGGACTTACATAAAGTCAGTAGGGCCTTAGCCATTATCGGAGAATGCTATAACTTATGGAATTGAACGTTATTGTTTACGAGGGTCTACCGAGTGAGGTACGATTAGTAATCGTTCGAATTGAACCTATAATGGGAATTTATGATGATGTAAGGTTAAGGGCAAAAATGGAGGGACCTTAAATACTGAGAGAATCTTAGAAACTATTGAGAGATCGAGTAACCTTTTTAGATAGGTTAAGTACCCAAATTGATACGATGAGAGAGTTATCAAACGAAATATATATATTATGTGAAATGTTCGGGGTAAACATGCTACATACGAGATTAACTAGATGAAATGTGTGAACATCTATATTGATATATGATTACTTAGGTTGTGTGAATGCCTAGTGTATGAATTTCTTATGTGTATGACATACCTACCATACTTGCTATCACGGGAGGTTAGTTTTTATTCTGAAAAAGGACCCTCTTATCCTTGTGTGCCTTCAGGGGGATTTAGACTGATACCTTAATGACATAGTACTGTGAATGACTTATTTATGAGTTGATAAGTCAGCTGACCATGGGAGCGTAGGTATGTGCGTGACCCATGGGTATGTGAACTATGCTCGCCTCCAATATGTGTGATTTGTATTTAGACGGTTCCTGAGAGATTCGGAACACGTGATCCTTACGTATGTGTTGTACATGTATTTGATAGCAGAGTATGCGTGCACCGCAGCTGAGCCTATCGGTGTCATATATGTATTTATGTGCTGAGAGTGATGTACTTATGTATTTGTGATGGGTTCATTGTTGCTTGGTAGATGTGAATGACTAAGATATTCGAATGGGTTAATAATGAGAATTTAACTAATACTTGAGATAAGTAATTTAATGAATGTGAACATGGGTTATAAATATGGCTAATTTGGGGGTTACGTGTAGATACTCTATTTTAGAATACGAAGGCAGGAGTGGTATAAACTAGTTAGATAGTGGCATAACTAGGATGGGTTAAAGGCTACGTTAGGCGTGGACAGTAGTTGAGAGGTAAGAAACTCATGTGAGAGTACGCAACTAACGTGTTTATAATATGTGATGTTTAATTATAATTTAAATCACTTGATAAACTTTTAAACTGTATTCACATCGGGTTGTGACCCGTTTTCCTCCAAATCTACTTTTATTTTGTAAAAACATTTTTAGGTGCCCAGACACAGGGACGCCAAGCATAGGAGTTCCATTATAATGACGTGATGTAGCTGATGTGAAAGTTACAGGATCTTGGTAGTAGACGCTCTCATTTTATCCTTGATTCCTTCAGAGTCATTTGTATCAGTTAGGGCATGTCGCCCATTCTTACTTAGAGGTTGTAGTTGTAGACTTTCATTATTTCAGTTTTTGGTTTATTATTTATTCAGACTCTTGTATTGGGACATTATTTACTCTAGCATCTTTATTACTGGAGTGTTTACTCCAGACTTATTTGATTTCATCTCATTGAGCATTTATATGAGATTGTTTATGCGATTGTTGGTTTATTAAATAAATTCTTGTTTAATTGTTGGCTTAATTAATAAAATTTGACATCTCTCTTTTTAAATATTAGGTGGCTAGTAATTAATTTAAATGTTTTTCGATGGTGATGCTAAGACTGAACCAACTTGATATTCTGTATTAATTTAATAAAGGAGTAGCTACCCGATATTTAATTAGACGGGGTTTCACAATAGATTCGACCAACTTGGAGATGTAAACAACGATAACCGCGCCAATGGGAATCATAGCCAAGAAAAACACATGGATATGAACGGTAATCCATTTTGTGATTGTTATAAGGACGAAGATACGGAAAACAGAGGAAACCAAAAACTTTAGAAAATTATAATCAGGAGGATGTGAGTGAATGATATTAAAAGGATATTTATGAGAGAGTGTACGTGTGGGCATAAAGTTAATTAGAAAAATCGCGGTTTCAAAAGCGCAATGCCAAAAATTTTGGGGAATTGAGCCATGGGGCATGAGAGTGAGACTCGTTTCAACAATATGTCAGTGGTGACGTTCAACAAACCAACTTATTCGTGTGTGTGTGGACAGGAGTAACAGTGAAGAATACCACAGTTTTGAAAAAATGAGTCTAATTTACGAAATTCACCACCCCAGTCAGTTTGTATTTGTTTAACTTTAGTGTTAAATTGGCGTTCAACTTGTTTTTGAAAATAAAAAAAAAAATAGAGTAGACATCAGATTTGCGCATAATAGGAAAGA
The DNA here is from genome assembly GCA_949130495.1 of Sambucus nigra. Classification (NCBI taxonomy): domain Eukaryota; kingdom Viridiplantae; phylum Streptophyta; class Magnoliopsida; order Dipsacales; family Adoxaceae; genus Sambucus; species Sambucus nigra. Next base: position 547,640,745 of record OX422210.1, read on the forward strand.
ACCAAATATAATTAGAGAAATGGTCAATAAAAATGACAAAATATTTATGGCCATTAGTGGACATAACGGGAGAGGGTCCCCAAACATCACTAAAAATTAAATCTAATACAGAGTTTGAAGATTTAATACGACGCGACAAGTGTTGCATACATGACTTGCCCATTTGACACGCTACACAAATATTATTCTGACTAGAGGAAGTAAATGGAAATTGATGTTGATGGAGAACTCGATGAAGTACTTGAGCATGAGGATGAGCTAAGCGATTGTGCCAGCACGTGGAGGATGCTTTACCTGAATGATGAGCATGGGGAGAAGAAGCCAATGATGTTGGAGTGAGTGTGTAGAGTCCATTTTTACTCGTGCTGTGAAGTAGAGGTTCCTGAGTTCGACGATCCTTAATAACACAATAAGAGGGGTGAAATTCAAAATAAACATCATTATCTTGAGTAAACTTTTGAACGAAGAGAAGAGATTTTGAAATTGTAGGAACATGTAAGATATTATTTAAAAGGATAGTGGAGGAGGGAGTTAAGAGATATGAATTACCAATGTGAGTTATAGGCAGTCCTGTGCCATTTCTAATGTGAAGTGTGTCAGACCCATGATATGCAGAGGGATGGCTAAGATTGCGAAGGTCAGGTGTGACATGATGGGAAGCACCGATGTGTGGAAGCCAAGATGTTATAGGGAAGGAAGGTGTAGGAGGGAGGCCAGGTTGAGAATTCTGGGTATGGGTGTAGTGGGAAGTGGGTAGATCGGGTGGAGTGTTGTTAAAACGGTGAGGGCATGCGGGTGCGGTGTGATAAAAACATTGTAGAGTTGACAACGGGTTTGGTAGTTTGGACGAGAGTATGAATAACGTACCAGTCCACGGTCACACCCACGAAAAAAGCGACCACGGTTGGAGAAAGTTTGGGTATATCCTGAATTGGGATGAAGTGGTTGGGAGGGTTGGTGAGTGGGAATATGAGCATTTGGTGTGGTGGTTTGAGGCTGGATGGTGAGAGATGCGAACTGATCATTGTTGATAAATTTGCGACTGAGTAAGAGGGAGTCGAGTTCAAAAAATGAAACAGGAGTGGGACGGGCTGTGAGAGTGGTGATCAAGTCTTTAAATTCAGATGTGAATCCATTAAATATGTGAATGTTAAATTCAGCTTGGGTGAGGGGATGTCCAGCAGCACTTAGTTCGTCGGAGATTGCTTTTGCTTTTTGTAGAAAATTAGATATAGAATCATCGCCTTGGTGAAGTCTGTGAAGGTGGAGATGAAGATTGAGGATGCGTGTTTCAGATGGGGATGTAAGAGTAGTGACGCGACTGAAAATGTGTCTCAGAAGTGCGTTCACTCTAGGCTCATGTGTAAGCCTGTCGCTCAAGTAATAATCCCGGTAAGTCGGGTATCGAATCCACAGGGAAGAAGGACAACGGAGTTGTGACGACGGGACGAGACAGAGAGATCATAACCTTGACTCAAAAAAAGAAAAGGAAAAATTTATTTGGTTTTGAGATTGATTAAGCTAAATGCGATAATGAAAATGTGCAAAGATGCAACTAAATTACTCTACCGAAATGGAGGATGACTGATGATTTCAACAACTTTTTATTTTAAATGATGAGAGAAACAGGTCGGGAATTCAATCCCCCAAACCTAGTGTAGTGCGGTAATAATGTTAATCATAAATTTATCTGGTTGATCTGACCCGAAATTTAGTACTCCCAAGCATTATGTATACGAGGTTCAAGCCCGCGTCATACCTAATCTGAGGATGAGTAAATCGGTATCGCGGTAATGACACTCGAATTGTACTCTAAATCATCACGAGTAACCAAAGGTAAACGAGATATAAAGATCCACAATTATAATGTAATTACGCAATACGATCAAAATCAATCATTGAATTCATCGGATTAACTTTATACGCATGCACTAACACATTAGGTTGAGTTCATGCATCCCAACCTTTTCAACCTAGCCGGACATATTAAACTGAACGATGCATGAAATAATAACGTTGCATGCGAGCAAACTCATAATAACACTAGATCGATATACGTAGTTAAGTATTATAAATGCAGAAATTCATTCAAACCATGCAGAAAAATTACCATGCAATAATACTGAAAATCACAAGAATATAGCTGAGATTACAACTTGAAAATAAACCCGGAAGTGTATGGATCTTGCAGCAATTAATCAAAATTATGTTCCTAGATGTTCTCCTCACTTTTTCTCTATCAAAAACTACTCAAAAATATCCAGAACGGCTGTTCCTAAGTTACTACCTACGTATCCCCCACTTCTTGGAGAGTTTTAACCTAAAGGGATCCTTAGAGCCAATCAGAATAAAGGAGGCAAAATCGCGCATCAGGCCCCCCAAACCGGTTCGCATGTACCCCGAACCGGTTCGCCCCCCAAACCGGTTCTCCCCTGGGTTCGCGAATGCTTGCTGGTCTGGGGTGCTTTTTCTTCCATTCAACACTTAGAATTTTTTTCTTGTTTTCTTTCCTTTCTTCCTTGGATTTTTCTTCAACTTCAACGGGTCATAACTCATCAACCGTAGCTCGGATTTGGGTGTCGTTTCTTCCAGTGTTCTCGTTGTTCCGATCTCTTCAACTTTCCAGTTGACTCCTCCTCCGGGATCTGGCTGCAGAATTACCAAAATACCCTTGAACTTGCCTTCTTAGCTTTTTTTTCATTGTCTCGCTTTCTCTTTTGCGCTGCTTGCATAATTAACCTGTAAAACCAATAAGAGAAGCACGAAACACGAAATACTTGCCAAAGAAGATTAGTAGCATAAATGTGCGTCAAATCCATATAGGTTACATCACTCGGGTTCACAAATGCACTGAAATTAGGGGAATAAATATACAATATTTATGTCCAATCAAACCCACCTAACTTAGAACTTTGCGCGTCCCGAGCAATGTAAAAGAATCCTAACAAGGCTTAACTCTTGAAAATAACATTTTATTTGGATAGAATACATTTTTCGCGGGCAAGCGATTGCATTTAGCGCATGCAACAAGCCTTTAAACCCCTAGGTCACCCTAGTAGGACGAGTTGTGTCTCGTGAGGGTTTGCAGAGAATATACCCTCAAAATTCGACTCAAAGAAATTTCAAAATATGTAAAAATTGTGTAATTCAAACTTTCCAGAAAATAGTCATCATCAAGTCATATTTACGAGTCTCAAACCTTAGTGCGTGTGTGCGAAGACGGAAATATAACCGCCAATTTCCACCGATTGATCATTACGTTACTTATTCGAAAATTCGTTTTGATTTCAATTTCTCACGGAACGCTCTCACAAAAGAATCTATCGGATTATGGCTATTCTCTCGGCATGCATGATATAAAAAGTAAATGTAATGGAAGAAAATTCACGTCTGCAATTAGAAAGACGGAAACTTTGTGGTGAAAGGATCTCATCAACGGATTACGATTTTAAAAACGGGAACATTGCCTCTATTTTGCGCACTTAACCTCTTATATTATCTTTTGGTGTATTAACTCTCCACGCGGTAATCAATTTTCGTAATTTGGACTCGGTTAGGACATTTTCGGGTTGAAGGTTGCATCGGGTAAAATGAAAGAGGTATGGAAGGTTGGAATTGGAAAAGTCATTAATGATGTCCATTTGTGCTTTTTCCGGGCTATTGCTCATTTTTTCTTCTTTTTCTATTTTTTTGCTTCTGTTTTTTCATTTCTTTTATTGTTGTTTTTGTTGAGCATACTATTTTGTTTCTTGCCCCTTTACATGCACTTTTTGGACTTAAAATCTGAATTTTCTCATTTTTCACAATTTCGGCTATTTTGGGTTTTTCGGGTTGTCAAACGAAAGGGAAAATTATTCGGCTCAATTTGGGTTGCAAAGGGTGATTTTTCGCTATTTTTTCTGGCCAAAATTTTGGGTGACAAACGAGTGCCTACTTCATTTTCCAAAATGCCAATTGCGTTACCATATGCGTTTCGAGGTGAATTTAAGTTTAGAGGCTAATATGGCACGTTTTTCAAGGCAATATTGAACACATTTTTTAAAACCGATCAAAATGAAAGGATTGAGATCCTTAACAACTTATTAAGCGCTAAAAAGAACTTTGAGTTAACAATTAACTCGAATTGATTTAAAAACTCGCAAAACGTGATAGGCTCGAATCTCACCGGGTTTGTTAATCTCCACATTCATTCGTTAAGTCGTCAATTTTCGCTCAATTTCCATCTTTGGTCAATTTCGGCTTTGTGTATGTTGGATGTTTACAATTTGAGACTCCAATTCGACTTTTAATGATATTTTTGAAAAATTTGAATTCCAATTTTTATTTATTTTGAACAAAAAATTTTTGGATTTTTCAAAATTTTATGATTTTTTTGGAAATTTTTGGGCATTTTGAAATTTGTGAAGTTTTAGAAATACACACTTGTGACCCCCCCCCCCCCCCCCCCCCAACTTAGACTTTTGCATTGTCCTCAAGCAAAAAGGACGAAAATCTAACTCAAAGCGAATAATAAGTGCGGAAAAATAAAACAAACAAATATGAAAAATGCAAGATTGTATAATAACAATGGGGAAACATGTGTTACATAAGAAATTGGATAGCAACTGTGAGCAAAGTTAAATCACTCGGCGAGGACGCAGCGTGTTGACGGAAAGAGAGAGTGAGAGGGGAAGGATATGGGGGAGAAGAGAGTGAGGGAAATTTTTGGTGTGAGAAATGGAGGAGGGGAGAGTGGGAATTTATAGGTGTGGAGGGGTGGGATCTTGGTGGAAAATATGAATGGGTGGGAAGGAAAAGATGGAGGGAGTGAATTAGGATGAAATTTGGAAGGGGGGAAGAATTTGGAAGGAGAAAAAACGAAGAGGGAAGAATGGAATTGGGGGGAATGAATCTGCCAGGTACCCCGAACCGGTTCGGAGGTACTGCGAACCGGTTCGCCCCCCGAACCGGTTCTGGATGGGGTTCGGGAAAGGATGATGGTTCGAATGCTTAAGTCCTCTCTTCTCGCCAATTCAAAGGTTCTCTCATCCTCAAACTTATGCGTAAGGCCCCTAAAGACATTCTAGACCCTCAGGCTCCCTAAAAATTCCTCGAACTCAATCTCGTATTGCGTGCTAGCTCCCTCGAAGTGCGTGCTAGCCGATCTCTCTCGTGACTCATGCTCCTGACTCCTAACTAACCTATTCACACACGACTACTATTAACACGAACTCACCCCATTCGCATCGGGGGTGCGACGACCTCACTTTCTCAGCTCAATTGACCCCGTAAACGGGGTTCGACAACCAAATTGTGTCGACCTCTTCTGCACACGCCTCTAGATATGGCTTTAGGCATTGTTCATTTACTTTGAATGTGTTTTCCCCTTTTAAATCGTCTAGTTCAATAGCTCCATGGGGGAAAAATTTCTTCACAACGAACGGGCCAGACGATCGTGACCGCAACTTGCTCGGAAAGAGGTGAAGCCGAGAGTTGTAGAGAAGAACTTTTTACCCGGGGAGAAACTCTTTTCGTCGAATGATGCTATCATGAGCGAGTTCCATCCTCTCTTTTGAAATTTTGGCATTCTCATACCCATCATTGCGTAGTTCTTCTAACTCATTCAATTGAAGCTTGCGGGCTTCACCGGCCTTGTCCAAGGCATAATTCAATTGCTTAATCGCCCAATACGCTTTGTGTTCGAGCTCAATGGGAAGATGGCAAGGTTTGCCATACACAAAACGGAAAGGGGACATGCCAAGTTGGTTCTTAAATGCGGTACGATAGGCCCATAGTGCATCGGTCAATCTAAGGGGCCAATCTTTCCGGGTAGGATTGACGGTCTTTTCAAGAATGTTCTTAATCTCCTGATTTGCTAGCTCGGCCTGCCCATTCGTTTGTGGGTGATATGTCATTCCAATCTTGCAGATAACACCATACTTTCTCATAAGCTTCTCTAATGGTCTATTGCAAAAGTGCGTACCATTATCGCTGATTATTACATTCGGTGCACCGAAGCGGAAATGTATGTGTTCCTGCAGGAACTTTATCACCACTTTGTTGTCATTAGTCTTGGTAGCTATAGCTTCCACCCATTTAGAAATGTAGTCTATCGCGACAAGGATGTATAAGAAACCAAAGGATGGAGGGAAATGACCCATGAAGTCAATACTCCAACAGTCGAATATCTCAATGATGAGTATAGGGGTAAGAGGCATCATGTCTCGTCGAGTGTTGGCTCCCATCCGTTGACACCTATTGCATGATTTGCAAGCATCGTTCACATCCTGGAAGATTGTGGGCCAATAGAAGCCGCATTGCAGAATTTTAGCGGCCGTCTTTCTCGTCGAAAAATAACCTCCACAAGCTTCCGAATGACAAAACTGGATGACTTTTGGGATTTCGTCATCCGGTACACATCGTCGGATGGCTTAGTCTGCACGGTATTTAAAAAGGAATGGATCATCGTAAAAGAACATGCGCGACCAACAACTCCTTCTCCGTGGTAGAGTAGTTGAGTTGAGGTCCGGTAAGAGTCCGACTGGCGTAGTAGATGACATGAGCTGGCTTATCTTGACGTTGTCCCAAAACAACCCCGATCGCGTAATCACTGGCATCACACATAAGTTCGAATGGTAAGGACCAATCCGGAACTTGCATGATGGGGGCGAACACAAGCATGTTCTTCAATTTGTCAAAAGAACTTTGGCACGATTCAGTCCACTCAAATGGGGAGTCCTTCATGAGTAAGTTGCTTAAGGGCCTAGCGATGGCGCTAAAGTCCTTAATAAACCTTTAATAAAACCCCGCGTGACCCAAAAAGGAGTGCACGTCTTTCAGCGATTTCGATGGGGGAAGGTCAGCTATGGCATCTATCTTTGCCCTATCAACTTTTATTCCGTTGGATGAAATAATGTGACCAACAACTATTCCCTCGGTGACCATGAAATGGCACTTCTCCCAATTCAGCACTAAGTTCTTTTCCACGCACCGGGTAAGTACTTTTTCCAGCTTTTCTAGACAATGATCGAAAGAGGTGCCAAAAATGCTAAAATCGTCCATGAACACTTCGAGTCCTCTCTCGACCATGTCGCTAAATAAGCTCAACATGCACCTCTGGCATACGTTTGTAGGCAAACGTACCAAAAGGGCAAGTGAAGGTCGTCTTCTCCTGGTCAAGTACATCTACCTCAATTTGGTTATACCCGGAATAACCATCAAAGAAGCAATAGTAAGGGTGACCCGCTACTCTTTCAAGCATTTGATCAATAAATGGCAAGGGGAAATGGTCTTTCCTAGTTCCCGCATTGAGTTTCCGGTAATCAATGCAAACGCGCCACCCGGTGGCGGTATGTTGGGGAACTAACTCTCCCTTGGCATTCTCGATCACAGTCATACCCAACTTCTCCGGGACGACTTGAATAGGGCTTACCTACTTGCTATCCGAGATTGGGTAGATGATCCCGGCATCCAATAATTTGATTATTTCGGTTCTCACAACTTCTTTCATGTTGGGATTCAGTCTTCTTTGCATTTATCTAGAAGGTTTGACATCCTCTTCGAGGTGTATCTTATGAGTGCAAATTAAAGGACTTATCCCCTTCAAATCATCTATGCACCAACCAAAAGCACTTTGGTGCTTCCTCAGAATTTTCAATAATTTACCCTCCTGCCCTTCATTTAGGCTAGAGGAGATAACAACAGGAAATGTATCATCCTCTCCTAGATATGCATATTTAATATGGGCAGGAAGTTTCTTTAACTCGAGGGTTGGAAATTTTTCACTGGAGGGAACCATGTGCGTTTCCCTCGGAGGTAATTCCTCGAATCTCGAAACCCAATTAATCTCTCTCACGTCCTCGTCCGACTGACTCTCATCGAGTAGCTCGCTCAATTCTTCAACCTCTCTCTCGAAGGCGGTGTACGTACCCTCACTCTCGTGTCTCACCGCTAAACAGGATTCTAAAGCATCACCACAGTAATTCTCCTCAAAGTACTCATCTACTATCTCATCTATGAGGCTAACCGCGTGAAGTTCATCTTCCTCCCCAGTATTTTGGGCTATGTGGAAGATGTTGGTATCCAAGGTCATGTTCCCAAATGTGAGTTGCATTCGCCCATTCCTAGTATTAATGATTGCGTTAGCCGTAGCTAGGAAAGGGCGCCCAAGGATGATGGGAATATGATTACTCGAGTGGAAGGAGGGCTCCGTGTCCCAAATGACAAAATCCACTGGAAAGTAGAAAGTGTCAACTTGAACGATCAAGTCCTCGACTATACTTCGTGGGATCTTCACTGTTCGATCCGCTAATTAGAGAGTGACTTTCGTGGGCTTGAGGTCGCCCAAGTCAAGTTGCCTATACATGGAGTAAGGTAGTATATTTACGCTTGCTCCCAAATTAAGTAAGACTTTTTCAATTTTATTCTCCCCAATGATGCAGGATATGGTGGGTGCACCGGGATCCTTGAACTTAGGCGGGAGTTCATTTAGTAGGATGGAGCTCACATTTTGTGCTAGAAAGACATTTTTCTGCACTTTCATCTTTCTTTTAACCGTCAGCAGGTCTTTGATGACTTTGCCATATGCTGGAATTTGTTTAATGGCCTCAAGGAAAGGTAAATTAAGCTTTACTTGCTTTAACACCTCTAGCACGTCATCACGTAGGTTTCCTCTGTGGAAGGGAATCAACCTTTGAGAAAACGGTGCTGCGAAAGGCGGTTTCACTACCACCTCTGGCTCACTAGCATCTTCCTTGTCACTCTCGTTCAAGGGGACATCTTCGGCCTCTTTCGTACCGGCGAAATCTCCTTGTCTTTTGTGATGTCGTGTGGAGGAGGTGATAAATCAACGACTCTCCCACTACGAAGAGTGGTCACGGCTTGACATTGCTCCTGATGTTCAGTGGAGGTGGAGCTAACACTAGTTTGACCTTGGGGAGGTCATTGGCCTTGGGCAGGAAATTTACCTTTCTCTTGAACACTCAATGAGGATTGTATTTTTGGCAGATTCACATTTATTTCGCCAATCAGACGATCATATTTGGCATTGGTTACGATCTGGCCTGCGATGAATTGATTTATGGTATCCTCGAGAGTTCTCCGCTGTGGCGGGATATAATTTTCGTGAGGTGGCGGTGCTTGCACATGTCCTTGCATGTGTGGAGCTTGTTGAAAGTGTTGTGATGGAGGAGGGGCAACATGCGAAGGAGGGTTCATTGCGGCATTTTGTTGACCATAGCTAAAACCGGGATGATTTTTCCAAGAAGGGTTATATGAATTCCCGTACGGGGCACCGAAATTGCCCTTAAAACCTCCTACACCACTAACTTGCTCTTGCAGCATTGCTTTGTAGGCGGGTATCGTCGGGCATTCCTCAGTTGAATGTCCTGCCTCGCAAATAGCACACACCTTTACGACTGGGTTTGGAATGGGTCCAGCTGATCCTTTTCCATATATCTCGTACAGATCTCGAAATCCTATCTCAAGAGTCTCCAATCGGCTATCCGTCATAGAATTCTTATCTACATGGAATAGACCGGATGCTGACGGAGTAGTGGTCGCTTGTCTATTTTGATTTTGAGTGTTGGGATCAGAAGTGTCCCAGGATTAGGTAGTCTCGGTGACATACCTCAAGTGAAGCTCAGCGTCCTGAGCATCTAAATCGATAAACGGACCACTTCCCATTGTTTCAACAAGTTGTTTGGAATTAAGATTCAACCCATTATAGATAAATGAGATGACTTGCGCTGAATCAAATCCATGATGGGTGCATGAAGCAACTAACTCGTTGAAACGTTCATAACATCGATGAAATGACTCATTTTCAGCTTGTCTGAATGCTTGAATTTGAGCCTTTATGGATATTGTTCGATGTGGTGGGAAGAATTTCTTGAGAAATTTCGACTGTAGCTCATTCCAGGATGGAATCGAGCTTGGAGGTAAAGACCATAGCCAGGCCTTAGCTTTATCTTTGAGCGAGAAAGGGAAGAGTTTGAGGCGGATTACCTCTTGTGTGCAGGTTTGATCATTTAGAGTATCACACACGTCCTCAAATTCCCTAATATGGAGGTATGGCTTTTCAGAATCCATACTGTGGTAATGCTTTAGCATCTGGATCATCCCATTTTTGAAACGAAATTGCCCGACATTATACGGGAGTATAATGCATCCTGGAGTGACAGTAAGCTCGGGATATAAGAATTCTCTAATCGGACGATATGGGGGCTCTTCCTCATCGGCGGGTGCACTGCTGTGTTGAGACATCTCTCCCTCACTTACTGACTCGGTGTTCTCACTGGGTGTGCTCGAAGTGTGTCCTATGTAGGGAAAGGGAGTATTATCGGAGACAGAGTGCGACGGTGTGGGAGGTGGGATCCAAAACTGTGGGGCTTTTGGAGTGTGGGGACTATTAGGATTATACTCAACAAGTGGATTTTCGTGAATACTGGTTGGAGTATTATGGGGTGTGGGAGTGGTTTCAGAATTTTGCATTAAATCTTAAGAGAGATGATGGTGAATCTTTTTGTGTGTGTGTGTGTGTTTTTTTTTTTTAATGTTTTTGGATTTTTGAAATTTTTGGTCAAAGCTTTGGATTGACTCAATCTAATCCTAAGTCTACCTAATTCCCCGGCAACGGCGCCAAAAACTTGACGCGACTGAAAATGTGTCTCAGAAGTGCGTTCACTCTAGGCTCAAGTGTAAGCCTATCGCTCAAGTAATAATCCCGGTAAGTCGGGTATCGAATCCACAGGGAAGAAGGACAACGGAGTTGTGACGACGGGACGAGACAGAGAGATCCTAACCTTGACTCAAAAAAAGAAAAGGAAAAATTGATTTGGTTTTGAGATTGATTAAGCTAAATGCGATAATGAAAATGAGCAAAGATGCAACTAAATTACTCTACCGAAATGGAGGATGACTGATGATTTCAACAACTTTTTATTTTAAATGATGAGAGAAACAGGTCGGGAATGCAATCCCCCAACCCTAGTGTAGTGCGGTGATAATGTTAATCATAAATTTATCTGGTTGATCTGACCCGGAATTTAGTACTCCCAAGCATTATGTATACGAGGTTCAAGCCCGCGTCATACCTAATCTGAGGATGAGTAAATCGGTATCGCGGTAATGACACTCGAATTGTACTCTAAATCATCACGAGTAACCAAAGGTAAACGAGATATAAAGATCCACAATTATAATGTAATTACGCAATACGATCAAAATCAATCATTGAATTCATCGGATTAACTTTATACGCATGCACTAACACATTAGGTTTAGTTCATGCATCCCAACCTTTTCAACCTAGCCGGACATATTAAACTGAACGATGCATGAAATAATAACGTTACATGCGAGCAAACTCATAATAAAACTAGATCGATATACGTAGTTAAGTATTATAAATGCAGAAATTCATTCAAACCATGCAGAAAAATTACCATGCAAGAATACTGAAAATCACAAGAATATAGATGAGATTACAACTTGAAAATAAACCCGGAAGTGTATGGATCTTGCAGCAATAAATCAAAATTATGTTCCTAGATGTTCTCCTCACTTTTTCTCTATCAAAAACTACTCAAAAATATCCAGAACGGTTGTTCCTAAGTTACTACCTACGTATCCCCCACTTCTTGGAGAGTTTTAACCTAAAGGGATCCTTAGAGCCAATCAGAATAAAGCAGGCAAAATCGCGCATCAGGCCCCCCGAACCGGTTCGCATGTACCCCGAACCGGTTCGCCCCCCAAACCGATTCTCCCCTGGGTTCGCGAATGCTTGCTGGTCTGGGGTGCTTTTTTTTCCATTCAACACTTAGAATTTTTTTCTTGTTTTCTTTCCTTTCTTCCTTGGATTTTTCTTCAACTTCAACGGGTCATAACTCATCAACCGTAGCTCGGATTTGGGTACCGTTTCTTCCAGTGTTCTCGTTGTTCCGATCTCTTCAACTTTCCAGTTGACTCCTCCTTCAGGATATGGCTACAGAATTACCAAAATGCCCTTAAACTTGCCTTCTTAGCTTTTCTTTCATTGTCTCGCTTGCTCTTTTGCGCTGCTTGCATAATTAACCCGTAAAACCAATAAGAGAAGCACGAAACACGAAATACTTGCCAACGAAGATTAGTAGTATAAATGTGCATCAAATCCATATAGGTTACATCACTCGGGTTCACAAATGCACTGAAATTAGGGGAATAAATATACAATATTTATGTCCAATCAAGTAGTTGCTAGAGTTGTCCAGATTTGCTGTGAAGTTTGCAATCCGATGACAAGAGAGATCATGGAAGTGAACATGGATGAAACAAGCATACTAAATGTTAAATTATCCTATTATTTCCACAATGTGGCATCTGGTTCTGTAGTGGGACATGGATAGCTGCCATCAACAAACCGAAGAAAGTTTCGGCCACTTAGAAATGGTTCCACTTGAGTTTTCCAGTGAAGATAGTTACTGTCATCTAGTTTGATATTGACATAGTGATGAGAGGGACCAATGTTAACAGTGGATGGTGGAGAGGAAATGTCACTGTTTGTATTTGACGATGTGGCCATTGGAAAGGGAATGACAGTGCTTGCAGAAGAGAAGAGAATAGAAGAAAGAAAGAAAAAAATTATAAATATCAGGTTAATCGCTCTGATACCATGACAACCGTAAATATAAATTGAGGTTTTGTATTTCTATATATTGAAATAGTCCACCACGGCTAGAATATATAATACAATGGTTGAATGACAGTTCCTAGAATAAGGGAGCATTTGAATATGAAAGCAGATATCGTCAGTGTTGTTGAATAAATGTTAAGTCTACCGTATGATGTTAATATCTCGATTATTTGTTAGCAACATTAGGATTGATACCATGATAGTCGTAAATATAAATTGAGGTTTTGTATATCTATATGTTGAAACAGTCCAGCACGGCTGGAATATATAATACAATGGTTGAATGGCAGTTCCTAAAATAAGGGAGCATTTGAATATGAAAGAAGATATCATCAGTGCTGTTGAAGAGATGCTAAGTCTTCCATGTGATGCTAATATCTCGATTATTTGTTAGCAGCATTATGCTTGGTTAATAAAGACCAATCGGTACAATACACCATTATTTGAGATGATTGGGGTCACTTCCACCAAACAATCTTTTTGCATTGCATTCGCTTTTCTAAAGAGTGAGAAAGAGGAGAATTTTAGCTGAGATATGTAACATTCGCGGTCATTATACGAGACAGAAGCTTTGCTATAAGTTGTTATCTCTGACAAATAATAATCTTGTCTAAACGCTTTTACCAAACATGTTTCCACTTGCCACCATTCGATTATGCTCATTCCATGTTCAAAAAAATATTGAAGGTTCGTGTATGAAACACAACATTAAAGACCATGATAAGAAGATATTTATGCAAGGTTGGATTGGGGTGTTGGAGTCGAAGAATATGATTGACTTTAAGAATGCATGGCAGGATTTCCACTAAAGCTGGCAAAACTACCCAAACATGGTTGGGTATATATAAAAGAACTAGATGCCATTGTGTATTCAGTTCGCGCATGAATGGACTAATCTTGCACCCCATAGTGGTAATCAAACAACTAACAGAGCGAAGAGCGGAGGGTACCCACGTGCAACTGAAATACACTTAACAAATAGCGTCGGTTCATTTGCAACGGTCTGGAAGGGCTGATGGATTGCTTGGCCACCGAGTCACTCAAATACAAACGGAGTTTCAGAAATCACTCCATTCCACCAAGCATGGACACAATGATGCGTTATTGCACGAGATCCGTGGTAGGGCATCACATTATGCATTTGACCTAATTATTATTGAGATCGATTGCATGCGATCGGTGTTGGGTGTATCAACCGTTAACACCCAATATACGGAGATACGATGATCCTACGTACATCGCACCATCTACAGATTACCATGTGTCTATGAGTTGGCCCAACGAGAGAAGGTAGGCCACGCAATTCCATTTTGGACACTAGATGCTCATTGGAAGAAAATTTTTATTGTCCTGGACATCCCTCGGTACCATGACCTTGAATATAAACTCGAGATGATATTGTTTAAAAAAAGGTGGACGAGGCAGGTGAAGCCGTTAGAAAAATAATGTTGAGCAAGTTAATGGAGGTTGTTGAACCCTCTAGCATACCCTTGATAGAGCTCGTACAAATTAGTCAAAAAGGTAAGCCACATAAGGGGAAAAGTCTGATGATATATCTATGAAAAGAGCTCATTGTGTTGGGGATAAAGATGTACCGCCCACGGTGTAACTTAAAAAATCTTCACAAATAAGACCCCGTTAACATGCGTGAAACCGGATACATGGTCTCGGAAGAGAAAGATGTATATGAATGACGTTCCGTAGTTCTTCCAATCATTTGTGAACGATATATATGATGTAAAATCGGATGGGAACTGTGGATATAGGTCTATTTTCAAAGGTGCGGGTGTTGGCGATGGACTTAGAACATTATTATGCTATTCGTAGTACTTTATTATCTGAACTACATAAGGATAAACCGTTTTGGGTTACCATTATGACCTCCTACGATATTGATGAGTATGGGATGATATTAGACTATTTTAGACACTCGTGCACAAGCGAGCATTGGCTCATAATGCCAGAGTTTGGTTACCTAGCGATGAATGCACTTAAGATAATGGTTGTGTTGATATCCAAATTTCAATTCTTAACTTTTTTTCCATTTGACATTGGGTCAAAATCTATGATGGAAGATAATCGCATCATCTATATCCTCAATGTATCAAATATTCACTAGGTGAGTTTGAAATGCAAAAGATTTTGTCCATTTCCACTAATTGCATCTCATTGGAGATCGAGGTCCGGTCAAGTTACCCTAGAGTGGCCTACTTTATTTAAGGTCCTCTTACAAATGTTTCAGAATATGTGTCCCAAACACATTGTGACGAAAGATGAATCGTGCTTAATATTGTCAGATGAAGACGAGGACTTGACGACAGCTTAAATTGGTGAAAGTCTTTAGGGATGACTGTAACTTTTTATTGCAAATTTTGGTTATATGTAAATTTGTTATTGGAGAAAGTCCTGGGGATGCTTGTAAATTTTTTGCAATCATTTTTTATATGTAATTGGATTGTAACTTTGTGTATCTTTTTGCAACCATTGATTATATTTAAAGTTTTGGGGTTCTTACCAATTATTAATTGTAATTTTTTGTATCTTTCTGCAATCATTAGTATAATATAAATTGTTTATATGTGATAAGCAATATTATTGGTTATATCTTAAAAGGAAGACATTTGTAATCTTGGGGTATTATAAGCAACATACGGTCTGTTGATACTGCATATATATATACATATATATATATATATATACAAACAGTGACACCACACCGTTACAACACCACGTATGGTGACATCACACCGTGGTAAACATCACCACGGTGGGTACTAGCCATAATATCACACACCACGATTTAACCTCACTGTCCTAATAAGTCAGAGACTTGGTATATTTTTCAACCCAACCAACACGGTCCAATGAAACTGTAGTAAACGCCACCATGGTGGGTATTAGCCGTAATATCCCACGCCATGAATTAACCTCATTTTCCCAATGAGGCGAAGACTTGGGATATTTTTCAACTCAACCATAATGGTCCAATAAAACCGTGCACATCATTAACACGGTGGGTACTAGCCTTAAATACCAAACTACGGTTTGATCTCACCGTCCCATTGAGGTAGAGAGTTGGGCTATTTTTTAACCAAACCAACACGGTCCAATGAAGTTGATATCACACACCACTGTTTAACCTCACCATCCTAATGAGTCAGAGACTTGGGATATTTTCTCACCCAATCATCATGGTCCAATGAAACCATGAACAACATCAACACGGTGGGTATTAGCCATGAAATCCCAAACCACGGTTTGATCTCACCATCCCATTGAGGCAGAGAGTTAGGCTATTTTTTATCCCAACTAACACGATTTAATGATACCGTGGTAAACATCACCACGGTGGGTACTAGCCGTAATATCACACACCACGGTTTAACCTCACCGTCCCAATGAGCCAGAGACTTGGGATATTTTTCAACCCAACCATCACGGTCCAATGAAACCGTGAACAACATCAACACGGTGGGTACTAACCGTGAAATCCCAGCCCACGGTTTGATCTCACCATCCCATTGAGGCAAAGGGTTGGGCTATTTTACAGCCCAACCAACATGGTCCAATAAAATAATGGTAAACATCACCATGGTGGGTACTAGCCATAATATCACACATCACGGTTTAACCTCACCGTACCAAAGAGGCAGCGACTTGGAATATTTTTCAACCCAATAATCATGGTCCAATGAAATCGTGAACAACATCAACATGGTGGGTAATAGCCGTGAAATCCCAACCCACGTTTTGATCCCACCATGTGTTTTATGCAGAAAGTTTAAGGACTATTTAACCCAAATATCAAGGCCACTGGAGACCGTGGTTATTTATTTTGCGGTGACACCACACCGTAAGTGGGACACATTCGTTCACACCACACCATATACCAATTATCCACAATTAGATCCTACCGTACCTTTTATGCATAACCAAGTATATATTTATAATGTATTATAATGTAATTTATAATGAAGCAAGTATTTATTTATAATTAATCATGGTACTTGTTTACATTCAACCAAGAATAATCAAAGGATTACAAACCACAATTATATTTAAACACAATATTGTTTACATTCAAACACATAACACAGATGTTTAAAATTTTTCCAACATGTGATAACTCAAAATTATGATACTTTCCAATCATTTTTTTTAAAATACAGTTACAATGAAATTGTTCCAACAATTTTTGTTTATTTTCCCTTTAAACGCTTATTCATTTTTTTTTTTTTTGCTTGGGGCCTTTTTCATTGGGGATTGGATCATGTTGTGCCTTGGTTTGAGTTTCTTGACACACCCGTGCCTTTCTCATTTTTGTATGCGCGTGCGTTCCATTGACCTCAAGCAAGACGTCAAGCGCTACACGTGATAGTTCAAGAACATCCGTAACCTCTAGGTTCGAGCCGACTTCAATAGCCTCTGGAGCAGGTTAATGGCTACGTCTATCTCCTGGGCCTATATATAAATTAGCATACAATGTGTTAGACAATACTTGAACAAAATAAATCAATTTACGAATAAATTTCGAAACATTTACCATTCTATCTGAGTGCTTTAACTCCAGCTTGCGTAGTCTATGCTCGGGATTTGAATGTATAGATGGGATCTTACTAGGTACCAAGACATATACCCATCTACAAATTTGTAACACCCCGTATTTTTATGCTATTAAATAATTATGAGATTAATTATTATTGTTGGATTAATTAAATTACAAAGGTGAGAAATTAATTTGTTAGTTAATTAATCCGGATTAAAATAATTATTAACTAGCGTGCCAAGGGTTAATACTTATTGATGAAAATTATGGTATATTACTGTGTGAATACGTAATATAGAATTATGAAATTTTATAAATTGTCGAGAGTGAAAATATGACAGTTTGGTATAGTATGTTGGGATGCGCGTGTGAGTCGTGTCGGGGCTAATTTAATGGATTAAAGAAGTGAATTATTTTTAAAAATTCGTATGGTCATTTCGAGTGCGCCATTGAATTCAGAAGGGTCGAGACAGTCAAAAAACTCTACTCGGGTATTCTATTTGGACTCCGGAATATTTTTAGGTCTAACCGGCACCCCGAAGGGGTATTTTTGTCCTTTGAATTTTTTTGAAAACATTATGGACAAAAATTAAAGAAAATAAATAAGGTAAACGTGGGGGAGAAAGGGTCGATAAGTTCCAAACCTACGAGAGAGAAAAGAGACAGATACAGAGGAAGGAAGAAGGAGTCCATTGGTGTTCTTGGTGCATAACTAAGGGCTCACATCAAAAATCCCACCAAAGAGTAGATCGGAAGATAAGGAACACGTCTATGACAATTTCATCAACGGATCAGAACATCATATCGAGCCAAGTGTTTATTTCTTGCTTTCTTTAGCAATAATTGTGTTCACATTAGACTAGGTACTTACCCCATTATTATGAAGATGAATATTGTTGAAAATTTGGGAGAATTGATCATAAATTAAAACTTATTCGAATAATGTCTTATTCCCTCATGTAGATAGGATTATGTCCACGAAATTATGATAATTTCATGATTAAATCTTGGCTTAATTTGGAGTTTTGCATATAAATTTGAGAATTACGGTTCTTGATATATTAATTTGGGGATTTCGAATTTAATGATGATTAGTGATGATTGAATGATGATATATTATTAGAAATCATATATAGATGTTAGGTAGTTGATGAGAATTGAATGATTGGTGTTTGGGCTAATTTCTTTAGAGGTTTTAGGCTTAAAAATGGTGAAAAACGAAACAGTTAAGGGTGTAGAACGTAACAGGTCTGGTGGGGGAGAAGACAGCTCAATCTCGTTCGAACGAGATTGATCTTCGTTCGAACGAGAAAGCATGTCGTTCGAACGACAGGTAAAAAAATTTGAGAAATCTACAATTTAGTCCAATTTGAGTACACAGTTATTTTGAGTAAGGAAAACTATTAATTGATGAATTTAGTATAGTGCAGAATTGTTGGGAGGTAATTGTATAATGATACTTTATATAATTGGAAAAGTGAGTTAACCATAGAAATTTCGAGAGAAAGAATAATCGAGATAGTAATATTATAAGTAGTAATTAGAGAATACTACGTATGGAAAATACATGTATGGGTTGGGTGAATACCTTGATTTTAATAGGATGTGCGAATGCCTATTATATGATTGTATTTGTGTGTATGGCATACCTACGCTGCTTGTTATCAGGAGGTGGTTTCGCGCAATGTACAGTCTTATCCCGGGTGACCCAATGGGGGGATATTTGACTTATACCCATAACATATGCACTTGGATACGTGTTATCTATTACATAGAATAGTTTCGACGGTTGAATGATAGCATAGGTATGTGCAAGACCCATTTTGCTGGTGAGTATGCTCGCCTCCAATATTTGTGTTATGAGATTCATGGTTCCTGAGAGACGCCGAACCAATTGTACATATGCAGCGAGCGATGCACCAGGACATGATAGCAGAGTATGCATTTGTGCCAAATGGTCTTAACCTAAGGGTGCAGGATTATTGTGTGTGTATGTATATATATATATAATAATCATGCACTCTCCTTGGTGTTTTGAGTATATATAAAGGAATATAAAGGAATATAAAGGGTGTTTTGAGTATATATATATATATATATATATATATATAAAGGGTGTTTTGAGTATATATAAAGGAATATAATTGGGGGAAATTCTACTGTGTGAAATTAGTAGATATAATAATAATGAGAAATATAATGATTTCAGTGAATAAAAGTTTACTCTTTCGAACAGGGAATATAATGGAATTTATTTATGGGGGATAAACTATTTTAATAACGTATTGTATGGGCAATACGGGATACTCCTTTGAGATATAGTTATAAGTATAAGGTTATGGCCTAGTTGAGAGTGATATAAATAATTATGTTGGGTTAGATGTACGTTGGGCGTGCACAAAAGTGGAGAGGTGCGAATCTCATGTGAGAGTTCGAAACAAACATGCACATAATACTTGCTTCATTGCAGTTTTAAATACTTGCTAAAACAAATATTTTTACAACTCGGGCTCTGACCCGTTCCTTGTTATTCTCCTCTTTTTTGTTATATATATATATTATTTATCAGGTGCCCAGCCACAAGGTCGCCACCAGACTTAGACACATGGATTATTTGGCGAGCTGCAGCTGTTGTGGAAATTGTAAGTTATTGAGATTAAATCCTTCTATCTTTCCATTCAGTTATAGTTCAGACATTTCAGTTAGGGCATGTGTCGCCCTCTTCCAGTTTAGTTATCCAGAGATTGTACTTTTCTTAGTAGCATTTATTCTCTTGTTGGATTGAGTAGTATTACACTTTTGATTTGAGACTTTGAACTAGAATGTTTTATCCAGTATTATTTATTTCAGTAATTGATTTATGTCCAGTATTTATTATATTCATGTGGAATGCTTATAGCTTATGTCTTAAAGTATGGAAATTTATTAACGGATGATTTGGGTATATTTAAATAGAAAATATTTTGACACTTAGCTTAATTATTTATTAGGTGATAAATGAAGAAAAATTATTTTTCGACAGTGATGCTAAAAAATGATCAACCAATCGCTCCGGTTTAATTTAATAAAGGACTAATCACCCGGTATTTAATTAGACGGGGTGTTACCGGTGGTATCATAGCATCAGGTTTTACTCTCCTTAGGCTCGGTACGACTTTTCTACGTTTCAGCTTAGCGTTTTTTGATATAGAGCCCTATTATAGGATTGTTGTATTCCCATACGTATGCAACTTGCGTTCTCCTGCTTTGAATTATAATTGATGTGATACATTATACGAAATCGTTTGTACTTTGAACACCGAACATCATAAGACGACCTGCGAGGGATGTAAGAAGGACTGCAAGAGAAGAAACCCGACAGATGATATAGAATAATCTGGGAACAGTGGTCGTGACAAAAGTCATCACGAGTATTATTTAAGCAAGTGATAATGGAATCATCACTCGAGGTTCCCCAGGCACAGTCATAGGTAACTTTGGAGCGATTTTAGGATCACCTAGCATAGTAGACGAGGGAGAAATTAGAGGGACTCTTTTGAAAGGTCATCGGTGAAGATATAGAGAAAGAAAGATAGAAAGTGTAACAGGCCATTAGAAGTAGAAAATCCGAAGGCAATTGGGTAGAGTGGAGTGCAGCGACACTCAGAATTTAAAATTTTAAAATTTAATTTGTAGCTCTTATGAGCGACATAAAGTGATTAGAGTCAATTACCACGTATAAAGAAGCATGTTTGAAATTCAAAGAGTAATTTGGGTACGATTTGACCATGAGGCCTTTCATTCGATGTTATGACGGAGATGCGAGTGAAATTTTAAAACTTAGCACAGTGGGTAGGCTAGAGACTGGTCGTGAAATATAGGTTGAATTGCATAATGAATTTCATACCGAAAAGGGGGATCATGTGTAGAATACGATGTTTGATGATAAATCCATCTAGAATGACTGATGTTTATGGCATCAATGTTATACTTTTGCAAGTTATTTCAGCATTTCTACAAGAAGTGAGCCAGGAGGGTTAGAGAATTTGGCCGAGAAGCAAAACTGAACTTAACGGTGTTAGTGAAACACCACATGAGAGTATGCCCAATAGGGAACTCATTTAGATAATCTTGGTTGATTAACTTCCTACCAAGTGACGATGAAATCAATCAGGGCTGTAGAGGCCAATAATAGTTCCGATAGCTCGCATAGCCAAAGAGACGACGAGAGAATGATTGGGAGCTAAGATTGCCAGTCCGAGGAAAGGACATTTCAAAATGGTCAGTGGGGCCAGTGACGGGAAATGTTTCGGGAAGTTACCCTATGTGTAGAGAGTGGGACTATCAGTGTTGAATGTGTCCGCGTTGAGAAGTGCAACCGATAAGATTTGAGAATGGTAAATCATGTCAATTAGGCATAATAATGTGACACCCCCAACTAATTAAATACCGGGTAGCTACTCATTTATTAAATCAATACAGAATATCAAGTTAGTTCAGTCTTAGTATCACTGTCGAAAATATTTAGTTAATTACTAGCCACCTAATATTTAAAATAGAGAGATGCCAGATTTTATTAATTAAGTTAACAATTAACCAAGTAATTAAATCATCATCCATTAATCGCATAAACAATATCATATGAATAACCAACGAAATGAAATAAACTGAGTCTCGAGTAAAAACTCTAATAATAATAATACCAGAGTAAATAAAATTCTAATACAAGAGTCTGAATAAATAAACCAACATCTGAAATAATGAAAGTATGTATCTACAATCTCTAAATAAGAATGGACAACATGCTCCAACCGATATGAATGACTCTGAATGAACAAAGGATAAATGTTGAGGCGTCTAATACCGAGATCCTGTAGCTTTCGAAGCAGCTACAACACATCATTAGAATGGAACTCCCATGCTCGGCGTCCCTGTGACTGGGCACTTAAAAGATTTTTACAAAACAAAATAGATTTGGAGGAAAACAGGTTAGAGCCCGAGGTGAAAACAGTTTAAAGACAGCAAGTGTTTAATTGCATTAAACAGTAAATATTATATACCTATTAGTTGCGTACTCTCACATGAGCTTCGCACCCCTCATCTAATGTGCACGCCTAACGTATACCCTTAACACATCCTAGTTATGCCACTATCTCACTAGTTCGTACTAACTCCTGATTTCACATTCTAATATAGAGTGCCTACTCGTATTACTCAAGAAAGTCATATTTATATCCCACATTCACATTCATTAAATTACTTATCTCAAGTATTATTTATATTTTCACATTTTTAACCCATTTACATATATTAGTTACTCACATCTACTAAGCAACAGTGAAATAATCACAAATATATATATATATATATATATATATATATATATATATATATATATATATATATATATATATATATATATATATATATATATTCTTTATTTAAAGCATTTTACATGGATATTCTTTATTCCTCAGAATCAGTTCGTATTAAAGCAATCACCGATCGCAACGATTCATCAAGGATTCTTTACCATTCCTTGCACATTAATAATATAATCTCTCTTCAAGACTGGGGATCCCATCCCTCCGTTCTAAAAACCCCTGCGGTGCACACATACTCTGCTATCAATCCCGATACATCAAGCATGTACAGATTTACAACTTTCGAATCACTCAAGAACTGTACCAATACAATTCACACATATTGGAGGCGAACATAGTTCTTATACCCATGGGTTACGTACATACCTACGCTTCCATGGTCAGCTGACTTATCAACTCACAGATAAGTCATTCACGGTCCTATGTCCTTAAGGTACCAATCTACATCCCCCTGAAGGCACACAACGATAAGATGATCCTTTTTTTTAAATTAACCTCCCGTGATAGCAAGTATGCTAGGTATGTCATACACAGTATCATCCATATACTAGGTAATCACACGTTATCAACATTAATATAGGTATTCTCTATCATGTATTATAAGTCACGTACACATTTTAATGCCATCCCAGATATTATAAGTAATATGTGTAGCGCGACAACTCTCTCGTCGTATAAATACGAATATTTAAACCTATCTCAAATGGTTACTAATTCACCCACTTGCCTCTAAGGTTATTTTCGTAATTCAAATTCTCTCTTCTACTATTCCTAACCTTAAATTAATATTCATCCAATTTCAATCCCAATTTTATAAAATTTCTAACCGTACCTCACTCGGTAAACACTCGTAAGTATCCCATTCAAGCCCAAAAGGTATAACATTTGTCGGGCATAAACTACAACCCTACTGACCTTAACCAAGTTCCACAATATTCAATTAAACCCCCTAAGAGTTCTTATAAGTTTGGGATTTGTCAAACCTTAAAGGGAAATAATATACAAAAATCAGGAGGATTCGATCGATCGAGGAAAGGGGTTGATCGATCGACATTCATGGGTCGATCGATCGATCCAACGGGTATTGCGATTCTGCATAATTTTTCCTACGAGTTTCATCAAACTTAATTCTCAAATCCTCTACTATATTGTCCCAAACTCCCAAATATTTATTCCTAACATCATACCAACATAAATCCATAAGTTCTAACGTTTTAGAATCATCAAACCATAATGGGAATCACTTTCTTGGATCAAATCAAGTAATTTTCACAAAAACCCTAGTTCTCTTATTTTCTTCAAGAACATTATATATCTCAATACAAAATTCATAATTATCTACATATGGATCATAATTTCATGGCTGCTATATTCCCAGAAGTTAAACTACATGCAAAACCTACACAGATTACGATTTTAATTCTTTAAATCCATTCATTCATTATTTTACAAGGCTATTCTTCAATTCTACACCAACATGGATGATATATGCACTGAATTATTGCAAGTTAAATCACTTTCCTGGAAATAGAAGTTCTGATCCTTTAGAGCAGACGATACAAGAGTAATCCCGTCTTCTCAATCTATCCGATGGCGGTGACGGTGGTGCAAAAAGCCTAAAGGCGGTGGTTTTCCTTTGGTAACTTTTTCCATTTCTTCTCTAATGGTCGTCTGTGAATTTTGGTGATGGAAAACCTAAGGATCATAAGTCTTGGCTGATATAATTCACTTAAAATTCATGGGTCACTATTCCTCAAATAGTAAAAATGACTAAAATGCCCTCACGGGTTGTCGGTTAGGCCTAAAATGCCCCGGGACTCAAACTAAACTCTCGACTAGTGTTTTCTGACTATCTCGACACTTTCGAACACGTTGGCACACTCAAAATGACCATATGGATGATTTAAAAAATAATTTACTTTTAAATTCATTAAATTGGTTCCTGACACGACTATACGCGCGTCCCAACTTAATTATCGAAACTGTCATATTTTCAACTCGCGACAGCTTCAATAAATTCAATAATCATATATTACCATATTCACTCAGTAATATTCAACATTATCATCATAATCAAATACTAACTCTCGTCTCGCTAGTTACTTAAATTCAAATTAATTTCTAATTAATTATCCCAAATTAATTTAATTAATCTCATAATTAAAAGCCATAAAAATGCGTGGTATTACAAACAACTGGAGAAATGAGATTTTCAGAGGAGGAATTGGGTCAAGAGAATTGAGCCCAAGAAGTTACAATCCGAGGGTGGTGGGTTCAGGCAGGACCAGTAGAGTCCTTGGTAATAGTAGCATATCGTATTTCAGGGTCGAAATAGGGTGGTTGTGTTGGCAACTACATGTTGGGAATACTAGATGTATAAAGATTGTAGATACTTATTGGTTGTGTTGGCAACTACATGTTGGGAATCTACAATCAGGTAAACCTGATGAAGTTTTGTTTCATCCTTGCGAGAAAAGGATTAGGTCAAGTGACGTGGGTGTGTCACAATACACATATGAATTGTTAACACTAAAGTTCGCGAGCGAGTCGAGTTTAGTGAGTACGTTAGTTTTAACAGTCTGGTTACAAACCTATTTATCATGGGTAACGGGGCTTTCTAATATCGCATGTGAGTGATCCGGGTGGGCCCTAAAGGCATATTTTATTGCTATAATTTACTATTGCATTAGGTTATCAATGTAGAGCTTATTATGGTAATGTGTAGTGATAATTACTGAATGTTTGAATGATAGTAGATTAAGCGATAAGACTATCATGCTGGATACTCTGGGTGAGTAAAATTACTTTTGTAAAGTGCCACCTAAAATAGGGTTGGGCCTATATATATATATATATATATATATATATATATATATATATATTTATATATATATATATATGCGCGCGCGCGTGTGTGTGTGTGTGAAAACTTCATGATATTATAGACTTCGGTGAGTTTGTTGTCTCATTAGATGTGATCCTGGTGCGTAGGTATTTAAATACTGATGTGACTCAGGATGCATTGTGTCCTTTACCAAGCAGCGAAATATAGCTTGTTATATATAGCACCGAAACTCGGTACAGTGATAGTGCCATGTTTCATGATATTTTTTTTACAAATATAAGTAGACTTTTGTGTCAACATACGGAGATTTGTGGGAAGGTAAATGTTATGGAGTAGGGGACTTACGGATCTCGATGACCAATAATGTTAGGTAGCAGTGTATCGGGGGGTTCCTTATTTGGATTTCGCTTTGTGAGACATCCCACGTATGAAACTAACGAACGTGGGAGTTGGAGATAAGTTTGGATGATAGTACATGGGATTCGTACCTTAGTAATTATACAATCATGAGAATATGACTGAGAGTGGATAAATCCACTATGATGTGAGAATATAATACATTTGTGCAAAAATGCGCAAGGCATAGGGTGTATGGGCGCCCTAGGTAATTGAATCTTGATTTTATTTCCGTTCGGAACATATGGCATGAGGCAAATGAAGATAGAAGTGGAGATATCATGACTTGATTGTACATTCACGAGAATGGTATTGTATTAGGTAGTAAATTATGATTGTCATGTGAATTCGATAACATTTAGCCCGGGGAGTAGAAGTTTATTTCGTAAGATTTGTTAGAGGCTTACGTTTCACGACAAACTAATTTTTAGAGCGAGGAAAGGACCTGTGACACGCGGTGAGGCAAAGTCACATGGATAAAGATTATATGTAGATTTTAAAAGAATATAATATGTATCATGTTATAAATGACAACGGTGATGGGATTTAAGGAGGAGAAATATGGCTAAATTCGTTTTGCAATGGGTCACCTGTCCCATTGAAAAAGGGTGGACCATCCGAAACCAGTAGAGGTTTATTCAATCGTTAGGGATTCTGAAGTAATAATGGGAGAATATTACTAAGGATTTTATTGAGAAGGGGTTACGATCCTATATGGGTGATATAGATCGATTGATCGAAGTAGCTCACGTTATGCTAGTTAAGTTTGGTCATACTACGGGACAGTATGCACAGATATTTATAATTGAGATAATGAGGTTATGTGTGGTATCACTTGATATCGAGTCCGTTTGGGATAAGATCTTTGTCCTTCAATTATGGAAAAGTGTTCACGAGGCTTTGGATACCGAGTTGTGGTTGAGTACGACCTATCATCCTCAGACGAATGGGCAGAACAAGCGAACTAGTAAAAGGTCGAAGAATAAATTATTTGTATACCCTCGAGTCTTAAGGGAGGATGAGAGCAGTCACTTCCACTAGTAGAGTTTGTGTACAATAACTCATAAAAGTTCACTTTTGGGCATGGTGCCAGTCGATGTATGGCACGATAAACCTTGTTGTTCTTATGATCGTTGGTTAAAGGTGGGGGAAACAAATCCTATTGCTAAGATTCGAGATTAGTTGATATCTAAAGTATATAATGTGTGTAAAGTATATACAACACCAATAATCGACGCGTGTGCGATCATTGCGAGACGAGATCGTGTGTATCTAAAGAACGATTAATCTACTAAGGTGCGAATAGTAGAAGGATAGACAAAGAATATATCTAAAATAAAGTTTAAGTAGTGAAACTTGAACGGTAAGACTTGGGCAAGAACCTACGTGACAGGGTAACCTTGAGTTTAGAACAAATATAAGTGGAGTGTTCATTATTAAGGGTATTCCATAGCTTACTATATGGGTCGTACGGAGTAGTTCACTTGGAGCGCAATGATACGATGCGCAACATATATTCAGCATTATTTGTACCTGGTATACTTGTTTCGAATTTCGGGACGAAATTTCATTATAAGAGGGGAAGTATGTAACACCTCGTATTTTTATGATATTAAATAATTATGAGAATAATTATTATTGATGGATTAATTAAATTAAAAAGAGTGATAAATTAATTTGTTAGTTAATTAATCTGGATTAAAATAATTACTAACTAGCGTGCCAAGGGTTAATACTTATTGATGAAAATTATGGTATATTACTGTGTGAATACGTAATATGGAATTATGAAATTTTATAAATTTTTTAGAGTGGGAAATACGACAGTTTGGTATATTATGTCGGGACGCGCGTGTGAGTCGTGTCGAGACAAATTTAATGGATTAAATAAGTGAATTATTTCTAATAACTTGTATGGTCATTTCGAGTGCGCCATTGAATTCGTAAGGGTCAAGATAGTCAGAAAACTCTACTCGGGTATTCTATTTGGACTCCATAATACTTTTAGGCCTAACCAGCACCCCGAAGGGGTATTTTTATCCTTTGAATTTTTTGGAAAACATTATGGACGAAAATTAAAGAAAATAAATAAGGTAAACGTGGGGGAGAAAGGGTATGTCAGTTCCAAACCTACGAGAGAGAAAAGAGAGAGACACAGAAGAAGGAAGAAGGAGTCCATAGGTGTTCTTGGTGCATAACTCAAGGACTCACATCACAAATCCCACCAAAGCGTAGATCGAAAGACGAGGAACACGTCTATGCCAATTTCATCAATGGATCAGAACATCATAATCGAGGCAAGTGTTTATTGCTTGCTTTTTTTAGCAATAATTGTGTTCACGTTAGGCCAGGTAATTACCCGATTATTATGAAAATGAATATTGTTAAAAATTTGGGAGAATTGATCATAAATTAGGACTGATTTGAGTAAAGTATTATTCCCTCATGTGGATAGGATTATGTCCATGAAATTATGATAATTTCATGATTAAATTTGGGCTTAATTTGGAGTTTTGCATATAAATTTGAGAATTAGGGTTCTTAATATGTTATTTTGTGGATTTCGAGTTTATTGATGATTAGTGATGATTTAATGAAGATATACTGTTGGAAATCATATATAGGTGTTATGTAGTTGATGGGAATTGAATGATTGGTGTTTAGGCTGATTTCTTTGGAGGTTTTAGGCTTAAAAATGGTGAAAAATGAAATTGTTAAGGGTGTAGAACGTAATAGGTCTGGTGGGGGAGAAGACAGCTCAATCTCGTTCGAACGAGATTGATTTTCGTTCGAACGCGAAAGCATGTCGTTAGAATGACATCTGACATCGTTCGAACGACAGGTCCAAAAATTTGAGAAATCTCCAGTTCAGTCCAATTTGAGTACACATTTATTTTGAGTAAGGAAGATTCTCAGTTGATGAATTTGATATAGTGCAAAATTATTGGGAGGTAATTGTATAATGATACTTCATATAATTGGAAAAGTGAGTTAACCGTGGAAATTTCGAGAGAGAGAATAATCAAGATAATAATATTATAAGTAGTAATGAGAGAATAATGCGTATGGAAAATACATGTATGAGTTGGGTGAATACCTTGATTTTTAATACGATGTGAGAATGCCTATTATATGATTGTATTTGTGTGTGTATGGCATACCTATACTTCTTGCTATCGATAGGAGGTTTTGCTCAATGGACAGTCTTATCCTGGGTGACCCAATGGGGGGATATTTGACTTGTACCCAGAGCATATGAACTTAGATACGTGCTATCTGTTACATAGGATATTTTTGACGGTTGAATAGGAGCGTAAGTATGTGCATGATCCATTTAGCTGGTGAGTATGCTTGCCTCCAATATCTGTGTTACGAGATTCATTGTCCGTGAGAGACGTCGAACCAATTGTCCATATGCAGCTAGCGATGCAGTAAGACATGATAGCAGAGTATGCATTTGCGCCAAGTGGTCTTAACCTAAGGGTGCAAGATTATTGTGTGTGTATATATATATATACATAAATATATATATGTGCTTGTGGAAATTTATACTTTGTGAAACTAGTAGATACGGTATTAATAATAAATGCTTTGCTTAGTGCAAAGCATTTATTATTAATACCGTATGTACTAGTTTCACAAAGTAGAAATTTCCACAAGCGCACACACACACACACACACACACACACACATATATATATATATATGTGTGGGGATGTTATAAAGGAATATAATTAGGGAAAATTCTGTTGTGTTAAATTAGTAGATATAATAATAATGAGAAATAAAATGATTTGAGTGAATAAAAGTTTACCCATTCGAACGGGAAATATAATGGAATTTTGTTACGGGGGATAAACTATTTTAATAACATATTGTATGGGCAATACGGGATACTCATTTGAGATATAGTAAGAAGTATAAGGTTATGGCCTAGTTGGAAGTGGTATAAATAACTAGGTTGGGTTATATGTACGTTAGGCGTGCACAATAGTGGAAAGGTGAGAATCTCATGTGAGAGTTCGAAACTAACATGCACATAATACTTGCTTCATTGCAATTTTAAATACTTGCTAAAACAAATATTTTTACAACTCGAGCTCTGACCCGTTCCTTGCTATTCTCCTCTCTTTCTCTCTCTCTCTCTCTCTCTCTTTCTCTCTCTCTCTCTCTATATATATATATATATATATATATATATATATATATATATATATATATATATATATTATTTATCAGGTGCCCAGCCTCAGGGTCTCTACCAGACTTAGACGCATGGATCTTTTGACGAGCTGTAGCTGTTGTGGAAGCTGTAAGTTATCGAGATTAGACGCTTCTATCTTTACATTCAATTCTAGTTCAGACATTTCGGTTAGGGCATGTGTTGCCCGCTTCCAATTTAGTTATTCAGAGATTGTACTTTTCTTAGTAGCATTTCTTCTCTTATTGAATTGAGTAGTATTACACTTTTGATTTGAGACTTTGAACTGAAATGATTTATCCAATCTTATTTATTTCAGTAATTGATTTATGTCGAATATTTATTATATTCATGTGGAATGCTTATAGCTTATGTCTTAAAGTACGAAAATTTATTAACGGGTGATTTGGGTATATTTGAATGGAAAATATTTTGACACTTAAGTTAATTATTTATTAGGTGATACATGAAGAAATATTATTTTCCGACACTGATGCTAGAAATCAACCAACCAGTCACTTTGGTTTAATTTAATAAAGGACTGATCACCCGGTATTTAATTAAGCAGGGTGTCACAGCATTCCCAAGGTATGGATCTCACCACGGTTGAACGTTCGGCATCCGAAAGAACATGGTCGACCTAGTTAAACTGATACCATTTCTCGATATCAAATTTTAATTTATAACGGGCCTGGGTTTTTCCCATCTCATCTGCAGTCTAGGGATTGTTTGAGCTCAACCAGGCTGGCATCGGACCTTCTCCGAGTACCAGGGTTACCCGACATCATAGCAAATGAGGACGCCATTGTACCATTAGACCTCCTGAAATGGGTGGGCCTCACTGTTTTCAGAGTAGGGATCCCATACAACCTAAACGTATTTCCAGATGTTAGTACATAAATAAAAAAAAATACTGACTTTAAAACAAATAATACTCACGTCAGAAGCTTTTAAATCGATTAAGGTTTCCCTTAGCTCCAGTATCTATGCAAAGCATGACATAACACCGTTTGCGCCCTCCATTTACCTAGACGCGACTCTCTATGCTGAAACTCAAGATTTCTAACACCCCTGGCCAAATTTAAGTGGTCATATATTAACGCCTGTAGTCAAATAGACATATTAATTAGGAAATTTATATATTACAATTTAAAATTAAAAGCACGTGTTAAATTTAAAATATGTACCACGAGAAGGGGAAGATATCCGTCCACCTGCCGAACGTCTACCCGCGAGGCAATCCCAAACTTCCAATATAAATGTGCCAATACACCCACCCTCCAAGCATAGTCTTTGCATTTACTAACTTTTTCCAAAGACTGCAGGTAGTACACCGAGACTCAGTTACCCGATTTGTCCTGTAATGACAAGCAATCAACCATAAAAAATAAGTACCCCTAGTATCCTGTTCAATCTGTCTCTTTGTGACACCTTCCCCCAACTTTCTAACCTTCCCCTTGCATAAATTCATTATTCAGTCAGAATGAACGACATAGACATATTTGTACTCCTCTTTAGCCCCCTCCTCGGTACAACCCAGATATTTCGTAAGCCATTCGATTTGGGCCGCCTTTTCATCGGCTAGCCTAAAAATCGTACCGTACACCGGTTTACAAACTACTGGGATTTTGAGGAGATGGTACGCATCGTTAAGGGTGATGGTCATCTCGTCGAATGATATACGAAATCAATTCATCTCTGGCTACCACCGTTCGATGAATCCCAACACCGATACATAGTCTATGTACCGATATGATTGTTTTATCGAACCGTACAAACCCGAGTTCCTCACCAACTCTATAACCCGCTCATCCTCCGTCTCTATGTTCCACTCGGGAAATTTCTTATAATGGTAGAGGCATTTCATTATGCTCCTATCCCCATCTCAGTTCCATATAGAATAACCGATATGGTTATGAAAAAATTTCAGCAGTTCGGGGTTATTTGGCGTGCACCCTTCAAGCGATTTGGCTTATTTTTTTACGGGCTTTCTTCTTGAGCGCTTTAAATATGGACGATTGGATTTTATTTTCGACGAAGAAGACTCGTCCCAGCACCCCTCTAACTCTTCTTCCTCTTCTAACTTTTCTCCTTCACCCTCTCCTTCTTCTTCTCTCTCTTCCTCTCTTTCCTCATCTCTTTTTGCCTCTCTTTCATCCTCTCTCTCTCTTCCTCTCGTGATTTTTCTTCTTCTTTCCCTTCCTATTTATCTCCCACTCTTACCTCATCCCCTTCACTAACCTCAAATAAATCACCTACCACCGCCTCAACCACTTGCTCAATTAACTGCGACGTAGCACCCTCGTCAACATTAAGTATACCTCCTACCACTTGGTCGGCTACTTTATTCAATGAACTCGTAGGAGAATATCATTTGCTCGAACTAGTAGCCTCGCCTACAGTACTACTACCAGATGAAGATACATATGGTCGTACTCCATTTGCTGCCTCCAACCTCCTCTTCTGCTCGGATGCGGTAGGAGGATTTGTGATTATTACCATTTATATGTCCTACATAAGAAATTAACAAATTATATTAACAAATGTACATCAAATTAATAAGTTCATACCAACGAAGAAACAATAATTGGTGAAAGGGATACATGCATACATTAAAAATATAAAATAGATGTTTGTCAAATAATATGTAACCCCCCTAAAAATGGGTTGCATTACTAAAAATACATGAATATATAAAATATGAAATACATTGGTACATATGATGATTATTGGTTGGGAAATAACCAACCACGGTCAGAATTGGTCATGAAAACCTAAAACACGGTTATCTATGACCTTGAAAATAAAAATCACGATGAGATATGGCTATAACTGGGTAAGTCACGGTTGGGTATGACCGTATGCTCTTGGCACCTTCGGCAACGAGCAATCGTAGGTGCAAAGAACAAATTTTTTTTCTCTTTTCAAATTGGAAAACACTAGGATTTTCAAATGGGTTAAACCCAATTTTTTTTTTCTGCAAATATAGTATGTTTCCGGTTAGATTAATTATGGTTATATTTTAATGAGTTTATAATTGATCTTTTATACGTAGTTTGCACGATAGGGTTTAATAAAAAAAAATGAGAGCATAAAAGTAATGAGAGTAAGCTTGAATAGTGTAACATACCAAAAATGAAACTTTAGGGAAAGTAGTAGGGTGTGAGAGAAATTTGAAGTAAGTTGGAAGGCTGAAAGGTTTGGGAGAGAAGTTGTAGAGAGAGAGGAAAGAGAAAAAGTGAGGTTTAAATTTTTTTGAATTTTTATGTGTCAAGGTTAATGTAGTGTTATGTGTTTTTGGTGTTTTGGACAAATATTATGTACTTATATGGTGTTTTGAATAAAATAGTGTTTTGAAGATATTTTTTGGATATAAATATCATGACCCTACGATAAACATTCAACTCGCAAATAACATACATATATATATATATATAAATTATATATTTTATAAATTTTTGTGAGACCTTTTCGATGGACGCCACTTTATGAATGTTAACTCGACCACACAAACTCGTAGTATAGATGACGGTCTTGTTATGACTATGAGGCTGACCCCTTTACCACTACGAACGATGGGTAATATATATATATATATATATATATATATATATATATATAACTAGAGGTATGCTATTATATATGTAGATCCGTATAGATAAAAAAAAATAGGAGAAACACCATACTCGATTTTGAGAGCTTCATTTATGGGTGTCCCAACTTAAAAAATAAAATCCACACAAAAAAAATAAATAATAAGTCGTAAGAGATGATTTGAAAAAAATAACTCCTTTACAAAATATATATTGCTACTGAAATTATAAATTTGATTGTACCGAATATATATATATATATTTATTTAACTATAGGTATATTATTATATATGTAGATCCGTATAGATAAAAAAAATAAGAAAAACATCATACTCGATTTTGAGAGCTTCATTTATGGCTGTCCCGGCTTAAAAAATAAAATCCACAAAAAAACAAATAATAAGTCGTAAGAGATGATTTGAAAGAAAAAAAACTCCTTTACAAAATATATATTGCTACTGAAATTATAAATTTGATTGTATAAATTTCATTTTATTGCAAAAAAATAGGACACATTTTCTGGTTTCTATAGATTTTATTTTTGCAATAAAACTACACTAATTATAAGGGAAAAATACTAAACAATAGTGAAAATGTTCACGATACAATAGAAACAAAAAGAGTCAAACGGAATTTTGACTGAACTACTACCTATGTGAAAAAATAAGCTACTACCTATGGGGAAAAATAAAAGAATTGAATGAAATAAATTGGATGCTAACAGAACATAAACATCTCACTTCAATCAAGTTTAATCTCAAATACAGAGTCAAATTAATAATCCAACTCAAAACCCATTAAACTATCCTTCAAATAGTTTTGGAAACAACAAAAATGACAATGAAAATTTTGATGTATAAGACATGAATATTAACCTCAAGGTTCAGAATATTCAGATTTGTAGATCCAAAGGTCCAAAAATTGATAAAGACGAAGAAAACGCATAAACTTACGGTTTAAAGAATAGTTCCATGCATACCAAATGATTCGGTGCCAAAGGTAGTCTACTAACTTTATATAATTTAGTACCCATATTGGCTGATAATTTTATTTCATAAAAGAATCACTGAATGAAGTGGTACGCCATGCTCTCAAATAGAAATAATTATCCATTCGAATAGAGAAACTAATGCTTAATCAAACCCGTGTTTTGAACTTAATGATGCCCGAATCTTCCAAATGTTTATATCAACAACTTAATCTATGTGACGCTTTTGTATATGAGCCATTTCCCATTTTTCAAGACTATATGGATATGTTCATGTATGCAGATCAATTTGTATAAAAAGCAGCCAAAGCACCAGAATGAGACCGAAGGAAAACTAAAAGGCAAATACTCAAAAGATGGGGATTCATATCATCACATTGGCAACCAGCAAAATAAAGACCTAACGTACTTGTAAATTGTAAATATTTAATGGAGAGAAAGAAGCACACCTAAAACATTCATTAATAATGCCAGGTGTCAAGTTAAAGTTTAAGCCATTCATTACTGTCACGTGTCAGCCTCCCACGATTTGGGTCTACAATTTTTATGATATACTATAGATATATATTTTTTAACTCAATAACTTAGAGTATCTCCAATGGCCTAATTAAAAACATTTTCATAATCAAATTTAACAATGTTCCTTCAAAACACCCCTCCAGCAGTCTAATTAAAAGTTAACAATCCTTTCACAAATAATCAAATTAGATTAGTGGATAATCAAAGTTAACAATCTTTTTATAATAATCAAATACTGTGGAGCCCACTTTCCTTATCTCCAACTACCCAAAACGTGCCCTATACTCTTTCAAACTTAATTGTTTATCCCTCAACTCCCACCGTATGTTGGAAATTGTTTCCCAGCACAATCATCGGTGACGGAAAATAACTTTCTCAATTTTTGTCTCTCCTCTTTACGATTAAACGGAGACCCGCATGTCATACGTGTTGAGCTGTGCATGCCATCGACATTCAATGAAGGCATCATCTCAGATATTCCCCCCCATTCTTCCCTGAACCATCACCGACGGTATGTGGTAATACATTCAGCAAGCTTGATTTTTTTCCCTTTCTCTCAAATATTATTGGTTCTCATAAATCTTAATAGAAGTTAGCTGTTGGTGTTGATATGGAAAAATCAATTTTTTTGAAAAAGCAATCTCAGATTGTTGAATTCTTTTTATATTAAAAAGCAATCTAATTTCATCTGAGATGTAATTTTCATTAATTTGGCAATAAAATCTTTATACAATCACTATCATATATCTCTTTACTGTACAACTATTTGGTTTCGGAGTACAAGTTCTTGTACAATGAGATATTTATAAGAAGAACAATTAGTACTATGTTTCAAAACCCATTATTCATTTTTATTAGTTCTTTGGTCAAATAAGGTTTAGAGTTGAACTTGGACTTTATTGAGACTTCTTTGTTTTTATACTCATTAACCTTATTAATCATATGATTGCTTTCTCATGGATAAATAATTTTTTGTGCTTTATGCAGATAGCCTACCTTAAGGTTGTTATCCGAGAATGCCTTCTTCAAATGATGATAATTCTTCATCATCTGATGATGACGATTGTGTAAGATTAATACAACGAGGTGCTGCTATTGCAATAACTATTTAATTCCAACAACGAAAAAGAGCAATGGAAGAAACACCTAATTTGGGGGGGTCCGTAAAAGGACGACGATACTTTCATCGTGATAGGATTGTTGCACATAAAATTCTAAAAAGAGATTACTTTGATGAGGATTGTACCTAATCTAATCAAATATTTCGCCGACGCTTTCGAATGAATACGCCACTCTTTATACGAATCCACGATGCTGTAGTTAAGCATGATCCAATGAATTTTCAGCAGCGTCGAGATGCTGCTAAGAAGTTGGGTTTATCATTTTTGTAAAAGGTTACCGCTGCAATCAGAATGTTAGCATATGGAATGGCAGCTGACCAATGTGATGAGTATCTCAAAGTTGCGGAGAGCACTACAATCAAATGCATGAAATATTTTTGTATTGCTTTCAATGAGATATTTGGGCCCTAATACTTGAGAATTCCAACAAAGGAAGACATTGAGCGAATCCTACAAGAAAATGCAACCAGAGACTTTCCCAGCATGCTTGGCAGTTTAGACTGCATGCATTGGAAATGGAAGAACTGTCCAATTGGGTGGCATGGGACTCACGTCAATGGGAAGATTGGAGTCCCGACACTCATATTGGAGGCCGTTGCGACACATAACCTTTGGATTTGTCATTATTTTTTTAGGATATTCGGTACTAATAATGATCTCAATGTTTTAGACAATTCTGAACTTTTTGATGGTATTATCTCAGGTGAGGCTCCATCATGCAACTACATCGTAAATGGACATATATACACGATGGGTTACTATATTTCGGATGACATTTATCCGAAATGGGCAACACTTATTCAAATAATAACCTAGCCGCTCAATACGAAGCAAAAATATTTTTTTCGAAAACACAAGAGGTTGCACGAAATGATGTTGAGCGTGCATTTGGTGTTGTACAAGCACTCTTTGCAATCGTGAAAGGATCGACATGCTTTTGGGATTGAGAAGAATGTGGTCGTATTATGAAGACTTCTATCATACTTCATAATATGATTGTAGAGAGCGAGAAAGATCCAGAGCATTGGGAGCCCCCTGATGGAGAAACATTTGAATTTGTAGCGCATAATTGAGATGCAAACTTTATACGCTAAATCATATAAACCGATTTAAAGCAATGACAAGTGAGATTACACTTAGTCAATTTAAATCATACCTCATCGAGCGTTTGTGGAAACGTCGTGGGGAAGAATAATGGATTCAAATGCCTTTGTTTGCTTTTCCTTTATGAATTTAAATTAGTTTGTAATAAAGGAGTGCAAGTGTATTTGACATCTGAAGTTAAATGACATATGATTGTGTATTAATGTTCCTTTATCATTATTTTTTATATGCCCATGTTATTTATTGAGATGTCATTTTACAACCAACTGTTTGTGGATACATGTAATCAGTTGGTTGTTTTCGACTTTAACATTTTCTGCAATTTTAAAAGAACAGGGAGACTTCACTAGTTTGCTAGAAAGTGGTATTTGGTACCCAGTATTGACATCATATAATTTGCGACTTATATGAACCCAATTTTTGATTTAGACTTTAATAATTTTTGTCTTTATATTTTCTTTATGTTTTTTCTTACCGAATGAGACCCAACCAAACTTACCAACTGTTTTCCCAAACTTACATGTAAACTTTAAAGATCCTACCAAAATTTGAAACAAATATCAAGTAATGTCCAGATTAACATCATGCAAATATTTAACACTGAGAAAAATGAATCGTATTTAGCTATTGTTCATCCAACTAAAACAATCAACTAGACCTCTACTTGATTGGTTTACTATCTACAAAAGTCCAAATCCATAGTACATTAATAAAAACCAATAGTTCCAAGCAAAATCCATTTTACATGAACACTGAAAAGATACTTATTAATGTAGCATCAACCAATTAAACCATCACAATTTATGAATTATGAACAAAGTGTAAATACAACCATTCATAAGGAAAAAAGAAACCATTAAATAACACAATAATCTAAGTCACCAACACTCAATGTTTGAAACTAAATCAATATCAAACTAAATCAAAACCAAACTAAATAATAGAGTAATCCAAGCTTCAACCCTCATTTAAATCAAAATTAAATTCAAATTCATTTGAGGTCCCGGCATTTTGCACAACTCAGTTTGTCTTGTATCCCTGGATAATATTGGATTGTTAAAGCCTCCAATAAGATTGCTACTCCGGTGTAAGACCCACCATGGACTGACTCATTACTTTCATTTCTTGATTAAGTGTCTTTAAATCTTCTATTTTCTTCTTGGCCTCCCACTTCTCTTTCTCAACCATGACAGCTTCCTTAAATGTTTCATTGATACTTTTTAAATAATAATTGGCCTCATCGTATTTGGCTTCTCTCTTTCTCTTAACTTTCATTTTTTGTCTTCCTTCGGGTCGCACAAAGTTTGGTTCGATAGTTATTGAGGCGTCCTCATTGGGGGAATTTGATGTTGTTGGAGTTTGTAACGGTGCTCGATCCATATCATTCACATCAATGGTTCGTGATGTTGAGCCTACTATTTTTTTAAGTGGCTTCGATGTGCTTTGAATAAGAACATGGTTGTTCCACTTTGGGGTATCTTTCAGAAGCTTCCAACATACTTCGAACTTGAACCTATAAAAGTTTGTCGGTCGTGGTTATAATGGCCCCTCGATTTCACCAAATTGTTTTTTTGCTTCATCAAGTTAACAAAAATAAAATGCACAAATATTAAACAATCTTACACCAAAAACTAAAGACCTTGTGTAAAACAAATGAGTTTCTCTGCCATCCTTTTCAATAGGTGTTTTTCTTCTATAATCTTAAAATGCACATATCATCAAACAGTTGGTCTTCTCCAATGTATTGCCCAAGAAAAAAAAACACAACTTTATTAAATCAAAACAATCACAGTATAATAAGTTTTGAGTTTCAATGTGATATAATATTAAGCTTTTAACTATTAAACAGTAAAATTACCTTAATTTGACCATTCCAACCACTTGGATTCAATCGTCCAACCTTGTTGTAGTATCCACATAACTTTGATACATCATGTGAAATAATTTGCTATCGATTTTGCAATCCTTGACCATTTCTTTTTGTGATTCGACGAAGAAACTGATGAAAGTTAGCTAGAATACGTTCCCATAATTTTGAGTTTTTTTTGATCCCTTCCTACCAAAACGTCTTCAGAAATATTTAACCACGCTCGTACAAGTGATGTATCCTCTTTGACTGAATAGTTAAGCTTTCGTGTTTTCCTTTGATTCTCCGATTCCATCTGGGTTTGGCTCTGGGAATCCAATGGTTGTGACCTTTGACTCTCCGATCCCATTTGTGTTTGGCTCTGTGCATCAAATGAACGGGTGGGTTGATAGCATTCAGAGAAAGGAAAATCCATTTCTACAGAAATAAGTTTTCCCAGGAAATTGGCAAGAAGTTTTCCCATGAAGTTATTTTATGGCGGGAAATTGTAAATACCGTTTTGATTTTTCCGAGTTGAGGTTGACGTGCAATAGTGGGAGTGTGAAAACGGTATAGTTTTATGCTAGGTATATTGCTTTTGATTATTGATCAAAATAACCACGGTGTGAGTCTAAACTTTTAAACTTTAATAACCTATGATTACCTAATTAAATGCTGATGTGTCAACTTAAAGACCAATTATTTTAATTAGACCGCTGGAGATACTATTAGTATATAGAAGGGTTAAAAACTCAATAACTTGGTAGGCGCCAGCTGCATTTTGTAAGGCAACACCAAAAGACATTAACAAAAAAGGAAAAGAAAAATGCGGTGATTGGAAGAGGGTTTTGGTGTAAGTGTGTTTGTCTAGTCTCATCCAATTCCCTCACGCTCGCGCTCACACTCACACTCACCAATCGCCACATCTGTATCAATCTATCTTTCTACACATGCACTATATATAAACTTAAATAAAGGTCCCTAGTTATTAAAAAAGCTCATCATTTGACAACCAAA
This sequence comes from Sambucus nigra, assembly GCA_949130495.1. Classification (NCBI taxonomy): domain Eukaryota; kingdom Viridiplantae; phylum Streptophyta; class Magnoliopsida; order Dipsacales; family Adoxaceae; genus Sambucus; species Sambucus nigra. Next base: position 547,680,933 of record OX422210.1, read on the forward strand.
GACTTCGATGTTTGCGAGATCGTGTTAGGGTTTTGTGTCCCACACATGGCCACCACAGCTCAATCTCACCGTTTCTGTGGCCCCGTTACCGCTACCGCTACCGGAAACCTAGATGCTCTTAACAAGGTCCTCGCCGATCTATGTACTAAAGATAATCCCAAGGTTTGTCCTATTACTTTTTCCTTATGTTTTGAGCGTTTTTGTTCCCGTGAATTACTAAAAAATTGAGGAGGAGTAAGTAATTGTATTGTATAATATGATGTTTGCTCACTTGTTTCATTATTTGCATTGCGTTCAGTTCAAGACATTGATTTAAAACTATAATTGTTGAGTGGCTTCAGTTTTTAATGAAATTTGATTACTGTTTGTGTTTGTTTTGGGCCTTCTGGATTAAATGTGTTTACTCGCCTTGTCTTAACTCAATGTAGTCAAACTGTGACGCCTTTTTTTTTTTGGTGCAATTTAACTTTGTGGTCTCAAAGGCACTAATTTTTTAAAATACAGAAAAAAAAAGAATTTTTTAACCAAACACTGTGGAAATGATATCGATAGTAGGGGTGACAATTCGTGTATTTGGGTTGTGTTTTAACACGACACGACTTCGTGTTTTTTTAGGTGCTACGAACACGACCCGTATAGAACACGACACGATTAACACGAATTATAATTTTCCATCCAATTTAACACAAGAAACACGATTGACACGAAAAACACGAAAACACAATTTTTATTTTCGGATCTATTTCTTGTGCACTTTTAGTAAAAGAATTATCCACAACAATTATAAAAACAAAACTTCTGCTTTACAAAGCAACATTGAATGAAATTCTGCATCAAAACAGATTTCTAAAAACACTACAATTAGGCCATTACAAAACAACAACATATGATAAACAACAACCATTCCAAAAATTTATACGGTGTTCACAAAAATATATTCAGTTCAAAATATAAAAAAATAAAAATAAAAATTTACAGATCGGGTAAGATTACAGCGTTCAATACAATCTATACAGTGCTAAAAAGAACTAAAAAAAAAACTTGTATACGATTATTGAGATGTTGTTGAGATATCGTTACCTCGTCATTTTCATCCAGATCGGGAACAATTTCAACAAGATTTGCTGTTACAGTGCTTTAATTGGGCACTATGAATCAGACCCATTTTCATTTAGATCAGACCCTTGTACTGTGAATCGGACCCCTTTTTTTGCTGTTACAGTGCTCCGACGCCTTTTTTCTTCTATCGGAACTTTTTTTTTTTATGAATGGACGGGAACGGGAAGGGAGAATGGAGATTGAGTTGGAGATGGGTGTTGGAGGGATGGAAGATGGAAAGAGATGGAAGATGGAGTTTTTTTTCTGATGGACTGTTGTTGGAGAAAAGCTGTCGAAGTAATGAAAATGAGAGGAAAAAGTTAGGTCTTCGTTTTTTTAAAGGGCGATGGATGTTTAGATGGTGACAAGTGGCAGAAAATGATCGGTTTCTATTAAAGACACTTTAATCCGGAGCAAGTGTGTTCTCACTGTTAGCGTGCCTATTCGTGTTAAAATTGAGTTTTCGTGTCTTTAATTTCGTGTTAATTGGGTCGTGTTTTCGGGTCAATTTCGTGTTTAATTTTTTGACAAGAATACGACACGATTTTGTGTTAAAAACACGAACACGAACACGATAAGTCGTGTCAATTTCGTGTTGTGTCGTGTCTAAAATTGTCACCCCTATTCAATAGGTAGAAGATTATCTACCAAAAATTGCATTAAAAAATTCAATCAAGAAGTGGGTAAAAGGCAAGATTGGAATTTAGGTTCATTTTTGACTAGTTGAAACTGATCGTCTCTTATTTTTTTATAATTTACTTGGATGATCTCAATATGAAGATCAACCCCATTAAGTTTTGATGGAAAAGTTAGTATAAAAAAAGGGTCATTTTTGGGCCTGTGTTTTGCAGGAGAGACGATAAATGTATGTACATACATTTGGTTGTATACTTCTTTTTTAGATAAGTAACAATAAATTGGGGAGTTTCAAAAGGGAAATTCTTGAATAGGCGCAAGGAGGATTTGAGGCATTGTGCTTGGGTGAGGTGAGACTTAAGCCTTGAGGTGGATCGAGGCGTAAGGCCGAATTTTCTCATTACTCCAAATGCCTTAAGCCAACCTCCTTAACTTGAAAAGAAAAATCACCGAAAGATTATAAAACATATTATATCATGGTTATCATTACAAAAAAATATCCGTAGTCAATGTTAGTAATACAGTAATTAGATTAGCATCACCACTTTCTCGAGAGAGAAAAACTTAAAGAATGCTCAACAATTAGAGCAAAAGCGATCCCCTCAATATTTTTCCATTATATCCATTATTCAATAACACTCACCAGGGAGGTATAATGGGCCATCATTATTCATTAACACTTAATATTCATCCATCATTTACTCTCTCTCTCTCTTTCTTAGATTTTAGCTCGAAAAGGCCACCATACACCTTTGAAAAAAGCTGTGCATATATATTAAAAGTGCCACTGTGCCAGTTCCAAAAAAAGAGTATTTTGGGCTTCTCAAGTATATATATTCAATACATAAAAATATATATATATCTGTGTGATGGTGTCTTTTTGTAACCAGCACTGTTATCACATTTTCTTTTTGAGCGTTTCATACAAGATAGAACTTGATTTCCGATTGTAATGTCAATTTCTAGGAGTTTCGATACCTGACATGTTTTACTATGCACAAATTTGTAAGAGAACATACATGAAACTTCACCATGGAAAAGTGGTGATGAGATCCTATTATTAATTCATTTCGTGACAGGTTTTTAGGGAGAGGAAGGCTTGAGGAGCCACAGAGGGTTAGTTAAGGTAGGACATTTCTTGATAAGAAGCCTAGGTCAAAGTGTTCGAATCACCACCAGTGCATATACCTCCCATTTTTTTGTCCCCTATGGGCATGGAAAGATTTACACGTGCCCTTAAGAGTAGTTAGGTTCTCAAAGAGGACTGGATACCCCCCGTTACAAAAGAGAAGAGTTATGGGCTAAGGTGGTAAGTGTTCACTATATCGGCATTTCCTTAAAAGGCATTTTAAGGAGTTTCTTTTGGCTCTCAGGGGATTGGTATGGGTGGCAACTTTATCGTTTATGAACTGTGTTATTTCGGATTCATGTTGGTGAGCAGTGAACCCTAACCTGGCATGTTTCATTAATTGTTGTGCCAAATGACTTGGCACTAAACCAACGTTTTTATGAATTATGTCGTGTTCGGGGTGACATGTATCCATGAACCAGGATTAAAATATTTTTCTTTTTTGTAATGTATTCTTTGATGTAAATCTTCAAATGCGGAAGCGTTATTATTACACTACACAACAACAACAACAAAAAATAAATTAGACCAGTGAAATGGGTTTCTTTCTATCTTTATTTTCAATTCTCAATATACAAGGTTAAGTACAAATGAGGGCCAACGGGCCTATTTATGGGAAGAGTTAGCTTGCTAGCCTAGCTATTACTCCAAAAGACCAAAAATGACAACTAATACCTAAAAATGACTCATTTGTCCCAAACATGCTTGGAGACTAATTAAAAGATTAAAATAAAGGAAAATAAAAATAAACCCTAAACTAAAAATAGAAAATAAAAGATAGTCGACTCCCGTAGGCACAATCATGCGCCACGTGTCGCTACAAATGCCATATACATCATCCTCCCCGTCTTCGAAAAAGCTCGTCCTCGAGTTTGGAGGGTGACTCATCAATGCTACATGAACACGTGTCGATACAACTGTTATCTTCCAAAGTAAAGCAAACCCTAAATTAAATCCAACACGCAAATGGACCCGTTGAACTTCTGTTAGACCCATATGGACCCGTTGAACTTCTGTTAGACCCATATGGACCTTCAACAAGTGAGTCTAATATACCCAAATCTCAACGATGCCTCCCTACAGAATCCGAGCAACCAAAAACTGACGATCACTCCGCCTTCTCAACACCTTAAGCACACGGTTGCAACTTGACTTGGTGAACCCTTGAATCCGACCGGACGGTACAAGAGGAATGAAGACGGTGATAGTCCCGGTGGCAATTAGTCTGAAAATGTATCCCGGGTGGGTACATTTCTCGTGGAAGTCATTTGTCGTGTAAAAAATTAACCGTAATAGAGGTCAATAGGGAGGGTGTGGCTCAAAGTAGGGCAGACCTGTTTTGGGTTGAATTGACTTGTGGTTGGGCATTAATGAGTGGGAAAGGATAAAATTAGGGTTTAAAAGGGGTGGGACTGTTTTGGGTTGAAAGATGGGCTAGGGTTTGGAGTCGATTTCTTTTTGTTGAAATCGAATGGGGTTGTAGTAGAAGGAGTTTTAGGTAGGTTGGGATGAATCTTGGATTGATCGGAAGTGGAAGACATTGGTTCTTGAATATGGTTGGCACTTTCTTAAAATTCCGATGAACCTAGGGTTGATTGGGTTAATGGCTTGATTCCATGAGATGTGTTCACTGACTTGTGCTAGAGCCGGAATAGGCCTGTTAGGAGGCTGATCCGCATGGGTTGACAGGTTTGAGTGACAGGATTGATGGATGAACTCTGGTAGTCGTTCGAGGCTTTTCGATGACGGACAACCTGTTTTTCTTTAGTGGCAGCACTGGTAGGTTCGGGGACTGCCTCACCCAGACGTTCTGACAACTTCTGCACTTTGGCAGCGTCAACCTGCTTCTCTGGCAGTTTCTCAGGCTTTCCGATGGTGATCGACGGCAGTTTGCTGTCGTAATGTTCATGGGATTCTTCACATTTATTTATCCTGGAAATAATATAGGGTTTCTAGGGCGTTGGTAGGGTTTGTAGGGTGTCGGTGTTGGGTGGGGAAGTTAGGGTTTAGTTTGGCGGGACTTTTAGGTAAGAGGAGGTGGTCGGAAATGGGGGCAGGGGCTGGTTTTTTTTTTTTTTTTTTTTTTGGGGGGGGGGGAGGGTTGATTAAGGTTTGTAGGTTCTTGAGGGTTAGGGTTTGAATTTTGATTTGGTGGGTTTCTTGGTTAGGGTTTGGGTAAAAAAAAATGAAGACGGAGATTTATGTAAACGGGGTGGTGGTTGTGTGGCTCTAGGAGGTGGAGATGGAGGATGGTGGTGGTGGAGGAGCTAAAAGAGTTGCTTAAAGAGTTGGTATCTCCTCTTTTTGTGGTGATGGAATTAGGGTTTCCATTCACTCGATTCTCATTTGGGCATTTATCAATCTTTCGATTCAAGGGTTGCCGGAGTTGGAATCTCCACTCGTGACCTGCTTCACCCCTACGAACACCAAAAACAAACCGAGCGCTGATACCAATTTGATATAAATCTTCAAATGCGGAAGCGTTATTATTACACTATATTACAGTACACAATAACAACTACAACAATAACAAATAAATTAGACTAGTGAAATGGGTTTCTTTCTCTCTATTCTCAATTCTCAATATTCAAGGTTAAGTACAAATGAGGGCCAACAGGCCTATTTGTAGGAAGAGTTAGCATGCTAGCCAAGCTATTACTCCAAAAGACCAAAAAGGACAACTAATACAAACATGCTTGGAGACTAATTAAAAGACTAAAATAAAGGAAAATGACAATAAACCCTAAACTAAAAATAGAAAATAAAAGAAAATAAAAGACAGTCATCTCCCGTAGGCACAATCCCGCGCCGCGTGTCGCTACAAATCCCATATACATCATACTCATACACCCATTATAAATAATTTTTTTTTTTTACATCATACTCATGCACCCATTATAAAACTATATTTTGACATGACAAACCTGTTTAACTAGTATTATATGGAGAAAATTCTACAGTACTGCAAAAAATTGGTACATACAAATAAAAAAACTTGTCATTTTCTCCATATAATACTAGTTAAACAGGTTTGTCATGGCAAAATATAGTTTTTCGTGTTCAACGTTAGTGCCTCATTTGTATTATTTGTGTTAAGAAAGCGTGGCCTTTTTGGTTTCATGTCAAACAACCATAAACTGCTAACTATGTGTTGGTTCATGTCAGGTAAATTTACCATCCTAGGAATTAGTTGCTGCTCTCTGTATATAATATTCTTAATTTTGTTACAAGAATTTTTCTACTCTTTCTATGCGTTTACATATGATTGTTTTATGTCCATTAGACGTTATAATTTCTGGCTTTCTTGCAATATGTATACTCTGATGCACAGGATGGTGCTGTATTCGCTTTGAAAAAACATGTTGAGGAAGAAGCTCGCAATGTTAGCGGGGAAAGTTTTTCTCGTTTTATGGATCTGTTGTATGATCGTATTACTAATCTTCTAGAAAGTAATGATGTTGCTGAAAATATGGGAGCTCTAAGGGCTATTGATGAGTTGATAGACTTGACGCTTGGAGAGAGTGCCTCCAAGGTTTCAAAGTTTTCTAATTACATGCGAACAGTATTCGAGACAAAGCGTGATCCTGACATTTTGGTCCTCGCTAGTAAAGTTCTTGGCCATCTAGCCAGAGCCGGCGGGGCAATGACTGCTGATGAGGTGGAACGCCAAGTATGTTGCACCTTTCTTCCTTTAATTGCAGTGTTAGTCTTGGTTCTACGGGGATCTTATCTCTTCTTTTTACAGGTAAAAAATGCACTGGAGTGGCTTCGTGGCGAAAGAATTGAATATCGTCGATTTGCTGCCGTCTTAATATTGAAAGTAAGTGTACCATTCTTGTTCTTGTTATTGGCGTATTGTTTTCAAAGAGACCGTGTTGTTGTCTCAGACTCTTTGTCAAATATAGTTTGTTTAGAATGCTTTTGTTGTTCGAATATCAGCATGCTGTTCCTCATGTAGGTAATCTGCTCTACCTTTTGATTTAGGAAATGGCTGAAAACGCTTCAACTGTTTTCAATGTTCACGTGCCTGAATTTGTGGATGCTATTTGGGTTGCCTTGAGGGATCAACAATTGGCTGTTCGATTGCGGGCTGTGGAGGCTTTGCGTGCCTGCCTTCGTGTAATTGAGAAACGCGAGACACGTTGGCGTGTACAGTGGTAGGTGAACATATATATGTCAAAATTTTGAAATACACGATTGTCAAAATCGAAATGAAGAATATCTTTGGCTTCAAGTATGCTATAATTTCTACAACGGATATACTTTTATGTGTTACTACTGTTCATGCATCCACGTTTTAGCCAGCACTTGGGCCTTTTGTCACCAAATTATGGAGAGATGCCTTCTTTATGATTTACCTTTCAAGTTGAAATGATTGTATTAGGTGATATTAGCCTTTTGAGCTTCAGTTTCTTTTGTTTTCAGCCCTGTAATTGCTTATAGTGGACATCTTGTCCCCTTTGTTTGTATCTTCTCTTTGATCTTTAATAAAGTTTCTTTTTTTTTTTTGAAGAGAAAGAAGTAATATCGACGTCAATTTAAGGTTTCTTGTCCCCCCTCCTGCATGAATTTTAGCTGTCCTTTTTATTACTTTATTTATTTGCATGTAGTTAACATTAATCTAAATTATTTGATATGGTTGCTTATCTTTATCGCCGAATTCTTAGAGGGTTAGGGTAGACGAGTTTCTTATGAGTTGTAATACTGTAGGGAAGCGGTTGTGGTGATCGTGCCATAGGTTTGACATGAAATTGGCCCGAAATTAATCCATTTTGGTGCAATTACAACCCGAATTGACCCGATTACCGTCCTTTAATAATTAATATATTTCATGCAATATAAAATTAAAAAAAATGACATTTATATATAAAAAAATAATCGGATTATCACATTGGATCATGTTGAATCGTGTTAATCAGCACGAAATTGATTTATCGTGATATTCGTGTTGTGTTGTGTCATGTTCTTAACAGTCCGTGTTCGTTCTAGGCAAAAAAACACGATATCGTGTCGTGTCGTGCTCGCCGCACCAATCCTAAACACGTCCTGTTAGCCTGATTTGCCGCCCCTAGGTTGGAGTTTTATAAGGGACCTTTGGAATGCCGATGAAAATTAGTTATGACTTGTTGAAATTTGTAATCATTAATTTGAAACATTAAATAGTTAATTTGGAGTTATTCTTATTATGGTATCATCCGTGTTGATGATATTTTCAAATTGTTACATAGTGTTAGATTGGTTCTTTCTTGTTGCCGACAGTGGATATTGGTTAATTGGTGTAAAATTTGATTCTTAGCTAATGGGAATCCCATGTATTTTCCCTTTATTTATTTTTATTTCTATTCTTTTATTTTAGTTCTTTTTCCCTTTTCATTGGTCTTTAAGCATGTTTGGGACGAATTAGGTAATCTTTTATTAATAGTTGCCCTTTTTAGTCCTTTTAGTAATTATTTGATTAGCAAATAATTCTCCGGACCCTTGTACCTCTCATTTGAGGATAGCTTCCATCTTGAATATAAGAAATTCTTTGTTTCTCTCTCCAGAAATAGTATTAGTTTTGTTTTTTTGCCCATTGACGTGTAACTTATGTCAAATTGGTATCAGAGCGAGGTGTCGTTACACCCCGATTAGTGTAAGTGGTGTGTAGATAATTAAAATCGTACGCTACTTTTCAATGGCTCCAAAGAAATCAAAACAACAATAAGGCGAGATTCAAGAATTAAGGCACAAGATGGATCAACAAACCATATAATTCAATAAGACATTTGAGTCTCTCTTTTGTCTCCTCACCACAAAACCACCACATACCGAGGATGAACAACCTTCCCATAGGAATGGAAAAGAACCAATGAGCAAATTTTAAAAAGGCGTTTGAGGCTTATGCCTCGAGGCGAGGCGGGCCAACAAGCCTCAGGGTTGAATTTGAGGCTTACGCCTCACGCCCCGCCTCGCGCCTTTTCGCTGAGGCGCGGAAAAAACAAACAAACTTTTTTCTATTTTTTTTAAAATTGCACTTAACTTATACTATTTACTATTGTAACTTGAGAGAAATTTCTAAAAAATAATTAATATATTAATGAAACTTAAAAAATTGATTTTGTTTGAAATAAATGTACTAAATTAACTTCAATATGACTCTTTTTTAAAAGGTTTCTATTTTTTGGTTTTCAACTTAGATTAATATGTTTTCTTTAACTAAACTGAATATATTTTAAGAAACTAATATATTTTAAAGGTTGCTGTTTTTTTTAATGAACTTAGGTTGATATGTTTTATTATTTTTTTTAATAATTTTTTTTAATTTTAGCTTGAAAATCAATGTTTTTTTAATAAATTTTCTTGTTAAGTTGCATTGATTAATTTACGGTCATATTATAAAATAACCAATATGTGAATGAAGCTAAAAAAATGATTTTGCCAATATGATTTTGCATTGATTTTCTCAAATTACATTTAAAAAAAAAGTTATATTGGGGGGACAAAAAATGTCAACTATGTGAGGACTTGTTTTTTTGTAGTTTTATTTTATATTTATTTGTTATTTTATTTTTATGGTTATATTACTATTTTTTTAATATTATTTTGCTCTTTTTTTTTTCTTTTCGGTGAGGCTTACGCCTTAAACGTCTCGCCTCTCCGCGCCTCGCCTCACCTTTCGCCTTTTTAAACATTGCCAATGAGCAGCCAATCCGAACCCATTGAAGGTACCTGAAAATTGGTAGTGTTTGAAAACCCTAGGCGATCCACTCCTGCTGAGGGGGCCACCCACCAGCCCAGTCTCACCAAAATTCCAGGTCGTCTACATTTTGTTTAAATCACAGCGATCCAGGCCAAGAAACAGGGGTTTTCGGCCCATAAACTACAATAAGGCCCTGGCAGAGGTCGGATCATCTAGGGCGGTGGTTGGAGTCCCTCGTGTAGGGGCGGTGTCTTGAATCCTTTAGGCAGGCATCAACATGTGAACTCCTCGGTAAAAATCAAATAAACCCAAACCAAGAGAAATTTCAATATCCTGGCCTAAATGATCCAAACAAGCCATCTGAAACCCGCGAGGTCTTTGGAGTACTCGCCATACCCGATCGGCCCAACAGTACTGACCTCTCCGGTTATCTTGGCATCTCCGATCAATTGAAAATACCTCTCAAATTAACTGATAATGTCAGCCAAACCTAGTTTTAACAGAAAAATGGGAATCCCGATCCTCTTAACTTATTCGGAAATTCTGGACATCTCAGCAGCCAACCCGAACCCTTCTGGCGTCCGCCTGACACCGGCCCCATCCGACCATCCAGTTGTTTTCCTCCTTTTGACTGCCACGGGCGACCTTATGACTTCGATGGTTGTTTTAACATTTTTGGTTCCCGACACATTGATCCAAGTTTACACCCTTACCCACCACCATATATACCACCTCCTCCGTCATCACATCATACTCCCTTTACATCATGATCTTTCCCTGCTCTACACGGACACTTCTTCATCCTCCGATGCTGGGGTTACCCACCGCAGCGTCTTGGAGTGGATTCCCCCTCCTCCATCCGGTGCCTCTCCCTTCGTACCACTACGGGACCACCAATGCTTTTATTGTGGAGAGCGTGGCCATTGGCACGTGTCCCCATTACCACCGCGGTCCCCCAGCACCTCCGGTGGCCTAGCATGTTCATTCTTCTTATTCACCACTTGTACAGATGCTGTCATTACCTGCTGATTATATTGCACCTGTGCTGGGCTATGAAGCACGGACACGTAATACGTGTTTCGGCACGTGATACGCGACACGTGATTGATCCAAAAACTAGGATACGACACGTTATGATACGTATAATATATAATATATATTAATGAAATAAAATAGATTTTCTCTATAAAATGTATTATTAGAGCACTCTTAACATGAAATTAAGAAAATGGACTATACAAAATAAAATTCAAACACACTTTGAACTTAAGAATCATAAATAAAGCACAATCACCATCACTTGAGTCAAAGCTGACTCGTAGCTTCTGGGAGAGTGTTCATGCTTCATAGATGTCCGACACGTTGGCTTCCGGGAGAGTGTCCGTGCTTCATAGGTGCCGGGTGATGTGATGGGCCTTGGTACTCATCAGGATGGAAACCTATTATCCATGGCGCTTCAGTTACTTTTTCGGAGTTTCCAGGGGATATATGCATCGACGTTCTTATGTTTGACGGACGATTCTCCCCAGATGATATGATTGATTGGTTGGCTTCTATGGAGACAGTTTTTGATTACAAGCTGGTTCATGGCCGCTCTTGTGTTCTTCTAACTGCCACCACATTTCAGGGATTCACCCGGGTTTGATGGAACGATACTTGCTATCGTCGGACAGCTGCGGGACTTCCTCCTGTCCAGGCATGGCTTGAGCCAAAGGCTGCTCTTCGAGCTTCAATTATACCTCTATGAGCGCAACCTTTTTTGCTCGCAGCCAGCCCCTCCGACATGATACATCTACGGTGGTGGAGTATTGTGACACCCCGCGTATTTTAATCACGGGTGATCAGTCCTTTATCAAAATAACCAGGAATCTCATTTGGTTCATTCTTAGCATCACTGCCAATTTTTTTTTTTTAATTACGAATCACCTATGTCAAATTAAGCCGGTGTCAAATTTTATCTTTCATTATTATAATAACATGCAGAAATAAATTAAATTAACCAAATCATCCACACAATAATAGTGCGAACAATCACACGACAAATTTATAAATGAATAAGACCGTATAAACCATCAGTTCCCAAAATAAATAATGCAACTACAATTTGAGGTAAATTAAACTGAATCTGAATAAACTGAAAAATTAAATAGTCTGAGAGGGCAAAACCCCCAAATGAAATACTGCGAGATCTTCTATCTAGAAATAAATAAACAGAAGTGTCTAAAACAACTCCTGCAAGCCTTCACAAGTGCTGCAACTACGCACCCCTGGATAGAATCATCAAGCTTGACGTCCCTGTGGCTGGACACCTTAAAGGTTTTGAAAATATTTTGACACGGGTCAGACCCCAGAAAACAGTTTGAAAATATTTTGCAAGTGTTTAAATCACAGTTTATATCAGTTATTAGATACATATGTTAGTTCCACGTACACTCAAGGTTTAAAAAGGCGCTTCAGCGAGGTCTGGCTTTTTGGCTTCAACGAGGCGTAAGCCTCACAAAAAAAAGGAGCAAAATAATATTTAAAAAATACCAATAAAAGCATAAAAAATAAAGTAACAAAGAAATATAAAATAAAACTGCAAAAAAAAAATCTTTGAAGACTTTCTCACATAGTTAATCATTTTTTTGTTCCCCCAAGATGACTTTTTTACATAGTGTTAATTTTTTAATCTGATAATAAATTAATTAATGCAAAATCAAATTGACCAAATCATTTTTTTAGTTTCATTCACATTGGTTATTTTATAATATGACAATAAATTAATCAATGCAAAATCAGTTTTTTATGTTTCATTCACATATGGGTTATTTTTTAAATCAAGGACTATTGGTTAGGCATGTCTCCTTGAACTCAAAATCAATCAACACGCACTGTAGGCGAACATGGTTATGGGATACACACATACCTAACGTACCCAAACGGCCTGCTAGTCCCACCAAAACACTGCACATAGTGCACCGTCCTAAGTTCCATGTTCTGGGCACACATCCAGACTTCACTGGAATTGTCAAGGTGGGATCGCCTTCTGCGCCGAACTTCCCATGGTAGTGGGTAGCGTAGGTATGTTCACACACAGAATCAAATCACAACCATAGGTATTCACACAACCTATATATGCATATTATTTAGTAGGTATACACACAACCCAACATATAAGTCAGTATGTAGTATATATCTCTCGCATACTTAACGTACAATTAATTTTAATTATAACCTCTTATTGTATATTCTTGAGTATCACTCACTATCCTAAGGGTCCTAGTTACCCCTTAATAAATATCAGTAGCTAATACACTCATACACTACTGGTCTAAATCATAGGTTCACTTATCTTTCCGTGATCTGTTCTAGGTCTTGCAAATTTATTAAGTTCAATGTTCCGCCCGATAGGTTCTAGCCTCAATTCTCCCATTTCGGCTAATACTAAACTTCATCATAGTTTTACTGAATTTCACTATATCCCTCACTATAGTTTAAGAATAATTTAAAAATCTCTCGATTAATTATTTGTAAATTTCGTGAATAAAAGAAATTGGCCAAATTTGGGCAGCGGAATTGATTCGGCCAAGAACCCAAATCGATTCGCTTGCAGAATCGATTCACTCATGGAGCCGAATCGATTCGCTCCTGCCAGTTCATCTTTTTCGTTGAGCTGTTACGTTTTTTCACTATTTTTATTTCTCCAAATCTCTACGGGATAACCTCAAACTCCAAACCAACATAACTAAACATTATATATATATCTATATATGTGTGTGTGTGTGGGGGGGGGGGGGAGGGGGGATGATATCTAACGTAAATCATGTATTAAATCCATACAAATTCCATTCAAGATCAGATTAAAACTCTCATTAAAACCTTAGATTTTGTGTTCTTCACATAAGTTCATCGAAAACCCAGATTTCTTTCATGTTCTTGTTTCTATAACTTTTGATTTCGTTTTATCTACACAAATGGATTCATTCTACATGCAATCCTACCGAGGATTTTGAGTTCTATTCATCAAACTCCTAAGAACATCATCAATTCTCATCAATTCATAAACCCTACACTACATGGGTATCAGGATGCCTTTCCTTCCTTCCGATCTCAATTTTTGGCAACTAGGTGGAGAGAAAAGGTGTTGCACGTCCAAGAACTCCTTTTTCTTCCTCTCTTGTGGCCTCCTCCCTCTCAAGATTGATATAACCCTAGCCCCACACTCCCATTGCTGATATACTCCTTGAATTTTCGGAGTTCTCTCTACTACAAACTCCCGAATGATCGAAACACCTTGTGGTGCCGGTTTGGTCTAAAATCGCTCCGAGACCCAAATACTACCCCCGGATACACTATTCCGACTATTTCGCCCCATTCGGAATTAATCGTGACCTCAAAATAACCATCCGAGTCACTCTAAAATAATTTCCTATCTCGATCTCATATAGTTTACCCACGACCCCCGGTTGAGGTATAACACTATTACGTCACTGTCACTCGCTATGACGTAAAAATAATTATTTACTATGCACTTAGTAATTATATTTAATAAACATTAATCATTTTCCCTCCGATTAATATTTTAATCTACACATAATATTTAATTGTATTAAATTACGTCACACATGTAATTTAAGATTAACTGAATTTATTCAATTATAAATACTCGAAAATATGGGGTGTTACAAGTATACGGAGCAGTTTCAGCTCCGTTGCACCGGACTCCCTCCCTGAGATCGAGGATCAGCGGATCAACCGATATATTTTGAGGCTTCAGCCGTATATTCAGCATGAGAGATACCGACCTTAGGCCTGTCAATGGGTCGGGTCTAGACCCGGACCCGACCCGAACCCGATTTGTATAATAGGGTCTGAGCATATTTTTTTGGACTCGAGACCCGAAGACCCGTTTATTAAACGGGTAGAGTCTGGATCTTATACAAGACCCGGACCCGACCCGACCCGAATTGTACATTAATATTTTTTAAATATATATATACATATACTATAGATTTATATATATTTATAAATATATCTCATCAATATAACATGTAAGTAATATATATTTATGTATATAATAAATATAAATAATATATGTTTTATTTATACTAATAATATTCTATAATACATTACAAAATATTTTATTTTAAGATTAAAAAATAAAGAAGGGGGATAATATAAAATAAATATAAAATAAATGTATATATTTGGCCAGACCCGGACCCGAACCCGAGACCCGAACGGATCCGGGCCTGGATCCAATATTGTAGACCCGATGAAGACCCGGACCCGGACCCGATGAAGACCCGATTACACGGATTTGGATCTCCCTAAACCCGACCCGTTGACAGGCCTAACCGACCTTATTGAAGGCGGTTGAGTAAGTGACCAAGGTTGAGACCTATGACACAACACCTGCAACTCTTGCAGCCTCCCGAGCTCCACCTACATTGGTTTCTACTTTCGTTTCTCCTCTAGTTTCGGCATCAGTCTCTTCTACCACTACTGTCACAGCGCCACCTTCGGGTCCTACATTCTGGTGCTACAATTGTGGCAACGTTGGACATCGAGCTTCAAAGTGCTCTCTCATGTGTCGCCGTGCCTTTTTAGCGATGGAGCATCCACCGAAGTATCTTGATGCATCCGAGGAGCTTTCCCAGCATGCTTTTATTACTGCGGGCCTTCCGCTTTGAGTTTGTGGACGAACTCTTTATGTGGGGGGAAAAGTGATGGGAATCCCATGCATTTTCCCATTTATTTTCCTTTTATTTCTATTTTCTATTCTTTTATTTTAGTTCTTTTATTTTATTTTTATCCTTTTAATTGGTCTCCAAGCACGTTTAGAACTAATTAGGTAATGTTTTGTTAATAGTTGTCCTTTTTAGTTATTTTAGTAATTATTTGATTAGCAAGTAATTTTCCTTGTATAAAAATACCCTTGTACCCCTCATTTGAGGATAGCTTCCATCTTGAATGTAAGATATTCTTTGTTTCTCTCTCTAGAAATTGTATTGGTTTTGCTTTTTGGCCGTTGACGTGAAGTTTTTACTTCATCAGCAAATTCAACCTTGAGTGAAACAAGACACTTTTTTTTAATGTCTTGATGACATTGAAAAGTTGATATTGTTTAGGTTGAGTGAAACAAGGACAACAGCATATCCATAAACTATTTTTTGAAAAAAAATGCCGTGCTGTATGCTTCTTTTAATTAATATTTGTGCTTCTTAGAAGGAGCATAAATAATATTTTAATTTTATGAGTTCATGCGATAAAACAATATAAACATCACCTGTTAAATCATACCCAAGATGCTGTAGAGTCTAGGCAATATTGCATTGTCACTCGGTGCATTTCGTTCTTCCAAAGTTAACTACTTTATTTAGTTAAACAGCTGATCTCTTGTTATTTGCTTAGTGTTTGTTCTAGTGCATCTCTCCCATCTATTTTTGAAATTCTTGTTTATTTTGTGCGCTGTTATGAGCAATTCTTATATTACTTGCTGCATATCTCGCTAGCTAAGCCTCTTATGTGTTCACAAGTGTGTGGATGGCATCTTTTTGGATTGGAACATGTATAATGAAGTTTCTGTACACATTGGCTCAGTGGCGAATTGGGTGGGTGTGGTGTCCCCATCCAGGGGATGTAAACAAGCAGCCTATGTCCGGTATTCATCTTTTGTGGATATATGTACGAATATGTATCCAAAAGAGCTGATTCCGACGATGATCATAATTTTTCGTGAAAACTGAAGTGGATACGGATATGAGATTCAGGTATTCGTCGTGGAATATCCGTATCGGCGACGGATTACCCATATTTAAATTTCCATTACTATTATATTATTCAAGTTTTATTATTTTTATTTTCTATTTATATTATTCATCTGTTATGGGATCATCTGGATTGTCTGTTCGAAATCATCTGGATCGTCCATTTGAAATCATCTAAACTGTTCATCTTACTGTATAAATGACATTACAAAGTCAACAAACAAAATCCTATTCCCATCTATGGTTCTTGTCTCTCTCATGGTATGAGGCAGCCGGTTCCTCTCTCTCTCTCTCTCTCTCTCTCTCTCTCTCTCTATATATATATATATATATATATATATATATATATGTATGTGTGTGTGTTTATAATATATAGTCATGTAGTTGGGAGCGGAAGCGATTTAAGTCTAAACCACACAACATGTTTAGAGGCGAATGACCCAATTTCTCGCTCCAATTCATCACAAAAAAGTAATAGTAGTATTTACAAAAGAGGCCAATGACCTTATTTATAAGCTAAATTATCTTGTTAGCCAAGATGATCCCTAATTCTGAAAGGTAAAATGACTAAAGAGGGCACACTAGAACATTCCAACAGAATATTATCGTCAACTACCTATACTAACGAAAAGAGGAAAAATTACTTAATTAGACATAAAAATTAAATAAAGGAAATACAATTAATTTTCCAAAAAACTTGTGCACATCATTCTTCCCGACTTGAAAAACTTGTCTTTGAGCGTTAGAGGGGAACAAAACATCCATTAATGGACTCTCGATAACGAGGAGTTATGAAGTCCAACCACGATTGGCGAGCAAGACACGACTCCAAGCTTTTCCACTATGAAAATTAACATATGAAAATTAACATACCAATGCTTTGGGGAAGGTCAACGATGCCAGTCTTCATGATAAGCACCCGAAGGTCAACGATGCCAAATGCATGTCGAATACGCGTGCGATGTAACACCATTTTTTTCCACATATTGGGTGGCCAAGCCTCAACGCGGAAGATAGGGGATGTCAAACAATTTACACTAATCCTGGTTGGGCGCCATAGACAAAAACCTTCAACTCCAATGACTTCAATACCTCAAAATTGACCTTTCTCCCCCATAACTAAACTAAGCATCATTAAAGTGCTAGCAACAAGTCCCAATAAGTTCTAAGACGATTAATAAGTTTTAAGATGATTAAAAACATGCTTAAGAGTTTAATTACAAATATACAAAAGTAAACCCCCAACTTTATGTTCTAAATACGAATGATTTAATTACCCTATGAATCTAATCAGAATAACATCATGACTTTATGGCTTTTATTGATTATACCAAGTATTCACATCTAATTTGATTGCAATGATTCAAGGCTTAATTTGTTGATTTGTTAACAAAGTTTCCAGAGTTCTTCAAATACATAAGCAGGGTCCTTATCTTATTAATCTTAATTACGAATTAAGGTTTGATTATGAATTAAAATCAGATTATTATATTATCATCACAGATTCCAACATATTAGTATTATTATTATTATTACACAAAACTTATTATATCCTTACACAAATTAAACTTTTCGTGGGTGACTGTAAAATCAATCGCCAAATCCCCCAAATCTCCAAAGCTAAATCCCTTATTTTCCAAGCTAGGGTTTCTTCCTCCTTTTCCTTGGCAACTGGGGTTCTTCCTATATGTTGCAAGTTTTTTAGGTTATTAAACCCATCAAACCCGAATTTAGGCTTCGGCCTCAAAATAGCTCCAACTTAAAAGGCCCAAAACAAGTTGCAGATGACCTAAAACTTGGCCCAACTAATGTTCCAACCCAATAGACCAAAATTCCATTATCATTAGCTCAAATCGAACTTTCTAAACGTCTCAAGAATCAATCTTACACAAGTTAGTTATCTTGTATAATTAATTAATTAGCCAATACGCCTAACTTAAGTTTAAATTTTAATTATTAATTAATTTACTTCACAATTGGTGGGACCCGATGCAGAGGGAACGATCCAAACAAGGAAACCCCCGAAACCTAGGCCTTGACCATTCCATATCCTCCATAGCCGCCTATAGTATTAAGTAACTCAAATATTTGTCTTTATGAATTATTATGAGTTTGCCAACATCTATAGCAATAATAGTCCAATCAACACGTAACTCAATTACGCAATACAACATATGTAACATCTTAAAGTTACATCTCAATCTACTACAAAAATATCCAAAGTCCAACATCTGAAATCACAAAATGACATATCAAATGTCATATGAAATAACAACTCATCAATATCTAATAACCAATTTAAAAATTAGATAAAAGCCATAAACATATACGGGGTATTACGTAAATATTATCCTAATCCTTGTAATGCGAGAGTGTACTGACAATGACTGTAATGCCTGCGGCCTTGCCTTCTCAAACCGAGGGGTTGATTCTCTTGTACTAATGCAATAATAGTTAAGGAAAAATCTTTAAGTAGGGAAACCTTAGTAGTCCATGACCTCTAAGGGGCCAAGGCCTCACAAATATAGTTATCATCACTTCTCATTCATTTTGAATAACAAGGCATACAGTAAAAAAAACTAGATCTCAAAATATACAAGTACATTCCTCATTACATGCATAAGATGTTACTTGGTTCGATACAACAAGCTTCGCAATTGATTAAGATGAATGAAATAACTAGTTTCTAACATAACAAATACAAATAAACTATGGAAGTTTAGTAAAATCTACACCAAATCTCTATATTCAATCGCAGTCCGTGATCGCTAAAGTCTCCTTCTTTGCGCATGGGCCTAAACTTTCCTTCGTGGCCGCTTATCCCGAGTAAGTCAAGGAATAATGAAATAAACTCAAATAGCCCAATAAGGATTAAATCAAGTGCCCTCAGCCCACCTGTCATTGTTAGTAATCACATGAATCTGTATATAATAAAAGAACTACGATTTACGAAGTAAACAAAATTATGCAAGCCTAAGCCTAGATTTAATCATAAAAAGGAGAGAGTTATTTCCCAATACCATACTTTCAACCTCCAAGCAGCAAATAAATATTATTCAAGGAAGTGAACCTCCTTAGATAGATAATTCTGATGTCCTAATCAATGCTCAGTTTCCACTCGGACTATCAGTCCCTAGTTTTCCTCAAGGCTCAAATCTCCCTTGGTTTGCTCCACTCGTTCGCTGCTCTTAGTTTGACTTTAGACTCAACATCTCCATGACTTTATTATGTTTTTTTTTGACCCAGTGATGCATATGTTGCGGCCTTCTCCCAGGATGATCGATCCTCGGTCTGATGTTAGCTCAACAACCCTGGCTCAGCTCTGCCAAGGTGCAAGCCCCATAACTAGCCCAAATCACTGTTGGTAATGGTGCACCTGAGTCCCAGACTCACCTAGACTCAACATTGGCACCTTCCCTCACTCAGCAAGATTCTTTCAATATGGTGCGCCTTGTGCGCCTAGGCTCCAAGCTCCAAGCACGACTTAGGTGCGCCTCGTTAAATTTTTTTAAATAACGCCCCCAATATAAAAAAATTGATATTCTGATTTTACATATTTTCCCGTAGAACTTGGAAGATTATACTATTCCCCAATTCAAAACTAACCAAGGTAAGTCCTTGATTCCTAGTGAAACTATCTTTCTCACCAGTCCCTACTGAGGCAAAAAAAATAAAAATTTAACTACAAGAGTGTTGAACTATAGAACAATTTATATATTGATTTTGATTTTTTTTTTCATACGTTGGAGTTTTTTTCTTCGTATATATCAATATATTTTCTTTTGTTGAGTATTGGATAATTAAATTATTAAATACATTTGATATTTAAATATACTTTTTTTTTCCATATGGTGGTATAAGCTCTATCTTCATCTCATGTGTCTCTTCACAACCATGTATAATAGTAAACTGTGTTATATATTTCAAATATTAGTTCGTAAATGATATTATTAGAAATATACAACCTTTTCATCTTTTTATAGACCTTGCTCCTTACTTCGATCAGGTGTGCTCCTCACCTTGAGACTAGGCTCCATGGGGACCTTGGTGCTTTGGTGCGCCTTTCGCCTCTGTCAACTATTGTCCAAACTCAATCTTCCTTGGGTTAGTCGTCTAACCTTAAGCACAAAACAAGAGGCCTCTCCAAATATAATGCCTCAACCTGCGCATTAATGCCACGATCTTGACATCGAAATCCAATGGAATATGTAACAATGTAGGGCACAAGGTATACTTTCAATGTCCGCGGCCTCAAAAGAGTTAGAATTTCTATATTTCCAACATCAAGGGGTATATTAGTAAAAATAACATCTTATCCCAAAAATGACTGACTTAGATTTACAAAGATCTACATGGAAAACCGTAACAAACCTCTTTAAGAAAACTTGAACATTTTCCAGAAATTTGGATTCTATCTTCTAAGTACCAAAAACTCTAGTGAAGGGTTATGCTAACTTCATAATAGGAATATAGGATAAAAAGTAAAAATCCACGGCCTCAGAGGAACATTTTCAGTCAATAATATCTGAAAACTACAAGAAGGAAGAAAGAGAGGAGGACGAAATCCCTCATTAAAGGACTTAGTCCGACATTGAACAGTAGTACTCCGCCCCCTTTGACAGCTCTCTCCGCCTATGAACAATACAACTCCTCGGCCGTAAATTGACAGCACCTCTATTTGCTTTAAATTTTCCCTTTTTTTCTGTAGATTGTTGGTAATGATTTTTAGGAGCTTTTGGGAATGGAGGCCAGGTGTGCAATTTATAGGAAATGAGGGGAAACGTGGGGTTTTCAATTATATTACTATTTTCCCCAAAAGCGCCCCTTCAAAAAGGCTTCTAGAAGATCTATGATCTAAAACTTGCCCCCCAAGAAATAACCTGATTGTTCCACGTCATTAATCCACGTGTTGGGTTTCCTTTATACTTCCGAGATGTAAACTTCCCGGCCTCGCAACATAGGCCACAACCTAAGGATTTCAACCGTGGTCCTGATAACTATCTGCGGCCCTATCCACCCGTCCTTGGCCAACAATGTTTAGTTTTTCACCTTCGGTCCAAAGCTTTATTGACCGACTTCAATACAGGCCGTGGCTATTGTAGTATTGACCATGGCTTCCTCAACGCACCACGGCTTTTATGGTTTGGGTCGTTACAATGACAGTTGTTTTTACTATCCGGGGATGACGATAAGGATTTAGATGTGTTTTTCAACAGATACGAATAATGGACACTATTTTATCCTCTCTGTTTACACCTCTAGCCCTGCCACGACAAATAATTTGAATTTAAAAAAAATAATTAATTGAATACTAGTGCAAAGTTGTCAATTTTAGTGCAAAGTTGTCAATTTTAAATCAGGCTCTAGTCACAGACGTTCATAGGGTTCTAATCTGTTCATATTTTTCAGTTTCTGCCCTTTGTGCAGTTGTTTCTATGTAGTTTCCTTCTTTTGTTTATGTATTTTTTTTGGTGGTATGCTATACCTCTTGTAATGGTAAGGTTGCCCCATTGTGACCTTGAAGTCATGGGTCGATCGCAGACATAGGGGTAATAATATTGCGTACATTTAAATCTTTCTAGAACCTGCAACGGCAGGTTCCTCGTTCGTCAGGTTCGCTCTTATATCATGTAACTTCTGTTTTCGATATTTTTTAAATAATTTAAATTTTCCAGTGTTTGCATTTCCTACATTTGTGAAAAGAAATATCATATTTGTGTATCCATATCCTGTATCTATATTCGTATTTCTTAGTTTTCATGTTTGTTGAAGTTCGATTCAAGCATTCTCACGTGAAGTTAATAATTTGGGTTAAATACAATGATGTTGTCTAATAAAATTATCAAGGGGCATGATTCACAGTTAGAGAATAACTGACATTACCAGTAAAGAGTTATGGGGTCAACTTTTATTGTATTGTACTGTTCTATCAAGTCTTGTTATTTTTGTTGGTTGGGCAAGTTTTGGAAAGCTGATATTGATAGCAGAGTTTCAGATGATCTCGTGATGTCTAACATTTTGTTAATGCTTTCTTGCATACTCATCTGGGATCATTTCTTGCAACTTCTCTTTTGACAGGTATTACCGCATGTTTGAGGCTACACAAGATGGCTTGGGTAAAGGTGCTCCTGTTCACAGCATACATGGTTCTCTGCTTGCAGTTGGAGAGCTTCTCAGGTCGGTTGATATGTTAATTTGGTGTGCAACTTAGTTGGAGTGGCTTGTTTTTGATGAATTTTGGTTTTCTTGCTTGATTTCAATAGTTATTTAATTAAATTATTGCATTGAATATATATTTTTGCCTTCGAATATATTGAGGACATCCTGCATGATTGTTCTGTCGGTTTGCTTGTGTCTTCCTCTAAATTGCAAGCCTATAACTCTCTACAAATATAAGTAAAACTATTGAAAACAATAAATTCTTTCCTGCTTTTTTGTCTCTTTGTTCTCTGTAGTCTGTCATTTTATTACCCCTCCATTTATTTTTTGCATCGCTTCGTTTTCTGTAAAAGACAACCTTTAATACATGGGCACGCTGAATGTAATATATATATATATATATATATATATATTATATTTAATTAAAATTAACATCGTTTCGGTGACAATAAGATCTAAAACCCACATTTTACTAATGGGATCACACAACATATTTCATATTTCATTGCTCATTTTTTTTATCAGCAACTTGATACGTAAGTGAAGATTTATAACCCAAAGCTAGTAAAGCAATGATAAATATTAGTATTAATACGATAACTTCTTTCTTCCAATAATTCTATAAAAAATAGAAAAGTTTCAATATAACATTTTAATTCGTACAACAAACTAATGCGGAAGTTTTAGTATGGTCAGTAAAGTATTGTAGATCTTAGAGAACTAATCAATTTAAACACACATTAAACATAAACTACTTAAAAAACAAAACAAAAAAATGTACACATTTTCTCAAACAAGAAAAAGAAATAAGTTCACATAAACATTATTCTTCCTTTTTTTTTGTGTACTCCTTTGGTTTCATTATTCTTCCTTTGTATACTTATTGTACATGGGGTTCTGTCCCCTCAGGCAGGTTTTTATCAATATATATGCTGCAATTGTAATGTAGAGCACTCAAATATTCTGCTGAGTTTTTCTCCCTTTGCTATATTAAAGTTTTTCTGTGTAGTGTTGTTTGGCCACTTCAGTGTCCTTGATGTGATGTGGTGTTATATGTTCATATGAAGTGCAAATCGTCCTCGGCTTGTTGAACAACAAATGCCATGAGAATCACGATATGACGTCCTATGAAAATGAGAATTATTGTATGGTAGTAAAATGAAAGTGTTGTGCGCATTTCGTGTTCAGTTTTGTTTGCGATTGTTTCTCTTTTAGTATTACTAACAAAAAAATTGCTGTATGTGGCAATAAGATTAAAAAGGGTGGTTGTAATATGCTAGTGTTGTGTACATCATATAAGTTTTGCCCCCCACATCCATCACCCTCTTTGACACAGTTCCTAATGATGGTAAACTTGAGATCCTAACTGCGCAGGAACACTGGGGAGTTCATGATGTCGAGGTACCGAGAAGTTGCAGAAATTGTTCTCAGATACCTAGAGCATCGTGATCGCCTTGTTCGTCTCAGCATAACTACTCTGCTTCCTCGCATTGCCCATTTCCTGCGGGACCGTTTTGTGACAAACTATCTAAAGGTTCTTGAGATTTAGTTCGATTCCTTTCCTTTAAAATGTTTTGCAATTCTAGCTCATCGGAGGAGGTATCAAATAAGAAATCAATTCTGATGTTGCTTGCTTTGGTCTTGTGCTTATGAGGTGGTTTTCTTGTACAGATATGCATGGATCATATTCTTGCGGTTCTTAAAATACCTGCTGAACGTGCCAGTGGGTTCATTGCTCTTGGTGAGATGGCTGGTGCTTTGGATGGTGAACTTGTCCACTATTTGCCGACAATAACGATTCACTTACGTGACGCAGTATGTTAACATTGGTCTAATTTTCCTAACTTTTAACTTTCTTCAGACACATTTGTGTGCTCGGAATTTTTAGTAGAGCTTCTGTTCATCTGGTGTGTAAGAATATATGTGATAAAGAGGCATATTTTTTATTTGTAGATCACACCTCGTAAAGGTAAATCCTCGCTTGAGGCTTTGGCTTGTGTTGGAAACATTGCCAAAGCCATGGGGTCTGCTATGGAACCTCATGTGCGTGGTCTTCTGGATTCTATGTTCGCTGCTGGTCTTTCCTTTACACTAGTAGAAGCCCTTGAGCAAATAACTTTCAGCATCCCGTCTTTGCTGCCTACTATTCAAGATCGGTTGCTCGTGTGCATTTCAGTAGTTCTTTCAAGATCCCATCATGCACAAGTGAGGCCATCTGTTGCAGTGAACCGAGGAAATATGACAAATACCACTCAGCAAGTATCAGAACTTAGTGGTTCTGTTCTAGTGCAACTTGCTTTGCAAACTCTTGCACGTTTTAATTTCAAGGTGCGTTTACTAAATTGTCTAATAGCCTGGCTAACTAGTTTTCCTTCTCGTCACTTATAATATTCTATGTATGCATGTGTGTGTGTTATATGTATATATCAGGGCCACGATCTTCTTGAGTTCGCAAGAGAATCCGTTGTACTGTATTTGGAAGATGAGGATGGAGCTACACGGAAAGATGCTGCTCTTTGTTGCTGCAAATTAGTTGTAAATTCCTTCTCTGGCATGCCTAGCACACAGTTTAGCTCTAGCAGGTCCAGTCGATCTGGTGGAAAGCGAAATCGACTTGTTGAAGAGGTTTGACGCAATTTATTGTTTCTTATAATCAGAATTGTGTGTGTGTGTATATATATATGTATGTACGTGTATGGACGCACGTTCACAAGATCTATTAATAAAAATTGCTATATCATTATTTTCTTGTAATTCCTGTGTAATTTACTTGCATCATTTTCTTGCCTTCTTCTAGAAGGTGAAAGGGTACAAAGGATTGGGATCAATCATATTTATGTATGACGAATCAGGTGGATGATTCCATGTACTGTATGTAATTCAATCTCTGGTAATGTACAATACATGGATCAGTGATTTATCTCCCCTCAGAACACCAACATGCAGATAGAGAGCGAGGGTGCCACCATCATACTCCAAATTTTTTCGTTATCGTGAATTTGTGAATTTTATTGTTACTTTTTTTAATTTCTCATTAGTTGGACAACGAGAAGGCTGAACATGTTGTCAGATGGGTCAAAGCTTTTTCTACACATCATATAAATCGACATTTCATTTTTTTTGTGTATCCTTTGGTTCCCTCGATGCTACTCTCTTCTTGTGTTTTTTACCCTCAGATGCTTCCAATGAACTACTATGTACTTATCGAAGCTGTTCAGATAATTTCTATTGGCATGACAACGATAATCTTAGTCTGCCATTGCACTATGAGCATACACTCCAAATCTTCTGAACTATCTTATCCTTTCCTGGCTCCAGTGCCGGGATATTCATGTATTTATTAGCGCTGACATTTCTTGTGCAGTTGATGTTTCATTAGGTTTAGATCAACATGTTATTGATACCCTTAAAATAATGATGAATGTTCCAAAAGAACTGAATTATGCAAGGTTGTTTAATGATACTGCTCTTTCTGCAGATTGTGGAAAAGCTTCTCATTGCAGCTGTGGCTGATGCTGATGTTACTGTTCGACATTCCATCTTTTCTTCCCTACACGGGAATGGAGGGTTTGATGACTTTCTAGCCCAGGCTGATAGTTTGACTGCTATATTTGCTGCTTTAAATGACGAGGTATGAGTGCCCGTTATAAAAATACACAGGTGGATTGCTGGTCCACATTCTATTGTATCGTTCCTCTACATTTAATAATTTATTTCTTATTATGACAAATAGAAATTGTTCGACAATGACAAAGTCACTAAACCTCTCAGGTTTCACCCCCCCCCCCCCCCCCCCCCCCCCCCCCCCAACACACACAGTTTTCAAGGAATTTCTGGATTGTAATCTTTCTTTGATCACGAACACTGGGGAAGGGGTTGTTTTATATACTAAAGATAATGTAGGATAGGATAAGTAGTACAAAAATTTATACAACTAAAGAATACCATGGGTAGTTAGCTTGAGTGGTAACACTGACACAACTCCACGGCCCTGAGTCAGAGTCGGACACGTGTTGAACTCTGACATGGCACAGACACTCTGGGACACGCTGAAAGTGTGTTGGATATATATTTTTTAATTTCGACACGCTGGGGCCAAATTTAAAAATTATACAAAATACGTGGGGGGAAAAGTGTACTACTTACACCTTTTAATATCAAAACAATAGACCATAGATAAAACCCTAGTCTCTAATAATGTAAAAAGGTAAACACTTCAAACAGCAACAGAAAAAAAATCCTTCCGGAGTTTTCTACCTCCACCATCTTTTCCCTCAGGGTGTCCCACCCTTTGCAAGCTGCAAACACTGACAGTTTTATACTGAATCTTGTAAGTCCATTCTTTAATTCTGTGTTTGTGTATACTATATTAGGTTCTTTCATAATTTTTGGGGTTATAATGGCCTCATATTTTAGTTCCTCCCTCCCTCCCCCACCCCGCTGAATATATTAGGGTTTTTAAGATCTCTCCGTCTTTAGTTCTTTTTGGCATATGTTTATGTTTTGCTAGAGTTTCAAGTTCTCTGTATATATAATGTATATGTTTTGCTAGGTTTTTAAGTTCTTTATTTAAATGTTAATATTTGTATGTTTATGAAGCGAGAGTCATGAAATATGCAATTTCTTACGTTTAGACCTGGCAATGGATCGTGTCAAGTCGTATTCGTGTCGGTTTTTATCGTGTTCGGGTCTTATCGGGTTCGTGTCTAACCGGGTGATTTTTTTATCGAGTGAACAAACCATATTCAAACCCGACCCGTTATCTTAACGTCTCGTGTCGTGTTCACCCGTTTTTACCCATTAAGATAATGATTTACTAACTCTCATTTAGTAAAAATGGTTATGATTAAATTAACACTAAGCTCTATAGACTAACTCTCACAACAATATATCTTATTTATTTTCTTAAATTAATGGGCCTTATTGACAACAGGTGAAAGGGTTAATTCTAACCCGACCCGTTAACTATCGTGTCTTATCGGGTTGACACTGATATGGCCCAAAACCAACAAGGGTCCACCCATTAACTTATAACTTCATGTTTGTTCGTGTTGTGCCTCATTTTGCCAGGTTTACTTACGTTATCCCATTTGTAATTTGTTGATACTGGCTCACTTGTTGTCACTAAAATTATGTTAATTTCCATTTGTATATAAACTATATATATATTATATCCAACGTGTCCCGTGTCCTGTATTTTTGAAAAATGTCATGTCAGCATCCTATGTCTGTGCTTCTTAGGTGGTAACGATTGCCATCCCCAAACGAGGATTTATAGGGCTACCAAAAAAAATGAGGACAGGCGTCCCTTGACCATAGCTAAATTTTCATTCATAGAACTATGCTTTTGTTATCTGTATTAAACGAAAAACAAGCATGTGTTTAAAAGATATATGCTTTTAGTTACCGCAATTTCTCGCATAGAAGTGCATGAGCTCATTATAAACATGGGTGGGAGGGTTGGGAAGTGTTGGCATTGAGGTAGAGAGATGCCATTAGGTTGGTTGGAGAGATGAGTAAAATGAAAGCTATTCTTTTGTCTCCATAGTTATGAAGGAACAAAACAACAGAAGTGTAACATCTTGGTCTGATAACTGGGTGCCTCCCAGGCACATCCTGATCGATGTGCATCTCCTTGTTTGTTAACTCTATATCAATTTTGGGTAAAAAAGATGGCTTCTTAAAGTTTTCATTTTTCTTCAATATGCTAATGTTTCTGAATTACGTAGCAGTCTTATTTGCCTGAAATGGACGCGCCTGAACTGTTGGCGTAAATTCCTACTTTTCATCCTGAGCTCTTATCTTTGAATAATCAAAAGTTTGGATATATTGTCTAACTATGAAATTTTCCTTTAATAATTGCGCTCACTCTCCATCATGCTTTATGCTCTGTTTGTACAGGATTTCGAAGTGCGAGAGTATGCGATATCTTTAGCCGGGAGATTATCTGAAAAGAATCCGGCATATGTTCTTCCAGCTTTGCGTC
The DNA here is from genome assembly GCA_949130495.1 of Sambucus nigra. Classification (NCBI taxonomy): domain Eukaryota; kingdom Viridiplantae; phylum Streptophyta; class Magnoliopsida; order Dipsacales; family Adoxaceae; genus Sambucus; species Sambucus nigra. The sequence goes on from OX422210.1 coordinate 547,709,372, forward strand.
GCCATCTTATTCAGTTGTTAACTTACCTAAAGCAAAGGTAGTGTAGAAAGGCTCTAGCCAGTGACATGTTTGAAAATTGCAACTTGCTAAGAATATTGATTTGTACTAGTGTTTTTGCCCCTTTCAAAGCTTTGTATACTGACTAGACTTAATTTGTTAGCAGTGCAGATAGTAAATGTAGAGAAGAAAGCGCAAAACTATTGGGTTGCTTAATTCGCAACTGTGAACGATTGATACTTCCGTACATCGCTCCAATACACAAGGTTCATAATAACTTTTACAAGTTCATTTAGCAACTTTCGTGATTTTTGTGTTTTTGCTCATATGGTTCTCTGATTTATCAGGCACTTGTGGCAAAATTATACGAGGGAACTGGGGTCAATGCTAACAATGGCATTATCAGTGGAGTTCTTGTAACTGTTGGGGATCTTGCGAGAGTGGTGGGCAACTCCTATATTACCTAATGGCATTATTAGGGTTGTTTTCTATGTATTTATGGCTTAGAAACGTTTATATATGCTTTTGTGACTCATTATTTGTCCGGAGCTATTTTCAGGGTGGTTTTGCCATGAGACAATATATTCCAGAACTCATGCCGTTAATTGTTGAAGCCTTGTCGGATGGTGCTGCCGCCATGAAACGTGAAGTGGCTGTTGCAACTCTTGGTCAGGTTGTACAGAGCACAGGGTATGTTACGGTGATTGCTTTTGACTTCTTAGTTGTTTTATGACAATTACGTCTTCCTTTGCTATCTCCATCCACATTAGTTTCAGTCTCCCCTCTTGGAAGTACTGGCAGTTAATTAACTTCGTTTATTATTTTTATTTTAATATTAACACACTTATTGATTTTTCATTGTGTGTCCAAACTACCCAAGACTTATTTGATCAATCAATGTCTGTAAATATCAATTATCTCTTCATCATACCTCAACTATGTATATCTCAAAGTTTTTGGCTGGATAATGTTTACAGATATGTTATAACTCCATATAATGAGTATCCGCTATTGCTTGGCTTACTCTTGAAGTTGCTGAATGGTGAGTTAGCATGGTCTACAAGACGAGAAGTGTTAAAGGTTATTACACAACAGCTGGCTAGTGTCGAATATATTTTCCCTATAAAGGCTTATGCTAAAAATTGTTATGCATCTCCACCAGGTTCTTGGTATAATGGGTGCTTTAGATCCCCATGTACACAAGCGGAATCAGCAAAGCTTGCCAATGTTACATGGTGAAGTTATCCGTGCAGCCAGTGATACAGGTCAACACATTCGGTCTATGGATGAATTGCCTATGGATCTTTGGCCTTCTTTTGCAACGTCGGAAGACTACTTTTCCACGGTAATGCTGAAACCTGAAATATGACACTTGTCATCCCTGTCTTTTCTAACAGACACCTACCTCAGGTTGCTATCAATTCCCTCATGCGAATTCTTAGGGATCCTTCACTATCTAGTTACCATCAAAAAGTTGTTGGATCTCTCATGTTCATATTCAAGGTTTGTTCAATGTTGAAGAAGTTTATATTTTTTAATTCATAACCCCTCCTTTTCTTCATCTCCTTGACCTTTGTCATTTACTCACTTTGACATACGTTTTATTTTATGCGAGGTTAGTCAATGGGTCTTGGCTGTGTCCCATACCTGCCGAAGGTTAGTCCATGAAACTCATGGTTGTTGGATCCCTGCGTGCATAGTTGTCAAATCGCGAATCGTATCGTGAATCGTATACCCCCAAATCGCGAATCGTGAATCGAATCGGAACCAAATGATAAAAACGTAGTAAAACATAAGTAAATGGGATTTAACACTATAGAATTGGTAATTAAGTGTAATATGACAAAAAACTAATCGTAGTACATGATAATATACCAAAATATATCACAAAAATTAACCGTAGCACATGTTCTCATTCATTTTAAGATTAAAAATGTAAAAAACAAAAATATATCATAAAACAACCTACATATTAATTTAAAACATCCTAAATATTAATTTAAAACAATAATATAAATACAAAGGTTAATTTAGAACAGTAAAACTGTAAAACAAAGACTTCCAAAAATTTTAAACAGGCCTACCTACTAAGATAAACAATATTAATTTAAAACAGCCTACAAAATTACAACAATATTAATTTAATATAGCAAACCATATTAATTTAAAACAATAAAACATATGCTAAGATCAACTATAAAACAATATTAATTTAAAACAACGTTCATATTAATTTAAAGCAACAAAACAAATATACCTTCAAAGATTTTATAACAAATACAAAAGTTTTATAACAAAAAAAAACAACAAAAGATAGAAGACACTCAGCCAAGAGAATAGACAAGAAAAGCTTGCTGAAAATAACCGAGCCAAGAGAACATGTTTTTCTCTAAAACTCAGTATCTTAACGGTATCCTTTATTGTTTGCTTCTTTTTTTATTTGTTTTATTAAAACACACGTATGGTTATAAGGTAAAAAAAATCGCGAAAAAAAAAAGAAGTTAAATCGGAACCGAATCGGGAATCGGACCCGAATCGGAAGATTCGAATCGTGAATGGCCGATTCAGTCCGATTCTTTAGACATTTGTGATTCTCAACTCGATTCGAATCGTTTTATGTGAGAATCGAATCGAATCGTAAGATTCGAATCGCGAATCGTAAGATTTTGACAACTATGCCTGCGTGTAATGATTTTAATTAACTTGAATTGTGGTGACAATAAATCTCAACACAAATTATAAGTAAATGCGATCACCAGAAAAAAATAAAGAACACGAATTAGAATAGATGCAATCACACACGACACAAGATATACGTGGTTCGGCAAATTGCCTACGTCCACGGTGGTGCTCTCTGTTTGTATTTCTCTTTTCTCCAGGGGAGTGTTTATGATTACACACCCTTTGCCCCGGGCCAGGGGTACAATATATACATGTAAACTTCGGAGAGTGGGGGTGTTGGACACCTCCACGTTGACCCATAATCCCTAGAATATCTCCTGAGAGATTTTAGGGGTTGAATGGGTCGCTGCTGACTTAACTATCTATTAGACTCTTGAGTTTGGGCCGGACTCTCTCAATTCTTGATAGGGCTTAGTCTTGATGGCTACTTCTCTGGGCCAAGATAAATATAGAATATCAAGTGAAACTACTCCATCTCTTTGATCGCAGTGTTAAACTCCCCTTAGATCATTAACTTGAAGGAATAGAATATCATTTTTTCTTATCTGGGAAATTTATCCGATGATCTTTGGTGGGTTTTCTTCAATGTCTTGCAAAGTAGAAAAGCTAATTATACTTCTGTTTACCTTTTTTATTGTTATATCTTGTTTTAATTGATTGCTATAGTGTTTTGATGTCGTATAATGGTTGAATGAGTTTGGGTATTACTCTCTTCTTTAATCTATAGGTTTTGCCTGATCTCTTTCACACTGTTCGCTCATGTGATGATGGTCTGAAGGAATTTATTACATGGAAGCTTGGGACTCTGGTTTCTATTGTGCGCCAGGTATTGCGTGTTTTTTGATATCTGACAATTTCTGCAATCATTTTGGAGATAGTATATGTGACATCGATTTAAATGTGCAGCACATTCGTAAATATCTGCCAGAGTTGCTCTCTCTGGTATCCGAATTATGGTCATCCTTCAGTTTGCCAGCTGTTAGCCGCCCTGTTCATGGATCTCCAGTTAAGTGTGTCTTTTTTGGAAAAAGAATTATCCGTACTTTGTAATTAAGATTGCTTTTGGGTCTAATAGCATGTAATATAATATCTTGTGAATTTTTCACCTTAGATTTTGCATCTAGTGGAACAACTTTGCTTGGCGCTAAACGATGAATTTAGAAAATACCTTCCTATTATCCTCCCATGCTGTATCCAAGTTCTGAGTGAGGCTGAACGGTGTAACGATTACACTTACATCCATGATATTCTCCACACCCTTGAAGTGTTCGGTGGTCAGTGTTCTGTGATATAATTAGCAAAGTTGTTTGGTGTTTTGTTAAAATTGTAAAATATATCCAACCTGTATGGCAGTTCTCTCACCTAAGTTTTAACTGCAGGGACACTGGATGAACACATGCATCTACTTCTGCCTGCCCTCATCCGACTGTTTAAAGTGAATGCTTCAGTGGACGTAAGACGTGCCGCTATCAAAACTCTGACAAGATTGATCCCTTGTGTACAGGTTAGGGTTGAGCTTTTCTCAAAATTTTCATTTGGCAGGCAACTGTTGATGATATCTTTTAACATTTTATTAACTACTTCCTCTCTTTGTTTCTTTATGTACTTTTCCATCAGGTTACTGGTCATATATCGGCTCTCACACATCACTTGAAGCTCGTCTTGGATGGGTCTGTTTCACATTTTATTGACTTCAAGTAGACATGAAATAGACATCTTCTCTTTACAAATATGTTTTACATACATATATTCCTGTGTGATGCCCTGCTATTAACATACGTCACTTGTTGATTAGAGCCTAGCTCCAATTTCCCTGCCTTAATTATTGTACATTGTTGTGATAAACTATGAACGGAAACATAGGTTTGGATTCCCTGCACTTCCAACCCTACCCCATTTAGTAATTAGAAATTTGAGTTACCTCATGTTTTGATGATCATCAAACTTGCCTTCTGTTTTTTGACGCCATCCACCCTCTGTGACATAAATCTCCACTAATTGTTGGACTTACCACTTGCAATTAATACATCAATTCACTTTCACAACACTTGCAATTAGTACATCAAATCACTTTTCACAACACTTACAATTAGTACATCAAATCACTTTTCACAACACTTGCAATTGGATGGAGGGTGGATGCTGTAAGAAGACGGTAAACCTAATGATTACTGAAACACATGTAACTCAATTTCTGGATTAGTAAGTGTAAGTTAAAAAGACCTAAATTTAATATGCCAGCATCAAAATCATCACATTATGTAGTTAATGCTGCTAGTTGGTTGTGGAAAAATTGTTTCCCAATTGCAGCTTTTATATATATATGGGTTTGGTGGTATAATTGTTGAATATGAAGTTTTGTTAGATCATTTTTATTCTCCCTATAGGTGATGATTTCGATATCTTCTCAGAATATATCCTGTAGTTGCTTGAATCATGAAGTTTTTACAGGAAAAGTGATGAGCTTCGGAAGGATGCTGTTGATGCTCTTTGTTGTCTAGCTCATGCCCTTGGAGAGGACTTCACTATTTTCATTCCTTCGATTCATAAACTTTTGCTGAAACATCGATTGCGGGTCCTCTTTTCTTCCTTATCATTTCTATAGTTGACTATAGTTATTATCTTGAACCTTTTCTGCTTCTGAAGATTTTGAGTATAAAAATGATTTCACTTTCAGCACAAGGAATTTGAAGAAATTGAAGGGCGTTTGAAAAGACGTGAACCACTAATTCTGGCGAGTACAGCTGCCCAAAGATTAAGTCGGCTGCTTCCTGTTGAGGTTATCAGCGACCCCTTAAGTGATATGGAGAATGATGGGGATGGGGCTGATATGTACAGACAACTTAAGAATCACCAGGTTTTTCATTGCTCAATAAAGTTTCAATTTGTTTGTAACATTGCTGTCCAACCACCTTAGTGGGCCAGGATGGTGTGGGTTTAAATTATGCATACCCCACCCACATTCTAGTTGTGGAATAGAAAGACTCACAGTGGGAGAACAATTAATTTGTCGGTAACTTACACCGTCTGTTAAATTGTTGGTATATGTTAAATTTACATGTTGAGTCAATATTTATGCATGCAATTGGCCCTCCTTGACAGTAAAGGGAATAGCCTAGTGGCCTACCTTACAACCTGGAGGTCAAGAGTCCAACTCTTTTTGGAACCACCTCCCATGGTGCGGGTGTACGGATTGGAGGGTCTAAACATACACTTGGGGGGGGGGGGGGGGGGGGGGGGGGGGGAATAGTCAAGTGGGACACCAAAGGCATAAAAAAAAAATTAACCATTAACTATAATAACAAAGAAGCGACCCATTGTTCACAAATGCGACTGCATTAGCTCAAGTCAGTATAAACTATCTCGGAATATGGAAGTCTATTGGCATCTTTGGATTGACCTCTAAAAAAATTATTACCTTAATAGTGGTACACAGACTTGAAACAACATGCTTTGTTACTTTCTGTTAGAAACAAAACTGTCTTTGACAAGAATAAAAATTTACAAAACATAGAAGATGATCGATCCTCTAAAATTACAATATAATAGAAAAGAGAAGAATGTATGTGTGTGTGTATATATATATGTACATGAGAACTGCAGCTCAGCCACAGCCACAACCACATAGCCGGTTACTATAGCCATTCGACCGATAGATGAGACATTGCCTTAAGAATTCACCTCCATCCATTAAAACTTGATAGCTGAAACTCCCTATCTTGAACAAAAACAATACAACCCCGCAAGCAACTGGATCTTTGTGACACATCGTAATTCCATATTTACGGTGGCCAGTCCTGATACCGCAATTACAAGCGTCATACTCTTAATAATTTTTCTAAGCATGTGGAGTACCATAAAGAGTGCCAGTGAGGGACTATGGATATCTCGAAACATTTAATGACAATAAATACAAACCATGATATCCATACAATAACGACCAATATTGAACAACAAAGAATGCCACGCTGCTACGATAACTCCTCTTATACTTGAACCTTAACCTCGAATGGACCCAAAAGGGGTTAGCAACGAAACATGTGGTAGGCATATACAATAAGAGAATCCTTGCATGTTCTAAACGTCTCACGCTATACGAACGTAACCCATAACACAACTCATGTCAATACTATAAGCCCATTCTGGAGCTGCTACCCCTTCAACGTACATCATATATATATATATATATATATATATATATATATATATATATATATTAGCGGAATTCCCGTGCCTGAAGGCACGACAAAAAATTCCAAAGTATGTAATTTTAAAACGACAAAAGTTTCTAAAGTACGTAATTACAAAACGACAAAAATATCGTTTCCCAACAAAACAAAGTGTAATTTTTTTAAAAATATGGCCATAATATCCTTTGTTTATAGCTCTATCCACCTTGTTTAACAAATAACAAATAGTCTAACAACATTCTTTCAAATAGTCTAAATTCATCAAATTTTGACAGAAATCCCTTTGTTTATATGACTATCCACCATCATCTTTAAGAAATAAAAAATAATACAACAAAAATATTCAAATAAACAAATAATACATAAACATTGACAAAATGTTATACTAACAACTGACTATAATACATAAGCAAATAATTAAATCTGGATCGATATGAGTTATTCCACAATCATCTTATTGAATCGTTCAACCGTCAATATCACTGCTTGTGACAAAATACCTTCACATTGTATTGAATTGTCACTACCTAAGGATAAGATCTTCATGTGGCCGAGCACATAATTCCCAAGAGCATGCCTGACATTGGAATGGTAGAAACAAAAAGCCCAATAAATACCTCTAAAATAATAAATTCCTTGAAAATAAATCCACTCTCTTCAAGTATTACCTTCAATTCTGAAGAGAAAAATAAATGAAGTTGACCATCACGGATAATACAAAGTTACTAAAAACACTGTCATGTGAAAAGCAGGGCAAAAAATCACATCACCTAGGCAAAAAATCACATCACCTAGGCAGGGCAAAGAAGTTATTAGCCACGGATAAGATTACTTCCAAAATGAGGACCCCCCATAAATAATGAAACACCAAACAAAAAAAAGGTTGATAATATGTTTATCTTATATTTTAAAGCCTCGAAGCCTACACAAAAGTGTTTTTCTTTAAGCTCGTGTTTTAAATAACAGTTCATTAGTCAAAAACAAACACAAATTCAGCAGTTCGTTAATCAAAATAGCAAAACAAAGAGATAAATATTATTGTAGCAGTTGTGAAGACTTTACCATTTACTGCTCGATAATAATGAATTCACGAAGAGTGATTCACTGTAGCTATTGTAGTTCAGGATATATAGATAATTCGGTCGAACATATATAGACTTCACCATAGCTACTTGTCATGCGATTCTCATATATATACCAAATACATATACATAACAGATACGCATAAACATATATTGCTCAAACTGATCAACTGAATTCAGAAAGGCGCCGTGAAAAGAATGGTTTGATGACCAAAATTAAGGAGACCCTAACAAAAAATAAAAAAGTTACAAACCAATGCCAAATCCGAATCCCAAATGATGAAATCTGCAAAACATGGGATTTCAAATGATGCTATTTTAGGGTAATAAAGAAACTAATCAAACGTAGTCAATAACCAAAACTAAATCCAAGCAAAAACAATAAAAACTAAAAATCAATAGTCAAAACATTCAATAAATAGAAACTCAAACATGTGGAGGTCTTTAACCGTATAAGAAATATACAATATGTGGAGAAAACTTCATATAGACACTCACAATCAGTCATGGCTTGATGGTGTAGTATGTTCTATCATTGTCAATGACTCCAGGCATTGAAAGTGTAGACCACTGAGTTTTTTGGCATAGTCCTTGCCACACTTGGAAACAATCGACACTATAACAATGGACCTGTGACACCCCGCCTAATTAAATACCGGGCGATCACTCCTTTATTAAATTAAAATCAAGGTGAACAGTTGGTTCATTCTTAGCATCACTGTCGTAAAAATAACTTTTCCAAATTTAACACCCTATTTAATTAAGCTAAGTGTCAAAACCATTTTTAAACATTACTTTCCAAATTTTATTTTGAAAACAAAGATTTAATTATCTACAACAATTCAATATCTAAAGAATCACACCACAATAATCCTGGAACATATAATCCAATCAATTTAAACATTCAACAACTAAATCCCAGCATTTAAAACTTAAAGTAAAACATACATGCTGAATAAATCCCAAAGTAACAGTACTAGAAATAACTGAAATACAAATGTCCCAATAAAACAGATAAATAGAGGAAAGGGCGACACATGCCACAATAACTGAGAATGATAGAAGTGGAATCAAGTAAATGAAATCGTCTAATCAAGTGGCCTGCAACTCCCACCTAAGCTGCAGCACGTTCCTTCCAAGGGATCCTAAGCAAGACGCCCCTGTGGCTGGGGACCTGCAATATATATACATATATATACAAGAGAGAAAGAGGAATAGAAACGGGTCAGAGCCCGATAGTGTATATGATTTAAAAATTCGTTTAGCAAGTATTTAAATTGATACAGGCCAATGCAACAACATATTAGTGCGACACTCTCTTGAGAAATTCTCACCTCTCTTCTAATGTGCACTCCTATCGCACTAACCTTCCCAACGGTCTATCTCATCATATATCACACTATCTTTCCCCAAGGATTTAACTTATCTTAGGTGACTCTAAAGATTTAAGATTTAACAACATCATGGTTTATAAAGATAATTTCATTTAGTACCCAAACGCTCATTTTAACTTTATTAACTCATAAAGTTTTTCAATATCATATTATACTTTTCAAAACAAGTATTTCCAATTTGAGTCATTATACATGTCTCACTTACCATAACACAGTAGGCAGTTTCCCAAATTTCAGAAGTTCATATATATATTAAATACTCGTATAATATATATATTCTAACAGCACCCCACATAAAAATTATGGTGCGGGCATACTCTGCTATCCAATCCCCGTATCAATCGTACTAAAGGGAATACAAGTTCGGAATCACTCTCGAACTGTATAAATACATACACAAACAATCTTGAGGCGAAGCATAGTTTCCAAGTCCAAGAGGTCAGTACATACCCTCACGTCTCTTAGGACCGTGACTACCGATTCGATAGCCTGTACCTAGGATTTCTATCTTCTAGGGTACGAGTCAATATCCCCCATAAGGCACACGAGATAAGATCGTCCCAGCGCGGTAATCTCAGGGATAGCAAGTAGCGCGTGCATGATTTTCACAAGTATATAATATATGCATACACAATCATATAAATATACCACGTTTATTATATCAATTTAGGTTTATCCCATAACCCACATTCACAACATTTATCCTTATTTTCCCATTATTATTTATCAAGTATAATGGTTCGTCTCTAACTTTAATTCGAAGGGTTTTTCCAACTTACTACGTAATCCTCATGGACTCTATTCTTCCAAATGTACAATTCATTCGATATCCATTTATGTTCCAACGTAACTCTCTCTTACGTGTCTCTCCCCTTTAATATGTACTTACATTATCCCTTATGCAAAATATCCCAAAAATATAGATTTAGCCTTACATTAAAGGATTTTGAATTTTATTTTCAAAGATAGAATTTCAAACAGTTTCGAAATCGGAATTAAAATGGAGTTTTAATTGAATTTTTATTATCTCTAAGAGTCCTCAAAACATAAAACTGTCTAGCAAAAAAAATATTAAAAAATATTGAACGGTCCGATCGAGCTGAATTTTTTTCTGTAGCTTCCTCTCGTCTTCAGCTAATTCTCTGTAAAATTTCATCCAATTCCAACGGTCCGATCGTCCGGAATAATTTTTTTTTTAGTGTTTGTATCTGATTAGAACTCTTTTCTTAATCAAACTCTTAATCCTTTACATGACAAAGGGTTTCCAGAATATCATATAAATCATCACTACATGAAAATTTCCCATCTCAAATTGGGTTTTTCTTCCATAAATCTCATCCTAATAACTCCTAAACTAATATGGATGATGCATCATCGAAATAAGCAAGATAAACACTTGCTTGGAATTTTCAGAAATCTGGTTTGGTGTTGAATTTGGTGTGGTTGCGTTCCCCGTCTCGCGATCTACGCGTTGGCGGTGGCGGCGGTGCAAACGGGTGAGTTTTGAGCCTTGGAATGCCTTGAGAGCTCTCTCCTCTCCTCTCCTCTCCAATGGCCGTTCTAGTGTTTTGAGTTATCTAACCCTAGGAGATAACCTAAACATCTGATATAACCCCTTTAATTTTCGTGGGTTTAATTACCCAAAAATACAAAATGACTAAAATGCCCTCCCGGGGTACTAATTAGGCCTAAAAATGCCCCGAGACCCAAATCAAACTCCCGGGTATACTTTTTTGACTATCTCGACCCTTCCGGACGCGTTGGCGCACTCAAAACGACCATACAAACAACTTATAAAATATTTACTTTTATTTATCAATATTTAGTCCCGACGCGACACGGGCGCGTCCCGATTCAAATTTCTAAAATTGTCATTTTATTCACTCGTGACATTTAATATGGCCACTATTATATACATGGTTCAAAGTCAAGGCCGATACCGCGACGATACGACCGAGTTGACTAGGTATCGGTGCCCACCGATCCGATTCCGAGTTACGAGTTGAGTTTTCAATTATTGATGTGAATCGACCCTATATCGGTAATTTCTCGGTAGTATCGGTGATATAGCGGTATAATCGGCCCATATCGGCGATATCGCAGTAGAATCGGCTCATATCGGCGATATCGCGATGGAATCGGCCCATATCGGTGATATCGCGATGGAATCGGCCCATATCGGCGATATCGCTATCGAATCGGCCCATATCGGCGATATCACAATAGTACGACCCATATCGGTGATATATCGGCCGAGATGGTACAAGTTACTAAGAATCTGTGTGTGGGTTATTTGATCATCGTGTGGGTTTAATTTAGTGCGTTGTATATGTGCCAGTTTTTTTTTAAAGAATGCAAATGATCCAAATGTTATTTGTTATTATTTTTTATAATAATGTTCCCAATGTTATATTTTAATATGATATTATTTATAAAAAAACGTAAATGTTATTCTTTTACAAACAAATATACAACTGTAATTATTGTAAAAATAATATTTGTATCCTCTAAACATTTGTAAAAATAATATTTGCATCCTTTATGTAAAAATAACATTTGCACACAAGTAGAAAAAAATATTTGCATCCTCTTTGTAAAAAAATAACATTTCCATCAATGTAAAAAAAACATTTGCAACCCAACAACAAAAAAAAAATAACATTTACATTCCTTTCATAAAAAAATAACATTTGCATCATTTTTTGTAAGAAAATAACATTTGCATCCTTTTTGTAAAAAACGATTATAAAAAAAACGTAGTGTTTTGTCAAAATCACTATTTGTATCATCTTTGTGAAAAAATAACAATACGAAAAAAGAAACATTTCTATCATTTTTAGGAAAATATAACATACTTAAAAAACACATTTGTATCCTCTTACTAAAAATAATAGTAAGAATATAACAGTTGTATCCTCCTTGTAAAAAAAAATATCCTTACTAAAAAAGTAACATTTGTTTTTCTTTGTAAAAACATAATATTTGTAACCTCCGTGAAAAAAAACATTGATTTATTATGGAACATTGAATCTGTGAAGTTCGCAGCACGTCAATATAATCAATTGTACAATGTTATGCATATTAAAAGATAGTTTTAAACTTATCTGATTGGTCCACATTGTTAATCGTATTTTTTTAAAATTTTCTAGATTTTTTTCGGAATTTTTTGCGCTCTCTAAATAGTGTATCTTTGTGTATCGCCCGATACCGTGACCGATACCGCGATCGAGTTGAAAATCGAGTGGCCGATACCGGGACCGATACCGAGACTTTCAACCATGATTATATATTACTTTGCTCATTAGTAATATTCAACAAATTTTCCCATAATTACTAACTCTCATCACGTTAATAATTATAACATAATTAATTTCCGAATTTTTTATTAAATAATTAATTCACATTAATATTAATAAATCCCCAAATTAATATAGCATAAAAATACGGGACACTATTCCTTAAAAAGATAATTTAAAAAAAATACGGGACACTATTCCCCAAATTAATATAGCATAAAAATACGGGTATTACAGGACACTATTCCTTAAAAAGATAAGCTACGTCTTAAGCCTTGTTGAGATATAAATATCTCACCAGCAGCAAATGGTGAGATAATATTTATTGAGCCTTGTTGCTTTTTTCCCCATCTCAAACTTGGTAATGCAATCATGAATGAGTGAAGGATACAGTGAGGGGAACTAATTACCATACACAGAGAATGACCCCTAAATGAATGACAACAACACCATGGGACGCTGCACAAAACACAAAAATATAAAAAACACTGAAATGCTTCAAATCATCAATATACATGCTGAGCAGTTAGAAGAGAACATGTTTGTGTGGAAGTGAGCTGCTAATAAATGGCGTTGCCGTCAATATACTTCTGTAAAATGGTTTACCTCGTAACCGTAATGCACCACACTCTCATCCGTTGCACTACGCTTTTGCCCATATTCTTCCTTCAACCATGAAACCACCGTATCCTATACATTTACCCCTCTCATCACCAAATGATCTCAACATGAACACAAACTTGCAGAAAAGTGTGAAGATGAAAAGTCTGTTGTACCACCCTACAAATCTAGGAACGCAATCCCACAAAATAATAAGAACACAATAAAAGAATAAATTAATTACACACGAAACCTTATTTTTGCACCCACATATAGAAGCCTATTATTTAACCACACAGACCCAACCAACACAAAAATCAAAGGGGAATGTTTGAAATACCACTTTTTATAGTTATACTTCCAAACCCCAAAGAAAGAAAACAAACAAAAACATGAAACTACAAACACAATAAACCCAAATTGATATGATATGATATGATACATTAGCTTTGCTGCAAAAAAGGAGAAAATGGTTCACCTTGGCATTTTGTCAAACATGAATCATGGTATGTGGTATTGTACTATATAACCTGTGGATACTATAAAATGAGTTAGTTCAAATCAAAATAATCCTAGCAGCATTTTTCTCGAACAACTGATAATCATACCACGTTCGTTCGACTCATAGCCAAAAAAGTACCATTACTCCGTGAAATTTAAGACACAACCTTCAAGATATGAAATAAAAACAGGTGGACATTATTCTTAGAGAGATAAGCTTAAACTAAACAGCTAAATGTGGGCTAAACATATAAATGGTATGCAAATAAGTCCTTGTGATGACACAAAATGATACTTCGATTGGTATATTTTGATAATCATTTCGAGAAAACTTATGCCCAAAATGATAATCATTTTGAGAAAACTTCATTAAAACGTAACTACACAATACAAAAGTACCTTAAAATGACGTGAGTTCAACGGATGCTATGATATTTCATCAAACACATGGTGCTCTCTGTATGAAAACATTTAAAATATATAAGTATTAACGATCTAGAATTTGACACTACAATTAACTTGCTTCAAATATATCAATTTTAAAACACATCCAGGTATATCTATTTAAAACCCAAAAGCATTATTTCTGAGTTCAATACCATGAAATGCACGAGGGATATATAAATCCAACCAAAAACGACCTAATCTAGCTCAAAAATTACAAAACCCTAAGAGATAGTTATAAAAATTAGCACAAAAAAGAATTATTTGGAAGAAAAAATTAAAATACCTTGGGGTTATGTATGAGATACACATAAAACCATCATTCAAAACCTTTGAATCGACCCTGAAACAAAATAAATACACAAAATAAATACACAGATATATTGCTTGGGAGAGCACAAAATGCCCTAAAAGAGTAAAAATCTACAACACAAATAAATCGAAACCACCATCGATGTGTGATCTTTGAAACCCTAGCAACGCCCTCAAGCTATTCCTCATCTTACTCTTCGATCCTCGATGTGTGAGCTTTGAAACCCGAGGATTCTCATGGAGAGAAAGGAGAGTGAGCATAATGAGAAGAGGTGTGGCTCAGAAGATGAGAGAGAGTTGAGAGGGAGTGAAATGAGAAGACAAATATGGTTTAGAGAAATGAGTGCAAGGGAGAGAATTGTGGGAAGATTATTCTACCCTTGTTTTTGAATTTTGAGCAAAGGGGGAATTAAAGTGGAGTGTGTTAAAAGAGGGGGAAACCAAATATTTATAGGGCAAAAATGGTAAAGGGGTATTTTAATTTCAACCATTGGATTCTTGCATTGTTGGTTTAATCCTAGCCCCTAATTAGCTTATTAACTTATGGAATAGTAACCAAAATTCTACTCATTATTATATATATATATATATATATTTTTTTTTTTAAATTGGAAACTTAAGTTCTTTCAGTAATGAGAATTGAGCACAACAGTTGGAGAAAATGTACAAAATCAAAAAACATAATAATATACTCTGTCAGCGTAAATAAACATCATTCCATTCTCATGTCTGGTACACAGTTATACTATCTACCCAATGTATATTAATGGAAACTCGTACACAACTCCGTATCATCACATTAGACTAATTGGTCTATCACACTCCTTAACTACATTCCCCTTCCATCACATATACAACAGTCAGCCCTCACAATCAAACAAATCTCATTATATATGTGGAGTCTCTCAGACGCCCAACCTGTCACGTAACACACATGGTTCAAAGTCTCGGCCGAGTTGACTCGGTGTTGGCCGAGTTGACCCAGTCTCGAGGGTCACTGTTCTGATTCTGTGTCACGATTCAAAAATATATATAATCAGTAAAATATCGCAAGATCTCGGCAATTTCTTGGCGATCCTGAGACCTTATCCAATATATCGGCCGAGACAAACAAGAACGGACAAGATATCGGGCGTTTTTTTTTTCTTTTTTGCAAAAAAAAATAAGAACAAGAAATTGCAAAAGAGAAAGAAAAAGAAGTAGAAGAAGATATTTCTGGGCAAGTAAGAAACCTGTTACTTAGCACCCTCTCTTTTCTTCTCATTGGCAGCAGCCCTTCTGAGTCCTTAGTTTAGTCTGGGTAAGAAACTCTCATCACTGGAGAGTTTAGGAGTCTGTGTAAGAGAAACCCTCTTGTAACTTATAATGTTTAAAACCGTATTTGTCTTGTGGCGTGTTTAAAAGTTGATCAGTTTTTTTAAAGAAAAAGGCACGCCCTTTTTATGTCTCTTCTGTTAGTTTTTTTTTGGGGTACAAATAATTCAACACTATTATTTTGTACAAATAATTATTTTGCGCTAATAAATATTTTGTAACATGTTGTCAGTTATTCTTAAGACATTTTTTTTATTGTTTTGTACAAATTAATTTACCCTATTATTTTCTCTAATATATTTATTTTAAAAAGAAAACTGTTTTGATTAAAAAGAAAGTGAAAGGTTTTATAAAAATATGTTGTCAAAAAATCTTAAAAACTTATATTTTCATTTTTAATAATAGAGAATTAGGCTCAAGGTCATGTTCCATCCTATATTTGGATTTATAGGACATTGATTTCCAGGTTTATAAATATAATCCCTGTGGTATATTGAAATTTAAGTTACTAACGGTTAATATTAATTTACTTCTAATATAACTAACATTTCTTTAAATTCTCAATGCACAAAAGACATTTTCAAGTAAAGTTCATTATTATATATAAAATACTAATAAGCTAATTAATCACAACGATTCGTAAGTATTATGTTATATCGAAATTGATTTACACATGAACATTGGTAATAATAATTTAACGCTCTACACTTTTAACATTACTAATATTTCTTTGAAGTCCCATACATAAATTAAATGTTGCTATCGCTAACACAGATAATTGAAATATTACACACAAATATATATTTGTGCACTTGATATTTGATTCCTAAAACAATGAAAATAAATATTAGACACAAAAAATAATGCTATTGTAGCTATAAACTGCGTAACATTTGAAATATTACGCATAAAAACTGCTACCGTAATTGTATATAAACAAAGTAACACAACATTCATACACACACACACACACACACACACACACATTTATATATATTTGCATAGTTATCAAATCGGGATATGCATCGCGTATCAAAAAGTCTATGTATCGTGTATCGTGAATCCTATCGGGACACGTATTGTAAGATATGATGCATATATATATTTGCATAGTTATCAAATTGGGATATGTATTGTCTATCAAAAACCCTATGTATCGCGTATCGTGAATCCTATCGGGACACATCGTAATATATGATGCAAAAAACAAAAAAAGTTTTAAAACTAAATAAATCCATTGACAACACTTTACAATCAATTATAAAACATATTATGGTTTTAAACCAATTTTATGACATTATTACATTGTCAAAAGTTTGCCTTTCGTTGTAATGTCGCAACATGAAAGAGACAAGAAATGTAAGAATAAATTAAACAAATTGGACTTTTCAATTCATGGTTCAAAATTCGGTCTCGGTCTACGATTCAGACGTCCAATTTTCCCACTCGGTTACTATATCGGGGGATACGCAACAACACGCTATATAAAGAGTTCAATATATTTCGAAAACAAATATAGAATTTTTTTTGAGAAAGATTAATAATGTGAACATTAAATAAATGAAAAACCATCATTTAATATGCATACCATTGTCCAAGTATACTAACGTGCGTCGGTATAGTCAGCATCAATTTCCCAAAATAGCACTAATTTAGCAAAACAATTTAATGAGACATATAACTTCATATAGAAGTCGCATTGAAGTAAAAAAATTCAACAAAAGTATTTTAGTGAGATTCGAAAAAGTGAAGGGGGGATTTACACAAGGGAAAGGAAGTGGTGAATTGCTTTGGAGAAGAATTTGAAAAAAGGATTAGAATAATTTTAACGTCCGCTTGGTTATGTATGCGGAAAACCCGATTTATACACTGTTTTTAAAAACAATATTTAAATTCAGTTTTCTTTGTTTATAAATATTGGTGTGTGTTTGATAAACCTAATTTGAAATTCAGTTTTCTCAAAAATGGACAAAATTGGTAAATATCTGTATATATTGTAATACTTGTATGCCTACATATAACACACACACTCACACACACACAACTTCCGTACATACATGATACATAAATATACACATATATAAATGCATAAATATGTTATATGTTCTTTATGTATGTTTATTGAGATATGTTGAAGAGTTTGACTATATGTATACATAAATAAACACACACACATAATACAAATCTATACGTACATACATACATCACATGTACATGTATATATTATGATAATGATTATAATCCCCAATAAAATAATATACATAAAGTGGTAACGTTATTTAATACATATGTACTATATGTGCCATTTTATATTATTACATACATGCATAAAACTATATATAAGTATCATGTATGTATTGATAATATTATTTAAAATATAGATCTTAGTATATTATATGACTTAATAATATATAAATGTACATAATTTTGTGTACATGTATGTATATAATTTTTATTTATTATAATCACACATGTATTAATGTATTGTATATCTATATTATGTATTAAGGTATAGATGCATAAAAATATAGAGACGATTTTGAGTTAAAAGTAAAAAACAAAATTTAGAAGCACCCGTTTGCTGTTTTCTGAAAATATGATTGCAACACAAAAATATTTGAATCAATATTTAAAAACAGATGTGTCAAACGAAGTTCCTTGCCGGAGTTGTATTTAAACACATAAAACATAATTATAATTCATAACCAAACATACTTTAGTAATAGTGTTTTGTTATTTTGATTTTTCGATCCTTTCATAAGGTTGAGAGAAGAATTGTACAATTTAAAGTCCAAAAGATTTTGGAATTAGAGTATTTTGGCTGAAAACTTGATCAAAAAATTTCTAACTCTGTGTATCGTGTATCGTAAAATACTCATATCTTATCGGGATACAGAATGATGATATAGGAAGTTTGCGTTATAGAGGTGTGACTTGTATTGTTTTACTTGTGAATCGTGCGTTGCAGCAGGATTTGGATCACGTATCATATGATACTAATGACATAGCATTTTTATATGTGTAGATATATGAAAATGTACTACTATGTATTTTCTATGTACAATTGCGCATATTTTCAAATAACGATGTTTTTTTACTTGGTCGCTACCCCACGCTGGTACGCCTTTTAGAACACTGGTATCGGGCCCAATATGAATGACAAGTGCATTTTGAATCTCGGTAGCTCTTCGGTAATCTCTTCCCCATTTCCCTTTTTGCGACCAAAACCGGTTTCTTCTTTGGTTCAGGACAATCCGACATCTTGTGATTGAATTAACCGCATTCGTAACATTTAATCGGGGGTGGAAGGGATGCATTTTCACAGTTTTTGGGTTGGGAAGATGTGTTGAAAGGTGATTTGTCACACTCGATATGAGCTCCTACTTGCATAGCATACTCGATGGCCTTTTTGGAAAGTTGTAATCTCCCTCAAGCTTAACTCATGCCTAATCGGGGTTGGTGAACCCTGGATATATCGCCTAATGTTTTGTTCTTCGGATGCTCTCAAGGCGGCCCGAGTGCACAAACAGCGAAATGTCTCCTTGTACTCCCTCACACTAGAGTAGGATTGCTGCAAGACCTGGATTTGGATGAAAAGGATGAAAAGGTCGCGCTTGAATGATCATGGCAAAAATTCTACCATCACCCATCTCTTTCATCGCTGCCTATGTGTGTATCGGGGGTGTTCGTAGAGGGCCTCTTCTCTTATGAGGTCATTCCACCACACCTTAGCAAGTCCAAAGAGATTGGAAAAAACATAATAGAAAAATTAAAAAAAGGCAAAAGAAGACATCGAAAAAATTGAAAAACCATCTAAAAAAAGAAGCCCAAAGAAATCTTGAAAAAAAATATCGATGTAGCATACTTGAATCTATACGTAATACAATCACACAGGCGCATGCACGCGCGCGCGCAGACATACATTTATTAATATGTAAAAAAATACAATCAGAAAGAAAAGGGACCAAAGAACTCGAATGCTTTGAGTAAACCAGAGAAATTAAAAGGTAAGAGTACAAATAAATATTTTTACTTTTTTCTAAATTATTTCGAAATTCTTTTGAAACTCACTCGCCTCGAGTCGCATCGCCTCACCCTATTAAGTTCTTCGCCTTGAGTTTTTTTTCTTCTAAATATTGGCTATAACCAACATCAATCTCTATAAAGTCTCCAACTTTAGCTTACCTCAAGCTAAGTTCTCCTAATTCGAAGTTTACTAAATAATTCAACAACTCTAAATTCACATGCTTTTAATCTTGCATGTGTAGGTGATAGGAATTTGTATATTTCTGGCGTACAAAGGCTGTAGTGCCATTCTCACTCATAATCATTTGTAAAGTCATGGTAATCCCCCCCTGAATTCATTTAACAATACATTAAATTTTCATTTCACCATCTATATATGTTGTCGAATATTATGGCTTCGATCAAAAAATTATATCATATCAAATTTGGGTTTATATCCAATAACAATTTATAAAGAATAGGTTAACGCCCCAAAAATCACTTTGCAAAAACTTCCACCAAAGCCCCAATTGATAGAAGTTTGTTTATAAAAAACATACTTTGAGTTTTCCTGCCCAACATTTCAATATAATTTCACAATTTCACAAAATTTGTTTATAATTGAGGTTACAAAGCCACAATTCATGATTCTGAATCCCTTAGTTTAGGGTTCAATCAAACTAAAACAAGTTTTTAACGCAATCATATGTACACTCATAATTAAATCACCAATTTATTTTAATTTCTAACACCTTAATTATCATTAGATTTAGGTGATATATACAATTACAACATGAAAGGAGTTGAGTAGGAAATCCACTTGCTGCTTGTGAATAACCCAAAATTCTGCTATTGGACATGATCTCTATCTTTTTGCTCCAAATTCATTTGTGAATTTCCCCAAATCAAAGCGTCATCATCGTGGAGGTTATGGAGGTTTGTGTGAAGAAAAACTAAGGTTTTTAGAGTGTTTAGGGTGAACAATATGGTTGAAATTCATCGAAAACAAGTTTAAGTGTCCCTTCGTAAAAAACACGTACATAGCCCGATATATCATCGTATTTCCCCCCGAGTCCAAACTGTTTCACAATCCGACTCAACCTTGTGCATTGTTTAAATATATCTCATTTAAATAAATCCCTTGAAAATTTAGGGTATTACAATCTCTTTTAATTTTTCCATTTTTCCGGACAATTGCAAGGAATGCTTCCATCCAAACGGAACATCTACATCCTGTTCGAAAACCTCAAAAACTCCGTGCCATGAAAACCTACTAAGTGAGAAATGCAACAGGATGTAATCCAAGTAGTAGTGGAAAAATGGGTCCCAAATAATAACTCAACCCATATTAACCCATACATTTAAATATGGGGCTCATATTTAAAAGGTATGAGTCGAATATGTGGTCCATATTTAAAAGCCGAGTCAAATATGGAGTCTGTTAACAAAAAATACGAGTCACATATAGAGTTCATCTTTAGAAGTTATGAGTAAAATATTTTTTTTTCAACATTTACTTGGAATTGCAATACTTACATCGGTAGAAAAAAATGGGTTGACGCAGCCCATATTTGGACCGCCCATATATAGCCCAACCCATTTATGGCCCAACCCGTATTTGGCCCGCTCATATTTGGCCCAACCCATAATTTTGCCACTCCTAGATCCAAACTTTCCCATTCCTACATTGACAAGTCTTAATCCTGCTCTTGGCAGCTACCCAATTAAAAAATTGAGCTGCTAAGTGTGCCCCAACCTTCCAAATCATTTTATTTCGGGCATGACAAGTGGTTTGATCGCAATGTTTTAAAAGGTGAGAGGCGAGGCGTAAGCCTCACCCCAAAAAACCCCAAGAGAAAAGTAATATAAAAAGTCTAATAAATTTATGCAAAAATAATCCAACACATTAAATAATGCAAAAAGGTCCCCATAATCATTAAATCCAAGTAACCAACAAAAAATAAAGATGCTGCTTTTTAATTACATCCACAATAATTTAACTACAACAATATATAAATAGAGTTACCTTCGCATAATTTTGAAAGATAAGTTTTTTTTTTTAAAATATGAAGAAGCAGCTGCTCTTTTAAAAAAACAGATCATTTAAAAAGCAGTGAATTTAAAAAAAAGTGAATTTTAAAAACAGATCGTTTAAAAAAAGCATTTGACCTTTAAAACTAAACAAAAAACAGATTTCTTGCTAAACATAAAAGATATATCGCTAAAAACCAAAAACAAGTGTTAATACTACTGAAAATATAAAAAAGTTAAGATTTCTCGCAAAAAACCAAAAGCGAGTGGGAAAAACAACCAAAAACAAAAAAAAGTTTTGAAATACTACTAAAAACCAAAAACGAGTGGTCGGGAGAGACCTAAAACCAAATCGAGTGAAAAAAACAAAACAAAAAAAGCTGCCGACATAAACGAAAAAGGGAAAAAACCTACTAAAAACGAAAAATGAAAACGAAATGAAATTTGAGGCTTACCGTGGTCGGGAGAAGGAAACTGCTGGTCGGGAGAAGGTCAGGAGAAAAACGGTTGGTACGAACTCTTTTTTTTTTTTTTTCATACGCAATTATCCTCTTTGCGACTCAAGGCAGAACTCCTCATCCCCCCCGAGGCGTAAGCCTCAAAATTAAACCTTTTCTGCGATATGCCTCGAGACGTACGCCTATCTTTAAAACATTGGTTGATCGGGAATACACCAAAATTTCATAATATATTTCCACGAAAAATTCGTTATTTATTCTTCCCCACTATCCGATTATCTAGGTAAACATGAAACCCATTATCAAGATTAATCAAAGAGAGAATAATATATTCTCAATCATTCAGACTAATGAAGATGAACTACTACGGGTATTAAGAAGAGTTCCTCGAGACCAAAGAACTGAAAGGAATAAAATTAAATTTAGCAAGATTAAGTCTAGGATAGTAAGCAAGGAATGATTTCCTACCCAAATATCTATCCTCCTGAGGAGAAGCAAAGTTGCAAAAATAAGAGCTTAAATGCCACTTGTAAATAATCCAAGGAACATGACAGGTATAGGAACCACTGAAGGTATTAAGTGAACTTCCATGGGAAGAGAAAAAAAGAACTTCGATACCACATTGAAATCCCACACCCCAACAGAGTTTTTCTCAAGAAGAAATCTCCAAAGCCATGGCACAGCCTTCAAATTTACTAAATGTTCACGTTATTCGGCCGTATAAAAATGACAATGATTTGGGGAGGCAATTGGTGAGCTGTTCCGTTCTTGCACCTTTCAAGTTAAAACCTCTTCACAATGTAAACTGAGTGTCAGGTCATTGGCCCATGGCTTCTCAAATTAATAAACAATGTGGAAACTCATGAACAAAAGTCCTACCTCATGCTCTGATTTTGGTAGGATAATTTTTTTCCCCAAAATTAATTTGCTACACCACTTTTTTTTGTTCCAGTAATTAAAGAGAAAAAATAATGAGTTATAATTACATGTGGTGGATATCTCATTCAGATACTGCAGATGGGTGATTTGACCCTTAAACTTATGAAACTCAAGATTTGCTGTCTGAGCCTGTGATTGTCTTGTGATCCAAAATCTTTTAAATGGCTTCTGTATCTTTTATATTTGGCAAAAAATGGTGAGGAGGATTTCATGCCTTCTCCATTTTTCATATAGGTTAATGATGGTCGATTACGCACTGCTGGTGAGGCTTCTCAGCGCAGTACAAAAGAAGACTGGGCCGAATGGATGAGACATTTTAGCATCGAACTTCTAAAAGAATCACCTGCTCCGGCTTTACGTACCTGTGCTAGGCTTGCACAGTTACAGGTGCAGCTAACTGTTCTCAATGAAAGTTGTTTTCCTTTGAAATCATGATTCTGATCTTGGGTGTTGGCAGCCTTTTGTCGGGCGGGAGTTGTTTGCAGCTGGTTTTGTTAGCTGTTGGTCAAAATTGGTAGAGGCTAGTCAACGGCAACTTGTTCGAAGTCTAGAGATGGCTTTTTCTTCTCCAAACATTCCTCCTGAAATTCTTGCAACTCTTCTCAACTTGGTAAGTCTTTTTGTTCCTTTAATATGGAGCAGTTTCCTTGCATTCTCAACTTGGAAGGTTTTTAAAAGATATTTTCTTTTCATATTGCGCGTGGTTGGCTCGTAAGATTATTAAAAGATATTTTTTTACTCATCTGTGTCTATGACAGTGAGAGTGATTTAAATGAGAAACTCGATGACAATTGACAAGCCAAATTATTATGTAGTAATGCCTTTCTTGTGTGTGGACAGCAGATCAGTTTTATTAAGCAGTTCTTGAAATGTTCTTTTCAGGCAGAGTTCATGGAACATGACGAGAAACCCCTCCCCATTGACATCCGTCTCCTTGGTGCTCTTGCTGAAAAGGTGTCATTCTTCAAAAAGGAGTACTGTAGTCTTAGAACCATACTCTACTGTAATACTTTTTGTTGTGCAACAGTGATGTCTTTGACTTATGAACTCTTCATTTCAGTGTCGAGCATTTGCAAAGGCTTTACATTATAAAGAGATGGAATTCGAAGGTGCAATCTCCAAGAAGATGGATGCCAACCCTGTTGCTGTAGTCGAAGCTCTCATTCATATAAATAATCAATTGCATCAGCACGAGGTGTAATTTCAACTCTAGTAAAGTTGAATTATTAGCTGCACCATGTTCTTATTTGACAGTGTTTTATTCTGGTCCATTCCACATTCAAATGAGCCCTATCTCAATTAGCTCACGTGTATATTATTTTAGGCTGCAGTTGGAATATTAACGTATGCCCAACAACATTTGGATGTGCAACTAAAGGAGTCATGGTACCATTGATCTTCTAACCGATCCTTTTATCTATGTTTACTATTCTAATTTAGTAATAGTAGAATTTCTTGTGTAAAACCATAGCTTCAATGTACCTTATGTGGAACTCTCTTGTCATGCATTTTCTTTTTTTACAATGTTTCCAATTTATGTACTAACATAGGCGTTGCACATTTCAAGGCATGAGAAATTGCAGCGGTGGGATGACGCCCTTAAGGCATACACTGTGAAAGCCTCTCAAGCGTCAAGTCCACATCTTGTTTTGGATGCTACATTAGGTTTGTATTATAAGGCATACAACAAGTAGTTGCTTTAGTTCTGCATGACGAATATTTTCAGAAAAAGATGTTAATAGATTGGATTTATGCTTGGCAATGCCAAATGAGTGAACACGTCTCGCTGTTTTTGAATGTTTTTACTGCTCAACTGGGTTGTGATTTGAGATTTCATTTCAATGCAAGCATGGTTTTTTTGAACATGTTCTTCCTGATCATCACATTTAATCCGCACCCTGTGCACCTAATGGCCCCAATTTCATCATCTATGAACAAAAATATGGATATAAACTATGTAGGTCTTTCACCTTCACGCATATTTCGTTGTCGATTTGTTCCCTTGGGCCAAAATTTATGCTGTAGGTCCTCGTGTGATTCTAGGGCTGTAAAACAAACCAAGCTATTCGAGCTCGACTCGTGTTCGTTCGGATAAAAGCTCGTTCAAGCTCGGCTTGTAAGGCAAACAAACCAAGCTTGAACAAAATTTTAAGTTTGTTAGCTTATTGAGCTCGACTCGAATTTGGCTCGATTTCAAATAATTATATGAAAATAGCGTAAAAAATTCATGCTACTCGAGCTCAACTCGCTTCGTTTGGATTAAAGCTCGTTTGAGCTCGGCTCGTGATGTAAACAAACCAAACCCGAACACATTTTTAAGCTCGTTAACTTTTTCAAACCAAGCTTGAGCATCCTACTGTTCGGCTCGGCTCGTTTACACCCCCCTATGTGATTCCCACTTGTTGCAATCCTTGTTTGTTTTGGTCTTCCTCTTGTGATTACAATTTCATTCAATCTGTTGTATAACCTGCACTACAAGCTGAGCTAGTTTCATTATATTTGCTTCTTATTGATATTTGCCTGCCTTTCTTGAAAGCTGAGTATGTAAGTTTTTATGGAGGCCTTACTACACTAGTTTTATGCCTCATTGACCATGCTTATGATTTAACAATCTTTTAGGTTATTATTTTTAAGCATAGGTGGTAACTAACCTCCAATCCTAAGGTTTTAGTACTTTATCCTTTTCTTTGAATCAAATAATTTATATGTATATTTCTTGTGCTAAAGAGAATGCCTTGCCCTTCATGTGTGTGTATGCTTTCTTTAGGACGGATGCGATGTCTTGCTGCACTCGCTCGCTGGGAAGAACTTAGCAATCTTTGCAAGGAATATTGGACTCCTGCTGAGCCAGCTGCTCGACTGGAAATGGCACCAATGGTTTGGTTCTTCTTTTTATTTTTTTATTTTTTTATTTTTTTTCTTAATTGACTGTAAAAGATATGTTTCCTGTTTTTATTGAAGTGAGTGACATGGTTCTTTTAGGCTGCAATTGCTGCCTGGAACATGGGTGAGTGGGATCAGATGCAAGAATATGTTTCTCGCCTAGACGATGGTGATGAAACAAAACTTAGGGTTTTGGGTAATACTGCTGCTACTGGAGATGGAGGTAGTAATGGTACATTTTTCAGGGCTGTTCTATTAGTCCGCCGGGGAAAGGTACTTCTATTTCTTTCTCTGTTATCCGTTTACTTAAATATGTTCTCTTAATTATTTTCTCATTTTTGTTATAATGGTTCCAGTATGATGAGGCACGCGATTATGTTGAGAGAGCAAGGAAATGTTTGGCAACTGAGCTTGCTGCTTTGGTTAGTTCATTTCACCCCTCACATTTTCTCCAATTTGACAGATCTATCTAGAATCTGTGAGACACAACTCAGATATTAATATGGCCATTTTACACCCATATTTTTGTAAATATGCAATATGGAAAATGACACTGAGGGGATGCAATCCATGTACAAAGAATTTAAGAGAGTATCGGTACCCCCGTTCCCGTATCGAACACCATCACTCTCTGACACTCCAGCTCATCTTTCAATTGCAGTTAAGAGATTCTTAAATTCTCTCAAATTTTGACATGCTGGAGAACATGCTCAAACACATTTCAGGGACAGTAAAAAATGAGCTTAAAATGTTACTTTAGCTTAAAATGTTACTTTTGTTGGTTGTACCGTCTTCTTTCTAATTGAAGGGATGAAGGTATAATATCAATAAAGTATTGAAACAATGGTAATTATTTTCTTTTGGTAATGTAATATGAATATTTGTGTAGGTGTCGCTGCCCTACCTTTTATTAAAAATCCCGTCTCTGACCGACCGTGTTGGCTCGCCTGTCACAGACTTCATAGGAGTCTGAGCAGTCAACAATTGTGGATCAAGATATGCATATTTCACTGGTGGATATATTAGTTCTAAAGATGTGTATTATGCTGGTGATGTAAATCTGGACATAAGGAATTGTGGACCAAGATCTGCTCCACCATCTCATCGACCCACTTGCACATGTAGCTGTTATTTGGAAGAGCTCTACCTCTACTCGTCAAATTATGTCTTTTAATTATTTTTGAAGCCGCTGTCCACTTAGGAAAGTTAAATGATTTTAGCTTTGTAAATAGTTTCACAATGAACAGTAGATGTTTACCCTCGTGTCAGCACTTTTTGCGAAGAGCTTAGCTCAAATATCTCTCTCTTAAATGGGTCCACCTCCATGAGTCCTCCCTAGCATCTGCAAAATACATTCATGGGTAATATTGAAACTGTAAAAAGGTTTCCATCTTCCACTCCGTCACTCTCCCATATTTAGAGCGTAGCACTTCATCATTTACCATTTATCGAGCATTTTTATCTTGAAAAATTCCTTATTTGCCAGAAAATGGATTAATTTCGTCACATATAGCTTATATTCTGTTCATCATGCAATTCAAGATAAATTTGTCTTGAGCTTGATTAGAAAAAGCATTGTCAAATGGAAGTCTGGTAAGATTACTTTGAAAACCTGCGTGGCACATGGCTATCATCTATCTAATCTTGCGTCAGACTCTTGTTAAACTGTCAATTCATGGTGGAATCTCCACATAATCTTGTAACAACTCCTATTTTTTCACATACTGGTTGGCCATTTTAATACACCGAAGATGGGGGCGTGTTAATCAATTTATATCATCCTTAACATCAAACACAATAATAATAATTGAAGTGAATTTAAATCCATCCACAACATGGGATAACGAAACGATAGAATATAAATCTCGAATAAATAAGTGTCTCAATTATCCAACATAATCATGGTTCAAAGTTCCGGTATCTATTCCCGTATCCGACCCCCAATTGGCGGCAAAAGTGGTGACGGTGATATGGATGGGCAAAGTGCCCTCCAAAACTTCGCCTACAATGGTAGAATAAGAAGAGGAAACAATAAAAGCTACGGATTGTAGTGTTTTGGAAGGAGAAACGAAGATGGAAAAGGGTTTTTGCAAGTTTTTGAAAGCTCTAAACACCCTCTCAATGGAAAATTCGTTCTCGTGAGAAGAAATAAAAATGATGATGAATGTTTGAAAATAGGAGGCCAATGGTATTTATGTGATAAGGGTGCGCACGCCTGGCAGTTTAAAGATAGGGGTAATCATTACCCATATCATACAAAGAGATTTCCCAATGCAATACATGTCTCCTCGAGACAATAATCGTCGTCCTAAGAACGACTCTTTGACGGAGCATTATGTTCACACAAAAAGTAGTAATGATTTCTTTTGGATTCTCCTCGAATTCCTAAAGATATCTTTTTCCAAATAGCTCTTCATCTTCAACCACAAGAAGACTTTTGTACGAGGGGGCTAATGTAGAGGGGTACCCATTTAACCCTCCCATAAAAGGTAGACTTGTGGCAAGCAGGTCCAAAGCCTCGAGCAAAGTAATAACGGATGAGCAAGCCCAAAGTGGGGAGCAAGTCCAATGCAACATTAGGCGAGCAAGACAATATTGAGCGAGCAGGCCCAAGGCAGAAATAAAGCAATAACTGGCGAGCAGGTCTGAATTTCATATTTTCGTATGTGAAAAGAAGTACAAATATCTTCATATACCAAGCGCTCGCCATTGAGTGTTGCATCTGAAAAATTGTAACCTTTCCATGACATATAAGCTTAAATTCGGAAGTCTTTATTAGGCCTAATTTTGAGCCTACAAATGAGCTCAAAATACTACCCAAACTAATCCAATATCTAGCCCAAAGGTATACCTACCCCCTTTACCCAAATTAAAGCAATAGAAATACACTTTCGGGACTTTGTATCACTCTAGAGTCCGATCCAAATAGTAGTACCTCGTAACTCACGGTAGTACCTCGTAACTGGCGTAAAATAAAATGCACACATACTTATTTTACGCGTAACCACATATAGTCAATTCTCACTTAATTAATTACACTGATTAGTTAAATAACACATGCGGCACAAATAAATCACATAACATGCAAAATTTAATAATCATCTAAATTATGCATTTTATTAATAACAGTTCACACAAGTAATAGTTACTATCCTTTTATTAATTTATTCTCGCAATTAATAAATAATAAATGAATACCATAAAATACGGGGTATTACGAAGCTAAATATATTTATTGTTTATGTTTTCTTAGATACCTGGTAAACGGGATTCATTTTTAAAACTAGTTTCTTTTTTCTTGAAAGGGATAAGATTTTTGTTTTGACAACATGATTCAAACCCTAGATCTAATATGTTCCCTGTTTTTAGGTTTTGGAGAGCTACGAGCGTGCATACAGCAATATGGTTCGCGTTCAACAGCTGTCAGAGCTAGAGGAGGTATACTTATTTTTATTTTTTCCTGCAGTAGCTTTACTGCTTTGAGTAAATTTATTTTAAGCTAGAAGGCCATGGTTTGGTGATAATCGTATACACATATTTTCTATTAGGTCATTGATTATTGCACTCTCCCAATGGGAACCCCCGTTGCTGAAGGGCGTAGGGCCCTTATTCGTAATATGTGGAATGAACGGATAAAAGGTGCAAAAAGAAATGTTGAGGTAAACATTCTTCTCTTTTCAAAGTTTTAATAGAGTTAAAAAGGTCAGATCCCAAAGCTATTGAACCTTGTGCATTCAAGTCGCGACTTTTCATAATGTTTGGAATCTTTTACAGGTTTGGCAAGCACTTTTGGCAGTCAGGGCTCTTGTGCTACCTCCCACGGAAGACAGCGAAACCTGGCTTAAATTTGTTTCTCTTTGCAGAAACAGTGGCAGGATTAGTCAAGCTCGATCTACTTTGGTTAAACTTTTGCAGGTCAGTGCCACATGTCTATGACGACTAGCAATGATATGCTAAATATGAAGTTTATTTCTGTTTATATTTTATTTGTGTGATTGCATCACTTTCACTGTTTGTTTATTCAGTTTGACCCTGAAACAACTCCTGAGAATGTACGGTATCATGGACCTCCTCAAGTAATGCTAGCCTACTTAAAATACCAATGGTCTCTTGGGGAGGATCATAGGCGTAAAGAAGCCTTTAGTAGGTTGCAGGTCTGCTATAAATCTTTCACTTTGGATCTAAAACAAGAAATGATCACCACACAACTAACATTATATTTGTCTTGTATGTATTTTTTTGTCTACCACTACTTTGGAATATTTATTTTATAGGATCTAGCCATAGAACTTTCAAGTACACCGAATCATCAACAAACCACACCGACTAACTTAACGGGGGTTTCCAATGTACCGCTTGTTGCTCGTGTGTATCGCAAACTCGGAGCTTGGCATTGGGCACTTTCTCCCGGATTAGATGATGATTCTATTCAAGGTACTGACCCTGATGATTTCACCCTTCATTCAGCCTTAGATTTCTTTTAATGTATCACAGATTTGACTGACGATTGATATCAATGCTTGTAGAAATCCTTAGCGCATTCAGGAATGCCACCCATTACGCAACCAAGTGGGCAAAAGCATGGCATAAGTGGGCCCTATTCAATACAGCCGTGATGTCTCATTATACGTTGAGAGGACTTCCTAGTATTGCAGCTCAATTTGTTGTTGCTGCAGTCACTGGATATTTTCACTCTATAGCTTGTGCAGCGCATGACAAGGGAGTAGATGATAGTTTACAGGTTAGTAATTGCATTGAGCTAAGAGTTTCCTAATATATAATATTTATCTTAAGAATGTTTTTATTTTTATATGCGTTTTTTGTGAGTAAGAGTACCTTTACTCGAGCACTTTATCTGCTATATATCTTTTACATGTATTCAGCTTTTCATTTATAATTAAGAGTATGATTTAAAGTACTTCGGCATCTGTAAGAGGAAGAACATAATCTTAAGTATTCATTGCATGCTGGAAACATATGTATTACCTCATTTATCAGTGATCTTGCGCGGTGGCATTCATCTAATTCCATCCTGATAAGTCGTTTAAAAGTGGAGCTTGTTAGGTTGTTAAGGTTTCCTTTATTATCCTATGTTCTCAGCTATTATTAAATTTATCCATTTTAATTGATTTGTTCAGGTTTACTACTCCTATCATGGTCGTTACTAAAGTTCTTCGATTTCTTTTATAAACTTTTATCTTCTTAAGTTTAAGAAATTTTGTTAACTTTCTAGCACATCTAGCAATCACATCGGGATCATATCACCATCACTATTCGAATCCGACACATCCTCGTTTCTAGCTATCAAAGCTAAACTCTTTTCTTTATAGGATACATGTTCATCTCATAGATTTGGAGATCACCTACAAGTTCTTGGACTCTTATTGTGTCAACATCACTAGAGAGTTCAGGGACTATCACATAGTGATATGAACAATAACAGTATATCAAGGCATATATTCGAAAATTCGAATAACCTACACTCACGAAATAATAGTGATGTAGAATGACCTATCAACACTCCATGGGGGTTTAGCTTGCTTAGTATAGATTCAATCCAATGTCTTTGGCTGCGATTTAATTGAAAGATTGCAGCAACTAATATTTCTAGGGATCCTCTATTCGGTCACCTTGTTTGACAGTTTAATATGTATCACTCAGCAAATTCTTTTATCAAGTGTCAGGCTTTCTCACCGGAGTCGACTCTGGTTAGTTTTTATTTCGATTTGCCTGCCTTATAACTGTTTCTTAAGCTTGAAGTAATTTTCTTCAAGTTGTCCTCACTATAATCATGCTCTTGCTTTCCATACTTATGTCTTTTGGAATATGAAAACTGTAGCTTGCTGGCCAGAGGTTTAGTTAGCTACTTTGTTGAGATTGCGGGCCAGGAGCCTTCTGCAGCTATTAATATTTTCTAAATATATTTGTATTCTCTCACTTTAAAGAAACAACTAACTACTTTGATTGATATTGAGATGGATTGACAGATGAAACCCTTATTTCGTGTGTTGTAGTGGGTTAATGCTTTCGCTGAGATTGATTACATCACAAAACCTTGGGATTTTGACAGCTGTAACTTACTTTTGACCATGGGATTTGTACTAAAACCTATGTAAACATGGTTCAAAGTATCGGCCGAGTTGACTCGGAATCGGAGGGTGGCGATACGATACCGAGACACGCTTCAAAAAAAAATACTGAATCGTGTTGTCTCGCCGAGATATTGGCCGAGGCAACCGATTCCAAGACGTCTCGCCGAGATATCGGCCGAGACAACCGCGACATCGGGCGAGACAACCGATTCAGGCGCTGAGAAATTTTTTTTCAACAAAAAAATAAAAAATGCTGAGAAAATTGTTGCGACATTATATATTTTTCCGAGGAACATGAAATTTTTTTGCGTCATTATTGGAACGACATTTTTTTAATTTTTTGATAAAATTTTAATCTTTTAAGTTTTACCATATTTCTTTGTTGTTAAAAATATATTGTAACATTTACAGGAACACCAGCTATATAAGTTTGTACACATAACATATATATGCAAAATAATTTTACACATTAAGATTAAATTAAACAATTGCAATAAAATTAAAATGTCACTAATATAAAACTAATAACATTCACTGTACATACAAATATTTGAACTTGGAACAAAATATAATATCACATAATGATGTCCAAAAATGGAAGAAACAAAGATTAGGGGGAAAAAATCTCCACAAGTCTAGTCTCGTCCACGAAGGTCAAACATCCTCTTCCACTTACATAAATTAAAATCAACAATTAGTCATTAATACGTAATTATTTAGAGATCTTAAGTAATTAAAAATTAAAATTAGTACATTAGCAATATACCAAGTTTGCCGCGCTTCAATATAACCAATTGTACAATGCAATGCATATTAAATGATGATTTGAATGTATATGATTGGCTCACGTTGTTAATATTATTTTTTTGAAATTTTCTATATTTTTTTCGGAATTTTTTGCGCTCTCTAAATAGCATATCTTTGTGTATCGCCCGATACCGCAACCGATACCGCGACCGAGTTGAAAATCGAGTGTCCGATACCGGGACCGATACCGAAACTTTGAACCATGTATGTAAAGGTCATGTATTCAGTCTGGGAAAAGGAGAGGGACGGGGAGAGATAGAGAGAGGTAGCCTCTATTGTACTTTAGGGATTGAAAGATAGTGGAAATCTCCAATACGCTTTAGGGCTTGAAAGTTACAGATAATTTTACCCCTATTTTTTTAATAAATACTACATATTGTGACACCCCGCCTAATTAAATACCGGGCGATCACTCCTTTATTAAATTAAAATCAAGGTGAACAGTTGGTTCATTCTTAGCATCACTGTCGCAAAGTAACTTTTCCAATTAAACACCCTAAATAATTAAGCTAAGTGTCAAAACCATTTGAAACCTTACATCCATTTTATTAAATCCGATTATAAAACCTTTAATCATTAACATATTAAGAGTCACACATTTAGTATAAGAATAAAAATGAACATTCAAGAATTTAACCATCAATAATAAATCCCAACATTTACAACACTAAAGGAAAATATCCTGACAGTAATAAATCCCGAAATAAAAATGCTGAAAGTAAAAAGAATTACAGTCTCTGATAATATCAACTAAATAATGGAAAAGGGCGTCACATGCCCCCACTGGATAAAGCTGAACTAGAAGTAGAGTCAACAACGAGGTCGTCTAAGCAATGGCCTGCAACTCCCACTAAAGCTACAGCACGTTCCATCCAAAGAATCCTAAGCCAGACGCCCTTGTGGCTGGGCACCTGTAATATATATATATATATACACAAGGGAGAAGAGATAACAACAAACGGGTCAGAGCCCGAATGTAAAACAGTTTTAAAATAGTTTAGCAAGTATTTAAAATGTTTACCGGCTAATGCAACAGTCATATTAGTATGCGACACTCTCTTGAGAATTCTCACCTCTCATCTAGTGTGCACGTCTATCGTACTAATGAACCCCATATATCTCTCTAACTTATTCTCCATAAGTTTTAACACGTGAAATTAAGGTTATGATATTCACTTTAGAAAAGTCTATCTCTTCAAGATTTCTTCCGTTATTTAGAATAATTCCGTATTGTTATAATGTTTCCGAATACTTACAGTGAAGTTGATGAATTTCATAATATACTCAACTACTATTTTACTCAGTAGAAAGTTCTCATATAGTTACACGTATATATATTAATCACTCGTATAATATATATATACAAACAACACCCCACATAAAATATATGGTGCTAGACTTCCATATATAAGTATATATATATACCGATCACTCATAAATTATATATATATACTAACGGCACCCCACATAAAAACTATGGTGCTGGCATACTCTGCTATCAAGTCCCTGTATCACACAAACTAAGGGAAATACTAGTTCGGAATCACTCTCGAACTGTATTAACACAAACACAAACAACATTGAGGCGAAGCATAGATTCCAAGTCTTTAAGAGGTCAGTACATACCCTCACGTCTCTTAGGACCGTCCGACCATCGATCAGATAGCCTGTACCAAGGATATCTATCTTCTAGGGTACGAGTCAATATCCCCCATAAAGGCACATCGAGATAAGACTGTCCCAACGCGGTAACCTCAGGGATAGCAAGTAGCGCGGGTACGATTTTTACACAGAAATAATATATGCACAATCACATCGTCATATATAAATATGTATTCACATCCACATTATTAAATTAGGTACTCTCACGACCCAAAATTTTCATTATCCGTTATTACACGTTTTACTCCATTATATCGTATAACGGCCTCATTCCGTTTTATTCTCGTAATTAATTTATTCTAAACTCACTTCTTGTCACTCGAAGTGTTTTCTTAATCTAAGTACAATTTCAGTAGGTCCTCTCTCGCCTTCTAATCCAACTTATTAGATGTTTCGATTATTTAATCAACACACGTATGATTTCTTAAGTCTGAAAGTCTCCCCGTTTACCCTTTATTTCCCTTCACATTAAAGTTCCACTTTATGGGATTTCTCTTGACCCTACTGGTCCTCTTTATGTTCCATTATATTCTAGCAACCCTAATCAAGGTTTACTACGCATAAAATCGGATTAAGCTAACACGAGCAAAAATGCAGTTTTCCCAAGAGGGTCGATCGATCGATGAAAGGGGGTCGATCGATCGAACCTTCGATCGATCGATTCTCTGGGCTCGATCGATCGATTCTCTGGGCTCGATCGATCGATCAAGCAGTTATGGTGAAACTGCAGAAAACCCAGCTACGGAATTGTTACCCCAAACTCCTCCAAACCATCGTATTACAATCCCAAACTCCCAACAATTCATACTACAAGTATTGTATACCCATTTAAACAATATCCTACGTAACACATGCGAATTTTCATCATCTATAACAAGGAAAAATGATCAAAATCTTTATAACTCTCAAGAACCCAAATTTTTCTTTAACTTCGTTTCTTTAATTCTTTTTCCAGATTTTCTATCACTAATACCATGGAAATTCGTGGCTCAACCTCTACATGTGAAATGGATTTCCAGAAATATGATCTCTATCACTATAACATGCAATTTGTATCTCCAATTAACATTTTTCTTCAAGAACACTAATTCTAATCAACCTAAGACTAATATAAAAGGACTTGATAAAAGCAAGATAGATACATGCCTGGAAATTTAGTCTCTGATTTGTGGAAGAAAAAGGTGTGGTTGTGATCCCCTTCGCGCGATCTACGATTTGGCGGTGACGGCGGTGCAATCGGAGGTGTTCTTGGCCTAAACTCCTTGGAGAGCTTCTCCTCTTCCTCTCCAATGGCCTTCATTAGTTTTAGGTTGTGTTAACCCTAAAAGATGACACTTAACATCTGATATAAACCTTGCAAATTCGTGGGTTTAATTACCCAAAATTACGAAATGTCCAAAACGCCCTCCCGGGGTGCTAATTAAGCCTAAAAACGCCCCAAGACTCAAACTAAACCCCCGGGTACACTTTTCTGACTATCTCGACCCTTCCGGACACTTTGGCGCACTCAAAACGACCATACGAGCAACTTATAATTTATTCACTTTTATTAATCAACATTTAGTCCCGACACGACACAGGCGCGTCCCGACTTAAATTTCCATAATTGCCATTTTATTCACACGTGACAATTTTATAAAAATAAATCTCATATATTACTATACTCATCCAGTAACATTCAACAAATAACAAATTTCCA
The DNA here is from genome assembly GCA_949130495.1 of Sambucus nigra. Taxonomy (NCBI): domain Eukaryota; kingdom Viridiplantae; phylum Streptophyta; class Magnoliopsida; order Dipsacales; family Adoxaceae; genus Sambucus; species Sambucus nigra. Next base: position 547,745,760 of record OX422210.1, read on the forward strand.
ATAATTACTAACTCTCGTCACGCTAGTAAATATTAAAAACAACATTCCGGATTAAAATTAAATTAATTTATCTCAATTAAAATTAATAAATCCCATAATTTAAAAGCCATAAAAATATGGGGTATGCAATATTAAAATGGGTTATTTGGACCCTTTCACTCCATTAGTTATTGCCGTTTGGGGATTGGATCCCCCAAAAAACTAATGCACCATTGGCACCCAATTTCTATCAGATTCCAGTTACTTGACAAAATAACTGTTAGTCAATATTTTTTTCCGTGCTAAATTCCTATAATAACCTAGTCCCTAACCTGTAACCCATATGGCCATCTCTCTATCCTCCTCTTATATCTCTCCTTTATCCCAGAAATTGCTTCTGCACAAAAAAGTGAAATATCAAAAATAGAAAAATAGAAAAAAATATCATAAAACCAAAAATGCAAAAAACCTTAATACAGTCATGAACAAAATCATAAATCAACAACATAAAGAAGAATAGAAAATGTGAAAAAGGAATGACATTACCAAAAAAATAATAGTAAATAAAAAATGTAATAAGCAGAGGCAAAAAATGCAGGAAAAGGGAAAAAAAACTGGCGTCTCTGTCTCTCTCTCTCTCTCTCTCTATATATATATGTATATATATATATATATATATATATATGTGTGTGTGTGTGTGTGTGTGTGTCTAAATTTGAAAATGAGGAAAAGTCAGAAAAACGAAAAGAAATCAGAAAGTATAGATTTATATTTAAGTAACTGATGGGCCTATTTAATTTCAGCACGTATATTTAATTTTTAGTATTTTATTATGAGTAAATAAATATTAGCTATTATCAATGTTTAAAAAGGCGCAAGAGGCGTACGCCTCGAGGCGCGCCTCGAGGCGAGGCGCTGAAAAAACGCCTCGAGGCTTAAGCCTCAGGGCTGAATTTGAGGCTTACGCCTCAATGCGCCTCGAGGCTTACGCCTCGATGCGCCTCACGCCTCGCCTCACGCCTTTTTCCTGAGGCGCGGGAAAAAAAAAAAAAAAAAAAAAAAAAAACATTCATTTCAAAGTCTGTTTTTTTATAGGTTAAAATTCTTCATTTTTCTAAAATTGCACCTAACTTAAAAAAATGTTGTTTTAATCTACTAACTCTTATTCTTTTTTTATTTTAGTTTAGTTTTAAAGTTGCACTTAATTTTGTTTTTCTTTACTAATTTGTTTGAAATAAGTGTATAAATTTGTTTGAGACTATATTTTGTTACAAATATATAGTTTGTTTGAAATAAATGTACAAAATTAACTTCAATATGACTTTTTTTTAAAAGGTTTCTATTTTTTGGTTTTCAACTTATATTAATATGTTTTAACTTAGGTTAATATGTTTTATTATTTTTTTAATAAAGTTGCTATTTTTTTAATCTTAGCTTGAAAATCAATGTTTTTTTAATAAATTTGATTGTTAAGTTGCATTGATTAATTTATTGTCATAATATAAAAGAACCAATATGTGAATGAAGCTAAAAAAATGATTTTGCCAATACGATTTTGCATTGATTAATTTATTGTCATATTTAAAATAACCAATATGTTCAAATTGATTTTCTTTTTCTAAAAAGTTATATTGGGGGGAACAAAAAAATGTCAAACTATGTGAAAAAGCCCTCAAGGATGTTTTTTTTGTAGTTTTATTTTATATTTCTTTGTTATTTTATTTTTATGGTTTTATTAGTATTTTTTTAATATTATTTTGCTCTTTTTTTTTTCTTTTCGGTGAGGCTTACGCCTCAAGCGCCTCGAGGCTTACGCCTCGCCTCGCTGCGACTAAAACGCCTCGCCTCGCCTTTCGCCTTTTTAAACATTGGCTATTATCTAATTTATCATTAGTATTATTTATTACAGATAATTATTTGGTATTAGGTTCCTGTTATAATTAGGTTATATAGTTCCGTAATTTAATTAGGAGACTTGCTCCCAAGTTTAGGATTATCTATATATAAGTCCTTTGGCCATCACTTTTAATCAACTTATTATTATAGAGATTATTGATTTACGAGATTTGAGAAAGAAGATTTGAGAGAAAATATGGTTTGATTAATATTATTATTTATGTGTAAATTTTGTTGCATTTCACATTAAAATGCCATCAGAGCCAAAAATGCTCTTGGTTGTGTGTATTATTTTTTCATGTAGATCTGTCGTATGGAGTTTACCTCAGAGGATGAGCTTGCTGAGGTGTTTCAGCAATAGTTCGTTCCATAAAGGGCGAAATTTAGCTGTAGAGTCATCCTATTGATGTATAATTTGATGAGGGATAGGGGGTATGTGCGTGGCTTCATCCCGTCCCGTCGCCACGAGGACCTCGGGCGACAAGCCGCCCCGCGAGAGGTCTCGCTGTTGTCGAAGACCTAAAAGCCAAAAATCTAACTATCTTTAGTAGTGTTTGGCAGTGTTCTGCTGATTACTGCCGGCTTGGGCCATGTTGAGCCCTCCGAGTACAGTTCTTAGGATGACTCAGTATTGGAGTCCTGTGAAGATGACGGCCTCACAGCGAGGGCGAGGCTCAGTTAAAAAAATTTGATGAACAAATAAAGGTTTTGAAGGTAAAATAGCGAAGGGAATCCATATGAGTGCAACGGTTTGAAGAAATGGGACTTTTCCTACCCACGAGGCGGGTAAGGCTTGGAAAACCACCGAATATGAATAGTCTATCAAATCGCTACATCATCCACCAGCAAGCATAAAATATCCCTTTTTACCCTTGTCGGAGCAATTCTGACGGCCCCTGGTCATGTTCTCCACCAAACCCCCCAACTGGCTCCCAAAGAAATGTGTTTCCAACCAAATCCATCCGACAAGATGCTGCGACCCCCAGCCTCCGAACCACTTCTGAGATGCCTCCTACCTCTTAGATCTAACCCAACAGAGGGTCGAGAGCCTTCGCCAGCTTGAACGAACAACTCTAGGCCCTTCTAACCCATATCTGTTTGATGATCTTCCTCATGGACCCACATACCGACCGAGCAAAACCAGTAGCCGTCCATGCTTTTCGGCGACGAACGGTGCTTGTCCGACCTCCGTTAGCCCCATTATTGGTTGGATTGGGTAGATAATCATTTTGGGTTTGTGTAGAAGTGGCAGCTAGGGTTTTTCGTAATAAGATGGGGATTTTAAGTAAGGTCGGGTCGGACTTCAAGGCTGTATTTGCTGCTCAAGTGGACTTTGTTCGACTTTGACCCATTTTAAGAGACAAACTGATACGAAGACAACAGATTTACACATGTTAATTACACACACATGAATGAAATGCTGAATATGAAATCTCCATTGATTCTCTCTAAAACAAATTGATAGTAATGAAGGTTAAGCACCTAGGAGTCTTTTTATAAGCATAAAGGCCCAAAAGGCTAAAATACCATAACTAAGTAATGAAGAAAATAAAAATGAAATAATATGAATGACACACTTTGGTGCTAATTTCCTCCTCTACGAAGCATTGCCATATCCTCCTAAAGATAGTTATTGTAAGAGGGTACTTTAGATTATATATGTGGAGGCGTAACCCCTATTGAGTATGGTAACCACGGGTTAAATTAGCCAACACCCTAGACTAATTATAGGAAACACACACACAAAACTCAATGAAGATGGACTCAGTTTAAACTCACAAAGCCTCTCGTGTATGACTCAGGGAATAATAATGAACTTTAGAAGTGACTTAGCTAGAGGGAGAGGGAAAATAAGCACCCTAGGTACATCCTGGTAGGCAGGTAGCAACACACCAAACTCCCTCAAGAATCTCTGTCAAATATTAAAAGCTTCGCAATAAATGACAATGGTGAGTTAGTGAACTCTCTAGTTTGCAATGACTCTTTTTCTTAATTCTCCAAAAAGATCATCCCCTCCTCAAAGGTGGTTGGGGTCCTTAAATAGCCCCCCACACCACCCCCGAGGCAACTCAGTCATTAAAGAGTATGAAAGACATCCCTCATACTTTATGTCACAACATTAAATGCCTGATGCACTAGTTGTCTCCACGTCATAAACATTAAATGCCAAGACATGCCTTTTGCCTATCCACTGTGTGTCAGGGGTTTGTTGTCGCAGAGGTGGTTCACCAACTACCTGACAGCCCCGAATACCACAGCGGTTTACTCAAGTGTATGTCTGACAAACGTTTAGATGGCTAGTGACATCACCCATAGTAGATGTGACATTAAGTATAGGGTTGTTTGGTCCATAACTTAATGCCCGATAGAACTCCAAGCTGCTCCGCTTGAGGTTCCACGGTCAGGGTCCTTCGGTGCTTTACCAGGTGTATCTAAGATGGTCAGGACAAGCCCCAACGGTGCCTTACTTCTCAATCCTCCAAACCAGGTCCCTCTAAAGTTCCCACAGTGAGGTCATTCGATAGAGCATGAAAGCTCTCCCAGGCCCTGCCAAGCCTGGTCTCTCGCGAGTACCGTTTGACCTCATACAAACCCTTCCATTATTATCGTTACGTCATTACAATCGTTAAAGCTTACAGAAATCAATAATGAAAGTACGATGTGATTAAAACCACAAGCTAAAATATGAGTTGCCACGCTGAGCTGCCTCACCAAGGTGTCACGCTTGAGTTGCCATGCTGAGCTGTAAGCCCCCTCTACATTTGCCCCCTCGTGGAGAGATTTATTGGGACAAGAAATGTCTGCACGAAATGGCTCATCTTGATGGATTTTTCTTTGTGTAACCGTTGGAACATCTTCTTCGTTGTGGCTCCGTTGGGTAAGTCTGACAAGGAGATTGGCGCCAAAACTCAAACTTGCTGAGCAAGGCAACGCTTCCTGTTCTCTATGCATCATTTCATTAGTGACGTGCGCTGTCTTTTCAACTGTCACAGCACTTCCCGAAGTGCCACGTGTTCTTGTGAAATGATTACAGGCGGCCGTGCACGTGCGAGGGTGGGAAAATCTAAACGCCAAACTCGAAAGTCTCAACAGCCATTTTTTTTTTTCAAAATACTTTGAACCTTAACCACGTGGGCCTAAAGGGTCTGCTTCTACTTCTTCTTTCCTACTTCATCGTTACCTTCTTTCCTCAGACTATCGCTTCTGTTCTTATAAAGAGAGAGAGAGAGGTAGATACGCCATTGTTGCAGAGAGTTATAATCACTACTTGTGATCGTTCGTCTCCAGTGTTGCCTTCAATCCCTTTTTTCTCAAAACCTTCTTTGTTACGGCTTCAAGCACCATTTCTGCCATGGCGTCTTCAAGCGACCCCACCATTTCTGCCACCAGTGTTCCGTCTGCCACCACCACTGCTGCCTCCGCCCGGGGTGCTGCTCGCCAAGAGCAGCTGAGATTTTACCGTCGCTCTCCCGTTTTTGGGGAGGGTGATGGCTTTGCTGTTGCCTGTAAGGCTGTTTGCTTTTCCTCCAAGTTTGACGCCCTGTTGCTGGGTGATGAAGACGAAGAGGTGTCTAAGTGGGGATTTTTGCCCCCAGAAGGAACTCTGAGATTTCGCTTAGAGCGAGGGGACTTTCCATGGTCCCACATTGATTTCGAAGCACCCGGGGGATCCCCCGCCCACTTTGCTGCCTGGAACTCGCACATGCAGAGTTCCTATGCTGATATTCTTACCAAGATTGGACTGCAACGGGCTAAATGGTTTGGTGAGTTCACCATTTCAAAGAACAATGCTGCCCTTCCTGTCTTGATCTCTCGATGGAACGTGGATACTCATACGTTCATTGCTGCCTGGGGTGAGTTTACCATAACTCTGGAGGATGTGTGTGAGCTCTTGGGCCTCGATGCAACAGGCCATGAGCCCTACACCGATGAAGCTCTTGATGCTCAAGAGACTGCGGATCGTTCTGAGTTGGATCGCATATGCCGAAGCTGCATCGGCTCTTCCAACAAAGCTACTTTTTCTCCCCTGATCAACTATTTCTTCCAGAGTTCCAGCGAAGGCAGCTCTTCATCAACTGCCCCTGGTCAAGGTACTTCGTTGGAGCTTGCCGCTTACATTCTTGTGATTTTGTCCCGTTTCTTTTTGACGGGCAAGCCTAATGATCAGCCCCGAAGAGACCTCATCAACCTGTCCCTTCGCCTAGCTCGAGGCATAAAGCTTCCCCTGGCTGCAATTGCCCTGGGATCCTTGTACACCTGGTTAGACAGGACTTTATTCGACATGGAACGCTCTATTGGTCGTTATAACTTAGCCAATTTCGCCAATAGCGTGCTTCTGACTAGCTTTCTTTACTTCCGCTTTCCTGCCGTAGCGGCCAAGTCCAACCGACCTCCTTCGGCTGAATCAATTCTGCCTCCTCGGTCCTTTATTTACCATAAGAGGCAAAGCCGAAAGGAGTTGATTTCAGTGATTGATCGTTTTGAGAGCTTCGTTATGAGGCCTTATCAAGAAGAGGCCTTTTTTCACACTTGTAAGTTTTTTCATCCTGATGCCCGAATGATACGGGATCCCTCTCCTGACATCGAGGACCCCTCGCTGGCCGTAGTTCTTCTTCTTTCTCCTGGATATCTGCCCTCATACACCGAGTGGGGATACTCGAGCGAGCATTACAACCCCAACCGATGCAGCCGTCAGTTTGGGTTTGACCAGGGGGTGCCACGTCCAGTTTTCCAATCGTCAAACCCCAAAGTCTCCTTTGCCGAGGCATGTTCGTTGTTTTCTTCAACTGCTGCGTGGGGGATATCCTCAGCAATGGCTGGGCGTGTCACCATTCCTAGTATTACTAGGCGTGGGGATGTGACCCCTCTTTTTGCCACCAAATATTGGCCCAGACAACTAGCTGAAATTGCTAAGTTCATCGAGCAAGAGCCAGTGTACCCTCCTGTTTGCTCATTTTCTGCCCTAGAGTTGGGGCTAAAGGGCAACTCTGTGCTTGGGATAGAGTTCCCTCTAAGTTCAACCCACAAAGCACCTCCCAAGGAGCTTCCCCCACTTTGTGCCATGGTCCCAGTTGCCACGCCTAAGTCAAAAACTGCTGCTGCAAAGAAGGCTGCCCCCTCTGCTGCAGCTACTACCGATGAGGGGGCTTCTCAACCTCTTGCTAAGAAAGCAAGAACGGCCAAGAGTGGGACATCAAAATCAAAGTCGAAGTCCCAGAAGCCCCAAACTCCCGTGGCAGCTCTTCCTATAGCATCCGTTCCTCCTCCCATGCCTGCTGAGATGGCTGAGCGTGTGAGGAAGGAGGCCCAGGCAGAACTGGACCGAATACATGCTGAGTATCAACGGCATGCGGTCGTTGCCCCTTCCCCCGCTGCTTTCCCCACGGTGGTGGTGGATCCTTCAGAGCCAACGGCCAAAAAGAGGAAGAGTTCCCGGGTTCCTCAAGGCGTCAGCATTAGTGCAGCTAGCTCGAGAAAGAAGACTCTGGGCACCAAGTCCCAGAAGAAACGGACTCCTGAAGTACGCCTGACCCCTGAGGTGCAATCAACCTCTGCCCCCTCAATTGCTGCCACTCCTCCCACTTCGCCCGTGGTTGTGCCCTCTCGTTCTCCTTCTGAATCGGAGGTATGCATTGCTGACTTAATTATTATCCCCTTTTTGCTTGAGAATGACTGTCTTTGCTTGTGTGTATGCTTATCCCTCGCCCCCTTTCTTTGACAACTGTTTTGCAGGGGGTTGAAATAGAAAAACCAGACTCGTCCAGTCCTCCCGTGAGCCCTTTTGTGGGGGGACGCTTCGGTGTACCTCATACCGATGTGACTCCTCCCCGTTCCCCCATGACAGGGCTTACGTATTCTCGTCGTTTAGTCAGCCAACGTGCGAGGGATGTCATTGCGGGAGGTGATGCCGTTGACCCTGCGAGTGCTTCCTCGCCTGAAGCGATGACCCTGCCCGAAGTGGAATCTCCCGAGATAACACCTTTGGTCCCTTCAGATTTACAGGCCTCATCCGAGGTTCCTCTGCCCCTTGTACTTACTGAGGAGAGTGAACCCGAGGTATGATGTGATCTGTAATTTGTTTGTTGTAGTTCTTTCAGTCATATTCTTTCCTTATTTGGCTTACTGAATTGTGATATGTTTTGGGTACCCCAGGTTGAAGTGTCTTCGTTGTTGGAAAGTATTCTTCTTCGAACGATGTTGATGAGACCCCCGACTGTCATTCCTTTGTTTAGCACCATAACTGAGGTAAGCAACACGTCGAGCTATTTCTTCATATTTTCTGTGCCCATTCTTCTTTTCTAACACTTGGCTTTGTGCACAGTTTTCTCCCGATCTTGCATCAACTCCTGTAGTGAGGGCCCAGGTTGGTGTGTTTACACCCCTTCCTGATGTGGCTTTGTTTGAGGGCTCCGTGTCCTCTCGTGATGAACCCCATATGCTTGCCCTTGTGCCCTACACGGGTGATCAAGTTTGGACAAGCGTGGAGGCTTCTGCGTCCAGGGATCCCGTTATGGCATCTGGGTTAATAATTGCTCCCCCAACGGTTCCTGTCCCTGTGGCTGCCTCAAATGCTCCCATTGTGACTGAGGTATATCTTTCCTCCTATCTTTTGTTAAGATTTTTCATAATCTCCATCCTATAATGTTGACTTAACAACGAAAGCGCTTGTTAAGATTTTTCACAAAACTCCACCTTATAACGGTGACTTAACAACGAAAACACTTGTTAAGATTTTTTTCCATAAAACTCCACCTTATAACGGTGACTTAACAACGAAAACACTTGTTAAGATTTTTCATAAACTCCACCTTATAACGGTGACTTAACAACGAAAACGCTTGTTAAGATTTTTCATAAACTCCACCTTATAACGGTGACTTAACAACGAAAACGCTTGTTAAGATTTTTCATAAACTCCACCTTATAACGGTGACTTAACAACGAAAACGCTTGTTAAGATTTTTCATAAACTCCACCTTATAACGGTGACTTAACAACGAAAACGCTTGTTAAGATTTTTTTTCGCAAACTCCACCTTATAACGGTGACTTAACAACGAAAATACTTGTTAAGATTTTTCATAAACTCCACCTTATAACGGTGACTTAACAACGAAAACGCTTGTTAAGATTTTTCATAAACTCCACCTTATAACGGTGACTTAACAACGAAAACGCTTGTTAAGTTTTTTTTCAATAAACTCCACCTTATTTGGGCTTTTCTTTTCAGGTTGCTCGGGGAGATTCGCCCCCAGTCCTCTCACCTGTAGGCTCGCCCTTCCGAGAACCTGATGCTTCGGAAAATTCTATTCATGATGATCAAGGTTCTACGACTGGTGCTGCAGTTGAGAGCGAATCTGGGTGTGAGGTCCCTCTTCCCGACCTAGCTCCTCACTCGTTCTGTCTCATGGTGCTTCGGCAATCTCCTCAAATGCCCGTCAACCATCGGCTGGTGATTGAACAATTGGTGGATCACCATCCTGAGACCTTCACACCGGATTGCCTGCGCTCAAATATTCATGTGATGAGTCACAGGCTGCAAGGCATGGCGATCGTTGTTGCTGAAATTGCTAGTACCCCCACTGCCAGTGTTACCAGATCCCTTCTCAACCAATTTCTAGGTTTTCTGAAGGAGTTGGGGCGTGATGGTTTCCGTTTTGACTGGCTTATCACGCATCTGAAGACTTTGAAGAACCAGCAACTGATCGGCCAGAGGGAAGTGTTGATAAGGTACCAGGAGGACCAACGGGCTGAGGAGGTTAAGTTAGCCGAGCTGGCACCTCTTTTGGAATCGGCCGATGAAGAAGTAACGAAAGCCGAAGAAGCTCTGCGTTTGGCTAAGCTAAAACGGGAAAAGCTCCTTATTGAACGCGCCCAGGCGCAAACCAGGCTAGAGGTTGCTGTCAACGCTCAAAATTCGTTTGCATCAGCTTCTTCGAGCCTCCCCGGGGATTTTTTCTCTTCCCCGGATCTGTGGTTTCTCCTAGCATAGTGAAACTCCTGTACATATTTTCTTTCTTTCATTCATGTAATTCCTGGGCAGTAGTTCCCTATTTTGCTTGTAATGCTCTCTTCTTTAATGAATGGAAGAATGTACGTTGTTTAATTTATCTCTGAGTTATGCTTGCTTTCATATCAATGTCTATATTTCATATCATCAGTAAAACTTGTATATTCATAATAAGAAGACCCAATACATCGATGGTACAAACAAACTGTCTACACATGATATACTTTCAGCCATTTATTGTTAATTTTGAATGGCCTATCTTCCTCCAACTTAGAAATTAGGCAATAACCTGAATCATGAGCTTCGTTCACGATGAAAGGCCCCTCCCAATTGGCTGCGAACTTTGGCAGAGGAAGTCCCCTAATGTGTTTCACTGCTGCCTTCAAAACGAGATCTCCCTCCACGAACCTCCTTGGTCTTACCATGTTGTCATATGCCCTAGAGAGCTGCTTTGTATACATTTGAAAATGTTGCATCGCGTTGTCTCTGTGTTCATCCAATGCCTCCAACTGCACATGCCTGTTCTGAGGGAGCATGCTGCTTCGCAAGGCGTATCGAGCCGAGGGAACTTCCAACTCTACTGGAAGAATTGCCTCAGCCCCATAGACAAGGGAGAACGGAGTGTACCCTGTGGGCTTCCTCTTCGTCGTTCGATAGGCCCACAACACTGTTGGTATCTTGTCATCCCACGATCCTGGAAAGTCCTCCATCGTTTTAGCCAAGATATTAACCAGAGTTTTGTTAGTTGCTTCAGCCTGACCATTCCCCTTCGGGTATGCTACCGTTGAAGTGTGATGAACAATGGAGTACTTGTCTGTGAGCATCGTTACTTCTGAGTTGACGAAGGGAGTCCCATTATCTGAGAGAATAACCTTTGGGATCCCAAAACGGCAAATGATATACTCTCTGATGAAGCTACTCACTACTCCAGCCGTGGCCCTTCTAAGTGGTATTGCTTCAGCCCATTTTGTAAAGCACTCCGTTGCTACCAGTATCCATATCTTACCCCTCGACGAAGGATGTATCGCCCCCACGAGGTCGAACGCCCAAGTGTGGAAAGGATAAGGCGTTGCCAGAGAGTGTAAGTCCACCGATGGGGCATGGATCATATTTCCATGAAGCTGGCAAGCCTTGCATTTTCGGACAAATTCGGCGGAGTCTTTCTCCATCGTTGGCCAATAATACCCCAACGTCATCAGCTGATCATATAACTTGGCCCCTCCCATGTGAGCTGGGTCATGGGCTTGTTTGAGGACCTCAGTTGCCTCTTCTTTTGTAATGCAACGCAACGGCCTGTTGAAGTACCCCCTTCGATAAAGCTGCCCCTCTTGGATATAGAACCTCGGGGCCCTTCGCCTTAGCCCCATCGCATCCAATTTCTCCGTTGGGACAATTCCATCCTGAATAAAGTCGATATAGGGCCGCCTCCAGTCTGTTTGGGCTTCAATGAAATGGCACTCAGCTGCTTCGAAAAATAGCTGACACTTATCACAATTCCGTTGTAGTTCTGCCGCATCCTGTTTCATTTTAGGCCAAAAATATCCCTCTCTTTGAATTCTCCTATAAAGAGGTATCTCAGTTGTTTCGCAGTGCTCCTCATGTGTTTTCTTCAACCTCCGCTCTGCTTCCTCTGGCCCAATGCATCTCGATAACCATCCCCCTGCATTTCTGAAGTAAAGATTTCCCTGGTTTTTAAAGTATTGGGCCAACTCTCTGAGTCCCATAGCTCCTTCGCCAGACTCCAGTTGCTTCCTGACCTCTCCTCTCCAACCCGCGTCTCCCTCCGTCGGTAGTATTGACTGTATCACCGAAGGAGCTGTTCTTCGTTGGATCGTAACAATAGTCGTATCGCTCCTCATGACCATCTTTTGAGCAATAGTGGCATAAGCGTCTGGATGTCGGTTCATTGTTCTGGGATGTCTTCTGATTTTGGCCCGATGGAACTGGCTGAGGAGCCTTTGAATGATCGTTCTGTACGGTGCCAAATTCATGTGTTTCAACGCATATTCTCCATTAACTTGCTGAATTACTAAGTTCGAATCACCCTTGATGCAGAGTGAACGAATTCCCCTTCGAAGAGCCTCCAGCAACCCTAGCACCAACGCTTCGTATTCTGCTTCGTTATTGGAGCAAGGGAAATCTAGTTTGTAGGAAAGGCAAATTTCCTCCGTTCCTTTTGAAAGGATGACCCCTGCCCCTCCTTTTTTTTCAGCCGAAGACCCGTCGAACTGCATCGTCCATTCCTCATCGGTTGTGTCCAGATAGTTGGCTTGTAAGTCGTCTCCCGGAATGTCTTCTTTAGGTGGTTCAAACGTTCCTGATGGAAAGATTGCCAACAGATCAGCATACGCCTGGCTCTTGATAGCACGAGGAACCACACACTTTAAATCATATTCGGAGAGAATAAGGAACCACCTAGCTGCCCTGCCAATCAAGATAGTTCTAGCCAACAAGTACTTAATAGGATCACATCTAGTTACAATATGAATTGTAAAAGACAGCATATAATGTCTAAGTTTTTGTGCTACAAAGACTAAGGCCAAACAATGCCTTTCTAGGCTGCTATATCTAATCTCCGGCCCATGTATGATTCTACTGAGGTAATACACTGGCCGTTCTTGCCCGTCGATCTCCTGTGCCAGCAAAGCTCCAACGGACCTTGTAGTGGAGGTGAGGTATAGCTGCAACGGTGCTCCTGCCTGTGGAGGAACCATGATTTGTGGTGACACGAGCAGTTTCTTCAACTCATCGAGGGACTCCTGGTGATCCTTTTCCCACCTGAACTTTGTGTTCTTTCGCAGCAGTTGCATCAACGGGTGTGTTACCTCGGCCAATCCTGGTACAAATCTTCTAAGGTAGGAGACTTTACCGAGGAAACTTTTCAGCTCCTTCGCCGTTCTTGGGTACGGCATTTCTAAGATCGCGCGTTGTTTATCCTGGTCCATCTGCACCCCTTGTCGATCAACCACAAAGCCTAGAAACTTCCCACATGTTACTCCGAAGACGCACTTCAATGGGTTCATCCTTAGTTTATACTTCCTACATCGAGTAAACACCTTCTTTAAGTCATTTAGGTGGGACTCCTCCTTCTTCGATTTGATGACCAAATCATCCACATAGAATTCTACAAATTTGTGGAGGAAATCGTGAAAAATGGCCATCATTGTTCTTTGATAAGTGGCTCCCGCGTTCTTAAGTCCAAACGGCATTACTTTGTACATGAAATTGCCCAACGGGGTTCTGAATGCCGTTTTCTCTGCGTCCACGGGGTCCATCTTGATCTGATTGTACCCAACGTACCCATCCATGAAGCTATACATCTCATGTCCAGCCGTGGCATCTATCAAGCTATCGATGGAAGGTAGAGGGAACTCATCTTTGGGGCAAGCCCTGTTCAAATCTCTAAAATCCACACAGATCCTTATTTGATTCTTGTCCTTCTTCCCTACTGGCACAATGCTAGATAGCCACAGAGGATGTTGTATTGGTTTGATGAATCCTGCTGCCAATAAACGCTGAACCTCTTCCTTGATCTTCAAATCCAACTCAGGTTTATAAGTTCTTGTTGCCTGTTTTACCGGGATGGCTGAAGGTGTCACGTTTAACTTGTGGCAGCTCACTTCCTCATCTAGCCCTTCCATTTCGGTATACTTCCACGCAAAGACATCTATGAACTCCCGGATTAGCCCAACCAGGGCTTCTTGCTTCGCCTTACCGAGATCCTTCGCGATGAAGATGGGCCTTGGGTCTTCCCCTTCTTCTGCCAGGTTCAACCGCTCCAACACTTGTGCCTGGGGCTTCGGTTGATTTGCCATGTAGTCTGGTTCTTCGGCGACCTCCTCCACGAACTCCTGTATGTTGGAGTTGTCTATCACCATACACTGTCCCTGTTGATCTATCAAGAAACACTCATATAACGGGTCAGCCCCATCCTCGGTCTCTTCGGCCGCCCGCTCACATCGTTATAAACGGTATACCACCTTCCCCTCCTCAGTGATCACCTTCTTGCATTGCCTGTTGGTAGCTGTTGCCAAGGCCTTCCTCTTCCTTTCTCTCGAAGCCTCAGCGATTATTCCTCCTGAGAAGCGACTCAGCACGCTTTGCCGTTGGACCTCATGCTCCACAGGATCCATTCTAAGCTTTACTTTGTTTTTGAGCTGCTTCGTAGTACCTTGGGGTCGAGGGATCACCTGATGGGTTTCTTCGGCCCCCACCCCTTCATTATTCGCGGCTTCTTTGCCTTGCTCGTTCAGAGGCCCCATTCTATCTCTGATCGAGGGAACCCATGCCCCCTCCATTCTTCTTGTTAGGACTCGAGCATCTTCCTCCAACTCCGTATAAAAGGCCGCATCCACAAAGTGAGCTTCCTCGATGGCGAAGGGCCTTTTTGTAGCCCTAATGGTCACTTCTGTTCCTTTAACATTCGCCTTGGCGCATTGATGATATGTTGAAGGAACTAAACCTTGATTGTGCATCCATACTCTTCCTATTAGTAAATGATAGGAAGTTGCACTTTCTATTACATGGAACTTGATGTGGGAACTCAGATTTCCCATTACAATTCCCACATTCACATACCCAATGGATTTAGAAGATTGGTTGTCATACCCTGAGATTACCAGAGGCATGGGGACCAACCTTTCTTCCGGGATATCAGCTGCGTGGAAGGAGTTGATCGGCATAATGTTGATGGAAGCACCCCCATCCATAAGCGTTCTTGCAAAACTAACCCCGTTGATACTGGCCGTCACATACAAGGGCCTGTTATGAGGGAACCTTACAGCTCTATCTGCATCGCTGAAGGTCACCTCTGATAGGAACTTTTTTACCAGCCTCGCCATGGGTCCTCTCCATTTCAGCGAGGGAACCGCGTCCTTCTTCGCGATGTCAAGGATCGCCCGAGTTATCTCCAGTCTGCTCTCCTTTGGTATCCCCACTTGATCGAAGAACCAAGCGGACTTTGGGGATTTTGAAACTGCGCTGTATTCTATGATTGGACCTGTTTCCTCGCCCTCAACGCTATAGGCGTCTTCTGCGTCCCTAGCACTTGCTTCATCATACGCCAGCACTACGTTGGCCATTCCTCTAGTGCAATACTCAAGTGCTTTATCGAACTCCCTCGTTACCCCTCTCCCCTCTCGCTCTACCTCTTCATCATAGGCCGTCACAACATTGGCCCCGTGCGCCGGGAGCGGGTTATTGTTAACGTTTTGTGGGGGAATTTGCAGCGTTCCCGCCTTCACGTACTTGTCTATGATTCTTCGCAGCGTGAAGCAGCTTTCTGTTGGATGCTGGACCTTTCGATGCACCTGACAATATTTGGGATTGGCCCTAGTTGCCACGTCGGGCTCCTCTATCGGGACACCTTTTGGCTCGTAAACCGTTCCGCCTTGGACCATTGCGTTATAGCAACTCATAGCCTCCTCCACCGTACAAGGCAACGGTGGCGGGTCTTCCCTATCCCTTCCGAACTTTCTTTTGTTGTCCTTCCTCTGAGCCTTGCCCCCATCTTCTCTCTCGACATATCCTACCCGTGGGGCCTGTGTCCTTCCCCCGAGGGGTTGTAATGTCTGTCTGAACATCATGGGGGCCACTACCGGGCTAGGTCGCACCACCAACGATATATTTCTTGCAGATTTTAAGAAAGCTGAAAAAGTTCCCTCGCGTGTCTCATTGATCAAGTGACAGATATACTCAGGAAGTAATCCCTCAGCACAAATTTGTAGTAACCTGGCCTCCTTAGCTTCTTCCCTCACGTCAAGGGACCTTTCCCTAAATCTTCGGATATAGGCCACTACCTCCTCTCCTGGCCTTTGCCTCTCCCTGCCAAGTTGGGTTAGGGTGAACTCATCTTCTGCCAAGAAGAACTTTCGGACAAACGATACGTGCATCTCCTCCCACGTGGAGACACTATTGGGAGGCAGGTGAGAGTACCAAGTGTAGGCCTTATCAGTCAAGGATTTGGAAAACTCCCTCAGCCTAAGCTTTTTGTCATTGCAATGCGCCCCCAGGTGCTCGACGAAACGCTTGATGTGCTCCTTCGGGTTCCCCCCCTTCCCTGAATATTTTTCAAAGGTAGGGGGAATATAGTCCTTCGGGTAGGGTTCGTCATTGTACTCCTGGGGGTAAGGTGTCCGGAAGTCGTCGTAGACTGCTGCCACCTCGCCCACAGCCTGCGAGGAAGACTGCATGAACTTCAGCATCTCCTTCTGCATCTCTTTTCTCATCTCTTCCAAGGGCGAGGCCACTGGGGCCACCTGCAACGGAGCAGATGGTTGAGCGCTTGTTGCAACTGGAGCGAACGTTATCGGTTGCGCCATTGAAACGCCTGAGCCGCCCATAGTGGGATTCACAACAGAGGGTACACTTGCTGGTACCGCTCCCGTAACGCCTGCCCCTGGTGGGGCCCCTGGGGCCACTCCTGGTGTCACGAAGGCACTAGTCTCCAATCCTCCCAGCATAGTGGAAGCTACTGGGGTTTGCAAAAACTCGTAAAATTTGCTCATGAGGAGCGCCATCTGGGTAGGTCCCAGCCCTACGCTCGTGGAGGGTTGTGCAGCCCCTGGGACGCCTATCGTTATTGGAGTCAGCGGTATCTCTCCCCGAGGAGCCCCATCTCTTAAGGCCTCCTGTTCCCTTGCAGCTTGTTCTTCATTATGCTGTATGTCATCAAAATTGAGTCTTCTAGTAGCGTTATCCTGCGCCATACTCCTTCTCTAGAAGGATGCCTCCCCAGCAGAGTCGCCAAATGTAAGAGGGTACTTTAGATTATATATGTGGAGGCGTAACCCCTATTGAGTATGGTAACCACGGGTTAAATTAGCCAACACCCTAGACTAATTATAGGAAACACACACACAAAACTCAATGAAGATGGACTCAGTTTAAACTCACAAAGCCTCTCGTGTATGACTCAGGGAATAATAATGAACTTTAGAAGTGACTTAGCTAGAGGGAGAGGGAAAATAAGCACCCTAGGTACATCCTGGTAGGCAGGTAGCAACACACCAAACTCCCTCAAGAATCTCTGTCAAATATTAAAAGCTTCGCAATAAATGACAATGGTGAGTTAGTGAACTCTCTAGTTTGCAATGACTCTTTTTCTTAATTCTCCAAAAAGATCATCCCCTCCTCAAAGGTGGTTGGGGTCCTTAAATAGCCCCCCACACCACCCCCGAGGCAACTCAGTCATTAAAGAGTATGAAAGACATCCCTCATACTTTATGTCACAACATTAAATGCCTGATGCACTAGTTGTCTCCACGTCATAAACATTAAATGCCAAGACATGCCTTTTGCCTATCCACTGTGTGTCAGGGGTTTGTTGTCGCAGAGGTGGTTCACCAACTACCTGACAGCCCCGAATACCACAGCGGTTTACTCAAGTGTATGTCTGACAAACGTTTAGATGGCTAGTGACATCACCCATAGTAGATGTGACATTAAGTATAGGGTTGTTTGGTCCATAACTTAATGCCCGATAGAACTCCAAGCTGCTCCGCTTGAGGTTCCACGGTCAGGGTCCTTCGGTGCTTTACCAGGTGTATCTAAGATGGTCAGGACAAGCCCCAACGGTGCCTTACTTCTCAATCCTCCAAACCAGGTCCCTCTAAAGTTCCCACAGTGAGGTCATTCGATAGAGCATGAAAGCTCTCCCAGGCCCTGCCAAGCCTGGTCTCTCGCGAGTACCGTTTGACCTCATACAAACCCTTCCATTATTATCGTTACGTCATTACAATCGTTAAAGCTTACAGAAATCAATAATGAAAGTACGATGTGATTAAAACCACAAGCTAAAATATGAGTTGCCACGCTGAGCTGCCTCACCAAGGTGTCACGCTTGAGTTGCCATGCTGAGCTGTAAGCCCCCTCTACAGTTATAGAAGTCGCAATCAACATGCTGCAACGTGGCCTTAGTACTCCATGAGTCGCCACTCTCAGGGCGTCCCAACCAACGAATCAGATAGCGGACAAGGGGACATGTAGGCGTCATAGTCGTCTCCGAGTCTAAAATACCCTTGACATGGTCAACGTGTTGACGAACTGGCTACGTCGGATCAGGGAGATATCGGAGGAACGTGGGAACCTCAAAGTAGAGTTAAATCGGCCACATTAAATGTGGGATGTGTTCGGTAACCCTCGGCAAATGCGAGCTCATAAGCATTATCACCACAACGATTTGTGGAATTATTAAAAGCAAATTTCGCCTGAGCAAGAACCATCCTAAGATTGATATATATATATATATATATATATATGGAAAAAAAGAGAAAAAGATTGATTTATATACATATACATTTTCCCAGATCTTAAATAAAATACAGAAAAAAGAAAAAAACAAACAAGATATTTCATGCGCGCACACACACATCTCTAATTCTGAAGATATTAGAAGAATAAGAAAACAAAAAAGACTTTTTTTTTGAAAAAAGACAGATTATATACAGATAATATATATGTACGGAGAGAGAGAGAGAGAGAGAGAGAGAGAGAGAGAGAGAGAGGATAATTTAAAAAAAAGGATTAAGGGACACTAAGAAAAGAGATTGGGGATAAGACTCTTTAATGTTATAAGGGATCGACAATGCATACTGGACCGTCGGGGGGAAAATGAAGAACAAAAACGTAGACACTTCACCTTAGCGAGGTTAAGGTGGTACCTGCTGACCAATGACACATTTTAAAGCACAAACGTCACTCTGATTCAAATATGATGATTACATCAATATTTATGTGGTTCGCGAGAAGGAAAAATAACTCATCTTTCTTTGTTGCATCTGGCACCACCAGGTGATTTGTCTATAGTTCAACTGTTATTAAAATATGACGATTACATCAATATTTACGAGGTTCGCGAGAAGGAAAAAGGACTCATCCTTCTTTGCCGCATCTCGCACGAGATGATTTGTCTATCGATGAATTCCGGATTTACCGCGCTCTTGGCATTGTTTTGATTTTCTGTCCTTTCCTATTGGCGAGTTTTGACCCTTTTTGTTCGAAATTTCTTTGTTTGTACCAAACTGCTTGTAGGGGGCGTTCGTAGTGACGGAGGGGGTCGAAGACCAACAAGTAGGTGTGTGTGTGGGGGGGGGGGGGGGAGGGGGAGAGAGAGAGACGGTAACTTAAAAAAATGATCAAGTGACATGAAGAAAAAAAGATTGGGGAGAAGACTTTACTGTTACAAGGGATCAACAATGCCCGCATGCTAGTAACGGATTGCCGGGGGAAAATGAAGAAAAAAGTAGACACTTCACCCTAGTGAGGTTTAGGTGATACCTGCTGACCAATGACACATTTTAAAGCACAAAACGTCACTCTATGATTTAAATATGACGATTACATCAATATTTATGTGGCTCGCGAGAAGGAAAAAGCACTCATCCTTTTTGTTTCATCTTTTGCACGAGATGATTTGTCTATAGTTCAACTGTGATTAAAATACGATGATTACACCAATATTTACGTGGTTCGCGAGAAGGAAAAAGGACTCATCATTCTTTGTTTCTTCTGGCACGAGATAATTAGTCTACCGAAGAACACCGGATTGACGGAGCTCTTGGCATTGCTTTGTTTTTCTCTCCTTTCCTGTCAGCGAGTTTTGGCCCTTTTGTTCGAAATTTCTTCGTTCATACCGAACCGCTTGCAAGAGGCTTTTGTAGTGACTTGAGGGGTCGAAGACCAAGAAGTGAGTTATTTATACCAACATTCTTCTTACGGCTAGATCCAATCTCCTGGTCTCGTCTCCCTGAGGAAAGGAAAAAGAATTTCATTCTCTTCATTTCGGTCAGGGAGGATTAGGGATTACATCAATATTTTTAGGCCAATCGGAAGGCCTAATTCTTCTAGGATTATATTAAGTACTTGAAGACAAAAAATTCTCAAATATCCTAATTAGGCTAATATCAGTATCCGTGACCCCTTGTTATAAGTTACTCCAAAGGTTAATTCACTTGCAATTCCAATTTTCTATTGTTTTTGCACTTGGGTTTTACATCACTTATTGATGTTTATTGGACAAATGAGAGTCATTCCAGAATATGTTTTTGGAAAGTAGTTCAATTTTAATAGAACCAGATTATTGCGTTTTTTTTCAATCCACCGCAACTCACATTTTCTTGAAGAAGGCTGGAACAATATCTTGTGAATATGTCAGCATTTTTCATATAGATCAACAAGTATTTCTAAGGAGACCTCAAATCAGATTCAAAACCACATCCACTGGTGTCAGCCATATATTGGTTGGTTGGTGTGTGGGGTTCACACGTGCTCTATCTAAAACACAAACTAGTCTTTTTGACATGTCAATGGGTCTGATCTGATGGTCTCCCTAGAAGGACTCATAGATCAACTACCCTCACTATTTCCTCTAGGGCATGCACCACCAATCACGATAGACCAGATCCCTGTCCAACTTCTACTACTTAAGGAGTGATGACATCAACAATCAACTTCACCAATTAATTAGTTGGAAATTAGATCCTGTTGTGTTTATTGTGTTGAATAATTTCTGTCTCTTAACTTCTGTTTGAATTGTACTTTCATGTTTTTTGCCTTGTGCCTTTTGATTTCAGGATATACTCCGTCTTCTCACTTTGTGGTTCAGCCATGGAGCTACTGCCGAGGTTCAAACGGCACTACAGAAAGGGTTTGCACATGTTAATATCAACACATGGTTGGTTGTTTTGCCTCAGATAATTGCCAGGATACATTCAAATAACCGTGCTGTGAGAGAACTCATACAATCGCTTTTAGTGAGAATTGGACAAAGTCATCCTCAGGTCTGATTTTAATTATTCTAACTTGAGTTATTTGATAAATCATTAAATATTATTATGTTTTATAAAACTCTTTTTCTTAAAAAAATCTATTTGAGCTTTGCAGTTTGTATTTCCTGACTATCAATACCAGCAGGACATAGCTCACTTTTAGTTATCCTTGTATTCTACATTGTATATAAATGCGTAATGGCTTCAAAAAATTGTTTGTTGATTCCTTTTTAACAATAATATATCATGATCATATAACATCACTTTATGAAGAGTTCTATTGTTTGTCCAAGTTACAATCTATATTTTGTAAAATTAAGACAAGGGCTAATTGCATTTTAACAACAAATGAAATTGTGGATTATAAATTTAATAGTTTGAAGTCACATTGAAAAGTTTGGTCTTTTGAACGCGAGTCTTAAAATTCCCATAATACTCTCAACATAACATAGTTCCATGGCTTGTGACTACTAATAGCATTGGATGGAACTAGGTGTTGTAAACCTTGCTGTTTGAACCACCATTAAATTTCTAGAGCATTTGAATTGCATTTTCTGTCAGTACCTTATTTTTTTAAAAGCTTTTTTTCAATCACATTCTACTGTAAAAAAATAGTAACCTTTGACTCGTGTTTCGGGATGGCATTTGGGTGGTTCTGAGTGGAGTTGGTAACGAATTGGGTCACATATGGCAGGTCACATAATTGTTTATATGTCGGGTGGGTCAGATGTGGATTGGGTTGGGTTGACCTGTCTGTTAAATTATAATTAAATAAATATTTTGACTCCCAACAACTGAGCTTCCTCACTATGTTTCCCGTTAGTGCACACCAACATTAAAATTTTTAATTAGATACACTAGATCTGAAATTTCAATTCCTTTCAATCCCAAACTCCTGTTGCAATTACATATGTAGAATTATCTTCCAAGAAAAAGGAACAGAAGCCATCTGATTTAACAACGAATCCAGTGTGGAGATGGAAGGAAAGTTGAAGAAAAAGATGCAATAGATTCGAAACTGTCTTTCCAGACCAGATCGATTGAATGAAGATAAAAGAGAAATTCATTAGGGGATTAGGAAATAAAAAGAAGAGGAGAAAGGGCATCAATTACCCATCGTGTATTGGGGAGGGGGAAAGAGAGAGAAGCGAGCAAGCAAGCGAGGGGATAGAGAGACAAAAAGAGTGTGTGTGCCTAGACTAGGCTGCATCTATGCCAATGTTCTAAAAAACGCTAGGCGGTCCTCGGGCAGCCGAGAGCCTTCTAGCTAGTAGCTAGCGAGGCGGCTTTCTAGACGTTTTTATTTTTAAAATATGCTTACCTTCTAACAAAATTATTTAACTACTACTAATGTATCATTAGGACAAAACTAAGTCCAAATCATTAAAAAAATTACCAAACAACCACTAATAACAGTAATGTGCGGCGATTATAGGGATTAGATAATTCAGAAAACTAAAAAAATAGCTTTAAAAAATAGTTGTAAAAAATAAATAAATCAACTTTTAAGGAAAAAAACTCTAAAAAATCCACTTTTGGCCTTTTTACACATTACATGGCCTTCCAGCATATTAAAAGGCCATTTAGCATATTAAACAACCGTTTAAATTCAACACCTTTTTCTTAGCCTGTTTTTAATAATACTACAAAGTCTACCACCTTCTACCCTCTAGGTGGTCTTCCAGCCCTTTTTTATAACACCGGTCTAAGCAGAAAGAGGGTTAAGACTTCGGGTTATTCAACTGGTTGTTAATGGCCCCATATCAATCAGCAACGACATGCAAAATATGTGAGGGTTTAGTTCTCATCTATGAAGCACCGACACTCTCCTGGAGGCGACAAATCTTGTTTGACACGTGTCAGACACGCGACACGCTCTAACACGTTGGGACACGCGAGTCCCAGAGTGCCCTCTTTTTTTTTTTTTTTTTTTGGACACGTTCCCGACACGCTAGTCCCTGTTTTTTTGCTATTTCCTCTTCATTCTTTGCTTTTTTTCTTTCCCTTTTCTTTCCTTTTTTTCTTTGTTGTTTCTCCCTCTTTATTTTATGCAACTACAAAAAAAAAAAAGATTATAAACAACAACAAAAATAAATAAATAAAAGAAGCGGCGAAAAAAAGTGTGTTTGAATGTTAAATGCAACTAATGGGAGTTTTATTTATAATTTTTAATGTTAAAGTGTGTTTGAATATTGTTTTGTATGGTCCATTTTCTTAAATTTATTATGTTAAATGCTTTACTAATGTATTTTATGGAAAAAATTGTTTTATTTCTTTTATATATATTTAAATATATATTATATATTATACGTATCCTAGCGTGTCGTATCCTAGTTTTTAGAAAAATCACGTGTCGCGTGTCGTGTCGAAACACGTATTGCATGTCGAGTTTGTGCTTCATAGGTTCTCTCCCAGTTACTTGAAAAAGATCACCCCAAATTCATTTTTATGGTTGGAAATGGGCTAGTGAACAATGGTTGAATTGAAATTGCCAGGTTTATTCGTGTCCGAACCTTGTATCTCCTTCCATGAACACCCTAGAAATTGTTCTTACTGAAGTGCTATGTCCCAACTCTGTATGTTCTTGAAGAAATACCTTAAATGCCGTGCTCGTTGCCCAAGCTTTATTTTTTATATATGCTATTTCTTTATGTGTAACACCACGTATTTCTAAGCATTTAGAATTTAATTAATTTGTTTATTTTTAAATTTACACATGTGCTGTAATTTAATTTAATTAAATATTATGTGTTTATTAAATATTGATTGGGATAGTTTATGATTAATATTTATGGGATAAATTTACTAAGTTTTGTAAATAACTTGTAATAATTATTATAAGTCGTAGCGAGTAATATCGACGGAACTATGTTATATCTCAACCGCGTATAGGCTATATTGAAGTTGAGATAGGAAATTTATGTAGAGTGACTCGGATGGCGATTTCGAGGTCACAGTTGATTTTGAATGGGCGAAATAGGCGGAATAGAGTACCCGAGTGTATTTATTGTGTCCCGAGGCACTTTAGACCAAACTGGCACCACATAAGGGCATTTTGGTCATTTGGGAGTCTAGTGTTGGAAGAACTCCAAATTTTAGAGTGTTATATCAACCACTTTGAGATAAAGGCTAGGGTTACAACACTTGGGAGAGAGGAGAGGCCATAGGAGAGGAAGAAGAAAGGAACCCTAGGCTTACACCATTTTTCTCCACCGTGGTCTCTGAAAACGAGATCAGAGCGAGGGAAGAACAACTCCATCACCAAATAACGAAAATCAAACCTGCATATATAAGGCAAGTTTTTTTTTTCTTGCAAATCTTTTAAGCATGTTATATACCCATGATGGTGTAGGGTTGAAATTACATGATTGGATGAATTCTTGGGATTATATGGGTTGTAATTCATGATATGGGGTAAGATTCATGTTAGAAATAGTCCCTCTACATTGATATTACGAAATATGAGATTATAGGATGATAAACTTTAAAGAAATCTGGAAATTTTGATGAATATGCATGAAGAACATCAAAACTAGGCTTTTATGATTTATGGAGATTAAATCTATTTATGGTTAGATTTCTTAAAGATTTGATGTTATAATTGCGTTAGAAATTGTCCTTGTATGTATACTTGATGATTGGGTATGTTGTATGGGAGTTTGGGAAGGTTTCATGGAGGTTTGATAGATTATAAATGGTGAAAACTCGTAACAACAATGAAGAAGACGAACTGTCAGGTGCGAATCGATTCGGTTCCATGACCGAATCGATTCGGGGCCTTTACCGAATCGATTCGACTGCCCTGTTTTACTAAGTTTGATTATTTATGTTATATCTCCGCATAAAAGTAATTTGGGGATCTTGTTAATTGTTTCAAACTATAAGGGAGGACTTAATGAATTCCAGTAGACCTATGGTAGGGACTAAGGATTAGCCAAAATGAGAGAATCGAGGCTAGGATCAATGGGCATAATATGAACTTAATAATTTGCGAGAATCAGAACGGTTTACGCAGATCATGAGCGAGCCCAGGACTTATACCAGTAGTATAGGGAGGTATTGATTACTGATATTACTTAATAGTTAACTAGGACCCTTCGGGTAGTGAACGATACTTGGGAAATTACGAAATGAACAATAAGTGTGAATCATTAGTATGCTGTGTATTCGAGAGAGATATATACTACGTACTGGATATATTGTGGGTTGTGTGTATACCTATACTGGATATATATAGATTGAGTGAATACCTGTCGTATGCCTTGTTACATGTATGAACGTACCTACGTTGCCTGTTATCACGGGAGGTTCCGCACAGTGAGCAATTCCAGCGAGATCTGGATGTGTGCCTCAGAAAATAGGGCGGTTCATTATTTGAGAGTGTAATAGTGGGACTGACAGGTCATTTGGGTACGTTAGGTATGTGCGTAGCTTAAAGGCTTAGAACTATGTTAGCCTCTATTGTGTCTTATTTGATTTATGGTTCGAGGTGACATTCTGAATCGATAGTCCTTGATTTGGTATGAGAGGTACATAAACTTGATAGCAGAGTATGCATGCATCGCGATGAGGGAATGCTGTAGTTGTATATATAATAGTGTTATATATATATATATATATATATACACACACACACACACAGGGGCGTATCCAGGATTTTACATCTGGGCGGGCTAACTCAAGAGCGATTTTCGGGGGTTCGGGGGAGTGAGCCCCGAGCCGATTTTTTTTGAGGTTATTTTTTAATATTTATCAAATAATTACTTTAAAAACAAATACTTTTGAGTATTTACCAAATATTTTTGAGTATGTTAATTAACAAATAGGTGAGTGTTCTTTTTTTCTAATTTTTGGGTGTGGTACTGTTGAGAGAGAGAAGGGGAGAGAGAGGTATCTAATTTTTTTTTAAGTGTCTTGAGCGGATGGGTTTTGGGTTGGGTTGACTTTGGGTGGGCTGTGATGGGTTGGGTCTTAAAATTTAAGCAAAGTTTTAAAAAAAAAAAAAATTGACCCGGGCTCTAGCCCGGCCAAGCCCACCGAATGGCTCCGCCCCTGCACACACACACACACACACAAGTGTGACTATTCTACTTTTGTGTGATGGTAGAAAAGATAGATAGTGTATATCTAAAAGAACCTTAAGTGAGAGAAACTTAATGCAGTTCAACAAGAATATTCGGTTAATATTAATTTTGATTCTACGGTAGCGTATCGTATGGGTGGTACGGGTGAGCTAAACTTGTTGTGGATAGTTAGATACTTGTGTCTAGTTAGGCTGGGTAGCATAACTAAGAGGGTAAAATAGGAGACATTAGGTGTGCACTATAGTCGAGAGGTGAGGAACTCAAGGGAGTGTACGTGAAACTAACGTGTGTATCTAATAACTGCTTTTAACTGCAATTTAAATACTTGCTAATTGTTTTTCAAAGGTTTGACTTTAGTTATTTCATTCCTAGGTTAGGATTCATGATCAGGATTCATGATCAGTTATTACATCCGGGCATTTTTCCCATTCAGTTTAGACATTTATTTCAAATTTATTTATCAGACTTTATATTTAGATCCATTTTCTTTTCAGTTAGACCTATGATTGGGGGGATGGTTTTGGAGCCGATGGTTTATTCGGCATTTATCATTTATCTATTTATCCTGCGATGTTTCAGACTTCTATTATTGTGTGGATGGATGATATTATTTATTTTTCGCATGTTGCTATATGTTAATGAAAGATAAAATTTGGCACTGGCTTAATTTAACATATGTGGTTAGTAATGTAAAAAGTTTCGACAGTGATGTTAAGAATTAACCAAGTGAGATTCCTATTTATTTTGGTAAAGAACTGATCACTCGTGATTAAAATACGCAACAATATTAATCTTTGCCCGTTATTTGATCTTGTGCAGTCATTAATAATGCAGAAATACCCTAAATGTTTTTGTGATTGTTACTCAATTATACATTAAGTAATTTAATTTTCCTTGCAGGCTCTTATGTACCCTCTTCTTGTGGCATGTAAATCAATAAGCCAATTACGTAAAGCTGCAGCTGAAGAAGTGGTTAACAAAGTTCGGCAGCATAGTGGTGTACTAGTGGATCAGGTGAAATGATGATGACAATGATGATTTGGTGATTTTTTCAATATTAATCTGACTGCTGGGTTTTGTTTGTCAAGGCACAACTTGTATCAAAGGAGTTGATTAGGGTGGCAATACTTTGGCACGAAATGTGGCATGAGGCTCTAGAAGAAGCCAGCCGCTTATATTTTGGCGAGCATAACATTGAGGGAATGCTAAAGGTCTTAGAACCTTTGCATGAAATGCTTGAAGAAGGGGTGATGAGAAACGATACCACCACAAACGAGGAAACTTTCATTCAGGTTGTCCTTTTTTTTTTTTGGTGAAAATGGCCCAGAATCTTCTCTTCTTTGATAAAAATAATTCACTAAAGCCTGGAGGTTTTATCTGGCTCTCATTTATTTTTTAAATTAATTTATCCCCCAACTTTGCAATTGGCCTTTATAATAGAACCTAACTAAAGATTTGAGGTGATAGATATCTAATTCTATAATATCACGAGACAATCGTTTGATAAATCCTGAAACCCTTATATATGTATTTTTTTTGGTGCTGGACACCCTTCGTATTTCCAACCGTTTCAGTTAAACTCAGCCAGTCATATGACTGCAGGCATATCGCCATGAATTACTAGAGGCATATGAATGCTGCATGAAATATAAGAGAACTGGAAAGGATGCAGAACTTACCCAGGTATCAACACTTACTCCACTTGATGATAAAAAAAGTCAGTTCATTATTTTGCATTTTATATTTTGTATCAAGAAGACATGTAGCGAGTTATAATCATTGTAACTACCACCAAGCGAGTCTTAGCTAATCTTTATTATATTTCTGTTTTATTACAATGCTCTTTAAGTTGAAATATTTCCTAGTGGCTTTACTACCTAATTGCTCTTAAACCGCATAGGTAATCTGAAAGTACACAAACTCACATATTATGGACAACCAATCAAAATGATGGTGAAGGATAAATGAAATATAGCTAAACACTAAATGGTACATAGAATGTACGTGGTTTGACAAATTGCCTATGTCCATGGGTGGGAGGGAGATCTTTTATTAATGGGCTAAGAATAGAATTTGACAAGGTTCTAGGTTCTCTTTTTCACATGCTCCTTCTAGATGGGGTCGCCTGTTGTTTATACATTTACGTATGAGAAGCCTCCTTGGAAGGGGGGATCCCTATCACTTATTAGCATAGTTGTCAAATCGTGAATCTAATCGTAAATCGGAAACCATATGAATCGTGAATCGCGAATTGAATAGTGAATCGAATCGGTATAAAATGTGGAAAATGTAATAAATAATATCACTGTTCTAAAAAACCCGCCTAGGCTTAAGGCTTGGGAGAAACGCCTCGCCTTATGCTTTTCACGCCTTATTCTTGGTAAAACCCTTAAGGTGCACTTTTTTCTAAAAACAACAATGATTTAGTGAAACGATGTCGCCTTTTAAAGAATTTGTTTACAAACCGGACCATTATCTCATCCAAAATAATCAAATAGTATTTTAATTTGCATATATTTAGACAAATTTTTATGATATGTGTAATTTTTGTATTTTAATAGCCTTGTTATGGTTAAAAAATATTAAAATATATTAAGAAGGTCTAAACGCCTTTTCACGCCTTTTTACGCCTAGGCCCGCCTAGGCTTCTAAGGCTTAAGGCTTGGCCTCCACGCCTCAATCACGCCCCGCGTTTTTTATAAATGCATAGAAAACACATTAGAATTTGTAATAAAACATATTATGAACTAAAATATATTTGTTACTTTTTTAAACCATTTTGATGACCAAATATTAACAATAATAGCACTCGCATAAAGATTAAACACAAAAACATATTACGTCAAATAGTTAAAAATGTAATACATAAAGAATAAACACCAGAATATAATAACACAACATAAATATGTCATATAATAATAAAAACAATACAATATAAATAGACATCATATAATAATAAGAACAAACCTTAATACAACCAACATAAGCCTCTTTATTTTTCTGCCGAACAAATAAACAACCAAAGAAGACACTCAGCCAAGAGAATAGACAAGAAAAGTTAGCGGATAATAACCGAGCAAAGAGAACATGTTTTTCTCTAAAACTCAGTTTCGCAAGGGTATCCTTTGTTGTTTTTTTATTTTTATTTTATTTGTTTTATTAAAGGACATGTATGGTGTTACCGCTAAAATAAATAAAAAAATAAAAAAAGAACTCACATGAGTGAATCGGATCTGAATCGTGAATCGCTTCCCGAATCGCCGATTCAACCCAATTGTTTAACCCCATATGATTCTCAACTCGAGTTGAATCGATTTATGTGAGAATCGAATCGAATCGTACGATTTTGACAACTATGCTTATTAGTAGACTCCCTCTATCACTTATTAATTACTTGATAAAATATATCCTTGAATTTATCAAATGAGTGTGCTTTTCGACTAGTGGCGTGGGAGCCGCCACGATAGTGGGGCCCCATGCGATTTATAATGGTGAAATACACTTTTAATTGCCCCCAATGCTCGGTGGCTGATGAGACACGAAACATTGGGATGGTCGAGGGTCACCTTCGTCATTTTGCGTTGCTAGAGAGGACGGTTTCTTGGAAACTGGGTAACTGTCAGTTGGAAACCATAATCCGTGATGAACTTTTTTGAGAACTGCATCGACGCTTTTTGCTCCCAAAATACTGTGAACTTGGTGCCGTTTCATTTGCTTTCAAAACAATAACAAAACATTAAAGTGAAGTGAAGTGCATAGCTTTCTCTCTTTACCAACCATTTCCGTTCTATTCTATCTGTGAGTTATTCATTCTTTTACTAATTTTTCGTACTGTTCTTGGTGTAATTGCTATACAAAATTAATGCCTTATATATTGATTAATTCAAGTGGCGATTTATCCCCGATTGGGTTACTATCGAATTGCTCACGACCAGGATTAATTTTTACGACCCAAGAGAATGAACTTATCGCTTCTCCCGGATGATAGTAGAGGCGGGAATCACTCCCCCCACCCTCTTTTTTTAACAATTCTGTGAATACTTCCTGGCAGCGCCAGCAGGTGGTTGTTCCAAATGTATGGCAGATAGTTAATGTTGCCTGAACCAGCTCCACAACACCAATTTGGGCTTTGCGGAGCTGAGAAACTGCTACTGTTGGGTGTTGATGTCAAGCAACATCTCTTACCCAAAGGCCGGGAAGGTTGAGTCGCATTGGTTCTAAATGTTACTGGTTCAGCCAATGTTTTAAATCGCAGTCGCGCAAGGTGTCGCATCACACAAATCGAGTCGCGCATCGCGCAAGCAGTTCGTGCTTTCAATTTTTTTAATTAGATAACATATAAAAATAAAAAAACATATTAAACTGGAATTTCTAAAATAAATAACATTTAACGTGATTTAAAAAAAAAGGGTAACATCTTAAACGAATTTTGTAAAAAAAGGAACATTTTAAACTGAAATTTGTAAAATATAAAAGAAGCTACATTTTAGGGCCCATTTGGTTATGTATTCGGAAAATTCGATTCAAACACTCTTTTAAATACAGTTTTAAAATTCAGTTTTCTATGTTTATAATATTGATATGTGTTTGGTAAACTTATTTTTAAATACAATTTTCAGAAAATTTGACAAAATTGGCAAACATGTATATTTATATTATACTTAAGTGTGTGTGTGTGTGTGTTTATATACACACACACACACACACATATATAAACACATACATAGATTTCCTTACATACATGATACATGAATGTATGCATACACACATACATACATACATACATACATACATCACAAATGTATAAATATTTCATGAATTCTTTATGTATATTTAATGAGGTTTGTTGGGAAGTTTGACTATGTATACATGGAACATATATTTATATTAGAGATGTATATGTACACACACATATATATATATATATATATATATATATATATATATATAGAGAGAGAGAGAGAGAGAGAGAGAGAGAGAGAGAGAGAGGCTCTCATACATACCAAGTTTACACATTTGTTGGTGCAAACCTATTATAATGAAATATTAAAAAAAATATTTTTGAGTTGAATTTTTTTATGTGATATTTAAACATTTCAAGGGAGCCATATAAAAAAATCAGCTCAAAATAATTTTTTTTGCTATTTTTGAATAATCGGTCAAACTTTCACAACTTTTAAATTTTGACCGATTTTTTTTATATGGGTCCATTGAAATGTTTAAATCCCATATAAAAAAATTCAACTCAAAAATAATTTTTTTACTATTTCTAAAAAATCGGCATGTAAGCTTTGGTATGTATGAGAGCCTGACTCTCTTTATATATGTACTAGGGTGTACCCGTGGCCGATGGCACGGTGAAAAATTTGCTCCCGATTGTTTGTGAATATAGCACATTCATATCCGTGTAAATGTCGCGGTGAAAATTTTACTCCCGATTATTTCGGCTTTCATGTTGTGTCAAATTTTAAATTGAACATGGCACATCTGTATAAATGTCAATTTTGAATCAATTACAATTTACCGATTAAAGCAATAGATTAAATGGCCAAAGACAATCCATTTTAATTGTCTTTATACCGGACTTTAAATGTGAAGCCAATGAATACACAACTTTACAAATATACTAAAAGAAATAAATTGAAGAATAAATTGAAATACACAATTGGAGCAATAGATCATAATTATTACGTGAATTATAGAAATGCAAACTGTAAACATCTAAAAAATTACTGATCAACACAACCCATCTTGACGAACCTTTTGTCTTCACTGTGACTGTTGTGCGCGTCATAAACACCCAATATTGTTTCCAAGACAGATTTAGTAACAAAAATTTGAATGACACCATACGTACCAATTTAAAATTGATCATTGTTGACTTCTATCTTACCACAAATTAACATAGCACGCAAACAAAATATGAAGTACTCGAAGAAGAAGTAAAATGTATAAATTTAAATAAAATAACAACATGATCCTTTTTGTTTTTCATGTTCAAGAAAATATGAATACACCAAACAATAATCCACAAATATTAATTCACCCTTACTGCCATCAAATCGCCATTCACATGCACCCAACATTGATTGTATAAATCAAATAAAGCATAAATGCACCAGCATTGATTGTATCAACTTGTTAAAAAGAAATGATTGGTTAACGAAAAAGAAGATATTGGTTTGAATCAGTTGTACAGTGAGATTATGGAAAACTGACTTGAGCTCTGAAAACAAATAATTATATGTATTGAACCACATCACCTCAAAAGCTTTCACCAATACTACCTGTTCCAATAAAACCATGTCTCGTAATCAGTTCATCTCGGAAAATTCTGTCTACAAAATTTCAATGCCTTTTTTTTTTTATAAAGAAAATAGAGGGTTCAGGTTGAGAGTTGAGAGTTTTACAGTCTCAACAACAGTATTACACACAGTGCAGAACTTGGGCACCCAGCTACTCAAGTTGAGAGATTTACACTATATTATTTAACATACATATAGAAACAAAAAAAATTATAAAAAGCATACAGATTGAGGCTGCAATGGGGAGTGGAGCTAAGAGCATGTCTTTGCTGCGTGTTCAGCCAAAAGTTAGATATGCCTCGACTATAATCAAAATCACAAAAAAAACGTTAATGATGAAACCAACAAAAAATCAGATCCATATCTACATCTTTAACAGACGAAACAAACAAAATTTTGAATTTAAAAAGTTTGTCCTGGGCATGATTTTACACACAAAGCACTGTGCAAACCTTGCAAACACACTCAAACAACTACATAAAGAGCCCTACAGGTACACCCTTAAAAAACAGTACTGCAATCTCAGATAACAGGTACTGCGTTAAAAAACAATACTGCAATCTAGCTAGAAGGTTGAAGCTTTTAACTCCAATATTCGAAGGGATTCGAGATAACAAAGAGTTACTCCCTCGACACCCATTCGAAGCCCTAGCTTCATTGATCATGCTCTTTCTGTTTTTTTTTTCTTTCTGAAAAACAGATATACACGCTACCTACAAAAAAGCGTTACCCAGCCCCAATTCCACATGGCCCCAGACCTCATGCCGCTATCGTTGCCCAGTACGCTCATACCCCTGTACGCCGGGCTGTAGAGCTCTTCGTAGGCGGCGACGATGGCGTCTTCGTCTTCGTCCCGATCGTCGTCGAAGGGGGGAGGCGGTTTCGGGTGGGGAGAAGGTTGTGATTTGGTCGGGTCGTCTAGTGTGTCAAAGAAGATGGCTTCTGGGTTGGATTCTGTTGCTTTGAGTGGGGATGAAGATGGCATAGATAGAGGGCGTAGAGAGATTGCATGGAAGAGAAAGTGATGAGCTCCTTGGTACGCTTTTGGGAAGTGTGAGACGGATTGCATTTTTCCAGTCTCGAGACATGGGGCAGACGACTTAAAAGAGCTGGCAAATAGTTTGCCTCATCCACTGTTTTGGTCTCCTCCTTTATTATATAGATATACATGTCTAAACTGAAATTTTTTGTATTAAAAAAAGAACAATTTATACTGAAATTTGTAAAATAAAATAGAAAAACAAAAACAGAGTAACATATTAAACTGAATTTGTAAAATTAAAATAAATAACATTTTAAACTGAGGTTTGTAAATAATATCTTGAACTGAAATTTGTTAAAAAAAATTGCATCTTACACTGAAATTTGGAAAAATTGAATAAATACCATTTTAAACTGAAATTTGTAGTAAATTTTTAAACTGAAAATTATAAAAAATTGAAATTTTATAAAGCAATATACGTATAAGATGGACTTAGTCATAAATACACAATTATTTTCAGGTCACACAGTAGCTAACGAGTAATAAACTTACATTTTGGACTCAATGGACCTCAATTTTGAAGTCGGCTTGGTCCAGCGACTTTGTATTGGTCCGGAGAACTCGAAGCGGTCTGATATTTGGCCACGTAGTTGATTGGAGAAGAGAAAATGGGTTCGGAGAAAGATAGGAGAGTTTTATATTTCCAGCTGGGCCTTTTTTTATTTACAGATGAGTTTCATTTTTCTTTTAATCCCTTTTTTAAACAAAAAGAAGAAGCTGGAGCAGCAGACTCAGAGAACGACTGGAGCAAGAGTAGAATGGATCGAATGAAGAAGCTAGGGTTATTTTGGAGAATTTTTTGAGTTGGCAGTAGAGGCTAGTTTTTTTGTTTTGTTTCGTGTCCTCAAGGATTAATGTTTAATTGGTGTGGGCTTGTGTTCTGATCAGGTGGCTTCTCAATTTTCTAAATGTAAAAAAAAAGGATAATTGTAGAAAATATTAAAACTACTTAGTATTGTGCATTTTCTATTAAATAATATGGAATCCAAATAGCGCCCAAATAGCACAAATAGGGTCCAAATAGCGTGCTACATCATCAATCGCGCACACTATTTGTGACTTGCGCAAATCAGAAAGAGCTCTGGCGCATTTTCGTCCAAAAATGTGCAATCGGGCGCTACGTCACCCGATTTTAACTCCACTGGTCTAGCAAGGACTATTGGGATCATCGGATCCCCCTCGAGGGAGTTATATTTGGCTCAGGTGCCCTAGAATAGGGATGACAACATGTCGGATAAATCCTAGGGTTCCTAATCTCCCCTTTGCAGGATGCTTTTAACTAATTTGGTTTTATTTCTTGATCGTTTGCTTACAATGTTGTTTTGCAGTTGAATGCAAGAAGCGAGTACAACATCCCGACAAAGTTAACTTTGTTGATTTAAAAAAGATTTGGTGGATCAAGAGAAAACTAGGAGAAACCCGTCATCATGTTTGCTGTCCTTCTTGCCTATACTTCACCACATCGTTCGTCGCTAGATCAACAAATAAGGAGCCCGAGATTGTTGATGGCTACGTCGATAATATTTCTACTGGGCATGCTGCCTGCGAGATTCTTCCTTTTTGCAATGTGGAGGGTTACTTATGTGCCTTTTTCTTTTTCCGGGGCCGTCGGTCGAGCGATCGAGTGACCAAACAGTTAGGGCCACGAGAATAGAAGGAGAGGTTTTTTTCACCCCGTTTAAAGAAACACACACTTCAACATTGGTAAAGAGATGCAATTCTAAAAAAAAATCAGAGAGTATTTTTGCAAGCAAAAGTAGAAAAGTAAAACCAACCAATGATGGTGGTTCGACTTACACAGAGTCGGTCACCTACACAAGGCATAAAATCCACCAACTTACACAGTCTCTTGTTGAAGACGTATAAGTGATGTGTTTTCGTTTCTTGTTTTGGGCTTTGTTTGTTTGTTTGAGCGAGGACAAAATTTTTAAGAGTAAAAGGGAGTTTGAGAGAGAATTTACCCAAAATGTTTTACGCATTCTTTGCTCTTAACCCTACAAAGTCTTGCTTTTGAAGGTCCAAGAAATTCCAGCACATGGATAAGACTTTTTAATACTCTTCAATTGACGTAGACCCAAGTTATCTAGTAAAACGAGGACGTGGCATCGCTAATGGTGGGATAGTTCAGCTAGTAGAGCATAGGACTAAAAATCCTCGTGTCACATTTCAAATCTGGATCTTGACACATGTTTAAGGTCTGAAGGAAGATTCAAATATCTGTTCATAGCAGTGGAGTATTCACCAAGTGGGCTATATTGATCCCTCGGTGGGGATGGCACAACTGAAGGCCTTCCATTTTATCAAAAATATCGAAAATCGTTAAGGGTATAATATTACAAAAATACGTCGGTTTGTGGTGGTTGAGGTTGATCGATCGGGTCCCTAAAGGGTCGATTAATCGGGTTTGGTCGAATTATTTTTTTTTGTCAAATTTACTTGTTCGGCTCCAACAACCCACTACTTGTAAATTTGAGAACATTTTCATCCAGTAATATTTCATTAGAGTATGACTGAGCAAAGGCTATTTGAGCTCATCCTTTGATATTTATTAAGATTATGCATAAGCAGAGGCTATTTGAGTTCATCCCTTCTATATTCCTTGTTTTATCAGTATGAGAAGCCGCGAAGAGTATAGAGGATGCAAAGATTGTTAGAGGTTGCAGAAGGTTTATTGATTTGTTGCTGCTAGAACTTGTGGTGCTCATTCAGATATGACTTCTAGTTCTTTCAAGTCGTTGACTGTCAACGAGGTTTAGATCGTCGATCCTCTATCCTCTCCCATTGACAAAATTGGGTCCAAGGAGGGTCATTTTCAATATGCTCGACCATCGACTGGACAACTCTCCTCTTTGTCATTAAAGAGGAAATAATACGTGGGCAGTCCTACCCTAGTCGAAGTGGATGACTCCACAAAAGAAATAAGTTGGCCCATGCCCCGAAGTAGAATAAGCCTGCTAATGGCAACAAGCTCACTCAATTTAGGAGAAAAATGGGGTGATGCAATTGCCAAAGGTAAGGGCATTGCGATGATGTCGCAGTGGCTTCTTCTCCTGATCTTGCTCTCGACCTTCCTAAGACTGTCTACCCCGTAACCAGGCGGTGGTTTCTTGTTTGAACGATTAGATCTTGCCCACCATGCACTTCAGGCCCTCTCTCTTGTAGGAACAGGTTTGGTTAGATTTCATGTTTCCAAACATACTCATCTTTGATGATTTTTGTTTTTATGCAATATCGCAACTGCGATGATGGACAGATGAGAAGACCTCTGAATGACAAGGCCATGGGAGACCTTCACTAATCCGCAAGGGAAGAGGAGAAACATAAGCCAACCAAAATTGAATTGGCTTATAAAAAGATGAAGCTTTAGGCCGAGCTGAAGTTGTCGGTTGAAAATTTGGAGGCTAACTGCTAGGCGGAGAACATAGGTTAGGATGCTGGAATCGCGTATGCTCGCAAGAAGTTCTCTTTCTAGAAGGGTTGGGATGCCCCCCTTCAATAGTGGAGGTCCCTTTGACTGTTTGGCGAGAATAAACCTGAGGACTCTCCAACCCCTTGTTAAGGGGAAAAGGTTGCAAATTAAGAAATAGTGGATGCTGTAGCCTATGAAGCACCGACACTCTCCCGGAGGCGACGAATCTTGTTTGACACGCGACACGCTGGGACACGGGAGTCCCATAGTGTCCTATTTTTTTTTTGTTGGACACGCACCCGACACGCGAGTCCCTCTTTTTTTTTTTTGCTATTTCTTCTTCATTCTTTGTTGTTTTTCTTTCCCTTTTCTTTCCTTGCTATTTCTCCTTCTTTATTTTATGCAACTACAGAAAAAAAAAAAGATTAGAAACAACAAAAAAATAAATAAATAAAAGAAATAGCAAAAAAAAGTGTGAATGTTAAATGCAACTAATGTGATGGTGATTATGTTTTATTTATGATTTTTAACGTTAAAATGTGTTTGAATATTGTTTTGTATGGTTCATTTTCTTAATTTTATTATGTTAAATGCTCTAATAATGTATTTTATGGAAAAACATTGTTTTAATTCTTATATATATATATTATACGTATCCTAGCGTGTCGTATCCTAGTTTTTAGAAAAATCACGTGTCGTGTCGAAACACCTATTGCGTGTCGAGTCCGTGCTTCATAGGCTGTAGTAGACATCTTCAACAAGGAGGCTCCCTTCTATGACACCCCGCCTATTCCAATAACGGGTGATGAAATCCTCTACCGAAATGAAACAAAAATCTCAGTCTGGTTCATTCTTAGCATCACCGTCGAAAAAAATTTAATTACTAATAACCTAGTAGGCCTGGTGTCAAACTTTAAAACTTATTAACTTGTTTATATGAATCTCCCATTCACATAACAAACTATTCCAATAATAACACCTACATTCACCACAGTAGCACAATGGATACAAAATAAGATGGGATAAATAAATTAATCTATAGCTCTCGGTAAATCGTCGCAATACAATAATCCAACTAATTGAAATGAAATAGAGTCTGACTAAAGTAGATACTGACTAACTGGGCGACATGTCCGAAATAACTCTGAAGCTCATCCTATCTAGATCTCAAGGATAGAAGTGCCTAATCAATCCCTCAACATCGTCTGACTAGAAGGACAGCTAAGCCTGGCATCCTTGTGGTTAAGCAACAAATAATTTTGAAAATATTTTTATGCAGCTTTTGAAAATATTTTGCAAGTGTTTAAATTACATTAATAAATATGGAATGCAATCTTTCATATTTATATCGACGTCGCATTCTCATGAGATACTCCTCGCTCCTCATCTATAGCGCACACCTAACGCAAACCCTAGTTATGCTACCCAGCCTAACTAGTATCAACCCTAAGCTTAGTCCCATACGCTGCCTTGTGCCCCACGTATACTTTTATTTATCTTGGAATTCTTGCTTAGCTTTCACATTTGCTTATTCATCATATATCTCATTTATAATCTTACCAATCCGTTTCAGAATATTTCACGCTAATTATTAATTCAATATTCACACATTCGTTAAGTTTGCTTATACATATAACACCCATTTATACGTATATACACATAGCTTCCCCTAGTTGTCCTCCCGGTTGCATATAAATTTACTATTCTTGTCATCCTTTAAGTCACACACACACACACACACACACACACATATACATATCATATCTCATACACATACATATATATCGCCCGCTATATATGTATAATCACAATCCGCAGAGCATTACCTCGCGGATGCATTCTCTAGTATGCTATCTGGTACTAGGACACTACCTCAACCTGGACCACTGGGCCAGAATCTTGCCATCGAACCCACATCATAACTATCAAGCTCCAGGATAATACCTCACTCGGGCCATCGGTTTGGAATCCAAACCGTAAGCGTAAAACCGGAGGCGGTCATAGTCATACATTCGTGAGTCGGGGGTTGTAACCATACCACATTACCCCACAAGAGTCAAAACTCACATTGTGTGGTCGTACGACAGACCTATGACCTGGGAAATCGATCCTATACTTGAAAGTTAAGGTCAGGGTAGATCGCCTACTACGCACAACCTCCACCGATAGCATATCTAGGGTATGTATGTTTCACACACACACACACACACGCATATATATATATATATATTCCACCATTGCTTGTAGCACTAGCCTATAATCTTCGAGTTTAAACCCGACTCCCGAATCCATAAGTAGTCTCTTACTTATGTTTAATTCACGATTAAGTTTATTATCCTTGACACTATGCCATCTTAATCCAACCCGTATCCCCATTTCATCCGAAATCCCCAATCGAATTCAATGTTATATTTTCAAGTGTCGTTCATTCAAAATACCCTTAATTTCATACCCCGGATTTATCCCGATTATCCAAGGTAGCAATAATGTTTCTAAATATTTTTCAGAAGTCTTACTCTCATCTTCGGACATCCCAAAATAACCCCAAACCTATTAATGAAATAATTAATCAACAAGCCTGGACCAAATAGGGCAGCCGAACCGGTTCGGCTAGGGGGTGAATAGTTTCGCCCCTAGGAGCTGGCCTAGGCGGGACTGCTATGTTTGTTACGAGTTTTTCACCCAATTTTCATCCCATATAGGTCCCAATCTTCATCCATACCCATAATATTATTACCCTAACATTCCTAATAATCAATATACATGTTTTTACATATCAATTTATCCAATAACTATCTAAAACATGGTATACAACAACTTTTTTCCTAGAATTAATTTACACCTTAATTCTAATCAACTCTTCAATTTTATCATTCAAGAACACCTCTTTTTAACATGATTCACTCATAGATTTTCCTCAAGATTTCATCATTTATATATGAACTAAACTCTGATTTCGTATGAGATAAATAATCATTTTTATTTCTATGCATTCATCCTTAAAAATCCCATTTTTGCATGTGAATTCCACCAAAAAATCATATTTGTTTCACTAATTATGATATGAAGTAAACATGCATAAATATCAAAGCAAGTTTAAACACTTGCCTCTAACCGTAGAGAATTCTGATTTTGCTTCGTGAGATCCTCTATACGCAATGATTCAAGGCCCGAAATTGTCTAATTTCCTCCCAGAATGATGTTCTTGAGTTTCCTTTTCCTTTTGCCTCTCTCTCAAGTCTAGGTGATTTAGAATGATGGAATGGTTGCTTCCATCATCCAACACCCTTTAATATTCCCCTAATCCTGAAATTAAGTTAAGTGATAATATTAAAATGTCCCGAATACCCCCGTACAGGTCTCGTATAGCCTTAAAAGTCCCCGGAACCCGATTACAACCCCCGGGTACCTAATTCTGACTATCTCGACCCATCCCGGATTACATATGCACTCGAAACCACCATACAAGTCACCTAACATCAATTTCCCATCTCATTCCAACTAGGACTCTACACGCGTGTCCCGAATAAGATAACATCAACACGTCGACTTTTTCACTTAGACGTAATGTAAAATAACACGTTTTTATTTACTTATCACACAAGTAAATATAATAACACATACATATTAATCCAATATTCGCTAATTAACATTTATTCAATTCACTTTATTTCTCAAATTAATTAAATTACGAGTACACGTGTAATTTAAATATTTCACTAAATACGAGGTGTCACATACTCCCCCCCGCACAAAGAATTTCATCTCCGAAATTCGGATCTACCCGGTACCAAACAGTTAAGATACTTACCCGCACGGTACCCAAAATCAACTGATGACAACATTATGGTGTCTCCACTATACACCCGCTAATGGTACCACCCTGACTGAAGGCCTACTCATTACGATCCAAGACTAGCGACAAGTCTGTTCAAAGCATTTTATACTGATATACTACATCCTTCTTAAGGTCCCACCTTGATAACGTCACACAAAACCATCGTGAATCTACTAAAAATGCTCCCATAAGACGAGCCTATACACTACTGGCTCTATCATCTTAATACTGGAGAAAGACCCCACTTCTCTAGGTGTCAACTTCCCTTCTTGCCAAACTACACGCCTCCCTTCATGGGATATACCTGTAATAATGCATAACCACTCACGTCTGTGACACCCCGCCTAATTAAATACAGGGTGATCAGTCCTTTATTAAATTATAATCAAGGTGAACGGTTGGTTCATTCTTAGCATCACTGTCGCAAAATAAACTTTCCAATCTAAACACCCTAAATAATTAAGCTAAGTGTCAAAACCATTTAAACCATTATTTCCATTTTATTAAATCCAATTATGAAAACCTTTAATAAGTAACAGTTTAAGAATCACACAATTATAAAGGCTGGAAAAGAACACCCAATAATTTAACCATTCAGACAACTAATACAAACTTTAAAACCATAAAGGAAAAAAACATCCTGACAGTAATTAAATCCCAATGAGTAAAATATGAAAGATAAATGGACAGAATCTCCGACAAATCCAACTGAATAAGGAAACGGGCGATACATGCCCAACTAATTAAAACTGAACTAAGAGTGAAATCAACAAGGAGGTCGTCTAAGCAAATGGCCTGCAAATCCCACATAAGCTACAACACGTCCTGTCCAAAGAGCCAAAGCATGACGCCCCTGTGGCTGGGCACCTGTAATATATACATATATATACATACAAGAGAGAAAAGATGACAAGAGACGGGTCAGAACCGATTGTAAAACAGTTTAAATTTAGTTTAGCAAGTATTTAAAAT
Source organism: Sambucus nigra (assembly GCA_949130495.1). NCBI lineage: Eukaryota > Viridiplantae > Streptophyta > Magnoliopsida > Dipsacales > Adoxaceae > Sambucus > Sambucus nigra. The sequence goes on from OX422210.1 coordinate 547,787,061, forward strand.
GCTTACCGGCTAATGCAACAATCATGTTAGTATGCGACACGCTCTTGAGAAATTCTCACCTCTCACCTAGTGTGCACGTCTACCGCACTATTAACCCCAAAAGTTCATTTTTATGTAAATCTCCCATAAGGTTTCATGTTGACAATTTCTATGGCTAAGATAATTATTTTCTGAGAATAAGGTTCGCACAACTATTTCATTTCATTTTAAAAATATACCAGTGTTGTCACAAGATTTCCAAACACTTATATTAAAGTCGGAGTATTGATTCGTTACTGAACTACTTTTTATACACAGATGAAAGTTCCTAGTTTCTTGTCTCTCTCTCTCTCTCTCTATATATATATATATATATATATATATATTAACTCACTCATATAATATATATACTATCGGCACCCCACATAAACTTTATGGCACTGACATACTCTGTTATCAAGTCCCCGTATCACTCGTACTAAGGGAAATACTTGTTCGGAATCACTCTCGAACTGTATTAACACAAAACACATACAAATGGAGGCGAATCATAGTTCCAAGTCACTAAGATGTTAGCACATACCCTCACGTCTCTTAGGACCGTCTGATTATCAATCCGATAGCCTGTACCAATGATTCCTATGTTCTAGGGTACAAGTCAATATCCCCCATAAAGGTCCCATCGAGATAAGACCGTCCCGACGCGGTAACCTCCGTGATAGCAAGTAGCGCGGGCATGATTTTTCACATATATAATATATGCACAAACACACAGTCATATATATATATATATATATATATATATATATATATATATATATATATATATATATATATATTACTATCCACATTTCTAAATTAGGTACACCCACGACCCATAATTATGATTATTCGTTCTTAGTACACTTTACTCGATTAACCCGTATAACGGACTCGTCCTTTTTATTCTTATTTCTAGGATATTCCAAACTTACTTCTTTTCTCTCGAAGTGCTCTATCTCCCTAAGTATAATTTCAGTAGGTACTCTCACTTACTCTCTAGGCTAGCTTCCTTATGAGTCTCAATCGTTTATTTGAACGTTCTCATAATTTCATAAAAATCAATCCCCGTTAACCCTTAAATTCATATTACATTAAGTACACTTATGGGTGTTTACTAAAACCCTACTGGTCCTATTTATGTCCCAAAATGTTCTAACAATGATGCTCAAGGGTTACCACGTATATTAACCGGAATAAGTTATAAGAAGAGGAATATGCAGTTTTCCAGGAGGGGTCGATCGATCGATGTTCTTGGGTCGATCGATCGATCAAGCAGTTATGGCGAAACTGCAGAAACCCAGTTACGGGAATCCTCCTCCAACCTCCACCAAATCACCATTTTTAACTCTCAAACTCCCATATAAATATACCCAAATACAAAATTTTCTACGTAAAACATGTGGGTTTTCATCAAGTATAACAATTTAAAGGGCAAAATCTACATAAACCTCAAGAACCCTAATCTTTTCTTTAAGTTTCAGTTCTTTCAATTCTTTTTCCAGATTTTCTGCTTCTAAAACCATGAAATTTCGTGGTATATCCTCTACATGTGGATTGGATGCCCAGAATATGATTATTACCTCTACAACATGCGAATTCTAATAAACAATTTAAACTTTCTTTCATGAAACTAGTTCTAATCAACCCTAGACTAACATAATTGAGGCATCAACTAAAAATAAAGCAAGATAGATACTTGCCTGGAAATTTTGTTTCTGATTTGTGGGAGAAAGTGGTGTGGTTGTGTTCCCCGTCGCGCGATCTACGATTTGGCGGTGATGGCGGTGTAAACGGTGGAGTTTTTTTGGCTTTGAACTCCTTGGAGAGCTTTCCCACTTCTTCTCTAATGGACGTTATTTGGTTTTGCTTTTGTTAACCCTAGATGAAGACTCATAGAAGCTGATATAACCTTGGGAAATTCGTGGGTTTAATTGCCCAAAAATACGAAATGTCCAAAATGCCCTCCCGGTATGATAATTAGGCCTAAAAACGCCTCGAAACCCAAACTAAATCCTCGGGTGCATTATTTTGACTATCTCGACCCTTCCGGACCCCTTGACGCACTCGAAATGACCATACGGGCGACTTATAATTTATTCACTTTTAATAATACTAATTTAATCCCGACACGACACAGACGCGTCCCGATTAAATTTCCACAATTATCAAATTATATACTCGTGATAATTTTAATAATTCGATTATACATATTACTTTATCCATTAAGTAATATTCAACAAAATCCCAATAATTACCAACTCTTATCACGCTAGTAAATATTTAAAATAATTTCCGGGTTAATATTAAATTAATATCTCAAATTAAATTTAATAAATCCCCAAATTTAAAAGTCATAAAAATATGGGGTATTACAACGTCACGTCAGGCTTCAAAATCTTCGGTTCTTGACGATTAACTCTTACGACATTCCTGAACTATATGAAAATAACTCCAGATTACTTCCATCCGAATAATGTCCGACCCGCGAAGCTTGTTATCCACCACCTTGATCCGATCAGATGGCGGACGATAAGGTCTCCCGTACTAATCCTGGAAAGGCGTCATGCCAATAATAAACTGACAACTTCAATGTCTACCTCCTCCAGCGCCCGAGCGAATAGAGATTTCATTTGCTTCTCAAAAGCTTGATGTGCAGTTTCTCGTGGTACGAGTTCTTCATCCAACTCTTGTGGATGAAACTCCGTATTTTGTCGCTTTCCTTTCCACACCTCAATTATAAGGGATCTCATCTGGATCTTTTTCTCCTAGCTGGGGATTTTGCTCGTCTAAGGACTTGGAGTAGGGATGTTTGCGTTTTTCTCGGTGGGGTTCTCGCTCCATACTCTCGAATCGGTGCAATAGACAATCATAATCCTCCCGCCTTCACCGAGAATTTTTCTCCTACACGTGGAGGCATTCATCGTAAGCATTTATCATCCCTGAGACCTGATGGTTTTGCTTATACCCACCATTAGACTGGTCCTCTGGAAGTTGGTAACGGGAGCTCAAAGATCATCTGTGCTACATTGTGAATGAACAACTTGCTACGCTTTGAATGAACAACTGATCTCAATATTGAGGGAGTGATGCGTACTTGTTCTCTTAGACGTGTCAGGCGAGCTGCGGTTGTTAGGTGTTGGCCATGAAGTGAGATATGGGACTGGGTAGTTGCCAGTAAGATCGAGCATAATTTGTTTTTGCCAATTGTAATTGCACAAATTCGCATATTACGAACCATCAATTGCACAAGCCAAAATGATGGTGAAGAATAAAAGAAATATAGCCATACACAAAAAGGAACACGGAATGTATGAGGCTCGCAAAATTACCTACGTCCATGGAGGGGGAGAGATCTATTATTAATGGGGGTTGAGATTATTAGTTGACAGAGGTTCCAGGTTCTCTTTTTCACATGACCCTCATAGATGGGGCCCTCTTTATGCATGTACATATGAAAAGCCTCCTTGAAAGAGGCTTCCCCTATCACTTATATATCCTCGGATATATCATACGAGTGTGCTTATCAGCTAGGCAGCGTGGAATTCATGCCAATGGGGCCTCAAGCATTTCATAATAGTGAAATACACCTTCTACAGTAATCAATACCAACCTGTTCTGTTATATTGTAGTGCTCCCCCAATTTTACCTTAATTCTCCCCTCATTGAAATTCAACTTGGTGCCGCTCCTTTCCTGTTTTGTATTGTTCTTAGTGGTATCATCAAAACATTCATTGCATCTGATTATGTGGGATCCCTGCTATTTACTAGCTTTCTCCTGTTCCTTTTTTTTTAAATATATATATGTTGTTTTAATTCCTCTCCTATTTTTGCACCGTTAAGGAGCCTGTAGAATTTTTGGCATGCATTTCAAGTTTTGTGATTCCGTTGAGCACCGTGGAATGTTCAATCAGACAAAATGATAAATGAATTTGAATATCGTTCACATCTCATTATACAGGTTGTTGAGTTTGGCGATTAATATTTGGTGCACATATTGAGTTTTGCTTTTTGTTCTATATGTAAAGGTTCTTTCCATTTGTGACTCATCAGCCTGTTCCCTTGCCTACCTGATCAAACTGTAAATTCGTAATGTTTTTACTTAATTAGTATATTTTAACCTAAGGGATTGGGATCCCTTGTTTTTTCTCTGGATATTTAAACTTACGTATCCATGGTGCCCCTAGCCTATATACCTATGAGTTTCAAATTCTAATAAATTTTGCGACGTGGTATATTATAACATTGGTTAATGACCTAAAGTTGCTTCTTGACAGGCTTGGGATCTCTATTATCATGTATTCAGGCGTATAGATAAGCAGCTTCAGTCTCTTACTACACTGGATTTGCAGGCAAGAATCATTTTTATATCTCTGTTGATCTCCAAACTATTGCATCTCTGAAAGTCATTTGTTTCTTCGTTCCTGTAAACAGTCAGTTTCCCCAGAACTGCTAGAGTGCCGCAACTTGGAGCTTGCTGTTCCTGGAACCTACCGGGCAGGTAGCATACGAGTAAATAGTTGAAAACAATAATACATTTATCTCATTCATTTTTTTTCCCTTTTCTTAAATTTAGATTCACCTGTGGTGACAATTGGATCATTTGCGAGAGAGCTTCTTGTCATTACATCCAAACAGAGACCTCGGAAATTGACAATTCACGGAAGTGACGGAGAAGATTATGCTTTCTTGCTGAAAGGGCATGAAGATTTGCGTCAAGATGAACGCGTCATGCAGGTTCTGTCTCCTTTATAGTTGTTTGTGCCTCTTGTATAATGTGGAATTGGAAAATGCTGTTCTTCAGGGTACTTAGGTTCTTGAGCCATAGGATGTCTACATTATAACCTCCTTCAAAGTTTCTGTATTATCTCATTACTTTGTCAAGCACAATTTGATTATGTTTTCCATATTTTGGGCAGCTATTTGGTTTGGTAAACACTTTGCTGGAAAATTCTAGTAAAACGGCAGAAAAGGATCTTTCAATTCAACGATATGCAGTCATTCCATTATCTCCAAACAGTGGATTAATAGGATGGGTACCAAACTGTGACACCCTGCATCATCTGATTCGAGAGTACAGGGATGCCCGAAAGGTTTTTTTCAATCTCTCTCTCTCTCTCTCTCTCTCTCTATATATATATATATATATATATATATATATATATATATATGTATGTATGTATGTATGTATGTGTGTGTGTGTGTGTGTGTGTGTGTATATATATCACCTAATCTTATTGTCAAACCGACTTCTTGTAGATCACCCTAAATCAAGAGCATAAATTAATGCTTGGTTTCGCTCCGGATTATGATCACTTGCCACTTATAGCTAAAGTTGAGGTGTTTGAGCACGCATTGGAAAATACTGAAGGAAATGATCTGTCAAGGGTATGCATCCTTTGAGAGACGGAATTTTTTCTTTGTACTCTCTCCCTCTCTAATATATATATATATATATATATATATATATATATGAAGCTTGTTTTCTCCTTAAGTTTCTTGGATTTTCCTTTGGTAGGTTCTTTGGTTAAAAAGTCGCACTTCAGAAGTCTGGCTGGACAGAAGGACGAACTATACTAGAAGTTTGGCTGTCATGAGCATGGTAGGTGCTCTTGTTTTTTAATGATATATGGATCATTTCTTTACAGTCTAATTGGATCTAGGCTGTCTAGCTCTATATAAGACCACAAATGCAGCTTTGGCGCATGGTTGTATTTGGATTGGCACAGTTTTCTCTACGTGACTTGTTGACGGCAACTAAAAGAAAAGCACAAGGGTATTAAACGTGGGGGTTCGTTGTCTACTTTTATTTTTACCCTGTGGTAGATGCTCTTCGTAGATTGATGGACAAGGCACAGGTGGAGGGGTTTCGAGTCGGTAGTGAGAGTGGAGATTTCTTGTCTCCAGTTTGTAGACGAGACAATATTTTTTTTCATGAAAAAATGATTATAATTTGGAGAATCTGTAAAAATTATTGATCACTTAAGCATGGTTTGAGGGTTAAAAATCAGTGTGGGTAAATGCTTTGGGTGTTAATGTGGAGGGTGAGCTGTTAGTGGAGAAAGCTAATTTGATGGGCGTGAGAATTTTGGAACACAGTTCGTAGTTTTAGAGAAAAAGCTAGATGGGTGGGACGGACTCTAAAGGGTGAAGAGGGGATCCTATAAAAGTCCTTGGTTCCTTCATCCCTCGTGTAGTCGTGAGCTCAGGAAGGGGGATTCTATTAAATTTTAGGATGAAGTTTGGAGAGGGGAAACTTCTTTTCAATCCTATCCAAAATTTTAGTTGACCTCCAACCCCCCCCAAAAAAAACTCGAAGGTACAACCAAATAAAATTTAATCATAAAAATTTGACAGCAAAAAAGGTCCTAAAATAAAGTTCTAATTTTTCATATGCAATGTTTTATACAATTTAACAGATTCTGCCTAAAAATAAAATAAAATTCATATGCAATTTAACAAATGCCATTTTAACGTATTCTGCCTAAAAATAAAAAATTGATATATTCTGCCTAAAAATGAAAAACGCATTTAACATATTCTGTATAAAAATTTAAATATTCTGCCTAAATATTAACATTTAATAACATACATTTAACAATATTAACAATAATTAACAATAACATACATTTAACAATATCAACATAACATTTAACAATACTTATCAAATATTATGTCCTTTTTATGTAACATTTAAAAAAATGAATGAAACTGACCTGAGCCGGATCAGAGCCAGACTCGGAGGCTGAGTCTCAGCCGACTGCCTCTGAGAAGAGGAGAGGTTGAACTGGAGGGAGAGAGTGACAGGCCGCCGGAGGCTGAGAAGAGGAGAGGCCGGAGGGAGGAGACAACAGTATTGGAGAGCCACAGAGAGAGGAAAAAGGCGCCGGAGAGGAGACGGAAAGAGAGGTGAGGTGCGAGAAAATGTGTTGAACAAAAAAAAAGCCCGCTCGTCTTAACCTAAGAGAAGATGGAAAATTAGTTACATTTTTTCCCTTTAAACTTTCAAAACTATTCAACTTTTTCTTACTATTGAAACACCCCTTGACTTTTTTTTCTCAGTAATTTTTTCCGGAAATCTCAGGAGGAACCTTCGCCCCTCCTTGACCCTGTACAAATCCGCCAATGTACTCAGTTGTATAGATTATCTGCAAATATAAACTTAAGCATTTCCTCTATTGCTTCCTTTAACAATCATTCGGTGTGTTGTAACCATTCCTTGAATAGAAATTCAAAAGACAATCAATCCAACTAATATGTTTCCTTGATCAATCTGCTAGAGGGGTTTAGGGTTTCGATTGCAGTGAGGGATGTCAGGAGATGAAAATTGAATGGGTAGGGTTTATCCTCTAAATTGTATTTTGATCACCTTCATTCTGTCTTAAATTTTGTTGGGCGAGTGGAATTCTATCCAACTTACAAATTGTTTCGCACATAGGAAGGTGTGAATAGTAATGCAGTATTGCCACATCCTGGGACTCTGTCTACAGGGTACTTTTTGGAGAGATTGTCTTTTCCTGTAATGATAGTACACTGCAACATTTTGTGGTCAGTAGCATTTTTGTAAAAAGTGGTTTGTTAAGTTGTAATCTTTTCAGATCTTTGATAATTTTTGTTTCTGATCGAAAAATAAAAATAAAAAATAACGCAAACCAAGACAACCTCTTAGTATAGTATTCAATGATTAAAAGATGGGGGCTACATCCTTCATTATAACTTAGATATGTGGGCCAAGAAGTTAGTGCAACACTACTAAAATGAAAAAAAGACTCCCTTAGCCTATCGGTGAAGTCCTTACAATTTCTACTTTCGCTACCAACTTAAGAGTGGTAAATAAAAGAGATCTACTATAAAATATTACAATTCAGCCCCTGTTCATCTCACTCTCCCCTCTTAAAAAGAGTTCGCCCATTTTGGAAAATGGGGGCAGTTTAATTTTGGATCAAATGCCATGGAAGGGTAAAATTGGACCATGGTAGCTTCTGAGCCACTGAAGTCCAGTTTCTTTTTTAATATTCAGACTTGTATGACAGTCTTAACTTTTATTGGACCTAAACCCTCATAGACATCCCACCTCTCAAATTTAATTTTCACTTGGCCCTAATCAACGACGAATGCTCCTCCTGCACCCTTTTCCTTTTTGATTCCTCGCCCTGACACCGCATGAAGAAACTCGTGGGACCTACCATGGCCTTCGCCTGGACGTCGCTCTGGTAACAATTTAATGTGGACATGGACTAATAACAAGAATTAAATCAAACTCTCATTCTCATTTCTCTATAATATGTGGTAACTGAATGATCACGACACATGGAGGTCAAGCTTGCTATGATGTCGTGGACTTGGTGATTATGACATCACTATTGTAACTACCCTATTCTAGATATTTTAAAGGAATATGCTAGTAGTAGTGAAACAATGAATACGATATGACTGACGATTAAAAATATGCATCATTCTTGGCTTGATTCCACGTGTGTGTCATTCCCCGCACACAATAGACATCATCTGATCTGTGTTTCCTTGTGCATTTTTTGTTTATTTGAAGATTACGGGCATTTGTTTCAGGTTGGTTACCTTCTTGGCTTGGGTGATCGACACCCAAGTAATCTTATGCTGCATCGTTACAGGTAATTTATGATTATTTGTAGGACAGGTACAAAATTTTGATTATCAAGGTTTATGAGTGTGTTGACAAGGAGTATGTTACTTTGCAGTGGGAAGATATTGCACATTGATTTCGGAGATTGCTTTGAAGCTTCAATGAACCGGGAGAAGTTCCCTGAAAAGGTATGCTTCATATATTGCATTGCTCAAAAAGATCTTCTACTGTTATGTGGTTTCTATAGATATCATGTTTATCTGTATTTTTTCTTACATGAAATTTTTGTTCCAGGTTCCTTTCCGCCTGACTAGAATGCTTGTGAAAGCTATGGAAGTTAGTGGTATCGAGGGAAACTTCCGTTCCACATGCGAGAATGTGATGCAAGTTCTGCGAACAAATAAAGATAGTGTCATGGCTATGATGGAGGTATAATTCCGAACCTGTTCCTTCCCCCCCCCCCCCACCCCCCCACCCCCACCCCCCCCCCCCACCCCCCCCCCCCCCCCCAACCGAGCTTCCAATAATATGCTTGAACTTGGGCTGAGTTTGATTGGTTTATGAGGAAAAACATTGTTTTTCTCATGGAAATTGTTATTTTCCCCTCTTTTTCACATCTGATGTGTTTAGACTACAAGAAGTTGGAGAATTTTGCCATTCCCGCTTATTTACCAAACTGACTGCGAGGAAATAGAAAAGATGTTCTTATGCATTATTGCTCCTATTACTAGGTTCAGTAAAAATTTCCAATAGGAATATAATAACTACTAAGATTCTCTTTAAATTGCTTTGCATGCCTTCGTTTCTCACTTTCCTTACTATTTTAATTTTTTTTTTCTATTTTAAAATATTGGTCTGTTTCTAAGATCCGTTAATATAGTTCCTCTTATGAGACTCTCTCTCTTTATGCGCGCGTGTGCGTGTGTGTGTATTGGGGGTGAGGGGGTGGCGTGAATTTAATGTTGGGAACATAAAGAACTATCTATTTCTCACCAGTGTTTCAAATTACACGCAATTGAGCGCGATATTGCATTTTCCCCTGTAAACGCGCTATTGCGCTTCGGGAATAATGCATGTCACAAACAGCGTTCGATATTTTACGCTATATGTGCTACTTCACGCTATGGCTCCTCTGTTTATGTAATTTATCTTTACCCCCACTTCCCAAAACACGGCATTTGGAGAGAATTGAAAAACTGAAGAACTTGCATGAGAGAAAAACTCTACCGTGACGACAGAGAAAAACTACCTCGTTTCTCTATGTCGATTTAAGTTTTTCAAACATCTCCATTTATATGTGGTTTAGGTGCAAATCTGATTCACTTGAATCAAAGAGATGATTTAGGAGTCTGTGTTGTGGAATTGAGGTCTCAGATCCCCCTTATGTTGGAGAGGGGGAACATATTTTGATTTCTCGTTTGCTTGTCAATTTTTTTCTTTGGAACTTACATATGTGGGATTTATTTGGGTTCTCTATTGATTTACTTGGAATGATGTGTTACTATGTTTGTATGAATTTCTTGAAGATGTGCATATATATAAAATCAAATGCACGAATAGATTGTGACACGCGTTCCAGAGTCAACCCAAAACCTTCAGCGACCACAATTTAAAACGTTGTTTCCTGCAGAACAAGTAAATATTTCTGTTCCACCTGTTTCCAGGCCTTTGTTCACGATCCTCTCATAAACTGGCGTCTTTTCAACTTCAATGAAGTCCCTCAAATGTCAACTCTTGCAAACGCTCACGTCACACCTGCTGTAAATAATGAAGAAACTGCTCCAAACAAAGACCTGCTCCAACCACAAAGGGGTGCTCGTGAGAGGGAACGTCTTCAGGTATTTTAAATCCTTCAATGTCAGCAACTTCGATTGTGCATGTAATTGTTGTGAACTTTCTTATATACAGTCAATGGGTTGTTGTAGGCGGTTCATCAACTGGGGGATGCTAATGAGGTTTTGAATGAGCGTGCGGTGGTGGTTATGGATCGGATGAGTAATAAACTCACAGGACGTGATTTTTCTACTTGTACTTCGGCATCAACCCCCTCTGTCCAACATGCACTGGGACACAGTACCTTAATTTCTGGAGATAATCATGAGGTTGATCCTGGTTCATCTGTTAAACTTCAAGTGCAAAAGCTGATTTTGCAGGCTACCTCGCATGAAAATTTGTGCCAAAATTATGTCGGGTACGATTTTAGATTCACATGTTTCCTTTTGTTGTTCTATATTCTCGTTAGTAGTGACAAAACTATGGGCTGAGCCTAATATGGGTTGGGCTAAATATGGATTGGGCTAAATGTGGGTGGGCCAAATATGGGTTGGGCTAAATGTGGGTTGGGCCAAATATGGGTGGACTAAATATGGGTTGTGCCAACCCATTTTTTTTCTACCCAAATCAGTATTGCAATTCCAAGTCTATATAAAAAAATTCATATTTTACTCGTAACTTTTAATAATGGGCTTTATATTTGACTCGTGGCTTTTGAAAATGGGCTTCATATTTGATTCATAACTTTAAAATATGGGCCCCATATTTGATGCATAGCTTTTAAACACGGGCCCCTTATTTTGATTCATAGTTTTTAAAAATGGGCCCCATATTTAAATGACTGGGCTAATGTGGGTTGTTTTATTATTTGGGGCCCGTTTTGCCCCAACTAATTCTCATCCAGTTGCAAACTTAACTCGGTTAGGTGATGTTTCTTTTGATGTAGTAGGAATGGAAGTACAGATATTTTTTTTTGATTAATTCCAAAGTTAATTTCAAGCTGAAAATAGCGTGCCCCTAGTGGGGAACTTGCCCAATAAAGTCGTTGAAGAACTGAAACTGGTTAAACAAGTCCCAAACCTTCTGCTTGAACAATATGTTCGGAACACAGGAAGAATATAATAGAAGAATAAATTGAATTAAAAGTTGAACTAGGAGTAATGTGGTTAATGATAAAATGTGATTATGTGCTCATGATATGAAGATTTCTCTTCAAATTCATATTAAATCACTTGTTTACCTAATAAACTAGCAATGATGACTTGTGTGGAAAGGCGTTAAAACAAGTGTAGTCCTACTTTCTAGGAGAGGGGGGGGGGGTCGTTTGTTGTCAAATCCCACCTTATATATATATATACACACACACACACACACACACACACACACACACACACACACACACATGTACATGCCAAGTATACATAGTGTTTTTTTTAAAAGAGTAAAAAATTATTTTTGAATTGCGTTTTTATGTGTTATTTAAACATTTCAAATGATTCATATAAAAAAAGCAGCTCAAAATAACGTTTTTTGCTATTTTAAAAAAGTGGGTCAAACTTTCACACCTTTTAAAGCACTTTAAAAGCTTTAAAAGTTCGACCAATTTTTGTAAAATAACCAAAAAAAATATTTTGAGCTGATTTTTTTTACGAGTCCCTTGAAATGTTTAACTACCACATAAAAAAATTCAACTCGAAAATATTTTTTTTAATATTTCAAAAATATAGGTTTGCACCAGCTAAGTATGTATACTGTATGAGAGCTGCTCTCTCTCTCTCTCTCTCTCTCTCTCTCTCTATATATATATATATATATATATATATATATATATACTCTCCTGCGAACCATCCCGCACAAAATAAGTATGACCTTCCCTTTTTAATGGTAAAATTCCTCCCCCTCCACCTTTTCCTCTTCATTCTTATTATCTTAACCTACGTACAGGCTTTTTTGGAAAAATAAATTTCAGCACACTTTCATGTAGAGTTGAAAGTTCTGTGTTTGGAGAATCAAAATTCATATTGAAAATATCACTAGTAGTTGAATTGCATTGAACTGCGACGTGGGTCGTAGTATTAGGAGAGAGGAATTTGTCTTTTCAAACTGTTTTGTTTGCTGCATATAAACTATGATACTAAAAAAGTGAGAAAAGGTTAATGGGAGCGAGATCTCGACTCAAAATAAGGACGTAGCTGATGGGTACGCATTATTTTTTTGCGGGATGACCACATGCGATCAATTCTCCCTCTCTCTCTCTCTCTCTCTCTCTCTCTCTCTATATATATATATATATATATATATATATATATATATATACACACACACACACACAGAGGGGTTCAGAAGTGAACATTTTAATGAACATTAACAAAAAACACTTGACAACTCATTAAATTTAATTTTTATATTGTAATTGGTCCGCGTCAGCGGCAATGAACACGTGTGCGACACGCGTGTTTCTTAATATACCCCCACCCCCCCACACCCACACCCACCTATCTGAATTGTCAATACAACTGAAACAGTGGTAGGAGCGTTGGTGGGTTTCGGTTGTTGAGAATTACTACACTTTTGAACCTCTTAAGATATAAATTTATTTTTTCTCAAGTCATTTGGAACATGTGGGTTTTATCCTTTTGGTTTGTTTTGGGGTCTTTCGCAGCTAGATAAGGTTGTGGGTTATGGTGCTTGGGTAAAACTCGGGTCTAATCGGGTCATGGTAGCAGGTGGGTAATGGAATGGGTTTGCGGGTTGGTGGCTGGGTCGTTTGGCTGGAGCTGTGGTTCACGGGTCAACAGGCCAGGTGGGTTGAGGTCGCCGGAATGGAGGTGGTTTTCGGGTATGGCAGTTTGGGTCTGGGGGAGTAAAGGTTCCGGGCAGTAGACGGATGGAAGGGTTAATGGATGGCAGGTCTGGCGGGTTGAGCTTGGATTGGAGCAGGTGGGCATGTCGCCGGGTTGAACCGTTCGGGCGTTGTAAAAAAATATTCGATCAACACCCGTGGCCATTGCCTCTGGCGCGGACCAATTATAACATAGGAATTAAAATTAATGGGTCAAGTGTTTTTTTGTTAATGTTCACCTTTTATGTTCACGTCTAAACTCCTCTCTCTCTCTCTCTATATATATATATAGAGCCAGGTTCCTGTGCACACCAAGTTTGTACATCATTTTTTTAAAATAATAAAAAAATATTATTGAGCAGATTTTTTTTTGTGTGATATTTAAACATTTCAAGGAACCCATATAAAAAAACTCAGCTAAAAAAAACATTTTTTTGCTATTTTTAAAAGATCGGTCAAGCTTTCGCTACTTTTAAGCACTTTAAAAGTTACAAAAGTTTGACCGATTTTTTAAAATGGCAATTTTTTTTTTTTTGAGGTGAATTTTTTTTATGGGTCCGTTGAAATGTTTAAATATCACATAAAAAAATCAACTCAAATTTTTTTAATATTTAAAAAAAATTGTTGTGCGCCAGTACATGTGCAAATTTAGTGTGCATAGGAGCCTGCCTATCTCACTCTCTATATATAATATGGAGGCTTGAATCTCCATGTTCAAAGATATAAAAACACTCGCCATAAATTCTCTTCTGCAGAAGGTTTCTAATTAGAGCTCTTTTCACTTGTTGCAGGTGGTGTCCATTTTGGTAAGTTGAAGACCCGGGCCTCTCTGTACATAGCATGTATATAGCTTTGAGCCATCACAGAACCTTATGTAAGTCGTATTTTTTTTTTTTTTTTATCTCTGGTTCTATTCTATGTATAGAGACACTTGAATGAAAGATCGTGTTGATTCTCATAAAGTATATGCTGCAGTAGTGGGGGAACATGATAATATATGTATATAATTTAGGTCGTCGTTTGAAGTATTGGAGTCACCGTTACAAACGTGCCTATGGCATGGGCTGAATTTGTTGAGGATTGTAAAGTAATATACCATGTTGATAGTTTCATGTACAGCTCTAGTTTTTCCACGGTGTGGATATACTTGTACTATTTCGTATCCATCCGTATATCTCACTCTGGAGATATATTTGTGTTTTTGTTTGCTGGTGAAAATATTCATATTCAGAATTTTGGATGTTATAATTATGTGAATTGAGAAAAATAGTGGATAAAATTTGAATTTGAATTTGAATAGCAAAGAATACTTTTCACCATATTAGTTTTTATTTGGGTGATGTACATTTCATCTTGAACCAAAACAAAGAATAACGGAGGAAAAAGGGGTTGGAAAACGAATCATATTCAGAGAGAATAGTAAGTTGTGCTTAAAAAACACAATGGTGGAGTTAAACAACATAATGCTATAGTTTGATGAACCTGTTGGAAGAGAGAATATTTATTGCAATAGCAGATGGGTCGCCCAAAGCCTGGAGCTGACATTGAAATCGGAAATCAATGCCAGATCCGGGCTATTCGAAAATGCAGACTGAAGCGGAGGACCACAAAATTCAACACGGGCAAATTAAGTGCCTCCGTTAAACCTACTTTTATCCTGTTGAAAACCTGTACTATGATGTGTTCTAGAGATCCAAACCGGTCATGTATTCACTAACTCCACAAGAGAGATTCTACAGCGACGCACAAATCAGCCTCATTTTGAGCGACGCATTGACGTGTTGCGTCTATATTGGTTCAATTTTGGGCCTTGGCGGGACACACATCATAGGATCTCAAAATGAACCAATGTAGATATGACACGACAGTATTATCGAACTCGATATATATTGAAGTGCATGTCAACGTCTGAGTTTTTTTTCTCTCTTCCCCAAAATCCCAACACAATTTTTTTTCTCTACTGCTACTAGGAAGATGGGAAATTATAAAATTCGTTCGTGGTTGTCAGCCACATCCACCCCTGGGTTTTTATATCTCATCTTGTGTGGTGTTATTTATTTTGCATGGCCAATTACCATTTCTTCGTTCTTTCTTTTCTATTATTGAGGATTCTTTGCCCTTGTAACTTTGAAAGATCTATCTGCAACTAAGAGGCAAAGAAGATAGTTTCCAGTGCTATTGAACCTGTCTGAACAGATGTAGAACAAACAAAATGAGCCCGCAAAGTTTTTTTTAGTAAGATAAGAAATATTAAGAGATGTTTACATGATAAGAAATTATGATAGGATATTGAATATAATAAATATATACCATGCATCTCAAATGGCAAGAAATATTTAAAAGATAAGAATACAAATAAGGTGACATTGGTATTTAGTCCTATGTGTAAAGATTTATAGTTGATCTTGTTTTTAGTTGTGGGTCTTGTAGCAAATACGATTACGGGCAGATTACAACTTTAAAGTTACGTGGCTAATGAAACTATTTAAGTTAGACTAAAGACAAAAATTGTAAATATCTTACCTTCAATTTTTAATTTAGATTTTTACAGTCTAGTCCTCTCAATAAACATTTTGGACAAAAAAATCGGTGAAACAATTTTTAAACGATTAGGTCCAACATATAAATACTGCCAATCTAAAAAAAATCACAAACTTAATCGGCTATTGGAGGTTTCTCTGCAACTAATTACTATTCTCCGAAATAAAAAATAACATCAATCTTGATGCTTTTCTCTTCTTCGTCTGTCCAATAATCGATTACAGTGTTCTTAATCGATTCTACCTGTATCATTTGGCTCTATCATTTGTAAGTTTATCTTTATCAGCACTTGATTTTTCTATTTTCGATCGATTACAATAGGTCAATGTACTTTGTTTTGATTCAATGAACTCATTGTAATTTCGTAATTCATGTGATTGAATAACTTTTTATATGTTTTATATGTATATGTTTTGATTTTGTATTTTTTATGCATTTATGTTTGGATTCTTCATATATAAGATTGTATTTATCAATATTTGTAATTGTTAGTTGAATGTGTTGAATGAATATTATTGATGTTTCATTCTAATTTTAAGAGTACTTGATTTTGAGTTTGTATTAAATCACTTATTGATGTAGGTCCGCGCCAGCGGAACTAACCAATTCGACATCAGTTTTCAAAGTACACGCAGTGTTTATAAAGTAGACGTGATTGTTTTTTTGAAAATATGTGTCTACTTTATTGCTTCATGTATATTTTTTTAAATAGTGCCTGTAATTTTATATTAATTATATATAAACATTTTGATATTTCATGCATTAAATTATTGCATACATTTGTAGAATTGTTGACCTTGAAGTAAATATTTTTCGTCTCTCTTTTATTGCAGGACATTATGGTAAGTAGTATAATAGCAAGGTGTTGTTATTTGGATAATATGACTTGTATTGAAATATTTGAAGATCGCTCATTAGATTTCATATCCAATGAGTTGTGTATTAGGTTTACTAATTTGAGAAGTGTGAGTTTTTCATTGAGGTATTCATTTGGTGATGAATGTCGGTTCATGTTGGTTTGTGACAACGATGTTTGTTGTATGTTCCGGTCCCAATTGATCGTGAGAGCTGATTTCATTTGGATATATGTCATTGATTCATTAGCATTGCCAAGTAATACATATCGTGAACGAGCTGAATGCTCTAATCAAATTTTTGAAGGGGTTGATCGCAGTAATACAAGTTCTGAGAGGGTTGACAGTGGTGATACAAATACACAGAGGTTGGAGTCTTTATCATCAGGCATTGCAAATGATTTTAATAGTTTCATTGAAAATGACTTTTATCTTGGAGGTGTGAAGCCAAGTAAGTCGAAATTCTATCTTTCGAATGATTGGAAGACATATATAAGTCATGAGCAGCAGTGTTTTGAAGGAGGTGTAGTGGAATTTCGGGATAAATTGTAAAATTAAGCCGTTGAAGTTGGGTTCAAGTATGTGTATTTGAAGAATGATAAAACTCGAGTGACGATTGAATGCTCTAAAAAGACTATTGAGAATTGCATCTGGAGAATTCATGCTTCATTATCTACAATAAATGGATACTTTTACATACGGAGTTTGAATAATGAGCATACATGTAGAGGTGTCTTTCATAGTCCATCAGCCAAAATGATAGCCTCCAAGTTGGTTTCAACATTAGTAGCTGATGATCTTAGAGATAACCCGCTATTGAGACTAATTGATGTAGTTAGATATATGAAGAAGAATTATGGTCCTGATATAGCTTATCAACATGCATGGCGTGCGAAAGAGATGGCTACTCTTGATATACATGGTGATGAAAAAGTTTCTTATGCATTAATGAATAATTATCGTGACTTTCTATTGCAGTATAATCCTGGGTCACATTGCATCCTTGACGTGGAACATGAGAGTAAAAAAATTAAGAGAATATTTGTAATGTTTAGAGGATTATTTATGGATTTCAATAATGCAGACCTGTTTTATTTCTTGATGGTGCCTTTTTGAAGAGCCGTTATCGTGGAACAATATTGTCAGCAACTGCCAGGAATGGGAACAATGGTAAATTAATTTTAAATATGTTATTTTGTGTATTGCGTTGACATTTTGTTTTTTCCATTCTAGATCATCAAAATACAAGCATACAAGTATGAAGTACCTTTGAATGTCTTTGTTTTAGTTCACGTGTACTTTTCATTTTTATGCGTGTATTTTGATGACGTCTTATTATGTTGAATACTAACTAAAGTACACGCATAATATATGTTAAGTACACGTGAATATTTTTGTTAATTTCACATGTACTTTTCATTTTTATGTGTGTACTTTAATGATGATGTTATTATGTTGAATACAAACTAAAGTACACGCATAGTACATGTCAAGTACACGTGAATGTTTCTGTTAATTCGATGTGTACTGTTCATTTTTATGCGTGTACTTTGATGATGTTGTTATGTCGAATTCAAACTAAAGTACACGCATAGTACATGTCAAGTACACGTGAATTTTTCTGTTAATTTCACGTGTACTTTTCATTTTTATGCGTGTACTTTGTTGATATGTGTTGTTATTTAGAAATAATAAAGCCAAATACACGTTAAAAATGTAAAGAACCTTTGAATGTCTTTGTTTAGTTCACGTGTACTTTACATTTTTATGCGTGTACGTTGATGTTAGTGTTGTTATTTGAAACTAATTCATTGTACAAGCAAAAGATTAAAAAGTAAACGTGCATGTCTTTTTATCTTTATCACGTGTACTGTACATTTTCATGTTTTGTCTTGTTATTTACAAACAATTTAAATTAAACACATAATATATTTTCCATGTGTTTTAAGGTCTGCGCCATCAACATCAATTTACGATGCGTTCCACTTGAATATGTTATTTATTTTAATTTTGATATATTTTTATATTTCATGCCTTTTTCCTGTTGCATATGCTGTTGTTGATTCTGAAACCGAGGATAACTGGATGTGGTTTCTTATCA
The DNA here is from genome assembly GCA_949130495.1 of Sambucus nigra. NCBI lineage: Eukaryota > Viridiplantae > Streptophyta > Magnoliopsida > Dipsacales > Adoxaceae > Sambucus > Sambucus nigra. The sequence continues at coordinate 547,805,792 of OX422210.1, forward strand.
ATTTGCATAGTACAATAGCTGAGCAATATCGAAACATAACATTTATATCAGATCGAAACAAAGGATTACTTGAAGCTGTTTCGAGGGTCTTCCTGTTGTGTGCACATTCCTACTGTATACATCATTTACAAGGGAATATAAAAAAGAAAATTCGTGGAAATTGTGGTGGATTTCGAAAGAAATTTGTTAAAGATTTTTTCTCTTGGGCATATGCCGTCTCAGTAGATGAATTTCACAAGAATATTGAAGCATTGAAGAAGGAAGGAGGAACTGCTATTGCTGATTTTATTGATAGTTTGCCTCCCGAGAATTAATCCTGTGCATATTTCCCGAGTAAATGGTATGGTGACATGGCATCTAGTGTTGCGGAGTCATTCAATTCATGGATATTGGAGGAAAGACATTTACCAGTAATGAATATGCTTGATAAATTGAGAGTGAAGATTATGAATTTTAATGCAAATAAACTTGTTGAGTCTGACACTTGCACAAATGAGCTATGTCTTTTTTTTCAAAAGTTACTGAATGAAAATTGGAATAAAAACCGACATTGGATTATTAGTCGCTCAAGTCAAAATGTATTTGAAGTTCATTCAGAAGTGCGAGCAACAGTTGACTTAGGAGAAATGACTTGTTATTGTAAGAGTTGGCAGCTTAGATGTTTTTCATGTTCTCATGCTGTTTATGTTGTACGGAGGAAAGGGGCCAGTATTTATGATTATATTGAGGAGTATTATAAGGTATCTTTCTACAGAAAATCATACTCGATACCTATAGTTCCTCTTCCTAATTTGATTTCCTTAAATATTCCTATACCTGAAAATCCATTTGTCCTTCCACCAATGACTAAGAGATCGACAGGAAGCCCTAGGAATAAGAGAATATAGTCTTCTGGTGAGATCATAGTAAGGGAAGTTACTTGCTTGAGGTGTATTAAAACGGGTCATTACAGGTCTACTTGTAAGGAACCCATTTGATTACGTTTAACATTGTTGAATTCATTCATTTGAACCATTTGATTGAATAAATTAATTAATAAACCATTTGTTTCACATAAATGAATGTAATTTTTATTTTTAGTTTCATTTTTTAGTTTGTTTTTTGTGTAGTTGTACACGTATTTTTCATAAAATACACGTGATCATTTTTCCTGATCTTCACGTGTACTTTACATTTGTATACGCATGTTATGTACAGTACACGCGCATTGTGATGACCAAAGCCATTTTATCAATGCGTCCACTTGATGAAATATGTGTGTACTTTATGAAGTACACGCATAATATATAAAGTACACGCATTTAAAAATGGATTTGGTCAGTTCAATCTGCATGTACTATATAAAAGCATGCGTGTACTTTATTTATTACATTTAGTTTAGATTTACTTGATGAAATATGCGTATACTTTATGATATACATGCATAATATAAATATAATAGGCGTGTACTTGATGAAATATGCGTGTACTTTATGAAGTACACGCATTTAAAAATGAATTTGATCAGTTCAATCTGCGTGTACTATATAAAATCATTCGTGTACTTTATTTATTACATTTAGTTTAAATTTACTTGATGAAATATGCGTGTACTTTATGATGTACACGCATAATATAAATATAATATGCGTGTACTTGATGAAATATGCGTGTACTTTATGAAGTACACGCATAATATATAAAGTACACGCATTTAAAAATGGATTTGGTCAGTTCAATCTGCATGTACTATATAAAAGCATGCATGTACTTTATTTATTACATTTAGTTTAGATTTACTTTCATCATTTTATTCATTTTTTTTTTGAATAAAATGAATGTAATTTTAGTGTTTAGTTTTTAGTTTCTTGTTTTAATTTAATAAATGAATATAATATTAATGTTTACTGGTTAGTTCTTTTTTACTGAAAGGAACTAAACGTGATCATATTTTCAAATGTTCACGTGTACTTTACTAAATTTGTGTGTACTTTACATTTTTACACTGTATGAGTCATGGTTCGATATAATGATATATTATGTAGATTTTAGTGTATGAGATAACTCACAAGACAAGCATGAAGAAAATAAAGTTTTTATTAAAACTGAAAAAGAAAGTACAATTTTTTCACATAACAAAAGTTGAAAAAAATAAAGAAGGCTTCAACTAGGGAAACCTATTAAAGGCATCTATGGTGTCAGGAGGAGAGTCAATTAAATTCGAGTATACTCGAATTTATTCTTCAATGACAGCCACAAGGTCTTCGTGATGCGCCTTCTTTTCCTTCAACTTGAAAATTTTCATTGGAACTTTTTGAGTATAGAAAGACGTGAGGTCTTCATGTCTTTGAGGAGGGTCCTCATCCACATCAAATAAATCTATGGGATTGAGTGGAAGTCCAGAGAAGCCTTCCCTCACATATGTTTGAAACTGCTCAAAGGCAGTTTCATACGAGGAAAGTTTCCCCCCAATTTTCCTTATTTTATTTTTATTTTTTTCATCTCTCTCAAGAGTAATCTTTACCCGAGAGGTAATGGTTAAGAAAGGAACAAATATTACTTTTTTATAGGAAAAGTTATTGCTATTTATTTCTTTGACCAGAAGTAGTTGGGACGTGAGTAGTTGAGCTTAATAAATTGATTTTGGTTATTGTGTCCTTCTAAATAAATATATATAGTAGTTTTCAATTAAAAATAAAAAATTATTACATTAACCAGTGCGTGTAGATTGTTTATATTGCGTGTACATTATTTATATTGCGTGTACTTTAAAGAATTCATGTGTGTACTTAGTAATTATCACTTGTAATTTTGGTTAAAATGCGTGTACATTGTTTCATAACACTTATGTGCATTGTTTGTCTATACCTTGCGTGGAATGTGGCCCGCGCCAGTGGAAATAAACCATTTCGGTGTAATAAATATTGTAAATAATAACCAATATAACACAAAATAAATTACAAATATGGTGTGTATTTTGTAAGGGCACAAATTTCCAATTCAGTCTTAATGTAGTGTTGGCTCAATTCTGGACAAAAATATTTATGTCATAGGATAGTATTGAGTGAGTATCCTCCAAGCCTATGACATGCAAGAGTCGAATACGTAGCAGTCAAGACTTATAAAGCTTTATCATTGTCGAGTTTCAAGTGCCATGTTTCTACGTCATCAACATCATATTCCATAATCTCCGAAAGGTATGAATGAATTTCTATATATGTATAGGGAGACCTGGAATAATTTTACAAAGGGTGTTATTTTATTTTAAACTAAGGTTTATTTTCATAAGGTTTCTTTAAAACTTTAAAATAAAGTTTCTGGGCTTAAGTCGAATTTTTAAGCTTTCTGGTTTTTCGTTCGAAATTGTCATTCGAACGAGTTTTTCGTTCGAACGAGAATTTCGTTCGAACGAGGTTTGCCAACGACTTGCCACTGGAACTTCGTTAGATAGTTCGTTCGAACGAAATGTCATTCGAACGAAAATGTCGTTCGAATGAGATTTCGGCGGGAATGGTTTTTGACAGCTTTTTGGCACTTTCCCACTACTTCGTCCCAGTTCTCTTTCACAGAATTTAATGACTTCGGGACTAGAATTTTTCTAAGAACTTTTTGTATCTCTTAGTGAGTTTTTGAGAGCTTAATTCTTTCATAAAAAGTTCCCGTGGTGTTTGTTATTTAAATTGATTTATTAAAAGAACAAAACCAAGTTTACACCCAATAAACAATGTTTTAATCCAAGTTTCTATCTATCTATATATATACATCTAGCTTGGAGAGTTTATTTGGCACCGGATTCATCTATAGAGTTAAAGAGAGTTTGGGTTTGCTTCTACATCCCATAAAAGAAGAAGCTTGTTTGTTGCGGCATTCTCATACGGTGAAAGGCACCGTGTGTAGTTGACGGGTTCCTAAAAGTCTGATCGGTGGATTCCGAGACCGCGGTGGAGCTCCGTGGTTATTTGCTAGGCAGAGGTGTATACAAGAAGGAGCGTCGAGGCTTGGATGGAGTCAAGTCGAGTGTTGTAAGTCTTAATGTCTTGTATTTGTAAAACCGTACTTAGTGGATTTGAGGCTAGCGCCGTCCGAGGTTGTTTTCCGTTGTGGATTTTTTCTCGTACATCGCGGCGTAGTGATTTGTTTATTTTATCTTTTGCAAATTCACTTTAGATGCATGCTCTGGTAAAAAGATAAAATTTGGTTTAAATCTCTACTTGCTTAATTTGGTGCTAAAAATTAATTTGGGTAATGTGTATTTAATTCAAGTCATTATTTAATTGGATAAAATTTGGTTTGGCCTAATATTGCAAATTGAATATTTATTGTTAGGCAAATTTCTAGGACTTGAATTGAATTAATTTGGTTTATTTGAACCATTCTTATTCCGTTGTTTGTGTGTATTTTATTGAACCATCTCGTTTCCGCATCTCTATTGAAAATTATCTTTTTGTAGTAAGATTTTAAAATTGGGGGGGCCTCGTGTTCCAACAAGTGATATCAGAGCCGGAGCGCTAAGTCATCGCGTCAAAGATCTGTTTTTCAGTTTTTATAATTTTTTTGCTCCTTGTATTTTTTGGTGGTTCATTTTTTTTTTACTCACTCTCATTTTTGTTTTGTATCTCTCGATGGGACGTCTTAATGATAAGTTATCCATTTCTAATGATAATGAAGTTTATGCTATTCGAGAGGAATTTAATGGGCTGAATAAGTGTAATGAAAAATTAAGAGAATTAAATTTGAGATTTGCGAAAAGAATTAAATTTCTTGAAAATGAAAACTTTTGTTTTAAAGCTAAAGTTGAGTTTTTGCAAACCTCCCTATCTCAAAAAGACATTTTTCGTGAAAAGCTCTTGGACATAAATTAAAATTTTAATATTTTAGAAATGTCCAAGAAAGAGAGTGATAGTCGAGAAAAGACACTTAGGGACAAGTTTGCTCACATTGAGGGGGAGCGTGATAACCTTCTAGGAATTATAGAAAATTTAAAGAAGGAGTCCCGTAAAATTAAGGAGTCTAATTTATTACTTGAGTCCAAAATTCTAAAAATAAAAAGTAACTTACAAGACTCGAGTAGTAGTTATAATGGTTCTAGCTCATCTTGTTCAAATATTTCCGCTGCTAAAGCTAAAACTATTGTTTGTTTTAGAGGGTCAACTTTATCCAAGGACTTTAGAAAATGTCACACCTTAGGTGACATTCCTCGTGTTTACACATGCTTGTATTGTGGTAGGAAAGGTCACCTTAGGTCATTTTGTTTTGATCTTAAAAGAATCCCTTGGAAGTCTATGTCTACCATTTCATTAGTTTTCAAATTCCATCATTTTAAATATACATCTATACGGGTTAAGAAATCATTTTTAGACGCGCTAGATATTATATTTGTTGATTCTCATTTGCTTGCACATAAAACCTCCCTTGCTAAATTTAAAGGTTGAATGTGTTAGTTTTGTTTGCATACTCTAGCTTTTTGTGCTTCATATTATATATCAGTGCTAGGTGTATGCATGTTTAGCCATTTTCTACTCATTGCTTTGTTTCATATCTCATGCTAGAAATCATGACTTGTTTATCTTTTGTATTATATTTCTTTTGATTTCCATTAAATATAAAATACAAAAAGATTTTTATTTATCATTTGTGTTTCACCTTTGAGTTATCTAGGCTTAATGAAAAATACAAATGATATTTGTTTGTCTTTTAAGTAAATATTTTTATTTTTTGGTTAAAAATTTAAAAACTCAAAAAGATTTTATTTTGTGTGTATTTTGGTTTTACACACATTTTGTGGTATATGTTTGTGTTTGAATCCTCATTTCTCTTCCATGTGACTAGAACTTTTGGTTAGAATTTTAATCCTTAAAATGTTTTTTATCATGCTTACATGGAGTAGCTTAAGTTTGACTTGCTTAATGGATTCGCTTTTATATGCCTTTACCCACATGCACGAGATTTTTGAACCTTAACTTAACATATTATATTTGAGATTTGTGAGGTGTTCTCCTACCAATCTAGTCATCTACATACTATGACCTAGGAGGACTAGTGCATGTCAAAATCCTTTGCACGTGAGATTTGTGAGATATAAAAGATAATATGTATAAATGCGCACGAGGAAGGGCTCCAAAAGGAAAAATATTATCCTTTGCGAGTAAGCCACCGTTTGGATTGGACCTAAAAGAAATACGCGGTCCACATGCCTAAAAGAAAATATGGCATTAAAAGAAAAATAATTTGCCAAGGCCTAATTTTTTTAGTTGATTTATTCATTCAAAAGATTAAATTAATATGCTTATTTTGAGGGAGTTTGGATGGTATATCAACAGTTTGCACAATGTCCATTTATCCTAGTTGCACTTACAATGTCATGACTCTATTGGTTTGTAGAATCATCAACATGCTAGGCTTGTATGCATTGTGTTTGTTTGTTCATTAGTTCACTTTATCCTATCACATAAAGGCTAAATTCTAGTTGATAAAGTTTTGCAATCAAATGCGAACCACGTGAACACGTTTAAGTGATTGAGTTTTAATTCATTGGTATCTTGTTCACACCCCTTCACTTCCGTTTCCATATGACACATTTATGCTATAAGAGTGTGGAAAAACTTATGTTATTTAGTTTTGTGTCATTTTGGTGTTTATATCTATATGTGTGTACTTATGCTTAGTTTGAGTCTATTGTGTATACATATATCTGATATTTTGTTTGTTTTTGAGTCTTTGCTATGTTTAGCTAGTTCATCTATGCTTTTAATTCATTTTTGGTATCTATCTTGTTGCGAATTTTGTTTCGATATCACATGCTTATATTACTATAATCAATTGATATCTTTTGTTATCGCATCATAGTTGATATTCATATCTTTATGTGGATTAGTTGAATTTTAGCTACCCACGTGCTTTAATGTTCTCATCACTTTATACACTATTGCATGTGTAGCTTGTTATGCCATTCTATTTATCCCTTGTTTAGTTTAGGGGGTGTATATGATTTAATTGGGGGAGATAAGTTAATTTTTTATTCTTTAGCCTTTGTCTATTCCTAAACAAAAAGGGGGAGAACGATAGGGGGAGATTTGGTATCTAATCCTATTATAATCGCATTTTAGTTTTGGGAGATTTATCTTAGCGAGAGACGTCTTTCTAAGTAGATCATTTGATAAAGGGGGAGAATTAATTAAGGGGGAGTCTTTAAATTGCATTTAATATTTTAATATTCCCTATGCGTTTAATGTGTTGCTTAAGTGTGCAGGTATTGTAAATCGGCATTAAAGTGGCAAAGTGTTTAATTCTAAAGTGGTATTCGAGTCAAGCATTGTACTCTTTATTTTGAGTGGGATGTATTTGAGTCTAGTGAGCTTGACGACCCTTTAGGATTTTTGTTTAGTTTTTGTCCCGGAATAGCCAAAGGGGGAGATTTGTAAGGACACAAATTTCCAATTGAGTCTTAATGTAGTGTTGGCTCGATTCCGGATAAAAATATTTGTGTCATAGGATAGTATTGAGTGAGTATCCTTCAAGCCTATGACACGCAAGAGTTGAAGACGTAGCGGTCAAGACTTATAAAGCTTTATCATTGCCGAGTTTCAAGTGCCATGTTTCTACGTCATCAACTTCATATTCCATAGTCTCCAAAAGGTATAAATGCATTTCTGTAAATGTATAGGGAGACTTGGAATAATTTTACAAAGGGTGTTATTTTATTTTAAACTAAGGTCTATTTTCAGAAGGTTTCTTTAAAACTTTAAAATAAAGTTTTTGCGCTAAAATCGAATTTTTAAGCTTTCTGTTTTTTCATTCGAAATTATCTTTCGAACGAGTTTTCCGTTCGAATGAGAATTTCGGTCGAATGAGGTTTGCCAACGACTTGCCACTGGAACTTCGTTAGATAGTTCGTTCGAACGAAAATGTCGTTTGAATGAGATTTCGGCGGGAATAGTTTTTGACAGTTTTTTGGCACTTTTCCACTACTTTGTCCCAGTTCTCTTTCATAGAATTTAATGACTTCGGGACTAGAATTTTTCTAAGAACTTTTTGTATCTCTTAGTGAGTTTTTGAGAGCTTAATTCTTTCATAAAAAGTTCCCTTGGTGTTTGTTATTTAAATTGATTTATTCAAATAACAAAACCAAGTTTACACCCAATAAACAATGTTTTAATCCAAGTTTCTATCTATATATATATGCATCTTGCTTGGAGAGTTTATTTGTCACCGGATTCATCTCTACCGTTAAAGAGAGTTTGGATTTTCTTCTACATCCCATAAAAGAAGAAGCTTATTTGTTACGGCATTCTCATACGGTGAAAAGCACCATGTGTGGTTGACGGGTTCCTAAAAGTTCGATCGGTGGATTTCGAGACTGCGGTGGAGCTCCGTGGTTATTCTCTAGGCAGAGGTGTATACAAGAAGGAGCGTCGGGGCTTGGACGGAGTCAAGTCGAGTGTTGTAAGTCTTACTATCTTGTATTTGTAAAACTATACTTAGTGGATTTGAGGCTAGGACCGTCCGAGGTTGTTTCTCGTTATGGTTTTTTCCTCGTACATCGCGGGGTATTGATTTGTTTATTTTATCTTTTGCAAATTCACCTTAGATGCATTCTTAAGTAAAAAGATAAATTTTGGTTTAAATCTCTACTTGCTTAATTTGGTGCTAAAAATTAATTTGGGTATTGTGTATTTAATTCAAGTCATTAATTTAATTGGATAAAATTTGGTTTGGCCTAATATTGCAAATTGAATATTTATTGTTAGGCAAATTTCTAGGACTTGAATTGAATTAATTTGGTTTATTTAAACCATTCTTATTCCGTTGTTTGTGTGTGTGTTTTATTGAACCATCTCGTTTTCGCATCTCTATTGAAAATTATCTTGTTGTAGTAAGATTTTAAAATGGGGGGGGGGGGGGGGGGTCGTGTTCCAACATATTTGAATCAATTTATTGAAGTTTTTTCTCCTTTTGGGGGAAGAAATGTTTTGATAGAAGAATTTCTCTTAGTACATATGTTCTTTGTTTTAGCATGTCAGGGTCTTGAAACAATTTTTGTATTTCCTTGTTTCTGCTAATTTGTTAGATGTAGTAGATGTAGAACACCCCACAGTCAACCCTAAAATTAAAATAAAACAAATATACAAATTAGTATGATGTGAATGAATTTTTTTGAAAATATACAAATTAGTAATTTTTAGAAATGATGTTTTTTCTTACGCATTATATTGCTTAGGGCATTCATGATCTCTAATTGGGTCAAATTTGAGATCACTTTCCAGCAAGAAATCTACTGTCCTTTTTTCTTGCTCTGTCAATGGATCATCATCCAATGTAAACTCATTTGATGTACCTTCATCAAACTTTCTCTGAGTTTTGAAACCATTATTTTTCATTGTTTCAGCTTCAGTCTTCAATAGGTACAGTGTTTTTTGGAAGACAGAAAACTGTTAAGAAGATAAATATACAGTGTATACAAATAAAAGAGTATATGAAGATTAAAGAGTGAAAAGTACACGCATAATATTAAAGTACACGTGTATTTTATTTATCCACTTCACGTGTATTTTAAAATATGATGTGTGTACTTTGCCTAAAGAGTGAAAAGTACACGCATAATATTAAAGTACACGTAATTTATATTTATTCATTTCACGTGTATTTTAAAATATGATGCGTGTACTTTGATAATCTCGGTGATTATGTGGAACTAATACAAAGTACACGCATTATATGATAAAGTACACGTGTATCATATAAGTACAGGTAACATTACTAATTAAGTTTAGGCACTAATCATTTTTTTCGCATCATCGAAGTATATTGTGTTTGTTTCCTTATCGTTCGGTCGAAGGGAATCCACGTGGACGACTTTCTTTTCTTATTTTTTTATATCAAAAGTAATGTGAAATGTCATATGTTATGTCTTATTACAATGAACAAATTATTACAAGAGTCTAAGTATTCAAATAAATCTCTATACAACTCCCCCTTCTTATTGACTTCATTTTTGCTATAAGCTTCTATCTGAATAAAAATGATAGACATTGTGTTATAAAAAAAATAGAAATTTTATTTCACAAAGCTTTCGGTATAATTATACTTAGCCAACAATAATTAGAAAAAGTGTGTGAGTGGGAAAGCCCTTCCTTTGAATTTTTTTATCTCAATACATCACTAAAGGCAAGTATAATCTGTTTCACACAATATAAAATGGTCAGAAAATAATAATGTTAAAATTTAATGAATGTCTAATATTTGGACTATATACTTGGCTTGAAATTTCTTGATTCTTGAGGACTTCAACAAAATCTTCCCATGGGACATATGAAACCAGCCCTTTGAAAATAATTCCCTGCATTTTATATAAGCAATAAGAATTGTATAATAATAATAACCTTATTCTTTTGCACCAAAAAAATATAAATTAGCGAAGTGATAAATCATAAAACAATACACTTTACCCTGGCTCAACCTTTTGAATAAACTCTTCAATTTTTTTCTTCGCAGCTTCATCGAGATATTTGTATGCCTGACTGCTTCAAGCTTGAAGTGAGTTTCTTTCATTTTTTGAGCTATTGTTAGAGGGCCTTTTCTCAGCTTTGTCTCTTTTTATTTTTTAATTGGTTCATGCTTCTCAGTTTCTCTGTAATCTTTTCTTTTTGTCTGTCCTCTAGTAATATGCCCTTTTATTTTGGCTATTTTGGGGGTGCCTTGAACTCTCTTTTCTTTTATGTTTTTTAATTGCGTTCTCTTATACAATGAGGCTAGTTCAATCTTCAAGCACGAAATTTCATCCATGAGTTGTTTATAAGTGTTTTCCTGATATATTTAAACAAGGAATGTTGGATTGTAATCATTTTTTGAAACAATGATTTAAGTTCTCTTGCGTGTATTTTGATAAAATTTGTGTTTTTCATCCAAATTTGTGTGTATATTATACAGTACACTCGTGTAATTTATAAAGTACGTGAGTGTATTTTATAAAATACACGAGTGTACTTTATAAAATACATGCGTGTACTTTATAAAATTTATAAAATACACGTGTACTTTTATCATAATTTGCGTTTACTTTAGAAAGTACACACGTGTACTTTATATCAATTGTACTTTATAGATACCTGATCAGTTTTTTTCACTGCTGATTCATCAAGCATTTTCTTCAACTCCGAAATTTCTTCATTAAGGATTTTATTATTGCTTTCCTGTTATATAAATAGAATATTAGATTATAAGCAATACTTGAATAAAACTTCATTATTTCTAATCAAGTAATGCGTGCACTCTGCATTATTTCTAATATCAAATAAAACTGCATTAAAAATAATATCAAATAAAACTGCATGTACTTTTGGAAAAATGCGTGTACTGTGCATTATCTATAATCAAAAGTACTGGTTGAGTTCTTTTCAATTCTGACACCTCAAGATTCTTCCACAATGTCATCATTTCTATGTCAGTATCTCCCCATTTTTGCAATGTATCATCATACTTTTTTCTAGATCTTCATTACTGAGAGATAGATATCCATTTTTTTGTTCCAAAATTCGTGATAATTCTACCTGTTTTTTCAATGATTCATCCAATTCTTTAATTCTATCTGAGTCACTCATTGTGACTTGATCAATCTTTTCTTTTAAAGAATTGTTTAACTCAACTAGTTGGGCATTTTTCACCTCCAACTTATTTAGTAAACCTTTTTCCTTAAAAAGGTTGGAATTCTCCACCTTTAACTTCTTCATTTCCTCTTGGGCATCCAAAAGTGATTCAATATCTACCTGCAACTGTAAATTCAAAATTGCAAGGTTCACACTCTCCACCTCCAGAGAGGTCACCTTCTCTAGTGCACCATTAAGGTCTTCAACTCCTTTAGATAATTAGTTATTTTTTCCAATAATTTTCTTTTCAAAACAACAATTCATTCCTCCAAATTAACCTTTGGTTGATCATTTCCCTTCTTTTTCTTTGGAGTCATAATGTTTTTAAGGGGAAAACTCCAACCATATGAAAACTCATTGTCATTAATATCTCCAACAACTTTTTCTGATGATCAATCAGCATGTATAGGACTTTCTATAGAAATGTTCAAAGAGTAACTTGGCCCTACAAATTGAGATTCCTTTTGTACAAAATTGTCCTTACACGCTGGTTTATTTGTAGCCTGCTCCAAAGTTGTTGCTACTATATCATTCTTCACAAACCATTGTCTCAAAGAATACAATTTCCACCTTAGGAATTTTGGCGTCTTATCTTTAAATTCTTCAATAGGAGAAATAATTTCAAATTTCTCACATGCCCAATGTTGTGATCATACAAAAAACAAAGCGATATTAATAATTGTATTACCTAGGTATTCATAATGGAAAGTACAAGTGATTTGTTCAAAATACAAGCAAAATTAAATGTGTACTTTGTAAATTTTAAAAGTGTATTTTGAAAGTACACGTGATTTTAACAAAGTAAATGTGTACTTTGTCAATATAAGTTCACGTGCACTTTTTAAAGTACACTTATAATATTAATAAAAAATATAATAAGTGTATTTTGAAAGTACACTGGTTATATTTACAAAACATAGTACACGTGTACTTTATAAAATACAAGTGCACTTTATAAAGTACAAGTGTACTTTCAAAATACACATGCTATAAGACGTGTATTTTCAAAATACACGTGGAAATATCACGTGTGTTTTCAAAATACACGTGATTTTTATAAAGTACACGTGAGTATTGGTATGTATATTTTGAAATATCAGGATGTTTTTTTGCTCACTAGTAGGGAAATGACACATTCAATTCTGCGTGTACTTTGCATTATTTCTAATATCGAATAAAACTCTATTAAAAATAATATCAAATAAAACTGCGTATATTTTAGGAAAAATGCGTGTACTCTGAATTATTTACAATTAAAAGTACCTGTTGAGTTCTTTGCAATTCTGACACCTTAATATTCTGCCTCAATGTCATAATTTCTATGTCAGAATCTCTCCATTTTTGCAATGTATCATCATACTTTTTTTTTGAGATCTTCATTACTCAGAGACAAATATCCATTTTTTTGTTTCAAAATTCGTGATGATTCTGCCTATTTTTTCAATGATTCATCTAATTATTTAATTCTATCTGACTCACTCTTTGTGACTTGATCAAGCTTTTCTTTTAAAGAATTGTTTAACTCAACTAGTTGGGCATTTTCCACCTCCAACTTATTTAGTAAATCTTTTCCCTTCAAAAGGTTGGAACTCTCCACCTTTAACTTCTTCATTTCCTCTTGAGCTTCCAAAATCGAATCATTATCTACCGACAACTATACATTCAAAATGCCAAGGTTCTCACTCTCCACCTCCAAAGAGATCACCTTCTCTAGTGCATCATTAAAGTCTTCAGCTGCTTTAGATAGTTGGTTATTTTTTTCCAACTATTCCCTTTTCAAAACAACAATTTATTCCTCCAAATTAACCCTTGGTTGATCGTTTGCCTTCTTTTTCTTTGGAGTCAAATATTTTTAAGGGGAATATTCCAACCATATGAAAACTCATTGTCATTGATAGCTTCAACAACTTTTTTTGATAATGAATCCGCATTTATAGGACTTTTTGTAGAAATGTTCAAAGAGTAATTTGGCCCTTCAAACTGAGATTAATTTTGTACAGAACTGTCGTTACAAGATGATTTATTTGTAGCCTGCTTCAAAGTTGATGTTGTGATGTCATTCTTCACAAACCATTGTCTCAAAGAAGATAATTTTCACCTCAGAAATTTTGGCGTCTTATCTTTAAATTCTTCAACAGGAGAAATAATTTCAAATTTCTCACATGCCCAATACTGTGATCATACAAAAAACCAAATCATATTAATAATTATATTACCTAGGTATTCATAATGGAAAGTACAAGTGATTTGTTCAAAATGCACGCAAAATTAAACGTGTACTTTGTAAATTTTATAAGTGTATTTTGAAAGTACACGTGATTTTAACAAAGTAAACGCGTACTTTATCAATATAAGTTCACATGTACTTTCTAAAGTACACTTATAATATAAACAAAAAATATAACAAGTATATCTTGAAACTTTGAAAATACACGTGATATAAGACGTGTATTTTGAAAATACATGTGATATAACACGTGTGTTTTCAAAATACACGTGAAAATATGACGTATATTTTCAAAATACACGTGAAAATGTCACGTGTATTTACAAAATACACGTGAAAATATCACGTGTGTTTTCAAAAATAAACGCGATTTTTATAAAGTACACGTGAGTATGGGTATGTATATTTTGAAATATGAGGATGTTTTTTTGCTCACGAGTAGGGAAATGGCACATTCAGTAACTGTGCTAGAGTTTGAACTTGCTGATTCGTCAAGTGAGTATATAAGAAACTCATGCACAGCACATTCCCATTCATACTTATTCATTTCCTCAATATTGTCGATGTATTTCAAAAAAAAATCTGCAAGGGTAAAGTTTGAGTTGGAGAAAAATAACATGTTCAAGAAGTGGAGACACACAATTTTTACAAAATCGGCCATGCCTTCATCTGTATCCAATTCGATTGATTTATCCAAACCATTCAATATTTCTGACTTTCCTATTCTTTTTGCGAAGTATCGTGCATGTAATCCAGGTTTTTGACCAGTATTATGTCCTTTTATCAGTTCTATTGATTTTAAACCCTCAACCAGTGGTATGCTAAATATTTCACTTATATCTAATGACATTATTTCAATCCTACTCTTCATATGAAAACTTTTGGTTTCTGTATTGTACAGCTGGATAATTGATAAAATATTTTGATCGGTCTTCTTGTGGTCCACTTCTACTACTTCCCCACTGTAGTAGGCATTGAAAAGCTCCCAAAATGGAGTCTTCTTAAAAAGTTCAATATGCCTATTATTTGTTTTCTCTTTTGTCTGACGCAAATCATGAAGAAAGCTAACAATATTTGATCGATATTGGTCATTCTTCTTTGCAGGACGTATAAATTTCAATGCCACACTAGAACTAGAACTGCAACTGGATGAAGAACTATCATCAGAACTGCTCTGTTTTTGGTTCTTTCCTCTTCTTGCCTTCATTTTCATCCCCATTATATTGATCGATAAACAAAACTTAAATTACTAACCTATAATGATATGTACAAAAAATAAAATACATGCGAATTAGAATAAAACATAGACTAGAACAATAAAATACAAGCGTATTTAACAAAAGTACATGCAATATTCTTTCAAACAATTCATACAATTCTCAACAAAATACATGCTAATGGGGGTAATATATATCGTCCGTTTCATGGTAAAGCATAATAGAGGTTGTTAGACAAGTCAAAAATCAAGATTCTCTATTTTTAACATATTCCGTAAAGAAGTGATACAATAGTTGCATGCTAAAAGCTCCAACATTATCAAAACCCCTTAAGCAATATTGCTCAATTCGTTTAGCTAAATCCTTCGCTTTCGATTCAGTTACTTGAAGATGTTGCACATCAAAAGTGTAGTAAATGTCTTCATAGTAGTAGTAGAAACCAAGTAACCTTTTAGCTCTGTCATTGATGTGAAGGAGAAAATGAATTTCATCATCATTAGTACTATTGACTGTCAATGTGAAAGGTTTTGTATTGTTAAGATCTTCCAAGGTGCAAGCAGCAGTTTTGTGGTTGAACATGCTTGATAGTATGGTTCCTAAACAATGACACAATAATATAAAATAGTACACTCATAATACACATTAGTACGCGTACATTGGTTTAACAAATTGAATTTCATTGTGCGTGTACTTTATGAATTTTGAGTGTACTTTCGACAAAGTACACGCAAAAATGAAAACATAAAGTTCACGCATATTGGATTGAGAAATTCAATTTCAATGTGCATGTACTCTGTGTATTTTGCGTGCACTTTCTAAAAGTACACGCAAAATACACAGAGTACACGCAATAAAATAGGGCTTGTACATGTACATATTCCAATCATATATATATTCCTACCTCGATAAATCCTCGATAAATGATGTATACAGGAGGAAAAGTACAATGATGAAATACATATATCTAACATGAAAAAACTGTGTTTTGCAATTAAAATGAGGGAAACAAATATTTTTTTTTCATATCATGAAGAAGAAGAATGTGATTACATCAGCCCATGTGTCTACAAATTTATACATATGAGAACATAAAATACACAAGGACAAACAGGCGATAAGAGAATGTATACAAACTTGTTAGTGGTGTTTGGAAGAATTTGGTTGAGAATGTAAAATGCTCGGTAGAATTTCAACGATTAGGGTTTGATCGAAGAGAGTTAGGGTTTTGATCGAAGAGATTTAGATTTTTTATCGAAGAGAGTTTTTGGCGCTTCGATCATGAGTATTTATATGTGGTTGTTGACCAAAATTTGATTGAGAATGAGATTCGTTTTGGGGTTTTGATTGAAGAGATGGTACGATTGAGGTTTTGATTCAGGAGAGAATACAATGTCTTTGGCGCTTCGATTTCTGAAAAGTGCGTGTTTGTTTTAATTTCGGGGTATTTATATGCTGGTCCTAATCGTTTAAAATTTATTGGGCCTATTTTTTTGTCCAAAATTGTTAGTACAGGGACTAGACCGTAAAAGCCCATTTTTAATTTAATTTCCAATTAGTTTGTAGGGGTAGATAATAGACATTAATAAGATAACAGTAATTGCTCTAGTTCCTTCAAAAATGGTAAGATCTTTAGCGTAAGAAAGGTTGATCCGTATTAGCAGTGGCAATATGCTGTCTGTTTAACTAAAATACCCACATCAGTCCAATTACTAAAATATGGGTCCCATATTTTAGAAGTATAAATAAATATGGGGCCCATATTTTAAGGCTAATGACCCAAATATAAGTTAAGATATATATAAGCATATATTTTACAACCCAATCGTCTCTCTATCACTTAACCCTATATCATATCATGTATCTTTTTCTCTCTCACATTTGAGAAGTTTTCCTTCTCTCACATATATGTACTCAGTTACTAATATATTATATCGGAGTACATTAATGTATTGTGTCAGAGCCAAGGATTTGAGCCATTAATTGTTGGAGCTTGATCTTGATGTCGGATCTCATGCCGAAGAAGATCTCTATTATGTTACCAATTTTTATTCATTTTCTGTATGTTATTTACAACCCGCTTAATTCTAGAGTCGGTCGCCACCAAAACTAAGCTGGGTGCGAGTAAATATAATACCATTCTTAGTATGTGACAAATATGAGACATATAAAATCAATCCACAAGGTGAATAATAATCAATCCTAATGAATAATTGTAATATAAAAACTATCACATGCTAAACTCCAATTTAAACCAATCTCCAAAATATGAATTTATTTAAAATCCTGAATAATAACCAACTATAAATATTCCTACTAAAATCCTCAAACAACTTTGGAGCCGAATGAACCAATAAAATCCAATTGGAGTCTCATAATGAGACGCGACGGAAAGGAAACTCTAAACTAAATAAAATTGTAAATAAAGTATCACATGAAAAATAAAAGTTACAAAAAAATTGTTCCAAAAAAATGGATTGGCCTGGCCCAAATACACATTCAGCCCATATCCAACCTGGCCCAGCAGAGGTTCGAGCCATATTGAGCCCGCCCAGAACAGCTCTGATCTGCTGTTTTGCCGGTGCTAATCCGTATCATCTTGATTTAGTTTTTCTTCCTTTATTTTTTTAATAACACCGGGTCGGGTTCTTCTCCTACCTTTATCTAATAGAACATGCCGAGCCAAATCTTCTTCATGTAAAACTTGCTTGATTTATATTGAAAAAATTGTGCAGTTTTATGAAAACATGTGCTATGGCTTGAATCCGTAGTCAATCCTATTTTTGATAGGGACGGTTGACAACTGAATTCAATTTTTCCCATTATTTTTTGTTTAGGCAACCACTTTTGATAACTTTTTAAAACAATTTTTCATAAAAAAATAATAATTGAAGAACTATTTTGATTGTTTTAAAAAATAATTTTTAAAATTAACAACCGTTTTCTATATAAAAAAAATCATTTTTATATTAAAAATGTATGTTATTTAACTTTAAAAAAATAAAAATAAAAGTATTGTAAGTTCTTTTTAAAAATGTATGTTCTTAATTGTGCAATATTTAAGAATTATTTTTAACTTTCTTTTTATACTAAAAAGTCTACGTTTGTAAAAAATCCAGGTTATTTTTTAACCACATTTTAATAAAAAAATTGTCTTAGACTATTTTAATTTATAAAAAACCGTTCTGTATAAATATAAATTCCTTTATATGAACGCATGTACAATATATAATTATTTTTTATATAATAAAAACTATGAGTTTTTTTAGAATTATAAGTCTTTAATTGTATGCTATTTCAATATTATTTTTAACTATAATTTTCTATAAAAAATGTTCATTATTTATAAACGCATGCTCTTAGCTCCTGTTTATTCAAAAAAATTGTAATTTATTTTTAAAAATATTTTTTTATCACTTCTATAAATAAAAATAGTGTTATTTTGACTGTTTTTTCATTTTTTTTAAAAAATTGTATGAACGTTTAACTCTTTTTATTAAAAAATTTTGAAATTTTTGGGTAAAAAAATTGTTAACTATTTACTGAAAAAAAGAGAATTTGGCCCAAGGTTATCTTTTTCCCTAGAGGACAATGGTTTTCATGTTTATAAATATAGTTCCTATGATAGAATAATATTTATTTGTGTAGTCACTTTAGAGATAGAAGTACATAAAACAAGTCAATTGCTATTTATTGTAATTAAATAAGTATTTATACCCTTATTCATACTCATTCAAAACTCATTTACTCTCTTTCTAAAAATAAACACATAACCTCACTCTACCCTAACCATTGGAATCCTCGTTTGAATAGTCTGTCGGAATCCTCACCGAAATAGTTTGCCAAAATCCTCGCCAGAGATCGTCGGAATTCTCACCGATTTTCTCTCTCTCTCTCTCTCTCTATATATATATATATATATATATATATATATATATATATAAATATATATATAATCTATTTCTTTTCTTTTTTTGGTCCGCGCTAGCGACACTATTATCGACGCTGAAGAAAAAAATATTTTTCGCACTAAAAATGGAATTTCGTCGAAAAAATGGATGTTTTATTGAAATAGTAAATTTATTTGTTCCGATTTTTTGTCAAAAAATATCGAACATGGGTGTTGTTTGATAGAGTTCGACGTATAGATTTCAATATACAAATTTTGTGAATTTTTGTAAGGACATTTTTGTCCATTAGCATTTTATATGTCGTACGCCGTTACACCGTTGAGGAATTCAAGAATCATATGCTCATCAACGGATCCGAATATCAAAAGGAGAAACCGGCTAAAGGTACCGGACAGATCCGCTTGCTGAGGTGAAGCCAGTATACCCCGGATCCATAGCGAACCGATGAAGGCAAAAGTCCCGGACCGATCCGATGCCAACCAGACCGATCCGGGTTCAGAAAAAGAACCGATCCAACTTAACCGGACCGATCCGCCTAATCGACCGGACCGATCCGGCGAGGATAATCACTGCCAGATCGTGTAGCAGATTTTTTAGGGTTTTCGATCCCTTATTTAAACCACGATCAGCAGTTGGTTTTATCAAGACTTTCCACGATTATCAGAGCTTATCAACCCTAAAAGTCTTCACCTATTGAGTCTTATGATTTTAGGTTTTTAGATTCACAAATCTTCCATATCTATGTGAATCAAAGTTTGGTAACCCAAGAACACCATTGCTGTTGTTCAACCCTTGTGAAGTGGACCGCTTCTTCCTCTTCATTGCAGCCCTACTGGACAGGGATAGTTCCAGCCGCCAACCCTACTGGAAAGGGATATTCCAGCCGCGACTACAGAATCCGATACCCGAGGGTAATTCTTAGTCAACCTCTATTTCATTGTAATCCGATTGTAAACCGTCTTTTACA
The DNA here is from genome assembly GCA_949130495.1 of Sambucus nigra. Taxonomy (NCBI): domain Eukaryota; kingdom Viridiplantae; phylum Streptophyta; class Magnoliopsida; order Dipsacales; family Adoxaceae; genus Sambucus; species Sambucus nigra. Next base: position 547,825,732 of record OX422210.1, read on the forward strand.
AATTATAGTGAATATACATATGGTTTTGCCCCTGTGGGGGATTTTTCCTTAAACTTTGTGTGTTGAATATCTTGTGCATGATTTCATATTATTTCAATCACACCTAGTTGCATGCTTAGGGTTAATTTGGGTTAAAAATGGTATTTATTATATTATTTCTTAATTGAACGCAAGCGCCAACTCTTTCAAATTGGTATCAGAGCAGGTTACGCCATTCTATTGCGTGTTCAAATAAATTGATTTTTGAAAAGAGCGTGTTCAAATGGAGAAGTCATATTATAAAATGCCTATTTTTGACGGGTCGAATTATGCCTATTGGAAAGCCCGTATGAGGTCGGCTTTAAAAGCCATTGACGAACGTGTCTGGATTTTGGTTGAACGAGGGTGGACTCCTCCAACCGTGACTGTTGATAATGTGACCAACTTGAAACCTGACATTACTTGGACTGATGAAGAATTTAAATGGTCATCTTTTAACTCTAAGGGTCTAAGTGCTATTTCTGGGTCTGTCACTCCTGATGAGTTCAAACGCATAATGACGTGCACCACGTCAAAAGAGGCATGGGATATTTTGCAACTTACCCATGAAGGAACGAATGCTGTTAAAGAGTCAAAATTGCAAAATTTAACAACTCAATTTGAAACCATCACCATGCATGAAAATGAATGTTTTGATGAATTTTATGCTAGGCTTTCTGACATTGTTAATATTAGCTATAATCTTGGTGAACATATTCCAAATGCTAGAGTTGTTAAAAAGATTCTTCGTTCCCTTCCTAAGCGTTTTATACCTAAAGTCACTGTGCTAAATTCCTTGGGTAATTTAAATACTCTAAAATTGGAAGAACTGGTAGGAGATTTACAAACTTATGAAATAGACATGTTTCCTAAATCTGCCAAGTCAAAAGATAAGGGAATTGCCCTTAAAGCCCAAGAGAGAAAAAGTGAGGGGTCGGCAAGAAAGAGAGTCGAGTCGTCTAGAAAGATAGAAACTTCTGATTCTGAATGTGAGTTTGACCTAGATGATTTGGCACTTTTTGCTAAAAACTTCAAGAAAATTCTGAAATTTAAGAAAAATGGGAATTTCAAAGATAAAAAGAATTTTCAGAAAAATAAGTTTGAAAAGAAAGATTTCAAAGAACCCCCTAAAGACAGTGAGAGGTGTTTTGAGTGCGACGGTAAGGGACACAGAGCGTTTGAGTGTGCCACTCGTCTGAATAGGGAAAAGGGTAAAGCTGTCCTAAATGCTACCCTTAGTGACGACAGTGAGGTCGAGTCGGTGGACTCGGGAGATGAGTCACCGCATGAGCGTAACTTCACCGCGTTCATGGCTAGTCATGTGAGTACTCCTAGTGCATCTCACGACGATGAGGATGCTACTTCACAGGGACACCTCGACAGCGAGAGCGAAGAGAGTGAGGGAGAGGAGGAAGGTAGTGAGGACGAGAGTAGCCTTCAACGCGCCTATGCCGAGTTATATGATGAGTCTTTCAAAACTAAAAAACATAACAAGGCGTTAGTTCTTAGGATCACCGCGTTAGAAGAAGAGTTAGGAAAGACGAGAGAGAGAGAGTCCTCCACCTGCACCGCCATGAGAGAGAAAGAATCTGCCTGGTTTAGTAAAGAGAATTTGCTTAAAGAGAGAGAGAGCAGTTTTGAGAAAGAGAAAGCAGACTTGACTAAATAAGTGGCTAGTCTTTCGAGTGAGCTTCATTCCTCCCTGGAGAATCGAAAGAAACTTGAAGCCCTTGTTTCTCAGCTTACTCATGACCTTGAGAGAGCTAGGAAAGTCAAGGTACAAATCGAGGACAGATCTGGGAAGATGGGAAAGATGCTCCTCGGTCCCGCTTTAGGTTTTGGTGATAGGCAAGGAATAGGTTTTGATGGTGCCTCCACGTCCCAAATTGCACCCGGACCAATTCCTGAGTTTACTACGACTCCTTATGGCCGTCATAAAAAACCAAGAAGGAGAGTTCGACCAAGAAAAGCAATCCAAGGTCCTCCTAATACTGTGCCCTTTTGCTCCCATTGCAAAAGAAATGGACACCTTAGGGATGATTGCTATAAGTTGGGTTGGACACGACGTACGTTTGCTCCACCACATCAGACTGATGAGTTTGCTAGTCTGAGAGAGCGTGTTGAGTTTCTAGCCCCCACTTCACAGAGCTTGATGGAGGAATTTTGACGAATGACCTTACCATCAATGAATGCGCCCCGCATTCCGGCTAAAACCAACAACAACAAGGGAATACAAAAAGGTACCTACGCTTGGGTTCCTAAGAAAGAGAAAAAGGCCCTTGTTGTCCATGTCGCTCTCAAAGCCCATAATACCTCACAGTGGTATTTTGACAGTGGTTGCTCCAGACACATGACAGGTGATGCCTCATATTTTACCCATCTTGAGGATTGTAATGATGGGAGAGTCACCTTTGGAGATGGGAGCAAATCTAGCATAGTTGGACGAGGTACAGTAGATTTACCAGGATTTACCAAGCTAGAGAACGTGCTGTACGTCAAAGGTTTGAAAGCAAACCTTATTAGCATTAGCCAGCTGTGCGACGATGACTTTGCAGTAAAGTTTGACCGGGAAGCTTGTAAAGTCTATAATCAAGCCGGTAAACTTTTAGTGCAAGGGGTGAGGACAGAGGATAACTGCTATGGGACTGAGCCCACATCCTCACTTGTTTGCAACAGCGCCACGATCACTCCTATGGATCTGTGGCACCAACGTCTAGGTCACATGAACATTAGAGACTTATCTCGTTTAGTCAAAAAGGACCTAGTACGTGGCTTACCATCACTTGGAAAGCCAACTTCCATGATTTGTGGACCATGTCAGTTGGGAAAATAAATCCGTAGTCCTCATAGGAAGTTGAATTCCATTACCACCTCCCGTGCTCTTGAGTTGATTCACATGGATCTTATGGGTCCTACTCGCACGGAGAGTCTAGGTGGTAAGAGATACATTCTCGTGATGGTAGACGATTTCTCTAGATACTCTATTGTAGGTTTTCTAAGAGAGAAATCTGATGCTGTAGAATTTTTAACGACCAAGTGCCGTGTCTTGCAAAATCAACACGGGGTCACTATTAACAGAATACGTAGTGACAACGGCACTGAATTTAAGGAAGCAAAGGTGGATCTGTACTGTGATAGCCTTGGGATCAAACATGAGTTTTCTGCTGTGAGAACTCCTCAGCAAAATGGGATTGTTGAGAGGAAGAATAGAACGATCCAAGAGATGGCTAGATCTATGCTTCTAGGTCGTAAAATTTCTAGGAGATTTTGGGCAGAGGCAGTGTCTACTGCATGCCACACGGTGAATAGGGTTTATCTTCGTCCACACACTCTTAAGACGCCTTATGAATTGTGGACTGGCAAGAAACCCAACTTGGCATATTTTCGTGTTTTTGGGAGTAAATGCTACATCCTACGGAATAGAGAGCAATTAGGAAAGTTTGACTCCCGGAGCGACGAGGGAATATTGCTAGGATATTCACCGAACAGTAGAGCATACCGGGTTTTTAACCTGAAGAGCTCTAAGGTTATGGAATCAATAAACGTCACTGTGCAAGATGACGAACCTCCGACGGTTATTGATCCCAACCTTCAGTGTGAGGATGAGGATTGTTCTGACAGTGATTTTCCTGTTCCTCTCCCACACTCAGTGGACCCTATTCCTGTGTTAGGGGACACACCTGCTTGGGTTCGCAAGAGTCATGATCCTTCAGCCATTGTTGGCGATCCCACTCTAGGGGTCAAGACTCGTGCTCAACTAGAGAACGTTGTTAGTCATCATTGCTACACGTCCAAAGTCGAGCCCAAGAATCACAAAGAAGCACTCAAAGATGAACACTGGATATCTGCTATGCAGGATGAGTTGCTTCAGTTTAAAAAGAACAATGTCTGGGAACTTGTCCCCCGACCTAGTGATACTAATGTTATTGGTACCCGGTGGATTTTCAAGAATAAAATGGATGAAAATGGTACCATAACCAGAAACAAGGCTAGGTTGGTTGCTCAAGGCTACACACAGATAGAGGGTGTAGACTTTGGGGAGACATTTGCTCCTGTTGCGAGGCTTGAGTCCGTCCGCTTACTACTCGCCATCGCATGTCATCTGCACTTCAAAGTATATCAGATGGATGTCAAGAGTGCCTTTCTGAATGGCATTCTACAGGAAGAGGTTTTTGTGGAACAACCAAAAGGGTTTGAAGACCCTAAGCACCCTGATCACGTCTACTATCTGAGGAAAGCCTTGTATGGTTTGAAGCAAGCACCCCGTGCTTGGTACGAGAGGCTTACTGCCTATCTCTTAGCCCGTGGCTTCAAGAGAGGGGGAGTTGATATGACGCTGTTCGTCAGGAGAGATGACGGTGCTATCTTGGTTGCCCAAGTCTATGTGGACGACATAGTCTTTGGATCCACATGCTCCCAGCATGCTCACCACTTTGAGGAGGAGATGAAAAGTGAGTTTGAGATGAGCATGGTTGGTGAGCTTACATTCTTCCTTGTTCTCCAGGTTCGTCAGCTAGGGGATGGGATGTTCATCTCCCAATCCAAGTATGCTCAAGACCTAGTGAAGAAATTTGGTTTAGACTCCGCTAAGCATGCACGTACACCTATAAGTACTTCTACCAAGCTTAGTAAGGACACTTAAGGCAAGGACGTAGAGCAAACCTTGTATCAGAGTATGATAGGCAGTCTTCTCTACTTGACTGCTAGTCGTCCCGACATTGCCTTTAGTGTTGGAGTCTGTGCGCGTTATCAGGCGTCTCCTAAAGAGTCACACTTACTCGCTCTAAAACGTATTATCAAATACGTGAGTGGGACTCTCTCATACGGTATTTGGTATTCCTTTGATACCGATGACCGTTTGTCCGCCTATTCGGATGCCGATTGGGCCGGGGACGTAGATGGATGTAAAAGCACTTCGGGTGGGTGTTTCTACTTTGGTTCTGCTCTTGTCTCTTGGTTGATCAAGAAGCAAAACTCCATCTCTTTGTCCACTGCGGAGGCTGAGTACATCGCCGCAGGGAGTTGTTGCACGCAACTCATGTGGATGAAGCAAATGTTGGAGGATTATGGGATTTCACAGGACACCATGACCATTTCCTGTGATAATACGAGCGCGATACACATATCCCGCAATCCTGTCCAACATTCGCGCACAAAACACATCAGGATACGTGAGCACTTTATACGTCAATTAGTTGAAGAGAACGTCGTATCCCTGATTTTTGTTCCTACCGACCGTCAGTTAGCCGATATTTTCACTAAACCTTTAGATGCCCTTAGATTTGAGAGTCTTAGGAAGTCTTTGGGGATTTGCACAGTTGACTGAGGGTTTGGTCTATGTCTAGAATAGGATACTTCTTCATGTTCATATCATATGCTTCCTATTGCTAGTCTGTTTTATATGTACCATAGATTTGTTGTACAGCTTTTATGTATTTTTTATTATTCCTTGAAAAATACAAAAAGATTCTCTTTTTAGAAATTAAAAAAAAAAAAAAAAAAAATCAAAAAGAGTTTTGTTTTTATGGATGAGCATTTAAGATAACCAAGTCACAACTTCATTCCATTTATCCATGTGACTGTTTTATAGAGATTTGAGAGGCTACATCATTTCATCCATGTGCTTAACATTGATTGGAGTTCTTGAGATGTAATTAGTGATATTTCCTACATGCTTGACTCCTATATCCTTTATTGCACACATGCACGGCTATATTTGATTGTTGCACTTGTCAATCTCATGTTGGCTTGAGTGTTTCCATCTCAATCCTGTCTATACAATGTATAAAATGAGATAAAACTTGACAAGATTGGATTGCATGTAAAAACCGTTTTGGTGAGACTGTGTGTACATTTTCATAACGGGGAGGGGCTGCGAAAGTTGATTCTTATCCTTTGCGCAAAAGCCACCGTTACAAAGGACCAAAAAAAAATGGAGGAATTTTAATATCCGAGGTCCTAAGAGGTTAAAAGAGCCCGAAAAAAATTGATAAGGCAATAAAAAGCATTTCATGCCAAATATGGGCCATATAGGTTTTCACCATCAATTCTCCAAAGTTTGAGAATTTAGTATACCTCTATTAAAAATATAAATCTGAGGGAGTTTGGTTGGAGATTGAAAAAAACGGGTTTGCACTTCCTTGAAAGTCCTGAAAAAGCATGAAAATCATTTTGGACGTTATTGGTGTAGAAATCACTTTGAGCTTTGATTTGTAGATTTGATATAGTCAATGTCTTATATTTCCAATCTTTTACACCAAAGGAAGCATTTGAGTTCATTCGTTAGGAATATCCAATATTCATCGTGCACATATGTCATGTTTGTATGCTTTGATTTTCCTATCGAATTTTGATCACACCCATTCATTTACGCCATCACCGACTTGGTTGTTTTATGTTCATTCATGGTGTAATTTTATGCCTTGTGTCACCCCGGTTCTTGATTGCTTAATTTATTTCTCTCATTTGTCTATTTGGGGACATCATAAAAAGGGGGAGAATGAATTATGGGGGAGTTCATCATAAATCTGGTATATATTTCTTATGTTTATCTCATTTCAAACTCGATATGTCACTTGGTATTTTTCTTTGTCTCATGTGTGTAGGTACTACTTTGATAACTGAATTGCACACCCTGATGAGAAAAACGTTAAGATCCCTGAATATTTGAAGATCAAACGATGCAGTCTTATTCACTTGTACTCTTTCAGTTTTGGGTTCATGGAAGGGTAGATTTGTATAGGCAATTATTTATGATTGATAATTCGGACGTTTTTTTTATGTATGTACCGGCATAGACATAGGGGGAGATTTGTAAGGACATTTTTGTCCATTAGCATTTTATATGTCGTACGCCGTTACACCGTTGAGGAAATTCAAGAATCATATGCTCATCAACAAATCCGAATATCAAAAGGAGAAAAGAAATCAAGGGAACAGACCGGACCGATCCGATCCAGATAACAGAACCGATCCGGTTCACCGGACCGATCCGGCTAAAGGTACCGGACCGATCCGCTTGCTGAGGTGAAGCCAGTATACCCCGGATCCATAGCGAACCGATGAAGGCAAAAGTCCCAGACCGATCCGATGCCAACCAGACCGATCCGGGTTCAGAAAAAGAACCGATCCGACTTAACCGGATCGATCCGCCTAATCGACCGGACCGATCCGGCGAGGATAATCACTGCCAGATCGTGCAGCAGATTTTTTAGGGTTTTCGATCCCTTATTTAAACCACGATCAGCAGTTGGTTTTATCAAGACTTTCCACGATTATCAGAGCTTATCAACCCTAAAAGTCTTCACCTATTGAGTCTTATGATTCTAGGTTTTTAGATTCACACATCTTCCATATCTATGTGAATCAAAGTTTGGTAACCCAAGAACACCATTGCTGTTGTTCAACCCTTGTGAAGTGGACCGCTTCTTCCTCTTCATTGCAGCCCTACTGGACAGGGATAGTTCCAGCCGCCAACCCTACTGGAAAGGGATATTCCAGCCGCGACTACAGAATCCGATACCCGAGGGTAATTCTTACTCAACCTGTATTTCATTGTAATCCGATTGTAAACCGTCTTTTACAAATTATAGTGAATATACATATGGTTTTGCCCCTGTGGGGGATTTTTCCTTAAACTTTGTGTGTTGAATATCTTGTGCATGATTTCATATTATTTCAATCACACCTAGTTGCATGCTTAGGGTTAATTTGGGTTAAAAATGGTATTTATTATATTATTTCTTAATTGAACGCAAGCGCCAACTCTTTCAATTTTAAATTTGTATATTAATTTTATGGACTTTTAAAGATTTGATGGGTTATTTATGTATGAGTTGTCGAATTGGTTATTGGTCATTTTAATTGTCTTTTTAGTAGGGGGATTAAATTTATAAAATTGTGCGACTTGTACTATTTTTATATACTTTTGGGTTGAGTTGGACTATTTTCCCAAGGCCCCTTGAATTTTTTTTTATATGGTTTATATCAGTAAAACTCAGAAATATTGTTAAAAAAAATTTAGGGCTTTTACGGTCTAGTCCTTGAACTAACAATTTTGGGCAAAAAAACCAGGCCCAACAAATTTTAAACGATTAGGTCCAACATATAAACACGCACTTTTCAGAAATCGAAGCGCCAAAAATACTGTATTCTCTCTTGAATCTAAACCTTAATCGTACCATCTCTTCGATCAAAACCCCAAAACGAATCTCATTCTCAATCAAATTTTGGTCAATAACAACATATAAATACTCTTGATTAAAACGCCAAAAACTCTCTTCGATAAAAAATCTAACTCCCTTCGATCAAAACCCTAACTCTCTTCGATCAAACCCTAATTGTTGAAGTTCTACCAAGCATTTTACATTCTCAATCAAATTCTTCCAAACACCACCAATAAGTATGTATACATTCTCTTATCACCTATTTGTCCTTGTGTATTTTGTGTTCTCATATGTATAAATTTATAAACACATTCTTATTCATGATATGAAAAAATATATTTGTTTCCCTCATTTTAATTTCAAAACACAGTTTTTTCATGTTAGATATATGTATTTCATCATTGTACTTTTTCTCCTATATACATCATTTATCGAGGATTTATCGAGGACTAGGAATATATACATGATTGGAATATGTACATGTACAAGCCCTGTTTTATTGTGTGTACTGTGGGTATTTTGTGTGTACTTTTAAAAAGTACACGCAAAATACATAGAGTACACGCACATTGAAATTGAATTTCTCAAGCCAATATGCGTGTACTTTTATGTTTTATACGTGTACTCTATAAAATATATATTTCAAATCCATATTTAATCAATCCTATGTTATTTTGGTCCGTGCCAGCGACATTTGAATGATATTCCATGAGTTCTTAAGAAGTATTATTAGTGTGTTAATATTTAGGAGTTATTTTGGTCCGCGCTAGTCGCATTTGAATGATATTTTATTAGTTTGCAAGCAGTATTATTGCGTGTACTTTTTCATTTTTGTGTGTACTTTGTTGAAAGTACACGCAAAATTCATAAAGTACACGCACATTGAAATTCAATTTGTTAAACCAATGTACGCGTACTAAAGTGTATTATGAGTGTACTATTTTATATTGTTGTGTCATTGTTTAGGAACCATACGATCAAGCATGTTCAACCACAAAACTGTTGCTTGCACCTTGGAAGATCTTAACAATACAAAACGTTTCACATTGACAGTCAATAGTACTAATGATGATGAAATTCATTTTCTCCTTCACATCAATGATATATCTAAAAGGTTACTTTGTTTCTACTACTACTATGAAGACATTTACTACACTTTTGATGTGCAACATCTTCAAGTAACTGAATCGAAAGCGAAGGATTTAGCTAAACGAATTGAGCAATATTGCTTAAGGGGTTTTGATAATGTTGGAGCTTTTAGCATGCAACTATTGTATCACTTCTTTACGGAATATGTTAAAAATAGAGAATCTTGATTTTTGACTTGTCTAACAACCTCTATTATGCTTTACCATGAAACGGACGATATATATTACCCCCATTAGCATGTATTTTGTTGAGAATTGTATGAATTGTTTGAAAGAATATTGCATGTACTTTTGTTAAATACGCTTGTATTTTATTGTTCTAGTCTATGTTTTATTCTAATTCTCATGTATTTTATTTTTTGTACATATCATTATAGGTTAGTAATTTAAGTTTTGTTTATAGATCAATATAATGGGGATGAAAATGAAGGCAAGAAGAGGAAAGAACCAAAAACATAGCAGTTCTGATGATAGTTCTTCATCCAGTTCCAGTTCTAGTTCTAGTGTGGCAATGAAATCTAGACGTCCTGCAAAGAAGAATGACCAATATTGATCAAATATTGTTAGATTTCTTCATGATTTGCGTCAGATTAAAGAGAAAACAAACAATAGGCATACTGAACTTGTTAAGAAAACTCCATTTTGGGAGCTTTTCAATGCCTACTACATTGGGGAAGTAGTAGAAGTGGACCACAAGATGACCGATCAAAATATTTTATCAATTATCCAGCTGTACAATACGGAAACTAAAAGTTTCCATATGAAGAGTAGGATTGAAATAATTTCATTAGATATAAGTGAATTATTTGGCATACCACTGGTTGAGGGTTTAAAATCAATAGAATTGAAAAAAGGACATAATACTGCTCAAAAACCTGGATTACATGCACGATACTTCGCAAAAAGAATAGGAAAATAAAAATTATTGAATGGTTTGGATAAATCATTCGAATTGGAGACAGATGAAGGCATTGCCGATTTTGTAAAAATTGTGTGTCTCCACTTCCTGAACATGTTATTTTTCTCCAACTCAAACTTCACCCTTGCAGAATTTTTTTTGAAATACATCGACAATATTGAGGAAATGAATAAGTATGAATGGGCATGTGCTGTGCATGAGTTTCTTATATATTCACTTGACAAATCAACAAGTTCAAACCCTAGCACAGTTACTGAATGTGTTATTTCCGTACTCGTGAGCAAAAAAACATCCTGATATTTCAAAATATACATACCAATACTCACGCGTACTTTATAAAAATCACGTTTATTTTGAAAACACACGTGATATTTTCACGTGTATTTTGTAAATACACGTGACATTTTCACGTGTATTTTGAAAACACACGTGTTATATCACATGTATTTTCAAAATACACGTGATATTTTCACGTGTATTTTGAAAATACACGTCTTATATCATGTGTATTTTGAAAGTTTTAAGATACACTTGTTATATTTTTTGTTAATATTATAAGTGTACTTTAGAAAGTACATGTGAACTTATATTGACAAAGTACGCGTTTACTTTGTTAAAATCACGTGTACTTTCAAAATACACTTATAAAATTTACAAAGTACACGTTTAATTTTGCGTGTATTTTGAACAAATCACTTGTACTTTTCATTATGAATACCTAGGTAATACAATTATTAATATGATTTGGTTTTTTGTATGATCACAGTATTGGGTAGTGAGAAATTTGAAATTTTTTCTCCTGTTGAAGAATTTAAAGATAAGACGCCAAAATTTCTGAGGTGGAAATTGTATTCTTTGAGACAATGGTTTGTGAGGAATGACATCACAACAGCAACTTTGAATCAGGCTACAAATAAATCAGCTTGTAACGACAGTTCTGTACAAAATAAATCTCAGTTTGAAGGGCTAAGTTACTCTTTGAACATTTCTACAAAAAGTCCTATACATGCTGATTCATTATCAGAAAAAGTTGTTGAAGCTATTAATGACAATGAGTTTTCATATGGTTGGAATATTCCCCTTAAAAACATTGTGACTCCAAAGAAAAAGAAGGGAAACGATCAACCAAGGGTTAATTTGGAGGAACAAATTGTTGTTTTGAAAAGGGAATAGTTGGAAAAAAAATAACCAACTATCTAAAGCAGCTGAAGACCTTAATGGTGCACTAGAGAAGGTGACCTCTTTGGAGGTGGAGAGTGAGAACCTTGCCATTTTGAATGTACAGTTTCCGCTAGATAGTGATTCGCTTTTGGAAGCCCAAGAGGAAATGAAGAAGTTAAAGGTGGAGAGTTCCAACCTTTTGAAGGGAAAAGATTTACTAAATAAGTTGGAGGTGGAAAATGCCCAACTAGTTGAGTTAAACAATTCTTTAAAAGAAAAGCTTGATCAAGTCACAATGAGTGACTAAGATAGAATTAAATAATTAGATGAATCATTGAAAAAATAGACAGAATCATCATGAATTTTGAAACAAAAAAATGGATATTTGTCTCTGAGTAATGAAGATCTAAAAAAAAAAGTATGATGATACCTTGCAAAAATGGAGAGATGCTGACATAGAAATTATGACATTGAGGCAAAATCTTAAGGTGTCAGAATTGAAAAGAACTCAACAGGTACTTTTAATTATAAGTAATTCGGAGTACACGCATTTTTCCTAAAGTACACGCAGTTTTATTTGATATTATTTTTAATGGAGTTTTATTCGATATTAGAAATAATGCAAAGTACACGCAGAATTGAATGTGTCATTTCCCTACTGGTGAGCAAAAAAACATCCTAATATTTCAAAATATACATACCAATACTCACGTGTACTTTATAAAAATCACGTGTATTTTGAAAACACACGTGATATTTCCATGTGTAATTTTTTAAATACACGTGACATTTTCACGTGTATTTTGAAAATACACGTCTTATAGCACGTGTATTTTAAAAGTACACTTGTATTTTACAAAGTACACGTGCACTATGTTTTGTAAATATAACCAGTGTACTTTCAAAATACACTTGTTATATTTTTTATTAATATTATAAGTGTACTTTAAAAAGTACACGTGAACTTATATTGACAAAGTACACATTTACTTTGTTAAAATCACGTGTACTTTCAAAATACACTTTTAAAATTTACAAAGTACACATTTAATTTTGCTTGTATTTTGAACAAATCACTTGTACTTTCCATTATGAATACCTAGGTAATACAATTATTAATATCGCTTTGTTTTTTGTATGATCACAACATTGGGCATGTGAGAAATTTGAAATTATTTCTCCTATTGAAGAATTTAAAGATAAGACGCCAAAATTCCTAAGGTGGAAATTGTATTCTTTGAGACAATGGTTTGTGAAGAATGATATAGTAGCAACAACTTTGGAGCAGGCTACAAATAAACCAGCGTGTAAGGACAATTTTGTACAAAAGGAATCTCAATTTGTAGGGCCAAGTTACTCTTTGAACATTTCTATAGAAAGTCCTATACATGCTGATTGATCATCAGAAAAAGTTGTTGGAGATATTAATGACAATGAGTTTTCATATGGTTGGAGTTTTCCCCTTAAAAACATTATGACTCCAAAGAAAAAGAAGGGAAATGATCAACCAAAGGTTAATTTGGAGGAATGAATTGTTGTTTTGAAAAGAAAATTATTGGAAAAAATAACTAATTATCTAAAGGAGTTGAAGACCTTAATGGTGCACTAGAGAAGGTGACCTCTCTGGAGGTGGAGAGTGTGAACCTTGCAATTTTGAATTTACAGTTGCAGGTAGATATTGAATCACTTTTGGATGCCCAAGAGGAAATGAAGAAGTTAAAGGTGGAGAATTCCAACCTTTTTAAGGAAAAAGGTTTACTAAATAAGTTGGAGGTGAAAAATGCCCAACTAGTTGAGTTAAACAATTCTTTAAAAGAAAAGATTGATCAAGTCACAATGAGTGACTCAGATAGAATTAAAGAATTGGATGAATCATTGAAAAAACAGGTAGAATTATCACGAATTTTGGAACAAAAAAATGGATATCTATCTCTCAGTAATGAAGATCTAGAAAAAAGTATGATGATACATTGCAAAAATGGGGAGATACTGACATAGAAATGATGACATTGTGGAAGAATCTTGAGGTGTCAGAATTGAAAAGAACTCAACCAGTACTTTTGATTATAGATAATGCACAGTACACGCATTTTTCCAAAAGTACATGCAGTTTTATTTGATATTATTTTTAATGCAGTTTTATTTGATATTAGAAATAATGCAGAGTGCACGCATTACTTGATTAGAAATAATGAAGTTTTATTCAAGTATTGCTTATAATCTAATATTCTATTTATATAACAGGAAAGCAATAATAAAATCCTTAATGAAGAAATTTCGGAGTTGAAGAAAATGCTTGATGAATCAGCAGTGAAAAAAACTGATCAGGTATCTATAAAGTACAATTGATATAAAGTACACGTGTGTACTTTCTAAAGTAAACGCAAATTATGATAAAAGTACACGTGTATTTTATAAATTTTATAAAGTACACGCATGTATTTTATAAAGTACACTCGTGTATTTTATAAAATACACTCACGTACTTTATAAATTACACGAGTGTACTGTATAATATACACACAAATTTGGATGAAAAACACAAATTTTATCAAAATACACGCAAGAGAACTTAAATCATTGTTTCAAAAAATGATTACAATCCAACATTCCTTGTTTAAATATATCAGGAAAACACTTATAAACAACTCATGGATGAAATTTCGTGCTTGAAGATTGAACTAGCCTCATTGTATAAGAGAACGCAATTAAAAAACATAAAAGAAAAGAGAGTTCAAGGCACCCCCAAAATAGCCAAAATAAAAGGGCATGTTACTAGAGGACAGACAAAAAGAAAAGATTACAGAGAAACTGAGAAGCATGAACCAATTAAAAAATAAAAAGAGACAAAGCTGAGAAAAGGCCCTCTAACAATAGCTCAAAAAATGAAAGAAACTCACTTCAAGCTTGAAGCAGTCAGGCATACAAATATCTCGATGAAGCTGCGAAGAAAAAAATTGAAGAGTTTATTCAAAAGGCTGAGCCAGGGTAAAGTGTATTGTTTTATGATTTTTCACTTCGCTAATTTATATTTTTTTTGATGCAAAAGAATAAGGTTATTATTATTATACAATTCTTATTGCTTATATAAAATGCAGGGAATTTATTTTCAAAGGGCTGGTTTCATATGTCCCATGGGAAAATCTTGTTGAAGTCCTCAAGAATCAAGAAATTTCAAGTCAAGTATGTAGCCCAAATATTAGACATTCATTAAATTTCAACATTATTATTTCCTGACCATTTTATATTGTGTGAAACAGATTATACTTGCCTTTAGTGATGTATTGAGATTAAAATTGTCAAAGGAAGGGCTCTCCCACTCACACACTTTTTCTAATTATTGTTGGCTAAGTATAATTATACAGAAAGCTTTGTGAAATAAAATTTCAATTTTTTTATAACACAATGTCTATAATTTTTATTCAGATAGTAGCTTGTAGCAAAAATGAAGTCAATAAGAAGGGGGAGTTGTATAAAGATTTATTTGAATACTTAGACTCTTGTAATAATTTGTTCATTGTAATAAGACATAACATATGACATTTCACATTACTTGTGATATAAAAAACCAAGAAAGGAAAGTCGTCCACATGGATTCCCTTCGACCGAACGATAAGGAAACAAACACAATATACTTCGATGATGCGAAAAAAATGGTTAGTGCCTAAACTTAATTAGTAATGTTACCTGTACTTATATGATACACGTGTACTTTATCACATAATGCGTGTACTTTGTATTAGTTGCACACGATCACCGAGATTATCAAAGTACACGCATCATATTTTAAAATACATGTGAAATGAATAAATATAAATTACGTGTACTTTAATATTATGCGTGTACTTTTCACTCTTTAGGCAAAGTACACATATCATATTTTAAAATACACGTGAAGTGGATAAATAAAATACACGTGTACATTAATATTATACGTGTACTTTTCACTCTTTAATCTTCATATACTCTTTTATTTGTATACACTATATATTTATCTTTTTAACAGTTTTCTATCTTCCAAAAGACACTGTACCTATTGAAGACTGAAACTAAAACAATGAAAAATAATGGTTTCAAAACTCAGAGAAAGTTTGATGAAGGTACATCAAATGAGTTTAGATTGGATGATGATCCATTGACAGAGCAAGAAAAAAGGACAGTAGATTTCTTGCTGGAAAGTGATCTCAAATTTGACCTAATTAGAGATCATGAATGCCCTAAGCAATATAACGCATAAGCGAAAACTTCATTTCTAAAAATTACTAATTTGTATATTTTCAAAAAAATTCATTCACATCATACTAATTTGTATATTTGTTTTATTTTAATTTCAGGGTTGACTGTGGGGTGTTCTACATCTACTACATCTAACAAATTAGCAGAAACAAGGAAATACAAAAATTATTTCAAGACCCTGACATGCTAAAACACAGAGCATATGTACTAAGAAAAATTCTTCTGTCAAAATATTTCTTCCCCAAAAAGGAGAAAAAAATTCTATAAATTGATTCAAATACACACCATATTTGTAATTTATTTTGTGTTATATTGGTTATTGTTTACAATATTTATTACACCAACATGGTTTATTTTCGCTGGCGCGGACCACAATCCACGTAAGGTATAGACAAACAATGCACCTGAGTGTTATGAAATAATGTACACACATTTTAACCAAAACTACAAGTGATAAACTAAATGTAATAAATAAAGTACACGCAGATTGAACTGACCAAATCCGTTTTTAAATGCGTGTACTTTATATATTATACGTGTACTTCATAAAGTGCACGCATATTTCATCAAGTACACGCAAATTATATTTATATTATGCGCGTACTTCATGCATATATATCATAAAGTACACGCATATTTCATCAAGTAAATCTAAACTAAATGTAATAAATAAAGTACACACATGCTTTTATATAGTACACGCAGATTGAACTGACCAAATCCATTTTTAAATGCGTGTACTTCATAAAGTACACGCATATTTCATCAAGTACACGCATTGATAAAATGACTCCGGTCATCACAATGCGCGTGTACTGTACATAACATTCGTATACAAATGTAAAGTACACGTGAACATTAGGAAAAATGATCATTTTATGAAAAATACATGTACAGCTACATAAAAAAAACTAAAAAATGAGACTAAAAACAAAAATTACATTGATTTATGTGAAACATATGGTTTGTTAATTAATTTATTCAATCAAATGGTTAAAATGAATGAATTCAACAATGTTAAACATAATCAAATGGGTTACTTACATGTAGACATGCAATGACCCATTTTACTACACCTCGAACAAGTAACTTACCTTACTGTGATCTCACCAAAAAACTTTATTCTCTTATTTCTTGGCCTGCCTGTCGGTCTCTTAGTAATTGGTGGAAGGATAGATGGATTTTAAGGTATAGGAATATTTAAGAAAATCAAATCAGGAAGAGGAACTGTAGGTATCGAGTATGATTTTCTGTAGAAAGATACCTTATAATACTCCTCAATATAATCATAAATACTGGTCCCTTTACTCCGTATAACACAAACAACATGAAAACATGGAAAACATCTAATTTGCGAACTCTTACAAGAACAATTCCTTTCTCCTAAGTCAACTGTTGCTCGCACTTCTGAATGAGCTTCAAATACATTTTGACTTGAGCGACGAATAGTCCAGTGTCGGCTTTTATTCCAATTTTTATACAGTAACTTTTGAAAAAAAGGACATAACTTATTTGTCCAAGTGTCAGACTCAACAAGTTTATTTGCATTGAAATTCATAATCTTCACTCTCAATTTATTAAGCATATTCATTACTGGTAAACGCCTTTCCTACAATATCCATGAATTGAATGACTCCGCAATACTAGATGCCATGTCACCATACCGTTTACTAGGGAAATATGCACAGGACCAATTCTCGGGAGGCAAACTATCAATGAAATCAGTAATAGCAGCTCCTCCTTCCTTCTTTAATGCTTCAATATTCTTGTGAAATTCATCTACTAAGACAACATATGCACAAGACAAAAGATCTTTAACAATTTTCTTTCTAAATCCACTACAATTCCCATGAATTTTTTTTATATTCCTTTGTAAATGATGTATATAGTAGGAATGTGCAGACAACTGGAAGACCCTCGAAGCAGCTTCAAGTAATACATTGTTTCGATTTGATATAAATGTTATGTTTCGGTATTGCTCAACTACTGCACTATGCAAATTGACAAGAAAGCACATCCAGTTATCTTCATTTTCTGAATCAACAACAACATATGCAATAGGAAAAAGGCCTGAAATATAAAAATATATCAAAATTAAAATAATGACATATTTATGTAGAACACATCATAAATTGATGCTGCTGGCATAGACCTTGAAACACATGGGAAATATATTATGTGTTTAATTTAAATTATTTGTAAATAACAAAACAAAACATAAAAATGTACAGTACACGTGATAAAGATAAAATGACATGCGCGTTTACTTTCCAATCTTTTGCTTGTATTTTGAATTAGTTTCAAATAACAACACTAACATCAACGTGCAGGCATAAAAATGTAAAGTACACATGAACTAAATAAAGATATTCAAAGGTACTTTACATTTTTAACGTGTACTTGACTTTATTATTTCTAAATAACAACACATATCAACAAAGTACACACATAAAAATGAAAAGTACACTTGAAATTAACAAAAATATTCACGTGTACTTGACATGTACTATGCGTGTACTTTAGTTTGAATTCAACATAACAACATCATCAAAGTACACGCATAAAAATGAAAAGTACACGTCAAATTAACAGAAACATTCACGTGTACTTGACATGTACTTTAGTTTGTATTCAACATAATAACATCATCATTAAAGTACACACATAAAAATGAAAAGTACATGTGAAATTAACAAAAACATTCACGTGTACTTGACATGTACTATGCGTGTACTTTAGTTAGTATTAAACATAATAAGACATATCATCAAAATACACGCATAAAAATGAAAAGTACACTTGAACTAAAACAAAGACATTCAAAGGTACTTTATACTTGTATGCTTGTATTTTGATGATCTGGAATGGAGCAAATAAAATGTCAACGCAATACACAAAATAAAATATTTAAAATTAATTTACCATTGTTCCCATTCCTGGCAGTTGCTGACAATATTGTTCCACGGTAACGGCTCTTCAAAAAGGCACCATCAAGAAATAAAACAGGTCTGCATTATTGAAATCCATAAATAAATCCTCTAAACATTACAAATATTCTCTTGAATTTTTTACTCTCATGTTCCACGTCAAGGATGCAATGCGACCCAATATTATACTGCAATAGAACGTCACGATAATTATTCATTAATGCATAATAAACTTTTTCATCACCATGTATATCAGCAACAACCATCTCTTTCACACGCCATGTATGTTGATAAACTATGTCAAGACCATAATTCTTCATCATATCTTTAACTACATCAATTTGTCTTAATAGCGGGTTATCTCTAAGATCATCAGCTACCAATGTTGAAACCAACTTGTAGGCTATCATTTTGGCTAACGGACTACGAAAGAGACCTCTACATGTATGCTCATTATTCAAACTCCGTATGTAAAAGTATCCATTTATTGTAGATAATGAAGCATGAATTCTCCACATGCAATTCTCAGTAGTCTTTTTAGAGCATTCACACGTCACTCGAGTTTTATCATTATTCAAATACACATACGCGAACCCAACCTCAACGACATACTTTCTCAATTTATCCCAAAATTCCACTACACCTCCTTCAAAACACTGCTACTCATAACTTACATATTTATTCCAATCATTCGAAAGATAGACTTTCGACTTACTTGGCTCCACACCTCTAAGATAAAAGTCATTTTTAATGCAACTATTAAAATTATTTGCAGTGCCTGATGATAAAAACTCTAATCTCTGTGTATTTGTATCACCACTGTCAACCCTCTCAGAACTTGTATTACTGCGATCAACCCCTGCAAAAATTCGATTAGAGCATTCAACCCGTTAACGACATGTATTACTTGACAATGCTAATGAATCAATGACATATATCCAAATAAAATCAGCTTTCACGATCAATTGGGACCGCAACATACAACAAACATCGTTGTCACAAACCAACATGAATTGACATTCATCACCAAATGAATACCTCAATGAAAAACTCCCACTTCTCAAATTAGTAAACCTAATACACAACTCATTGAATATGAAATCTTATGAGCTATCTTCAAATATTTCAATACAAGTCATATTATCCAAATAACAACACCTTGCTATTATACTACTTACCATAATGTCCTGCAATAAAAGAGAGACGAAAAACATTTACTTCAAGGTCAACAATTATAAAAATGTGTGCAATAATTTATTGCGTGAAATATCAAAATGTTTATATATAACTAATATAAAATTACAGGAACTGTTTAAAAACCTATACATGAAGCAATAAAGTAGATGCATATTTTTAAAAAAATAATCACGTCTACTTTATAAACACTGCGTGTACTTTGAAAACTGATGTCGAATTGGTTAGTTTCGCTGGCGCGGACCTATATCATTAAGTGATTCAATACCAACTCAAAATCAAGTACTCTTAAAATTAGAATGAAACATCAATAATATTCATTCAACACATTCAGCTAACAATTACAAATATTGATAAATATAATCTTATATATGAAGAATCCAAACATAAATGCATAAAAAACACAAAATCAAAACATATACATATAAAACATATAAAAAGTTATTCAACCACATGAATTACGAAATTACAATGAGTTGATTAAATCAAAATAAAGTACATTGATCTATTGTAATCGATCGAAAATAGAAAAACCAACTGCTGATAAAGATAAACTTACAAATGATAGAGCCAAGTGATACTGGTAGAATCGATTAAGAATACTGTAATCAATTATTGGACAGACGAAAAAAGCATCAAGATTGATGTTATTTTCGATTTAGGAGAATAGTAGTTAGTTGCAGAGAAACCTCCAATAGCCGATTAGGTTTATGATTTTTTTAGATTGATAGTATTATATGTTGGACCTAATCGTTTAAAATTTGTTTCACCGGTTTTTTTGTCCAAAATGTTTAGTCAAAGGACTAGACCGCAAAAACCTAAAAAAAATTCTATGAATCATTTTTAACAGTTAAAGCAGTTTTTTTATAGAAAAATTAGCATTTTATTTTCAAATTAAACAATTTTATTCTTTTTAAAATAATTTTATATAAATTTAAAACACTTCTTTAATTTGGAAACATATTTTTTATTTATAAAATTTAAAAACAAATAACTAATAATGTTTATTAATGTAAATATATGTACACACACACACACACACACACACACATATATATATATATACATATATTATTTTCTTTTAAATCTATTCACGTCAATGTAAGATTGTTTATATTTATTTGGTGGTCTAATAATTTTATTTGGAAGCTGCCAGAATGGTTGTTTGGCAACATTAGATAGTGTGTTTGCCAGATTGCTTATACTATTTTTTGCATTACACCTCATCTCACTCACTTTTTGATTGAATTTTTGACGATTTTTTTTACCGATGATTTCCTTACCATGGAGATCATGTCCATGACGTTTCATTAGAAAATTCATTTTTTTATTATTAAAATAATAGTGTGTACCCAAGCATGTAAGATAAGGAGTCCTTATAGGGGACTCTCTGTGTGTGTATGTGTGTGTGTGTGTGTGTGTGTGTGTGTGTGTGTGTGTGTGTATCTTTGTGTGTGTGTTTGGGTGTGTAAGTGTGAGTTCAAATATTCAGAATTAATGATTCTAAAAGCAAATGAATTAAAGAGCAATTAAAGTTACAACACAGAGGATTTATGGGGTTTGGCAACTGCCTATTTTGTAACACTCCGTATTCCTGTGCATTTAATATTGAATTAATTCGGATAATTTTAAATTACTTGTGTGTCGTAATTTAATTGAATTAATTGTGTTAATATTTATGTAAATATTAATTGAGTGAATAAATGGTTAATATTTATGGAATTTGTAATACTAAGTGAATAGTAATAATTTATTTATGTCATAACGTGTATTAGTGATGTTGCATTTATTTATCTCAGCCGGAGGTCGGATATAGACTAAGTTGGGTGTGAGATATGAACTTTTAATAAATTAATTCGAATGTCAATTCTGAGTGCACGGTTGAGTCCAGATGGGCTGAGAAAGTCGGAAAAGTGTAACCGGGGGTAGTAAATGGGTCACGAGACGTTTTTAGACATAACCACACCCACACGGGGGTGTTCAGGTCATTTGGGCTTGACCCATTAGGCTAAAAACGTGATTTAGTATAATGAAATTTGGTCTTAAGAGTATTGAATGACAGAAATCATATTTCAAACCTAAGGCTTTGAGAGAGAAATAGAGGAAGCAAATTGAGAGAAATTTGGGGTACTTTTGAAGACAAATCAAGAGAGGGAAATGGGTGTTCTTCATCAAACCTTCCTATACCTCAACGCATCAGACTCTACGAACCCCAAAAGTCAAGTGGTTAACTTGCTTTGATTTTTATAGTGATATAATCAATTCATATCATAGTGGGTGTATCAAAAATCCGTTTTGGGTGTGTGTTGACAATAAAAATGGGTTTTATGAACTTGGCTAATATATGTAGATTCATTACTCAATTGATGATAGATTATGATAAGGGACTGTTGGAATCGGATTGTAGAGTGAAATCCAGTATGTTTTGATGATTAATTTTGACTGAAAATGATGAACTTGAATCGGTTAAATAAAACCCGGATGAAAACCCAAATCGAGAATACATGGATTGATATGTAAATTAGTTGATAAATTAAGGTCTCTAGGATGATTAGAACCTATTCTTATAAGGATTAAATGTTGATTGTGTCTGGATAAAGGTTTGAGAGTGAATGAAAAGCTTACGGGTTTAACAATGGTGGAAACTGGAAATTGGAGAAGTTAAACTTCTTGATCGATCGATCGACCCTGGGAGTCGATCGATCGACTCATCAGGTATTTTGGCAGTGACGCTTATTTTCTTTAATAGCCTTAATTCGTTTGGGAGACTTTTAAGGTGGATTAATTAGTGAAAATTAAACACAACTTAATACCTTGTACTTTGGGAAGATGGTGTTAATGAAATTTAAAAGTTAAAAATGAGGGTGTGAATCTTACAGAAAGAATTTGGTGAGACAAAATTCATAAGTATTAAATTTCGAGGGCCGTGTGAGTGTGTCCGGGCATAGTAGTTGAGTGACACTATGTTATTAAATTAATTGATGTATAAATAGATTAATTTGGAGTCGGAATATAGACTCGAGAAATATTAAGATACGGGCCAAGTGAGCGAGTCCGGTTATATTAGTTGAGGGACACCAAGGCAATAAATTAATTAATTAGTAAATTAATTAAATTAGACTCGGACCATAGACTCAGGAAGGCAATAAATTAATTAATGGGAAAATTAATTAAATTAGAGTCGGACTATAGACTCGAAAAAATATAGGCTAGTGCTACGGATATTTGTGCACATTGAAGCCGGAATTTAAATTATACATATACGGTGTGTGATAGTGTGTGTATATATATATATATTGTGTGTGTGCGCTTATAAATATCAGTGACTAGATATTTATTTAAATTATATACTCTAGTGCTATCGAGGGAGGTTGCGCGATATGAGTGAATTCCCTAGCTTGAGGAGTAGGGCGAGTATACCCCATGATCATAACGTCCAATTTCAGAGGTGGGGCATTGAGATGATGTCCTCATACTCGGGGGAATATGACCGCCTCTATTACATTTATTATTCACGTTCCGATTCGGCAGATCATAGTTGTATCAGAACTCTAGGTGGGACTGAGTAGCCTGGGTTGATAGAGCTTTAGAGATGATATCCGGTGAGGTATTGCTCGGGAGGATGGATTATATATATATTCAACATATGTGTGAATGTTGTAATATCGGGTTATGTATATAATGGGAGAAATAATTATATACGGGTAATCTAATACAAGAAGAAAAATTATATTTATTATATAACTAGTGTGAATGTTATGGACTTAAAGGAAAGACGATTATTTAAGTTAAAGTGATAAATAACTTATAAATCATATCTTAAGCATACTCGGGTTCGAGTAGGATGGTTGAAAGAAGTTATATCAATTATCCAGTTACAGGGTAGATGACTAGGGGTGATATAAAGAAAGCTTTAAGTGTGCACATTAGTTGAGGGGTGAGTCTGTCCTCAAGGGAGTTCGACACTAGCTTAAATATGAAGAACATTCATGCATTTTAAATTATTGCGATTTAATCACTTGTTAAATATTTTCAAAACATTTTGGGTTCTAACCCTTGCTATAAAATATTTTCAAAACCTTTTAGGTGTCCAACCACATGGACGCTAGGTGTGACTTCATTACAGGGATTCACAGCTGTAGCATATGCGGATGTTGCAGGATTTGGATAGACGCATCTATTTTTATATTCCTAGTGTAGGGATTCATATTAGTCTATCTCGAGCATGTCGCTCACAGTTTTATTGAGTTTCTTTTCAGATTGTATGGGACTTATTACTCTATGTTAGTTTGGTTTGGTTTCGAATTTAGCCAATGGTTTATTCAACAAGGCTTTTATTATTTTATGTGATGATTGATTCTATCGGAATTGGATGTTTTATTTTATTTTCGCACTTATTTTTGTCTTGGATTAATAAAGATAAAATTTGACATCAGCTTTTTGAATACTAGGTGGTTAGTAAGTTTTAAAAAGTTTTTGACAGTGATGCTAAGGATGATCCATATGATATTCCTATTTTATTTGATATAGGACTGATCATGTGGTATTTTATTGGGCAGGGTGTCACAGATGGTATCAGAGCATCAAGTTCTAGTGTCCTTAGGATCTGTACGGATTTTTACGTTTCAGTGTAGCATTCTTTGATGTAGAGTCTTATGATAGGATTGTTGTATTCCTTTATGTAGGTTCATTTACATTCTCCTTTAATTAAGTATAGTTGATACGGTTCATATACGAGTTCGGATGGGCTTCGTATACCGAACATCATGGAATGACCAGCGAGGGACGTTAGAAGGATTGCAAGAGGAAATGCTCAGCAGAAGACGTGGAGTATTCTAGAAATGGTGATCGTGATAAGGGCCACCATGATTATTGTTCAGGGAGGTGATAATAGGATGATTGCTCAGGAACAGTAGCATCCTAAACACCATAGTAGATAACGGTGGTGTATTTCAGACTCACCCCGCGAAGTTGGCAAAAAGGGGGGAGTCAGAGGGACTCTTTCGAAGAGTTATTATAGGGATTCGAGGAAGAGAAGAAGTGTGACAAGCCAAAGGAAAGAGAGAATCCAAAGGCAATCGTGTAGGGTGGAGTGAAGCGACACCCAATATTAAATTTTGGATAAAAAATTTTTGCTCATAAGAGCAACGTTGATTGACAAGAGTCAGTAACCCCACATAGAGAAATATATATGGAGTGGAACAAAAACTTGGGTACGGTCTGATCGGGAGACCTTCCATCTACTGTTTAGGAAGAGATGTGAATGGAATTCCTAAACTTATCACCAGTGGGCAAAATAAAGGTCGTTCACAGGAGATAAGTTGACTAGTTTAGCAAACTTTATACCTGACGAAGGGTACTGATAATATAATAGAGTCCGTAAATGGATAATGGACTCATGGGGAAAATAAATAAGCATGGATGCAAAAATTTAGCCAGGATGACTGTGTCGATGTTGTCAGGAGTCATACATTTATGGGTTTACATCAACGCTTCCATGAAGGGGGAGCCAAGAGGGTTGGAGAATCTATCCAAAGGAAAGACTAGATTTAACGGTACTAGTGAGACACCACGGAGGGGAATACCCAGTAAAGGACCCATCTTAATGATTAAGGTCAATAGAATTTTTACCAAGTGACGGTGGATTTAGGCAAGGTAGTCAAGGCCAAAAATGAATCCCATAGGGCAGATAAAGCCAAAGGGACAACAGGAGTGTCAATCCGGGTCAAGATTTCTCAATCCGAGAAAAGGATAATTTTGACATGGCCAGTGGGGATAAATGAAGGGGAAAAACACAGAGAGGTGTCTTATGTGTAAATAGTGGGAACACATGTGCGGACCCTGTTCATAGTAGAGTAAGTACAGGAGTGGGATGCCCGACAAGGGCAACACGAGTGTTATGTCCAGGAATCATTCTAATCGTCAATGTATTGACGAGGGAAAGTATAAGTTTTATCCTCGAGTAAATGGGGTAAATTCTGTCTGACACGGGTGAATCACATAAATTTTTATGTAACATTATATTCGCATGGGAGACGAGTCTAGTGAGGTTATCGTTAGTGTTACTATGGTTTGTATATGCTTACCGTTGGGTAGAGGGGCTCTCCTTAGTCCCATATGCAGGGGTGGATGCAAACACTGAGAGGATAAATATGGTATAAGGTTAGCTCGTTTTGAGAGTGCTACGCGAGAATCATTTTATCCTAGGTTTGGACTGGTTAGCGATGGGTAAGTGGTGGTGGGCGGATACAGCAAGACTATCGTATTTGCTATTCTAGGACAGGATGTATATTTTTGTGATATTCCACCTGAAAAAAGGTCGGTCTCGCGATAAATTTTAGGGTGAAGTAGACTCCACAGGGTATAGTCGTCTAGTTATATTGGATTCCGATGCGTAGGGACTTTTACTGATGTGATTCAGGGCATGGCGGATTGACCATGGAGTGGAGAGATTTAGCTCGTTAGTGACTTAGCGCTGAGGACTTAGTGTTAGTGTGCGTGCATCATTATATAACTCCTTTAGATATGCGGGATTCGATAATTAGACCTATGAATGTAGGGACAGAGTTTTGGATGTCACGGTTATATGCTTGGGTCGATGAAAATCAATGAACGACAATGCTAGTGTTTAATGCATTGGGGAAAGTTCTTTTAGGCTCTGTTATGAAATGTTATACACATAAGCCCTAATAAACGTTGATAGTGGGAGACATTTTTGGATGCTAGGACATCAGTTTAAAGGGTAGTTTTTGAACATGTGGATTTACACTTTGAGGTGAAAGTATTCCGCTATAAGGCCAGTATAGTCGGGTAGCACCGCGAAAAAAGCACTGAGAAAACTTTTGCACTACAAGTTAATGGGTGGAGCAACATCGATAAGATTTAATTACGATTTGGGGAGTAATAAAAAATAATCGTATGATACAGTCTGATCTGTGGGATAACCTTGAAAGAAAAATATTACGTATGTGACATCTGTGATGTTGTGCAAATATGCACGGGATATAGGGTGTATGTGCGCCCTGGTTAGTGTGATTTCAGAATCGTCTTAAATGAAGGAATGTATAAATAAGCGTGTGGATTATATACCTGTGCGGCAATTAGAAATAAGTGGAAGAGTATAGTGAACTGGAATCCGTTTGAGAAAGAAAATAGTTTGACTATTAGTATATCAAGGAGAACGATCTCCACCGTAAGGACTGCAAAGGCGGTGGAGGCACAAGTAAGAAGATATCTTTAGGCAAGGAAGAAGCCACATTTTTGGGAAAGTAGAGAAGAGTCTCACTTAGTCATATGCCTAGTATGGCTTTACGCATAGATAACGTGTAAATTCCTACTCACATGATGTGAATCTTTGAGCATGGGGATTTGTGTTATACGAGACATAATGAAGTTGTCTCCGGGTACATAATTTATGGGTAGAAAAGGTTGATTCGAGGTTATCAATCGAGATTTTTGTAATTTTGCGATTCCGGGGATGGGATTTACACGCGGATTACTAAAGTTCATAATTTGGCTATCCAAAGTCGGGGAGTGGTCAGGGTTGTCCATCAAGTTTGTAGAATGGATCTACCAGAACGATTGATTGTTAAATTTGGATGGGTCATATTATTGGGCAGTACATCCCACTATTCAGTTGAAAAGAAGAAGTGAATCAGTACAGGTTTCCGTCCAATATTATTGTGAATTTGTATGAGACCTTTCATTCCCACCTCGGGTAAGAAGTGTCAGGAGGTAGTAGGGAAGAAGTTACATAGCGTACTAGACGTGTCA
The DNA here is from genome assembly GCA_949130495.1 of Sambucus nigra. NCBI lineage: Eukaryota > Viridiplantae > Streptophyta > Magnoliopsida > Dipsacales > Adoxaceae > Sambucus > Sambucus nigra. The sequence goes on from OX422210.1 coordinate 547,853,273, forward strand.
CCCATAAGTCGATGGGTAGACGGGAAGCGACTAGGTCGCATGAGAAATAGAGAAATCTATTGTGACACCCCGACTAATTAAATACCGGGTAGCTACTCCTTTATTTAAATTAATACAAAATGTCAAGTTGGTTCAGTTCATAGCATCACTATCGAAAATATTTAATTAGTTAGTAATCACCTAATATTTAAAATAGTGAAGTGCCAAATTTTATTAATTACATTAACCATCAACTAAATAATTTAAACCATCATTCAACAATCGCATGAACAATCTCATAAGGGTATCCAACATCATGAAATAAATGACGTCAGGAGTAAACACTCCAATAAATAGTAGCAAGGCTAAATAAACCCAAAACAAAGTCTGAACAAAATAAATAAGTCTGACAATTGAAATGAAATAAATGTCTGAACTACTGTCTCTAAATAGAAATGGGCGACATGCCCTAACAGATGTAAATAAATCTCCGAGTAGAATCAAAGTGAATTGTGGAGGCGTCTGTGTAACACCCCGTAATTTTGAGGATTAAATATTTATTTATTTTTGGGAGTTATAAAAATATTTAAATTTGGAGAAACTTAAATTCATGACTTGGAGAATTTATTTGAGTGAGCCGAATTATTTATAATTGGCGACTTTTAAGTTTAATTGTTCGAATTAATGTGTGTCGCATTTTGAGTTTGAAATTTGGAATGTCAAAAAATATTTCGAATGGCAATTCCGAGTGTGCGATTGCGTCCGAATGGGTCGAGATAGTCAGAAAAGAGTACTCGGGGGTAGTAATTCGGTCTTGGGGTATTTTTGGGCATAGCCGGGCCCACACGGGGTGATTTAAACTATTTTAATTAGGCCCATTAGGCTAAAAACGGGATTTAGTGCTTTTAACCTAATTGAGGGACTAAGAACGACAGATAGAAAATCCAAAACCTAGGGTTTAGGAGAGGATTAGAGGAAGCTAATCAAGAAGTCAATTGGGGGATCTTTGGGAGCCAAATTAATGGGCTAATTTGGGGTGTTCTTCATCAACCAATCTCTACACCAACGGAAATCAGACCCTACGAACAATCCAGGCAAGTGGTTAACTGTTGTGATTTCTAAATTGACGATAATCAATTCATATCATAGTGATGTGTAAGTAAATCAAAATCCGTTTTGGGGATAAATGGGTACAAAATGGGGTTTTGGTTCATGGAACTATTGAATGAGATTCAAAGTAGGAATTAGTTGTGTTGTATATCTCTGAGTATAGATATCTGATTTAAATGAGAAACCAGAATATAAAATGGTGGAATTTGAATCTGGATGTTGGAATCGTAGAACAAAGTTAATGGAGATTTATGGGAAAACCCATTTCCGGAATTGTGAAATAAGTTGAGAAATTCATATACTAGAAAGTATATATGATGTATAAGATCAAACTCCAGTATGTTTATGTGGTGGGATGATTTGATTAGAGGTTGAAATTAAGGTTTACAAACCTTGAAATTTCGTTAATGGTGGAATTCAGTGGGGAAGGAGAACTGCCACGAAAGGATCGATCGATCGATCGGGGCCATCGATCGATCGACGATGGAAAAACCTTGGCAGGTCGGGAAGGTTGATGCTTTACCTGGTTTTCTTTTTGATGTTGGGTATAAATTTAATTGGTGTTATTGAGAATTTAATAGCTAGGTGCTCAAAAGATAGCTATTAGGAATGTACAATCTAAGTTAAGAGTTGAGACTTAAGGTGTGAATTTTGGGTGAAACATATTCAATTTAATTATGGACCAAGTGGGCGAGTCCGGGTATGTTGGTAATTATAGGTAAATATAATGGGGAAGTTTATGGAGATGAATGTGTGATGCATTGTGGGTGAAAATGTGGAAATGAAATATGAGATATAAAAATGGACCAAATGAGCGAGTCCGGGTATGTTGGTTAAGTGACATTAAAGTATTAAATTAATTATTGAGAGAGAGTAATTAATTTGGAGTCGAAACATAGACTCGGGAAACATTAAGTTATGGGACAAGTAAGTGAGTTCGGGGATAATGGTTGGGTGACACCAAGTTATTAAATTAATGGATGTGATAATTAATGAAGGTAGAGTCGGAGGGTAGACTCGGAAACGTATTAAATTAATTGATGTTGTAATTAATTAGTTTAGGGTCGGATTGTAGACCCGGGATTTGGCATAAATTAATTAATGTGTAAATTAATTATATTAGAGTCAGACCACAGACTCGGATTTGTGTTGATTAATTAATGTGTAAATTAATTATATTAGAGTCGGACCACAGACTCGGATTTGTGTTGATTAATTAATGTGTAAATTAATTAAATAAGAGTCAGATTGTAGACTCGGGTATGTATTAAATTAATGGGTGTTTTAATTAATTTAATAAGAGTTGGATTGTAGACTCGGGTAGGTATTAAATTAATGGGTGTGTTAATTAATTTAATTAGAGTCGGACTGTAGACTCGGGGAGGTATTAAGTTAATAAGTGTGCAAATTAATTTAATTAGAGTCGGATTTTAGAATCGGGGAGGTATTAAATTAATAAGTGTGTTAATTAATTTAATTAGAGTCGGACGATAGACTCGGGATGGTATTAAATTAATAAGTGTGTTAATTAATTTAATTATAGTCGGACGATAGACTTGGGGCAGTATTAAATTAATAAGTGTGTTAATTAATTTAATTAGAGTCGGACCATAGACTCGGGGAAAGTATTATATAAATTGAAGTGTGAATTAAATATATTAGAGTCGGACCATAGACTCGGGAAGATGATAAATTATTAAGTGAGAAAATTAATTACGTTGAGTCGGGCCACAGACTCGGGAAATTACAGGCAGTGTACGGGGTTTTTAGTACACGGTAAAGCCGGGGAATATATATATATATATATATATATATATATATATATATATATATATATATATATATATATATATATACGGTGTAGTTATAGTATATATATACGTGTATATATTATGTGTGATATTAAATTACAGGCAGTGTACGGGATTTTGAGTACACGGTTGTTGATACCAAATTTAATCTGCTGACGTGGATCAATTATGTGGAGACACATGTCAATCTACATGGCACCCGCAAACATTATTTGAACAACACCTTGACTCCGAGGAACTCAACCTCCCCGGCCAACTCAGGCGCTCCGAGCAACAAGTGTTCTCCGAGGAACTCTATTGTACCGAGAAACTCATGTATACCGAGCTACTTAGGCGGTCCGAGCAGCTTAGGCGGTCCGAGCTGCATCTCGTACAGAGCAGTCATATCAGGATAATCAAGAGGATGACTGGGCATTAAATGCTCATTATTATCACACAGATACACACGCCTATTGGACAGCTATGTATTATTCTTTCGCATGTACAACCTCAGGGCTATAAATACATTGTATCATCCTCATTGTAAGGGGACTCGGATTTTCTTGGTAAAACCTGTTATCGAGAATTCCAAACAAATAGTCAATAATAACAAAATAGTGGACGTAGGCCATTTCTTCAAGACTGAACCACTTTAAAAACCTTTTGTCTTATTTATTTTATCTATGATTGAATAATTAGAAGATAATCTAATTTTTTACATCAACAGATTGGCGCCGTCTTTGGGAATCGACTGTAATTTTCGTTTTTCACCAAAATCATTCATCATCAATGGCAGATCATCCAGAATCCAGTAATCGAAATACTGGAATTCCCCCAAATCCATCCACTCCTCCAAATATCCAAGATCTGGCCGGAATAATAGCTAATCTAGCCCAAGGCCAAACAGCCATGCAAGAAACTATGCGACAACTCATACAAACTATCCAGGGTGGAGTATCTATCCATTCAGGACAACGAAGCGTTCGAAGAAATACCCGCTTACCTTTTAGGCGAACGTTATTCCCAGAGGAATCTCAATCTAGACGTACCGATTCATATCGCATTGAGAGATCTAATGATTTTTCTTATAATCCTGGTCGAACTTCATCAGTACGAGCTACAAATACTGAACAGAACATCACTCTCTCTCTCCGAAAAGGACTAGTGCACTGGAGAGATTAAGTAGGGCCTCTCCTTTTGATCGTTTGGGCCCTAGGAGGAATAGAAGTCCTCCTAAGGCTGTGTTGAGAAACTTTCGACGACCATCCGATCTAAGGGAGGGTTTTGCCCAATCACGACCAACTGTTCGCAAATGAAAGATCCCAGGAGGCAAATTCAACATGATCAGTTGCTCGAACCAACAGGCCCGAAGAGGGAAATGATGCGTGGAAAGGCTCTATTAAAAGGTTGGAGGATAGACTAGGGGAAATGGCTAAGGCCAAGAATCCTCTACAAAGAACTTTTGTCCAAGGGACACGTTTTATCCAGGCAATTGTGGATTTTTCCACACCATCAAAGTTCAAAGCACCTGTTGTGACCCCTAAATATGATGGAAAAACTGATCCTGTCCTTCATATAGAATGTTACCAAGCTGTTGCCAATATCTATGCCGTGCCAGATGAGATGAGATGCAGGGCATTTTCGGGAACTCTTACCGGATCTGCTCAAATATGGTACAATAATCTTCCTCAGGGGAAGATTTCAACTTTCTTTCAACTGGCCGAGCTCTTTATTAGAAATTTCTATTTTGGAGCAAAACCAGTTAAACGAGTAGCACATTTGTTAAGTGTTAGACAAAAATCATGTGAGAGCACCAGGGATTACATAACTCATTTCAATAATGAGAAGCTCGAAGTTATTGATTACGAGGAAAAGACAACAATTACTGCTTTGATGAGTGGACTATTGCCAAATAAATTGTACTACACTTTGGCCAAAGATCCACCTAGAACTATGTCAGAACTAATGGCAAAAGCAGCCAAAATCATGAATGCCGAGGAAGCTATGGCTGCGAAGAAGAACATGGACACTAAGGAGACAAAAATTGAGGCCGAGAAGATTGAGAAGAAGGATCAGAAGAACAATGGTGGTAAAAAGCAATCAAAAGCAAAGCCATCATGGGAAATGTTCAAGAAATTTGGAAATAATACTCCTTTGAAAGTAGACATAAACCACGTTTTGGAAGAAATCAAGAACAGCGAGGAGCTAAACTGGCCGGAGAAAATGAAGATAGATCCTGACAAGAGGAATAAGGCAAAATATTGCGAGTTCTATAAAGACCATGGTCACACGATGAAAAATTACATATCTCTTCAGAATGAAATTGAAGCACTCATCAGACGAGGAAAGCTGGCCAAGTATGTTGATCGTAGAACTGAAGGAAAGAACAACGACCGAGCAAGATAGAGATCTAGATCTCCTCGTCGAGAAGAAGAAGACAAGAAAAGAAATCATGAAAATGATCCAGAAGACGACCCCGATCTCCCCAAAAGACCAAGATAGCCAGAACGTGAGGTATTTTCAATTCGTTTTGGATCATTTGATTGTAATGTTATTACAGGTGGAGATGAAGGAGGTGGAGACCTTACTGAAGAGAGGAAAGCTTACCTCAATGAGGCTCAAGATTGTTCATATATTCAGCGAATAAATCTAGCTGAGGATGACCGCCCGAGGAAGGTAAACAAAGAAAAACTGGTCATCGGTTTCTCCAACAACGACCTCGCAGGTGTGCTATATCCTCATAATGATCCATTAGTGATCAAAATGAGGATGAAGGAAGTGATGATCTCAAGAGTACTGGTGGATAATGGTAGCTCGGCGGATATCATGTTCGACTCATGCTTTGACAGCTTAAATTTAAAGTTGTCTTAGTTGGAGCCTTATCACAGGCCCCTCCTCGATTTTACTGGTGAGAAAGTTTTTCCACTTGGGAAGATCAAGTTGGATATGTTCATCGGTACATGGCCTGCTTTTCAAACAAAAAAAGTGCGCTTTTTTGTGATGGATAATAATGTTCAATCAGCTTACAATATCATCATGGGAAGGGTAGGATTAAAGAAGTTCGAAGCAGTACCATCTACTGTACATCAATGCCTAAAATTTCCAACCAACTTTGGAGTAGGAATTGTGAAGGGTGACCAAAAAGTAGCTCGGGAATGCTACTATTCATCTGTCGAGCAGGAAGAACTGGAGGAATCTAGGAAAAAGACTACTACCTACCAAGTGGATGAAGGTGCATAAATTGAAACATTAGATCCCAGCGATGAGTCGCAGCTCGTAAAAGGCCATGTGGTGGAAGCCACTGAAAATGTCATTCTGGACGACGATGTAATACCCCGTAATTTTATTGATATTTATTTAAGGGATTAATTGAATTAAATGAGAATTAATTGGGAATTAATCCGGATATAAATACTAGCGAGATGTGAGTTGGTATTTGATTATGATGTTAAAATTGAAAATTTCATGAGTATTGAAAATATTAAAATTATCGCGAGGCAGAAATACGAAAATTTGGAAATTTAGTTGGGACGCGCGTGTCAGTCGCGTCAGGAATGAAATTATTTGAATTAAAAAGTGAATTATATTTTTAACAGCCGAATGGTCATTTTGAGTGCGCCAACGTGTCCGGAAGGGTCGAAATAGTCAGAAAACACTAGCCGGGGGTTTAGTTTGGGTCTCAGAGCATTTTTAGGCCATACCGGCAACTCAAAAGGGTAGTTTGGTAATTTTAAAAATATGGGAATTAAACCCCACGAATTTTAGAGGTTAATTTTATATTAGAAATGAAACCACTAAGTCCAATATCATCATTTAACAAGTAGTGGGCTACGAGAGTTATAGGGAGAGTCTTAAGAGGTTCCAAAAGAAACCCCTAGCCACCATCACCATCTTTGGGAGAAATCTGTAGAGAGAACGAGGAGAATCAACCTTCATCCTTCAACATCAAATCAGAACATCTAAGGCAAGTGGTTTAATTACATGATTTCAAGCGAATGTTTCCTCCATGCTTAGAATTGAATATATGTCTTGTATTGAAAGTTAGATGAAAACCCATGAAATTGGAAATAGAACTCATAATTATATAGGGATTTAATGTAGAATGGTTATGGATGAATTTCACATCCAAAATATATCTTTTGTTGATTTAAAAAAATGGATTTATAAGGAGAAATTGTAGACATTAAAATTCTAGGTTCATGTTTATAGGGCTTGGGACAAGGTTTGGGAATTTTGATGATTACATGTTAATTTAGGAAGCATTGACCCCCAAAATATATGTTAAAGAGTGACCTAGGAGGACTTAGAGTAGTTTAAAAACGTTAAAACTTAATTGGAATGATCTTAGTAGGGATTTAGAGAAGAGAAATTTGAAAAAAAAATGAATTTAGGAGAATTCTGGGCTCAGTCTGCCATCTTGTTAGAAGACCTGCCCAGGTCGTTCGAACGAGTTTATAACTAGATGACAATATCCCTTCTAATGATTTAGTAGTTCGAACGAGACTTCTAACGAGTTGACAGAATGGACTTTTAGGCCTGATTTTATTTCAAATGTCCCGTAGACTTAATTAATGGAGAATTAACCTTCCCTTATTGACTAGCGGGTATAATTATGAGACTTGGGGTACGTTGAGGAGTAGAACTTAGAACCTTATAGTAAACTGGATGACAATTGTGGATTTGGAAATGAGTACCTAATTACGACGTGAGAAGAGTTGACAACTCTAATGCATTTAAACAGGAACTTATAAACGTATAACAATAAATGATGGGATAAAAATGAGAAGTATACCTCTATTAATATACTGAGATATGTAAGAAGTGTGAATGCTTAGTATATGTGGTTTTCTGTGTATAACATACCTACCATACTTGCTATCATGGGAGGTCGGCATTCGATCAGGGCCAACTAATCTTTGTGTGCCTACGGGGGGATTTAGCTTGGTACCTCGAGGACATAGGTCAGAGAAGGACTTATTGAGAAATTAATAAGTCTGCTGATCATGGGAGCATAGGTATGTGCGTGACCCATGTGATGTGAACTATGTTCGCCTCCATTATTTGTGATTGTTGTTTATTGAGATCGATTCCTGAGAGATTCGGAATGCGTGGTCCTTATGTACGTGATGTACCGGGATTGGATAGCAGAGTATGTGTGCACTTCAGCTTAGCCTCGGGGTGATAATATTGTATATTTATGATGAGAATAATATACGGTTAATTAAAATGCACTGTCATGTATAAATACGAATATAAATGATAGTAACGTTTTTGTAGAGATAAAAGTGGAAATACTCTAGTAAGTAGAATTACTAATATGGGGAAACGAGAATAAACGTAAAGCCCTTTGTTTAAATGGAACTTCCGGAATTTAATTGTGAATCGTATAGTAATGTTAGATTTTATTGGACTAGTTAGCTATGGGAATAACTAGATTTGGTTACGGATACGTTAGGAGTGCACAAATAGTAGAGAGGTGAGTATTTCATGTGAGAGCACGTCCTAACATGTATGTTGCATTCATTATTTTAATGTCATTAAAACACTTGCTATATTTTAAATTGTTTTCACTATCGGGCTCTGACCCATTTGCTTCCAAATATATTTTCTTGTAAAAACCTTTTAAGTGCCCAGCCACAAGGACACCAAATATAGGAGTTCCTTTCAGGTGACGTACTGTAGCTGCTGTGGGAGTTACAGAACCTTGACAGTAAACGCCTCCATTTTCGGTCTTGACTCTATATTATCAGTTTTTCTCATTTGTTGGGCATGTCGCCCCATTTATTTTAGAGACACTCTACCTATTTAGTTATTTCAGATTTTGGGTTGTAATTAATTTAGTGATGCAGACTTGGTACTTGTTTATTTCAGTATTCGGATTATTGTGAGGAGTATTCCTCCAGACTCATTACTATTTTATGGTTATTCTTTTGTCATTATGTTGTGGTGGTTATGTTAGCATTTCATAATCTACGTATTGCTTGTTAATCGGATTTAATTAAAATTGACAACTCACTTTTTAAATATTAGGTGGCTAGCAATTGTTAAAATGTTTTTCGACAGTGATGCTATGAACTGAACCAACTTGGCATTTTGTATTAATTTAATAAAGGAGTAGCTACCCGGTATTTTATTAGTCGGGGTGTCACAGGTGGTATCAGAGCATCAGGTTCTAGTGTCCTTAGGATCTGTACGGCTTGTTATGTTTTCGTTGAGCTTTCTTTGATGTAGAGCCCTATATTTTAGGACTGTTGTATTCTTGTGTGTATGATTTTCTCTTCAGCTATTTTGAGATAATAACTGTGAACTTATAAGATTTTACGCTCATTTCAGATGCCTCCTCGACGTGCACAACGAGTTCCTAGGGATGCTCAGCCCGAGCCATAGCCTGCACCAGTTCCGGGCACCATGAATGCCGCAGAGGTTGCAGCTATTATAGCCCAAGCGGTAAATGACGCCCTAGCAGTTGTAGAGCAGTCACCACCCCAGGCACTGGTAGTCGCGCTAGTTCAGGCTCCGACATTCCTGTCTGCTTGGGAACGCCTTCGTGATGCTTTTCAGAAAGCACACCCTCCGGAGTTTGCAGGTAGCTCCGACGTTATTGTATCCAGTCAGTGGAAGAAGGACATTCAGAGGCACTTAAGGATGTGCGAGTGCACGGATGTTCAGAAGAAGATACTGGATACTTTTAAGCTAGTAGGATCAGCGTTGCAGTGGTGGGAGTCCATTACCACCGCAGAGGAAAGGGACACCCTTTCTATTCAGGAGCTCTGGGTGCGGTTCGACCGCAAATATTTTCCATCAGCTGTTCACACTGAGATGAGGAGGAAGTTGATGAACCTCAAGTAGGTGGGAAAGACCGTAGCCAAATATGAGTCTGAGTTCACCAATCTCTTGAACATTTTTCCCGATGAGATACCAACCAAGGAGAAAAAGATTCAAAAGTTCATGGATGGATTGACTTGGAGGATCCGTTAGCACTTATTGGGGAATCTCTCGTTGGACACTTATTCTGATGTGGTTAATGCTACACTACTTCACTGCCAGGATCATCGCTTTCACTTGTCAGAGAGTAAGCGATCAGGAGAGTCCAACCATCAGGGCAGGACCAGGGGAAATGGTGCCAGCGGGGCACAATCTACTCAGGGTCAGCACATGCAGGGTGATCACGGTTCCCAACAGGGGGATCCTAAGAGATTCAGATCTGGGGGATTCAGGAATGGTCAGGGAGGTTTCAGACTTGGCCATCAGAGTCAGAACGGCCATCAGGGCCAGCAAGGCAAGAATGGTCACCAACAGCAGTTTTAGCAGGGCCAACATGGTCAGGGTAGGAATGGTAACGGCCAGCAGGGCCGCGGGTAGCAGGGACAACGAGGGGGAAACTTTTCGGGGAAGTGCTTCGTTTATGGAAAGATTAGACACAAATTCCAGGATTGTCCTGATAGGGGCAGGGCCCCACAGCAACAGTAGCAGGGTGCTCGACACGAGCCACAGAGGCCTATATTTCCCGCCACCCTCCTAGTACCACCACAGATGGCAGCATTACCACCCATTCCAGCGGTCCCAGTCCAGTAGGGACAACTTCAGTATGGGAGAGTGTATCAGCTCCAACATGCCACAGTCCTACAGGATCCACCTGCTATTGAGGGTATGTTCTCTATTCAGGGGACTATGGGGCGTATTTTATTTGATACGGGGGCCACACACTGTTTTATCGCCACGAGATTTGCACGCACTTTGGGGTTTTAGACACTGCAGAGAACACGATTACTTGTGTAGATTCACCGTTGAGTAGGGGTTCCGTGATTTCCCTTATTTGTAGAGGTGTGGGTATAGAATTCGGGAGGTTTACTTTACCCGCTGATATGTTAGTGTTAGAGATGACTGAGCATGATGCGATTGTTGGTATGGATTGGCTAGTTGCGTACCGAGCCATGATTGATTGTTTCAGTAGGAGTATCATTTTTGCCATCCCCGGGCAGGAGATGTTTTTAGTGGCGATGCCTCGCCCTGAGGGAGGATCGTCCACTCACTTGTACTATATAGAGGAGGAGACCTCTAAGGAAGTGGTGATGCCACTCGATTCGATTCCAGTCGTGAGGGAGTTTGCTGATGTATTTTAGGATATACCTGGATTACCTCCTAGTAGAGAGATAGATTTTGTGATCTATTTGACGTCGAGCACTCGGCCAATTGCCCGCGCACCTTACCGTATGGTTCCAGCAGAGATGAGAGAGCTAAGGGATCAGATAGAGCAGTTGTTGGGTCAAGGGTTTATCCGAAGGAGTACTTCGCCGTGGGGTGCCCTTGTGTTGTTCGTAAAGAAGAGGGATGGATCGTTGAGGTTGTGTGTATATTATCGGGAGTTGAATAAGGTCACGATACGGAATAAGTACCTGTTGCCCCGAATCGATGACTTATTCGACCAGTTGAGAGGAACTTCCTTCTTCTCAAAGATTGACTTGCGATCGGGATACCATCGGTTGCGTATCAGGGAACATGACATCTCGAAGACTGCTTTCTTGACGAGATATGGGTCCTACGAATTTTGGGTTATGCCTTTTGGCTTGACCAACACTCCAGCCGTGTTTATGGACTTGATGAATAGCGTGTTCAGAGAGTTCCTAGACCAGTTCTTCATCGTCTTTATTGATGACATTCTGGTTTACTCCCAGATAAAAGAGGAGCACGCCGAGCATTTGAGGCAGGTTTTGTAGACACTGTGTCAGAATGAGCTTTATGCCAAGTATGGGAAGTGCGGGTTTTGGCTGAAGGAGGTTCAGTTTTTGGGACATATCATTTCAGACCGGGGGATATCTGTTGATCCGAGGAAGGTATCCGCGGTGAGGGAGTTAGGACAGCCCACGACACCGACTGAAATTCGTAGTTTCTTGGGCCTAGCAGGATACTACAGGAGGTTTATTCGGGGTTTCTCAAAGATAGCGTGTCCTTTGATACATCTGACTCGCAAGGGTGTGCCATTCATCTGGAGCGATTCCTGTCAGTTGGCATTCGATGAGTTGAAGGACAAGTTGACATCAGCGCCCGTGTTAGCATTGCCCATACTGGGAATTGAGTATCTAGTCTACACCGATGCGTCCTTACAAGGACTTGGAGGTGTGCTGCAATAGGAGAGTCAGGCCATAGCTTATGCTTCCCGTAAGCTTAAGCCTCATGAGAGGAATTACCCCACCCACGACTTGGAGTTAGCGACAGTCGTATTCGCTCTTCGAATTTGGAGACACTATCTCCTGGGGAAAAAATTTTGATTGTTCACAGATCACAAGTCTCTATAATACCTCTTCACGCCGAAAGAACTGAATATACGTCAACGACGGTGGCTTGAGTTTGTGAAGGATTATCAGTTTGATATCCAATATCACCCGGGGAAGGCTAATGTGGTAGCAGACGCGTTGAGCCGTAAGCCAGTAGATGAGGTGGCCGAGGTGTGGAAAGCTAAGTGGAAGGAGTTGGGACACCAGGATGCAGTGGCCCGATCGTTCATTTCTGTGATGACTGTTACACCGTAGATTGTTACGAGAGTGATAATGGCCCAGGTAAATGACTCGTTCTGTCAGGAGCAGATAGTTCGATTACTAGCAGAGGGAGCCGAGTCCTACACCATTAGCTCAGATGGGGGATTACGCTTCAATGGGAGACTGATCATTCCGGAAGGGGAAGACTTGCGACATGAGGTAATGACATAGTCGCATGGCTCACGATTCGCGGTACACCCTGGTGGGGATAAGATGTACCAAGACATGAGACGCCAGTATTAGTGGAGTGGGATGAAAAGAGATATCGCCGTGTTTGTTTCTAAATGCGCCACCTGTCAGCTAGTAAAGGTGGATCCTCAGAAATCGACAGGACTTCTATAGCCATTAGAGGTTCCGACGTGGATATGGGAGAGCGTATCCATGGACTTTATCACGGGGTTACCTACATCACAGAGGGGTCACGAATCCATATGGGTGGTTGTGGATAGGTTGACCAAAGTTGCTCATTTTCTACCCGTAAGGACAGACTACACTACGGGACAGTATGCCCATATTTTCATTGCGGAAATAGTGAGACTTCACAGTGTGCCTCTAAATATCGTGCCTGACCGAGATAAGATATTTATTTCACAATTTTGGGAGAGTTTCCAGGAGGCCATGGGCACGGAGTTGCGGTTGAGTACGATTTATCACCCGCAAACCGATGGGCAAACCGAACGGACAAATCAGATGTCAGAAGACATGTTGCGTATGTGCATCCTAAACTTTGGAGGTGGTTGGGAGCAATACCTTCCACTGGTAGACTTTGCTTATAACAACTCCTACCAATTCACCATTGGCATGGCACCATTTGAGGCGTTGTACGGTAGACCTTGTCGTTCCCCAGCATGTGGGTTAGAGGTGGGGGAGAACAAACTCCTTGGGCTGAAAGTGATTCAGGATACTTCGGCAAGGATAAAGATGATACGGAGTCGCATTCGGGTAGCTCAGGATCGACAGAAGAGCTATGCTGATGCGAAGAGGTTCTTAAGAGAATTCAAAGTGGGGGACCAGGTGTTACTCAGAGTATCTCCTATGAAGGGGATTATGCATTTTGGGAAGAAGGGGAAACTGGCACCAAGGTATGTGGGGCCATTTCTTATCATCGAGCGTATTGGGCCAGTTGTGTATAGACTTGGGTTACCGAAGCACTTGTATAGGATTCATGATGTGTTCCATATTTCCTCGCTAAGGAAATATCGTTGTGACACCCCGACTAATTAAATACCGGGTAGCTACTCCTTTATTAAATTAATTCAAAATGCCAAGTTGGCCCAGTTAATAGCATCACTGTCGAAAACATTTTAATGATTACTAACCACCTAGTATTTAAAAAGTAAGTGCCAAATTTTAATTAAAGTCTGATTAACATACAACAAGTGTAATAAAGAATAATAACACCATTCACCATAATGAAGTAAATAGAAAGACCATCACATAGCGTACATAAAGTCTGGAGGAAAAACTCCTCACTACAATCCCATAACTGAAATAAGTAAACTGAAAACTAAAACAGTACATGCCAAAGTCTGAAAACTGTAATGGAAATATAACTCTAATAGAAATGGGCAACATGCCCTACATCTGATAGATAATGAAGATGGAATCCAAGTGAATGGAGGCGTCTACAAGCAAATCCCTGTAGCTTCCACAAACAGCTACAACTCGTCACCTGAATGAATATCCTATGCTTGGTGTCCTTGTGGTTGGGCACCTAAAATGGTTTTACAAAGAAAATAGATTTGAAAAGCAAACGGGTCAGAGCCCGAATGTGGAGTTATATTTTAAAAACCTGCAAGTGCTTTAAAAACATTTAAAACATTAAATGCAAAGTACATGTTAGGACGTGCACTCACATGATATTCTCACCTCTCGTCTATCTGTGCACTCCTAACGTAAGTACCCATCTAGAGTGATACAAACTACTAGCTAAGTGACAACATATCTAGCTAGACTATCATAGGTCTTACCCTTATTACTCGGTTCTCTTAACATACTAACGTTCGTAATTAAGTAGGGGTTTAACGCAAACTCAGATGCTCAATATGCAATACATTACTATCAGCTAACTCGTTATGTTTCTCAAAACAATATTGTAATTATATTCACAACAATAACATGAAGGTTCTCATTAATTAAGTGTATATTATTCACCTCATAAATATACAATATAAGCACCCCGAGAACTAAGTTGCGGTGCACACATACTCTGCTATCCATCCCGATACATCACGTACATAAGGATTACATATTCCGAATCTCTCAGGAATAGTTCACAGATAACAACATCACAAACAATGGAGGCGAACACAGTCACATCACACAGGTCACGCACATACCTACGCTCCTACGATCAGCGGACTTATTAATATCCCAATAAGTCTTTCTATGACCTATGTTCATCAAGGTAACCAGTCTAAATCCGGGCAACACAAGGATTAGAGGGCCCTAAGTGAACGCAAACCTCCCGTGATAGCAAGTATGGTAAGTATGTCATACACACAAATCATATACCAATACTAAGTAAACACACGTCTTAGTAATCCTGTAGTTTAATCGTAGTACATATCGCATTCTCGTACTAACTTATAATTATCACGATTTATACTATTCCGGTTTATTATTATATGCGCCATAACTTACTCTCGTAGTAGTAGGCACTCACGTCCCAACCCAAACCGTCCATTTAATATAACTCGCGTATATAGTTTACTCCTCTTAATAACCCAAAAGTCCCAAATCCATCAATACATCATCAAAGGAATGTTAACTCTACCCTCGAACAAGTTTACAGGACTCCAAAAATCAAAACAGTCCAAAAAGGCCCAAACTGTCAACTCGTTAGAAGTCTCGTTCGAACGAGATTCCTCTGTCAACTCGTTAGAAGTCTCGTTCGAACGAGGCTGTTCGAACGAGATTCCAGTTCGTTCGAACAAACTGTACCTTCTAACGATATCTCGTTCGAACGAGATATCGAACGAAATCCCTTTTCGTTAGCAGCGACTGGTCAACTCGTTAGAAGCTCGTTCGAACGAGTTCGTTCGAACGACCTGGGTAGGGGCTTCTAACGACCTGCCAGTTTCGTCCCAGATTTTCCTAAAACTCGTTTCTCACCATTTTTAACACCTCAAGTCTTCTCCAAAGTTCGTTCTAACAGTGTTTTAAGTCCTTTAATCATACTACAACCTGCTAAGGTCATATACTAACATATTTTAATGCATTAATGCATCCTAAACATCATTAAATCACAAGATTTTATACTTTTTCCCAATTTTATCAAGAACATGAACCCTAGATTTATATCATCATCAAATCCCAGAATTTAATCCGTTCTAATTTCTTCTAATCACAATTATCATGAGAATAATCATCTACCTATCATTCTACATGCATTTCTCTTCAAGATTTTCAAGTTCTAAACTCCAAACTACATGGGTTTTCATATTTCACCAAGAACAAACACAAAATTCGAATTTTTCTAACATGGAAAGAACATTCTTTGAAATTAAATGGAATTAAGTCACTTGCCTTGGTTGTCTATGAGTTTGGTGTAGGTTTGATGAAGCTTTTCTGCAGAATTCCCTCTCTCCAAGCTTCTTCTCCAATGGTGGCTTAAGGTGGCTAGGGTTTGATTTGGGAAACTTAGAAAACTCTTCTAATAACCTACGTAGACTTCTAGGTTAATATGGTTTGGTTAATGGGCTTAGTGGGTTAAATCCACATCAGATTAAAACTCCCAATTTTCGTCACTTTTAATTCCTCAAAATGTAAAATTATCAATATACCCTTTATGATGCCGGTATGGCCTAAAAATACCCCGGAATCCAAACTACACCCCCGGCTAGTGTTTTCTGACTATCTCGACCCTTCCGGACGCGTTGGCGCACTCAAAATGACCATACGGTTTATAGATTTTAAATTCACTTTTTTAATCAAAATATTACACCGTGACGCGGCGGTCCCACGTGTCTCAACAAAATTTCTAAAATGCCGTATATAAATCTCACGACAACTTTTATAATACCAAATACATATATCAAAACATGTATGCACATAATCAAATACCAACTCGCATCTCGTTAGTATTTATAACCCGGATTAATTTCCAATTAATACGCATTTAATTAATTAATCCCAAAAATAAATATATGGGGTATTACAATCGTAGGGATGATTTGGCCCATACCCACATTGCTATAAAGGACATCGATCTTCAGTCAGATAGTTCCTACGAGGAAGGTCCGATTGCTATTTTGGATCAAAGCGAGCGAAAACCGAGGTTAAAGATAGTACTATTAGTACGTGTTCAGTGGCGGCATCATATTGCTGAAGAGTCCACATGGGAGCACGAGGATGAGATGCACGAGCGTTATCCAGAGCTATTTTTACCAGGTACTCTTTAGTTTCGAATTTCGGGATGAAATTCTGTTATTAGGGGGGAAGTATGTAATACTCCATAATTTTATTGATATTTATTTAAGGGATTAATTAAATTAAATGAGAATTAATTGGGAATTAATCCGGATATAAATACTAGCGAGATGTGAGTTGGTATTTTATTATGATGTTAAAATTGAAAATTTCATAAGTATTGAAAATATTAAAATTGTCGCGAGGCAGAAATACGATAATTTGGAAATTTAGTTGGGACGCGCGTGTCAGTCGCGTCAGGAATGAAATTATTTGAATTAAAAAGTGAATTATATTTTTAACAGCCAAATGGTTATTTTGAGTGCGCCAACGTGTCCGGAAGGGTCGAAATAGTCAGAAAACACTAGCCGGGGGTTTAGTTTGGGTCTCGGAGCATTTTTAGGCCATACCGGCAACTCAAAAGGGTAGTTTGGTAATTTTAAAAATATGGGAATTAAAACCCACGAATTTTAGAGGTTAATTTTATATTAGAAATGAAACCACTAAGTCCAATATCATCATTTAACAAGTAGTGGGCTACGGGAGTTATAGGGAGAGTCTTAAGAGGTTCCAAAAGAAACCCCTAGCCACCATCACCATCTTTGGGAGAAATCTGTAGAGAGAAAGAGGAGAATCAACCTTCATCCTTCAACATCAAATCAGAACATCTAAGGCAAGTGGTTTAATTACATGATTTCAAGCGAATGTTTCCTCCATGCTTAGAATTGAATATATGTCTTGTATTGAAAGTTAGATGAAAACCCATGAAATTGGAAATAGAACTCATAATCTTATATAGGGATTTAATGTAGAATGGTTATGGATGAATTTCACATCCAAAATATATCTTTTGTTGATTTAAAAAAAAGGATTTATAAGGAGAAATTGTAGACATTAAAATTCTGGGTTCATGTTTATAGGGTTTGGGACAAGGTTTGGAAATTTTGATGATTACATGTTAATTTAGGAAGCATTGACCCCCAGAATATATGTTAAAGAGTGACCTAGGAGGACTTAGAGTAGTTTAAAAATGTTAAAACTTAATTGGAATGATCTTAGTAGGGATTTAGAGAAGAGAAATTTGAAGAAAAACGAATTTGGGAGAATTCTGGGCGCAGTCTGCCATCTCGTTAGATGACCTGCCCAGGTCGTTCGAACGACCTCTTTCGAACGAGTTTCTAACGAGATGAAAGTATCCCTTCTAACTAGTTAGTAGTTCGTTCGAAGCCTTTCGTTCGAACGACACTCATTCGAACGACCTCGTTCGAACGAGACTTCTAATGAGTTGACGGAATGGCCTTTTAGGCATGATTTTATTTCAAATGTCCCGTAGACTTAATTAATGGAGAATTAACCTTCCCTTATTCACTAGCGGGTATAATTATGAGAATTGGGGTACGTTGAGTAGTAGAACTTAGAACCTTATAGTAAACCAGATGACAATTGTGGATTTGGAAATGAGTACCTAATTACGACGTGAGAAGAGTTGAAAACTCTAATGCATTTAAACGGGAACTTATAAACGTATAACAGTAAATGATGGGATAAGAACGAGAAGTATACTTCTATTAATATACTGAGATATATAAGAAGTGTGAATGCTTAGTATATGTGGTTTTCTATGTATAACATACCTACCATACTTGCTATCATGGGAGGTCGGCGTTCGATCAGGGCCAGCTAATCTTTGTGTGCCTACGGGGGGATTTAGCTTGGTACCTCGTGGAAATAGGTCAGAGAAGGCTTATTGAGAAGTTAAGAAGTCCGCTAATCATGGGAGCGTAGGTATGCGCGTGACCCATGTGATGTGAACTATGTTCGCCTCCATTATTTGTGATTGTTGTTTATTGAGAACGATTCCTCAGAGATTCGGAATGCGTGGTCCTTATGTACGTGATGTACCGGGATTGGATAGCAGAGTATGTGTGCACCGCAGCTTAGCCTCGGGGTGCTAATATTGTATATTTATGATGAGAATAATATACGGTTAATTGAAATGCACTGTCATGTATAAATGCGAATATAAATGATAGTAACATTTTTGTAGAGATAAAAGTGGAAATACTCTAGTAAGTAGAATTACTAATATGGGGAAACGAGAATAAACGTAAAGCCCTCTGTTTAAATGGAAATGCCGGAATTTAATCGTGAATCATATAGTAATGTTAGATTTTATTGGACTAGTTAGCTATGGGAATAACTAGATTTGGTTACGGATACGTTAGGAGTGCACATATAGTAGAGAGGTGAGTATTTCACGTGAGAGCACGTCCTAACATGTATTTTGCATTCATTGTTTTAATGTCATTAAAACACTTTCTATATTTTGAATTGTTTTCACTATCGGGCTCTGACCCGTTTGCTTCCAAATATATTTTCTTGTAAAAACCTTTTAGGTGCCCTGCCACAAGGACACCAAATATAGGAGTTCCATTCAGGTGATGTACTGTAGCTGCTGTGGGAGTTACAGAACCTTGATAGTAGACGCCTCCATTTTCGGTCTTGACTCTATATTATCAGCTTTTCTCATTTGTTGGGCATGTCATCCCATTTCTTTTAGAGACACTCTACCTATTCAGTTATTTCAGATTTTGGGTTGTAATTAATTTAGTGATGCAGACTTGGTACTTGTTTATTTCAGTATTCGGATTGTTGTGAGGAGTATTCCTCCTGACTCATTACTATTTTATGGTTATTCTTTTGTTATTATGTTGTGGTGGTTATGTTAGCATTTCATAATCTACGTATTGCTTGTTAATCGGATTTAATTAAAATTGACAACTCACTTTTTAAATATTAGGTGGCTAGCAATTGTTAAAATGTTTTTCGATAGTTTTCCTAAAAAGCAGAAAACAAACTTTCGCATGGAGCCATGAGGACATGCCAGGGATAGAACCAAATTTCTTATGTCATGAACTCAATGTGAACAAGGAAATCAAGCCAGTAAAGCATAGAAGAAGAGTGTCCATCCCCGAAAAGAACCAATCTATACAAGAGGAAGTTGAGAAGATCTAGAAAGCTTGCTTTATTGAAGATGTCTAATATACAGACTGGTTAGCTAATGTGGTGATGGTGAAGAAGAAGAACAACAAGTGGATTATGTGTGTAGACTTCACCGACCTCAACAAGGCATGCCCAAAGGATCATTTTCCTTTGCCCCAAATTGATCAATTAGTGGATGCTACCTCGGGACACTGGCTGTTGAGCTTCATGGATGCTTATTCTGGCTACAACCAGATTAAAATGAAACCTGAAGACAGGGAGAGTACCTATTTTATTACCCCTAGGGGAACTTATTGTTATAATGTTATGCCTTTTGGACTTAAAAATGCAGGTGCAACATATCAGAGGTTGATGAACAAGGTGTTTGCAGAGCAAATCAGTCACAATATGGAGGTTTATGTTGATGATATGCTGACAAAGAGCAAGAAAGCTGTTGATCATCTAATTGACCTGGGCCAGACCTTTGATCAATTAGATAAATATCAAATGAAGATGAACCCTACCAAGTGCATATTCGGAGTATGAGAAGGCATGTTTCTCGGGTATATTTTCAATCAACGAGGTATTGAGGAAAACCCTGAAAAGATCAAAGCTCTATTGGGGTTATGATCTCCAATGACGAAGAAGGAAGTACAAAGTCTCACAGGGCGAGTTGCAGCACTTAATAGATTTGTATCACGAGCAACTGATAGATGTCTCCCATTCTTTAAAATACTCAGAAAAATGTTTGAATGGAATGATGAATGCGAAATGGATTTTCAGGAGTTGAAGAAGTGCATGGGAGCACCTCCATTGTTATCAAGACCAGTGATGGGAGAGAGATTGTATTTGTATCTGATAGTTTCGGAAAATGCAGTTAGCTCAGAATTGATAAGAATGGAGGATGCAGTGCAAAAACCAATTTATTACACCAGTAAGGCCTTCTTAGGAGCAGAGATCAGATATCCAAGGCTGGAAAAGTTAGCACTGGCATTGATCGAAGCAAGTATAAGAATGAGGTCGTATTTCCAAGCTCATACTATAGTTGTGTATACAGACATGCCATTAAGGCAAGCTCTGCACAAACTAGAGAAATCAGGAAGATTGATGTACTGGGCTGTAGAATTGGGTGAATACGATATAATTTATGAGCCTAGGTCGTCACTTAAAGGGCAAGCAGTAGAAGATTTTATCGCAGAGTTCACTTATCCTGATACCTCCGAGGAGCAAAAGTTGAATACAGACCAGCCTGTGGATGCTACAGGATCATCAAAGTTAAACCCCGACCAACATAGGTCGATTGACGAGTAAGAGAAGATGGTCGACGAGCAGCAAGAAATGCTAGAGGAGGATATAAGGAAGCATAAAATATTTTACCCAGGAAATCTGACTGACCAAGAGTTTGATAATGAGGTACCTATATGGAATCTATATGTAGATGGCTCATCCTGCACTATAGGCTGTGGAGCAGGGTTTGTTTTAAGCAGCCCGGATGAGATCGATGTGGAGTATGCTCTACGCTTTCAATTCAAGGCTTCCAATAATGAGGCTGAATATGAGGCTATGATTGCAGGTCTTAGTTTAGCAAGAACCACGGGGGCAGAGCAGGTCACTGTATTCAGTGACTCACAGTTGATCGTAAATCAAATGCCAGGGGTATACACAATGAAAGGAGAGCTAATGATCAAGTATCATGCGAAAGCAATGGAGATTGTATCAACCTTTAATGCAGTGTAGTTAATTAGAATACCAAGATTGGAGAATGTCAGAGCAGATGCCTTAGCTTGATTAGCCTCAGCTACAAGAACCGAGCTACGAAGAACCATCCCAATAGAAGTTTTGGCTAGCAGGAGCATTGACGAAGATATGATGATGATGTTCATTTCCCTTGATCTAGGACCATCTTGGATGGATCCCATCAGGGCCTATATTGAGGAAGGGACATTACCAACGATAAACTTGCATCCAAGAAGTTGAAGTTTAAAACTGCTTATTATGTATTGAATAATGGTATTCTATATATACGAGGAATCATAGCTGGCTTGCAGAGATGTGTGCATCCCTCCAAGGTGAAAGACTTAATTGAAGAGATTCATGAAGGGTCCTGTGGAGTCCATGTAGCAGGTCGGACGCTTTTGCAAAGAATAATGACGTAAGGATACTATTGGCCAATGATGAGGGCTGATTGTATAGCCTATGCCAAAAAAGGTGACAAATGTCAACGCTTCTCCTCTATTCGAAAAAATCTCCAAGCATTATTAATATCCATTACTTCCCCTTGGCCATTTTCCATGTGGGGAATCGACTTGGTCGGGCCACTTCCAATGACCAGGGGAAGATTTAAATATCTCGTGGTCGCGGTGGATTACTTTACTAAGTGGGTCGAAGCTGAGCCCCTTATTGAGATGACATATGACAAGGTGTACCAATTTATTTGGAAGAATATCATTTGTAGATATGGTCTTCCCCATGCATTCATTACTGATCATGGAACCCAATTTGATAACGAGGAGTTCGCGGCATATTGTTATCAGTCAAATATATTGAAAACCCACTCTGCACCAGGCCATCCCCAGAGCAATGGACAAACTGAGGTGACAAACAGAACGCTGCTGAATGGTTTGAAGAAAAGACTGGATGATGCGAAGGAAAATTGGATCAATGAGCTACATTCTGTGCTGTGGGCTTATCGTACTACACCAAGAGGAGCAACGGGAGAATCTCCATATATGCTGGCATTTGGAAGTGAAGCTGTTATACCTGCCGAGTTGGGCCTCCACACACACAGAGTGCTGAATTTCAATTCTCCTATCAGTGACTTGATGAGAAGACTAGACTTGGATATGCTCGAGGAAGTTAGAGAAGAAGCAGCAATCAGGAATGCTGCATACCAATAACGAACAGCTCTGTTCTACTACAAGAGAATAAAGAAATATGATTTGAAAGAAGGGGACTATGTGCTAGAGAAAGTAATTCAAAAACACAACAAACTGGAAGCTAACTGGCATGGACCATACAGAGTAACAGAAGTTATTCGACCAGGGACATATAGGATTGAAACCTTAGAAGGAGAGGAGTTTAAGAATGCATGGAACGCAGAGCATCTGCGCAAATATTATCAGTAGTTCAACCCCTATGTAATGCAGTTTTCTTCAATATGAATAAAGTTTTGGATGGTTTACCCAATTCTCTTATTTTGTTGAAATTTTTTCGGAATACTAGTGCTACACACTACGCATCAAGTCCAGAATAAAAATCCACCAACTACGGTTGGTCGGGAACAGTTGGTTAAACAAAGCAGGATCATGGGATGAAAGTCGTTTCATGACTTAGAATTAAAGAGTGATAAGTCACTATAATAAAAAAATAAAAAAAAATTTCTTTACTTATGGCATATCAAATTATCACCAACTCTAAGTTGGTCGGGAAACAAAATATCACCAACTCCGGTTGGTCGTCAAATAATTATCACAAACTCAGAATAGTCAACAATAAATTTTCACCAACTCCAGTTGGTCGGCATTTTAAAATAACACAGGACATTTTTGTTTTCTTACAAGATATACATACACATTCATCAGAGAATAAAATAGATATTTTATAAAGCAGTGGCAATCAAGATTGCAGAGAAAACTAAAAGTTCCTTCATTAAAATCAGAACAAATTACAAATTACATATTACATGAGGAATCATTACATCAAATATCCTATTCTATTGGCTTTTTCCCTTCTGCCTTTGAAACAGGTTCTACTCCAGCAGGAGGATCGTCTAAGGCATAAGGGGAATTTATGAAGTTCAGATTTTTAAGCATCCTGACATTCATCACAGATGGACGATCAAGCAAGTGCTCGGGGCGAGATATCTCAAAATTAGAATAAAGACTATAGTCGCCGAGATACTTGGAGATTAAGCACTAAGGAATTGCCCGAGCAGGAATCCAACTCATGTCAAGCTTGAAAGGAGGCACTGGAAAATCAAGCAACCCAGGATTATAATAATCCCATAAGTAGTTACCCTGCTCCAATTGCAGCACACCCAATGCATTCATCCATCCTTTCTTCTACCCCTCGTTGTTTGACTGCTGGATCCGGTCATCAAGGTGGTAGAGGGCTTCATTATAACCAGTCATCCAAAATTCTCTGGGCTGTTTATGGAATTGGTAAGTCAACCTCTCTAGCTGGTCGTGAAGATTCTTCACCAAATTTGTTTTATTTTCCAAGGAAGAGCTTTGCGTAGAAAGTTGCTCTTCGAGGTTCAGAATCTTCTTGGACATCTCTGCTAAGGCCTGATTCTTCGCCATCAGCTTAATTTCCCTTCCACCTCCATCTTTTGGCGATCAACTTCATGAAGTCTACTGACTTCCTCTTCAATAGTTTTGAGCTTGTTCTCAAGCTCCTCAGCATTCTTGAGCTTCTCCTTAAGATATTTATTCTTCTTCTCGAACTCTTTCATTTTCTTCTCCAACTCCTGGGAGGCCTCCACAACTCGATCTTTTTCTTGCTCGATGGACTTGAGTCGTGTCTCCCAGTCCTCCTTATCCTCTTTATATTTCTGACGAGAGTCCTTTAAGGACTGAGTCAGACCTACAAAATCTTCCTCCACACCTCCCGAGGAGCTCTAAGCTTTAATAGCCTCATCCTTTTTCAGAATAGTGTTGAAACAAGTTACCAGCTGGAAAAAGAAAATAATTGTAAGTGAGTGCAGGGACATAACATTGAAAAATGAAAATTTAGATTAGTAATACTTACTGAGGTAATATGTTGAGCTGCCAAGGTGGTAGCCCTCTCCCGAGAAAGATTGTCTTCAACACCTTGGATCTCTGGGATAATCCATAATTTCACCGAGCTCATAGCAGAGCTCGGAGGAATAAAGGTGGGAATACCACCTTCAACATTTAAAGACTGAGAGACTGATTCTACTAGCCTCTCCATAGAACTTTTCTTTAACCTCCTCGTAGAAGCAGGAACATTCTTAACCAAGGATGTTGTCTTGGTCGGTGATATAACGATAACCTCGCTTGGAGGAGAAACAACAACAACCTTGCTCGGAGCCACGGGGGGCTTCTCGGCAACTTTCTTAGCAGCAATTGGAGGGGGCGCATCAATTTTTCTTGTCCCTTCCTCTGGGACATCCTGCTTGTTTTTCTTGGCCTCTATATTGGCAGAGTCTGATTTGTCAAAGAAGGCAGGAGCTCGTCTTCTCTTCATTCTGGTACTGAGGGGAATATGTGATTCAGGGGAAGAACTTTCAAAAGCTGGTAATGGGTCGATGTCACCCACCACTGGACGAGCAGTAAAGGATGAAGTATAGCTTTTGTACTGCAACAAATAAGAAGCCGATCTAATGTGTTCGTCAGCAAAAATTTGGTGCAAACTCCAGATAAGTTTCAAGTGTCTCAAATTGACATCAGTTTCTTTGGGGGATTTTCTTTTGCTGTCAACTACAAATAAACAAAAAAATTAAAATGTCAATGAAGCATTTTATCAAACACAAAGAAAACATAATTTCAAAAATAAAATAAAAATAAAAGCAACCTATCCCATTGCCATAAAGGGGAAACTTAGGACCCTGTATACATCATCTCCATTTAATAAGGCATGTTGCCAATTTTTCATAACAACCCCATGTTCGAAGTAATCCTTGTTGGCATCTGGGAGATTGACAACTAAAGCCCTATTTAAAAACCTAGTTTTTAAGTAAAAGGTACTTTCGCTGACAACCCATCTACAGCAAAACATAATTTTTGGAATTCCTAAACGGGTTCCATGAATCTGATTTAACCTATGGACTCCATTAACTATTCTCCAGGTATTAGGAGCTATTTTTGCAGGTACAGCGTCAAAATATTGACAGAATTCCAAACACAGGGGATTTGGAGGAAAAGAAAAGCCACATTCGGCCACAAAGAGACTGGGGAACCAATGTCCCTCAGCCAAAGAAAAATAGTCTGAAGGTTCAGAAAGTTCTTCCAATATGACCCATGAAGGAATAGAAAAATCTGAGCGAAATTTATCAAGCGACTCAACAAGGTAAACCATGATGAACAAAGAAAATAAAAGAGAAGGAAGAAGATCTTACAGGAAAAGGGTGGATCAGTTGAAAACAAACAATGGAAGAAATGAACGCATAAGATAGAGAAGAAGTAAAGAAGTTCTAAGATTCAGATTTGAAAAAGTAAAAGACGATCAAATTTTCTGAAGCGTTTAAATACTTTACCTCGGGAATAGAGAAAAACAATGATTACCAGGATGGACGATTGCGTATCCGGCGGCTAAAAAGAAGAAAAGGGGAATACAAAACGAAGCGGTTATGGAAATTCAAAATATTTAAGAGGTCTGATACTGAGCATTTAAAAAGAAGCTACATACAACGAATGCCTTCCTAAAAACCATACAAATCGAAAATCTAAGCATCAGAATGTTTCGTACTTCTGTTCAACATCAAACTATAAAACATTGGGGGCTTCTGTTGATACCAAATTTAGTCTGCTGACGTGGATCAATTATGTGGAGACACGTGTCAATTACATGGCACCCGCAAACATTATTTGAACAACACCTTGACTCCGAGGAACTCAACCTCCCCAACCAACTCAGGCGCTCCGAGCAACAAGTGTTCTCCGAGGAACTATATTGTAACGAGTAACTCATGTATACCGAGCTACTTAGGCGGTCCAAACGGCTTAGGCGGTCCGAGCTGCATCTCGTACAGAGCATTCATATCAAGATAATCAAGAGGATGACTGCACATTAAATGCTCATTATTATCACACAGATACACACGCCTATTGGACAGCTATGTATTATTCTTTCGCATGTACAGCCTCAGGGCTATAAATATATTGTATCATCCTCATTGTAAGGGGACTCGGATTTTCTTGGTAAAACCTGTTATCGAGAATTCCAAACAAACAGTCAGTAATAGGAAAACAGTGGACGTAGGCCATTTCTTCAAGGCTGAACCACTTTAAAAACCTTTTGTCTTATATATTTTATGTGTGATTGAATAATTAGAAGATAATCTAATTTTTTATATCAACAACGGTAAAGCCGGGGTTTATATTATATATATACGGTGTAGTGATAGTATATATATACGTGTATATATTGTTTGGGTTATTAAATATCAGTGACTAGTTATTTATTCAATTTATATACTCTAATGCTATCAAGGGAGGTTGCGCGATGTGGGTGAATCCTCTAGCTTGAGGAGTAGGGCGAGTATATCCCCAGGTCATAGCGTCCGTTATATATGGGTGAGGAATTTATCTCATTTTTAGGGAAGGAATATGACCGCCTCCACTACGTTTATATTTTGTGCCATGTTGGTGAGCGATTTCAACTTGGGGAACTAGGTTCTGTGAGCACACCTAGTGAGATAACACTTTAGAGGGAATCATCCGACGAGGGTATACTCGAAGGGATGGATATACGAATGTTATATGTGTGGATGTTGTGATAAAGGTACGTATATATTGGTAGTAAATATTATATACGGGTAATAATACAACGTGTGATGTATTTACTTTATATAACTTATGGCACGGTTATATGCTACTATTTAAGAGGAATTAATTAAGTTAATTGTGAGATAACTTATAATTTAAGAAATTATTCTACTCGGGTTAGAGTAGTATGGCAAGGGAAGGTTATACCAGGACTAGTTGGACGGGGTAGTACAACTAGGTGGGGTTAAGGTAACTGGTAGGTGTGCATAATAGTGGAGGGGTGAGAATGTCCACAAGGGAGTGCGACACTAACTTAAATATGAAGCGCATTCATGCATTTTAAATTACTGCAGTTAATTCACTTTCTAAATATTTTCAAAATGTTTTGGGTTCTAACCCTTTCTATAAAACTATTTTCAAAACCTTTTAGGTGTCCAGCCACAGGGACGCCAAGATTTATATTCTATTCCAGGGACACGGAGCTGCGGCATATGTGGATTTGACGCATCATTCATTTATTCCTAGAGTAGGAATCTTGTATCAGTTTCAGTTTTATTTAGGGCACGTCGCCCAGACTTTTAGTTCAGTTTTCAGATTTGCTTTATTCCTGTGTTGGATATTTGTTTTGGATTATTTCACTTTGGTGGCCGATGGTTTATTCGGCAAATTGTTTAATTAATTATTCAGTTGAGTTTATTTAGTTGTGTGAATGGTTTATATTTATTTCTTCATGTACTATTTTGTGTAATTAAAAAGTTAAAATTAGCACCAGCTTTTAAAATACTAGGTGGTTAGTAAGTTTTAAAAAGTTTTCGACAGTGAGGCTAAGGATGATCCAACTGGGATTCCCGTTTTAATTTGGTATAGAACTGATCACCCGGTATTTTATTAGGTGGGGTGTCACAATCTAATACCGAGATCCTGTAACTTACACAATAGCTAAAACACGTCAATGGATCAGAACTCCTATGCTTGGCGTCTTTGTGGCTGGGCACCTAAAAAGTTTTTACAAAAAAATAGATTTGGAAGAAAACGGGTCAGAGCCAGAGGTGAAAATATTTTTTTAAAGCAGCAAGTGTTTAAATTATAAATTTTAAACAATACATATATTAAACATGTTAGTCGCGTGCCCTCACTTGAGATCCTAACCTCTCAACTATTCGTGCACACCTAATGCATATTCTTAATTCAATCTAGTTACGTCCCTACCTGACTATTCTGATTTAATTCTAAAAATACGGTCTTATTTTAAATGTCCTCCAATAATACTCAAATCAGTCATGCTCGTAACTCGCACGTTCATTCATTTTATTTCTTATCTCAAGCATTATTTAAGTTCACACCATTCTTAACCCATTTAAATCTCTTAGTTATTCGCATCTACTAAGCAATAGTGAACCATGCACAAGTACATATATAGATTACATTCAGTACATACATACATATATGGCATCCCTAAGCTAAGCTGCGGTGCACCCATACTCTTCTATCAAATTCAGGTACATCACGTACATTAGGATCACGCGTTCTGAATCGCTCAGGAAATGTTTCAACACAAATCACATATATTGGAGGCGAACATAGTTCACATACCCATGGGTCACGCACATGCCTACGCTCCCATGGTCAACTGACTTATTAACTCAGAAATAAGTCTTCACAGTCCTATGTTCTTAAGGTGCCAATCTAAATCCCCCAAAAGGCACACAAAGATAAGATGATCCTTTACCAAAAATCAACCTCCCGTGATATCAAGTATGGTAGGTATGTCATACACATAATCATCCATATACTAAGTATTCACACAACTTAAGTAATCATCATATTAATATAGGTTTGGCCATCCCTGATCCTTGCGGTGGGAGAGACGAAGAAGATGGGGGTCTTCTTCTTGTCGGGAGGATCTTGGTCCCGCGCATCCCTCTTGGGAGCGCTTCGTCCGGCGTCGGTGTTGAGGTGAAAAATGTAGAGAGATAGAGTCGCAAGTCTATTTTACTCAAAATAGACAAAAGAAAAAGGGATCCATCCTGAAGGACATCATCCAAAAGACATACTGATACATACGAAACCAAAAATGATTCAAAAAGGGTTCAGAGGCTAAGTTAGGAAATGGGTAGGTGTTAGGCACCCATTACACCCTTATGGTCTCTCATGGGTTATTAATATTTTACTTTATTTCCCCGTGATAAGTGTGAATGTGTATATGTAGTGGAGATAGGAATCATCGACTTGTATTATGGAAGAGATAAAGCGAGTCATCCATAAGAATATACCTAAAAGTAATATTAGAAAATCGGATTTACGCGATTATGCTTACGTCGATCGTTATGATGGAATGATAACGCATACGAAATAATACGCCACTAAGAACAAGTATATGTATATGTAAATATATAGAATCTAAGAGAGTTTAGTTTAAAGAATATAGAAAAATAAAAAATGGGAGAAAGGTAGGAATTGGACTCGAGTCTCGGGTTTTACCTTGAGACACCTACGTAGCCTATAGAGGCATCAAAGTCCATGTAGTTAGTATGCAGAGTGAGGGATGGGGTTCATCCCATAAATCCAACCGGCGACTTCTCTTATAAGTGTGTGTGTGTAAAAAGTATTTTAGTAGTGAGAAAAGTGTGAGAATTCCCATTTGGAATTTATGAGCAAACCCTCTTTTTCTTATTTTTTTGGGTTTTATTTATATGAAAATAAGAGATGTACATTAATACTAAATAAAAAGTATATTAGGATATGTGAGATGAGAGAATAAAAAGTGCTAAGTCATAAAACAAATTAATACGAATTTAGGAGAATTTAAAGAGAGAG
The DNA here is from genome assembly GCA_949130495.1 of Sambucus nigra. Taxonomy (NCBI): domain Eukaryota; kingdom Viridiplantae; phylum Streptophyta; class Magnoliopsida; order Dipsacales; family Adoxaceae; genus Sambucus; species Sambucus nigra. The sequence continues at coordinate 547,883,345 of OX422210.1, forward strand.
TTGAGAAAGTTGGACCTTGTTGAAGATCTTGAGCTTGATCTTGGATGTTGGAGAGCAGCCCTTGCACTTGGGTGATGATGGAGGGTACCTAATTCACCAAGTTTGATGAAAAAGGGGATGAAAGGTGAATCTTGGAAAGGGATTTGGATGTGGAAATCATGCTGATTTCGAGAGAGGTTTTTTGAGTTTACTGAGAGTGATGGATTTCAGATCTTGCCTTTTTTGAAATGAGGTCAGGCCCTAAATTTTATAGGCCTAGGGGATTTCCAATCGGCATAGCCCTGGTCCTACCAATCGACAGGTGTGTTTGGGCACACTGCCGATAGGCAGGGTTTGGGACCGACCGTTTGTTAGTCTCTTTTAGGTCCCTTTGAAAAATCGACCGTAAAGCGCAAACCATTGATCTGAATCGCGTACAGGGAAAATCTATTGGAAAGGTAATTCAGAGACCTTTGAAAGTACTTTGGGCTGCTCCCAGGTCCAAGAGTTGACTTTGGGTCAAATGTGGCTCGGAAGCGTTCGTCGGTCCTTTGGACGTGGAATCGTCGGACGCAAATAGATCGTTCATTTGCATGGTAAGTCATAATCGTGCACGGGGTAGAATGTTGGAACAGTTAGGAGATGTACTTCAACATTCCAAAGAGCTTGAATCAGTTTGGGGGGTTGACTTTGGTCAATCGAGGTCTCAAAGTGCCCAGTGACCTTTCAGAGTAAAATGGATCGTTCATCCCTACCGTGAGTCAGAATCGGGTACGGGGTAGACTGTTGGAAAGGGGATTCAGCTCCCTTAAAAGATTCATTTAGTCTTGGTCAATCTAAAGAGTTGACTTTAGTCAAATGGATCTCGAGAGCGCTCGGTGACCTCCTGATCGAGTTTCGAGGGAAAACGAGTCATTCGTGCGCACCGTAAGTTAAAATCGTGCACGGGATGGACCATTGTAAAGGGTTTTTAGTTCCCTTCAAAAATTTATTCAGTCTCAGACGAATTGAAGAGTTTTTATTTTTGTCAAATGGAGCCTAGGAGTGCCCGATGGCCTTTAGGTCAGTTCTCGGGGTATGACTTAGGTTTGTAGCGATGAGGGGAGGTACTTGGGGCCTAAGGAGAGGTTAGGGGGTGCTAGAATGGGGTGTCTACTGAGCCCCTCGATGGGTGAGTTTGGAACAAATGATAGCCATCAAATAGACACTACATGATGCCTTTTAAAGAGGATGACCAGAGGGTCGTGGTCGATTCTGAGGACCTAAGGCTGAGAATGACCGATTCTGCGGGTCGAAGCCAATTCTATGGGCTTGAAGATGATGGTGACCAATTCTGTGGGTCGAAGCCAGTTCTAAGGGCTTAAGTTTAAAATGACCAATTCTGCGGGTCAAAGCTAATTCTGAGGGCTTAGGGATGAGGGTGATCGATTTTGAGGGTCGAAGCCAATTTTTAGGGCTTAAATTGAGATGACCAATTCTGTGGGTCGAAGCCAATTCTGCGGGCTTAAGTTAGGGATGACCAATTCTGCGAGTCGAAGCCAATTCTGAAGGCTTAAAGATGAAATGACCAATTCTGCGGGTCAAAGCCAATTTCGAGGGCTTAAATTAAGATGAGCAATTTTGCAGGTCGAAGCTAATTCTGTAGGCTTAAATTGAGATGACCAATTCTGTGGGCTTAAGTTGAGATGACCAATTCTGCGAGCTTAAGTTGAGATGACAGATTCTAAGGGTCGAAGCCAATTCTGCGGGCTTAAGTTGGGGATGACCAATTCTGCGGGCGTAAGGATAAAATGACCAATTCTGCGGGCGTAAGGATGAGATGACAATTTTTGCGAGCTTAAGGATGAGATGACCAATTTTGTGGGTCGAAGTCGATTCCGAGGGCTTAAATTGAGATGACCAATTCTGCGAGTCGAAGCCAATTCCGCGGGCTTAAGGATGAGATGACCGATTTTGCGAGCTTAAGGATGAGATCGCCGATTCTGCGGGTTGAAGACAATTCTACCAGCTTAAGGATAAGATGACCAATTCTGTGGGTCAAAGCGAATTCTGAGGGCTTAAATTGAGATGACCAATTCCGTGGGTCGAAGCCAATTCTGAGGGCTTAGGTTGAGATGACCAATTCTGCGGGTTGAAGCAAATTCTGCGGGCTTAAGGATGAGATGACCGATTCTGCAGGTCGAAGCCAATTTTGCGGGCTTAAGGATGAGATGACCAATTCTGCGGGTCGAAGCCAATTCTGGGGGCTTAAATTGAGATGACCAATTCTGCGGGTCGAAGCCAATTCTGAGGGCTTAAATTGAGATGACCAATTCTGCGGGAACTCTGTCGAGAAAATTACCTCGTGATTTTGATTTGAGCTGGGGAGCCAATTGCTGGGGAAATCCTCATATCTTTTGGAGACTTTACCGGGGGAACAACCAATTTGATGCTGGGGAAGTGATTAGGTGGTCCAGGGTTTGGGCGCATTTTTGGGGAAATTTTGGGATACCTTAGAGATCCCCTGGGGACATTGTCGGGAGGAGATTCACTTGGATTTTGAGAGTTCCGCTGGGGAAATAGGGATTCCTCTTGGGGGAGTGAGAAACTTTCTTGGTGAAAATGTTCTAAATCCTTTCCGAGATTTTTAGGAATTTTCTGAGGATTTTTCAGGGTTTTCTGATATTTTTTGGGAATTTTTGTACAAAAATTTAAGGGGGGTGCCGGTCGGCATGGTGTAGAGGGTGCCATTCGGCAGTGGTAGGGAATTTTGAGTTACCTCGAGAAGGCAAAGGGTCAGTGCCAATCGGTAGGTGGGGGTGTAGTGCCGATCAACATGACCCTTGACATCCTATATAAAGGGGGTGAATTCCCCTCATTTTTCACAGCTTCTTGTCTTATCTCTTTCTGCGATTTTCATCTGCGAATCGTCCTAGCATTTCGTAGTATAAAAAATTGCCACTTTTATGAGCTGTACAGTACACCGGGAGTGGTTGTCTATTGACGATTGGGAAAACGTGGAGTGGAGGGATAGGGCGCCTCTTACTTTGGGGAGTGAGAACTGTTTTGACGCATTTGATCCAGTTGTGGATGAGCAAACCTTACTGCAGGAGCCGTCGCGTCATCGCTCTTCGAGGGTGGTGAACCCTGGCGGCTATGTAAGTAAAATGACCTTTGGCATTCATTTATTGTGTTTTCCTCTTTTCTTGGATTTTGATAAGGATTTTTTTCTTTTTGACAGTTCGATGTGTTTCTATCGACCATGCGTGCCCGCGGGATGATGGGGCTTAAAGATGTCTGGGAGCATCTTCCACCTTGTGGTGCATTGGGTGGTATCATCAGCAGGCTTTGGGAGGTTGGCATCTGTGCTGGATGAGACGCCTCATTCGATGGCAGTTTTATGCGCTCTGGGGGAGAGGTGGTGGGACACTACCCACACCTTACATTTTGGTTTTGGGGAGATGACTGTGACTCCCATAGATGTGCAGCAGCTGCTGGGGATGGATTGTGATGGAGAGAATATAGAGGTGGATCGCTCTTTACGGGTGTGGCCAAAGGCGGTGCGCGCGGCGCTTGGTGATCTGGGGAGGATAGTGTCTGGGGATTCTATCCGCCTATCGCTGCTGAAGGATGTTTTATAGAGCAGGGTGATTGATGTGGAGGATGGGCTGCAGGTGAGACACATGGCCCAGTTGTGTATCTTGCTGGTGTTGGGGGGATTTCTGGTGGTCCATTTATGGTTTTTACATATCTAAGGATGTTTTCGAACATCCCTCTCTATGATTGGGGGAGCCTGACTTTGGCGACCCTTTATTTTTCCTTGGATGCATTCAGCCAGTGCTTCCAGCAGACCTTCACTGGAGCCATGTATCTTCTTGAGGTGTTCTTTTAATTTGCGCATTTTCCTTTCATGCATTCATATTTTCCTTATGCATACCTTTTTTAATCGTAATTTTTTTTGTCTTTGGTAGACATGGTTCTATGAGGTGATCGGGTGTAATACCCAACTGATCGCTTTGAAGGACAAGACTGTTGGTGATTTTTATCGGTTGTATCAATGGCACAAGGCCAATCGACAGTCGAGGAGGTCTCTCTCTCTGGAGACAGTGCGTCAGGTCTTGAATGGACTGACCAGTAATATGGTAAGACTTCTTTCTTCTTCAGTCTAAGACCTTTGGGTGCTCTGATTCCATATTTCCTTATATTTTTCTGGGGATTGTTTAGGTGACCTTTTACCCTTGGGGGATGACCATTCAGGACATGGGGTTGACCGGAGTGAATGTACAGATGAGGCATTTACTGGCGCATGAGTTTGGCCACTCTTGATATCTCGGGGAAAGGGTGGTCTGACAGATTGCTGAGGAGGAGGTGGTGGTGCCACCTGCGAGGCCCCCTATGTCTATGAGGTGGGGGCGACTGCTGCCAGAGGATGCGAGGATCGTGGCGATGATTGGCAAGTCCTACCTACTGTACACCGATACGGCTGTGCCATATGATTATATGTACTTTATGATGAGCTGGATGATGGCGCCCAACATATATGATGCACCTCCCTTCCCTTCTGCGGGTTAAGTCAGCCAGTGGGGTCCTCCCACAGTGATGGCGGTCCGTAGACATCTGCAGTAATGATGACGTTGGAGGTCCCCTTTGTGCGGATGCATACCCCTTCATACAATATCCGGTGGGCTGATGGAGGGTTGGTGCTTATGCTGCATCATCCTCATACGATGGACTCGGAGGAGTTGGGCTTGATAGAGGAGGTTTTTCGTCCTGAGGTATATCTTTCCCATTCTTCTCCTTTGGTTTCTTTTGATCTTTGAAAAACGTCGTATGCGACTGTGTGATACAGATTAAAAAATAACTCGCAAGTTTCCAAGTAACCCTTATTTAACTAGCGTCTACTTTTAAACCAAATAAATTCAACCCTTAAACATGCATCTAAATCAACCCATCAAATATAAAGCATGCGACACAAAGTTAAGGAAAAATCCCCGAAGGGCAAAACCTTTTATTTCTAGAACTTTAAAGAATTTACAAGACCATTGACTTACATACAACCTGATAATCGCCCACAAGTGTAACGCACGGTGTCTTCGGTAAACCTTCAAAGCAACGGCTAGAAACAGTGTGACACAGAAATACCCGCAGGTGTCGGTTCCTATGTCGGCGGTTGGAATTTTCCCTTTCCAGGAGGGCAGCAATGAAGAAGAGAACGGCTTCTCCACAAGGGTTGAACAAACCAAAGTTGTGTTCTTGGGTTACACAACAAGATTCACAAAGGTTTGGCAATTGTGTGAATCAAAACATGAGTCTTGGGACTCAAAAATATGAAGACTAGAGTAATTTGGACTCTTAAAAACGTCTTCTAAAGTCTTGCAAAACAACTCCCCCGAAGTTGGTATTTATAGGAAAAAATATGAAGAGTCCCACGTTCTTAAAACTCTAAAATTCTATCCAGCGTACAAAAAAAACAGCATTCTTTAAGGAATTGTCTCTATCTTCAAAAGGTCATAACTCCTTCACCGTAGCTCGGATTGAGGTGCCATTTTTTCCAGTATCTTCGTTGTGGCGAGATCTTCAACTTTCCAGTTGACCAGACCTCCGGACTATGGATGTGAAATTACGAAAATGCCCTTGAACTCTCCTATCGTGCCTTTTTTCACTGTTTTGACTTCCCTTGCGTACCACTTGCATTAAGTCCCTAAAATCTTGGACCGTGAAGTCGTTGAGGCAGATGTGGGACATATTAATGGAGATGTTGATTGCTTGATTCCCAGAATTTGGATTGAGGCCGTCGAGTGATATCTTGAGGTGACGTGCCAAATGTAGCGGCGTACGACATACACAAATGAAACATGTTGGACATGAGAAAAATGTCCTTACAAATCTCCCCCTATGTCTATGCCGGTACATACATAAAAAATCCGAATTATCAAATACGAAATTGCCTATACAAATCTACCCCCCCATGAACCCAAAACTGGAAAAGGTACAAATGAATAGTCTTCATCGTTTGTTCTTCAAATCTTCAGGAATCTCAAATCTTTTCTCATGAGGGTGTGCAACATATAGATCTTCAATCTTCATACCTACACACATGAGACAAAGCAAATACCACGTGAAATATCGAGTTTGAAATGAGATAACATGGATATCAATATATGATAAAAACATAAGCAACATCTCAAAAACTCCCTCAAAATTCAAACTCAATATGATAATTCTTTCTCCCCCTTTTTATGATGTCCCCAAATAGACAAATGAGAAGAATGAATCAAATAAGCAAAATCGGGGTGTCACGGTATACAAAACAGGGCATCAAATAATATGGTAATCGTGCTCTTGCAAGAAGATGCTCATAAACAAATGCACAAACTATTTTTAAAGTTTTCAAATTTTTCATACAAAGATAGGATACCAATTTGAACAAATATGATACAAAAAATCACACCATGGATTTAGACTCAAACAACCAAGTCATGGAAATGGAATGAATGGGTGTGAACACATTCGATCGGTAAATGAACTCAATCAATCATATGTGCACGATGCATATGTGTACTCCTAACAAATGATCATCAAAAGTATCCTTAGGTGTAAAAAAAATTTGTTGAATTTAGATGACATCGTCTTATGCAAATCAACAAATCAAAGTCAAAGTGATTTCAACACCAATAACGTCCAAAACTATGTAGCGCATTTTCAAGCATTTCAAGGACGTGCAAACCCGTTTTAAATTCTCCAACCAAACTCCCTCATATATATATTCTTTTAGAGGTAATCTAAATTCTCAAACTTTGGAGAATTGGTGCAAAAACCTAAATGGCCCATAATTGGCATGAATTTCTTTTTATTGACTTTCAATTTTTTTCGGGCTCTTTTAACCTCTTTGGACCCCGAATAATAAAATTTCTCCATTTTTTAGGTCCTTTGGAATGGTGGCTTTTGCACAAAGAAGAGATAATTACCTTTCGCAGCCCCTCCCCGTTCTTAAACAAAGCACACAATCTCACAAAACGTTTTTTATATGCACAGTTTCCTTATCAAAAATTTATCGCCCTTGGTTCGTTTTAATGACAGGATTGAAGTAAAAACACCCAACCAACATGTGATAAGACAAGCACAATAATCAAAAAAATTCGTGCATGTGTGCAATAAAGGAAATTATGAGTCAAACATGTAGGAAGTAACACTTAAATGCATCTTAATGACTCCAAACATTATAAAGCACATGGATGAATTCACCTATTGTCTCAAAACACTATCAAATAGTCACATGAAAATAATGGAATGAAGTTGTGACTCGGTCGTCCAAAGTGTTCATCCATAAACGGTGCAAACAAAATACAAAAATCTTTTTGGATTTTCTCAAAATTTTATCAAAATAAAATCTTTTTGTATTTTTCAAAATATTTCCAAAAATAAAAAAATCTATACAAAAAGTACATGTCACAACGCTAGCAAACATATATCAAAAAGCATAACTAGCGTATGACACACATGCGAACACAATCATCTATATGATATGGCAAGAGAAGAATCATGTGCAAGCAAACGAGAATCAACTTGTCTAAAATCTAGTGTATCCAAAAGTGATTTCCTAACCCAAATAGATGTGAAACAACGTGTGGGGGATTTAGGAACCAAGGTAACACTAGACTTCGACATCCTAGGACTTCTTCCAAGATCAAAACAAAATCTCCTAAGGTGACCTTTCCTACCACAATGTGAACATGTGTAAACGGAAGGAATGTTACCTAAAGTGTGATCTTTTCTAATGTCCTTGGGATTGATTGACCCTCTAAAACAAATAATGGTTTTGGTTTTAGCACTAGAAGCATGAGAACAAGATGAGCCATTACCATCACAATCAAACCTACTTGAATCGTTTAAATCATTTTTCATCTTCAAAATATTTGATTCAAGCAACAAATTAGACTCTTCCCAAGACAGGGATTGCTTTTTCAAATTTTCAACAATTTCTAAAAGGGTATCCCTCTCCCTCTCAATTAAAGCAAACTTTTACCTAAGAGTCTCTTCACGTGCCACAAACTCATTGATTAAAATATTTCTTTCATCTTTGGCACAAACATAAACCATCGAATTTTTAAGGTCTTCCAATTCCTTTTCTAAAAATAGGACCCTATCATCACTCTCCTTTTTGGCAATTTTCAAAAAATCAAAATCAATACACAAATTACCAAAGTGCTCGCGATAAATATTACTTTGAGTTTGGAACTCTTGCAAATATTCAATCTTAATTTTAAAGAGAGAATTTTCTTTTTCCAAAACTTTAATTCTTTTGCAAAGTTTCAAATTCAAACTTTTTAAATTTTTAGCATGGTCGTGAATTTTTTCAAAAATAGGCTCCTCATTAAATGGGCGTTCCATTGGAAAAATTGCGATTTTTCACAAAACTGATTTTAAAAAATCAATATCACACAAATTTTTGCGGAAAATAGGAATACGCGATAAATTAGCGTAACCTGCTCTGATACCAATTTGAAAAACGTCGTATGCGACTGTGTGATACAGATTAAAAAATAACTCGCAAGTTTCCAAGTAACCCTTATTTAACTAGCGTCTACTTTTAAACCAAATAAATTCAACCCTTAAACATGCATCTAAATCAACCCATCAAATATAAAGCATGCGACACAAAGTTAAGGAAAAATCCCCGAAGGGCAAAACCTTTTATTTTTAGAACTTTAAAGAATTTACAAGACCATTGACTTACATACAACCTGATAATCGCCCACAAGTGTAACGCACGGTGTCTTCGGTAAACCTTCAAAGCAACGGCTAGAAACAGTGTGACACAGAAATACCCGCAGGTGTCGGTTCCTATGTCGGCGGCAGAAATTTTCCCTTTCCAGGAGGGCAGCAATGAAGAAGAGAACGGCTTCTCCACAAGGGTTGAACAAACCAAAGTTGTGTTCTTGGGTTACACAACAAGATTTACAAAGGTTTGGCAATTGTGTGAATCAAAACATGAGTCTTGGGACTCAAAAATATGAAGACTAGAGTAATTTGGACTCTTAAAAACGTCTTCTAAAGTCTTGCAAAACAACTCTCCCGAAGTTGGTATTTATAGGAAAAAATATGAAGAGTCCCACGTTCTTAAAACTCTAAAATTCTATCCAGCGTACAAAAAAAACAGCATTCTTTAATGAATTTTCTCTATCTTCAAAAGGTCATAACTCCTTCACCGTAGCTCGGATTGAGGTGCCATTTTTTCCAGTATCTTCGTTGCGGCGAGCTCTTCAACTTTCCAGTTGACCAGACCTATGGACTATGGATGTGAAATTACGAAAATGCCCTTGAACTCTCCTATCGTGCCTTTTTTCACTGTTTTGACTTCCCTTGCGTACCACTTGCATTAAGTCCCTCAAATCTTGGACCGTGAAGTCGTTGAGGCAGATGTGGGAAATATTAATAGAGATGTTGAATGCTTGATTTTCGGAATTCGGATTGAGGCCGTCGAGTGATATCTTGAGGTGACGTGCCAAATGTAGCGGCGTACGACATACACAAATGAAACATGTTGGACATGAGAAAAATGTCCTTACAATCTTCTCTGCTTGATACTGATTTTTCCTTTTCTTAAAGCACGTCCGGGTGTCCACTCCCTGGTTGAGGGACATTAGGGACTAGATATCTTCGATAATTGCCCATATTCGGGATGTGATTCCTATTTTTTCTTGCCTGGTTCCTTCTACCTCATCCGATGGGGAATCTGGTTCGGGTAGTGGTGGCACATCATCTCTCCGTAGGGGAAAGAGAGCGCATCGCAGGGGTGGAAGTTCTTAGGAGAGAGAGGTGAAGATTAGGTGAGAGAGGAGAGGGAAAATGTGGGTTCGGGCTGAGTCCCGTTGTTTTTCCTTTTCTTTCCTTCAAGATTTATGTAACATAGAGAAATATCTATGCAATTTATCTTATGTTAATGATGAATGAATGCATGCACATGCACTTTTTACTTTGCTGCTAAGACCATGAAAAGAAATATTTTTGCGATTTGAAGGAAAATTATATTTAAAATGAGAATTTATATAAATATGGAAAGGGGATTTTTGAAATTCTGTTTGAGAATATCAATTTATTTTGAGCTTTTTGAATTTTGACAAAAGAGTAAAAAGGAAAATTTCCAAAAGTAGGGGGTTGCCGATCGGTAAGCACCTTGTCCTGCCTATCGGTAGGACAGTACGGTCCCATCAATTCAAAGCTTTGATTGGTACCCTCTTCAGCCTTTGATACCTTGTGGGGCAGGATTTCCTCCAATTTCTGCAGGGGTTATGTCTTTTGTGGGGGTTTTCAAGTATAAAAGAGGGGTAAGGGTGGAGTGTTTTCATCAAACCTTCACATCTTAACTTTCTTGTTCTGTGAGATGGCTCTCCCTGGTAGTGTTAAGTTTGCCAATTACCTCGAGACTTTGGAGGCAATATGCTCCTATAATGTCGACTACGATGCCTACAACATGCATCGAGTTTCTTTATGGCGTAATCAGTCCATAGAGTGGAACATGTTGATGGCGGTGATATAATTCCGGTACCCTAAAGACCATGTATTTTGCTTTGGCTTGGAAGAAGTCTGTCCGACCTACAAGGAATTTTCTGCCATTTTGGGGATAAATCTCGGCAGTGCTGCGGCTTTGCCTGAGTTTTCTCATTCTCCCCGAGAGTTATTGGTCGGGCTTCTTTGTGTTTCTTCCTCAGCGGCCAGATAACTGGTGGCTAGAGGTTTGATTTCTCTTCTGGCGGTGTTGCGGTCCGTGCATTTCTAGGAGGTTGGTGATGCTGGATATCCCGGAGCTATCGTTCTGGGCTTGTTTTAAGCTGGTGACCGAAGAGCTACTGGTGGACTCACAACTTGTAGCTATTAATTCATGGATGTCCTACCGTCGCAATCATACGATGATGATACTAGCAGAGACTTTGAATGGCTTAGATGCTTGGCGAGAAGGTCGTTTTGACTTTCTGAGGGATAGACCTGTGATGCTGTTCATGTGGTTGTCTGAAAGATTCCGCCTGGTGACTTCTCCAGAATACCCTTTGTCGGATGTACCCAACTTCTTTTCGCGCCATTTCATTAGTTTTGAATCGGATATTGAAAGCTGAGAGAACTGGTTCGTGGAGCATGGGGCTCTAAATCTGTACTAGTCAGTACCTTGGTGGGGACAACTGCTACCTATTCTGGAACTGGGAGAATACCTGTATGTCCGGCTGGTTGGTCTCGGATAGACATCATTTTATTTCCCTTGGCGACTTCTGCGCCAATTTGGCTGGGAGCAGATCGTGCCACCTCAGACACTAGACTTCTTTTCGGTTGAAGATTTGACAGAGCATCTGCGCATGCGGCTTGGCTTTTTATGGGAGAGTCAGCGTCCGTCGACCCTCCCCTCTCAGTCTGCTGGGAGATTTGGCACATCCCTGGGGATTATATGAAGTGGTTATGGAGAAGAGTAGTTAGAAATATGTTAGCAGTAAAGACCAGACAAAGGTGGATTGTTTTATTCGATACCATGGAGGGAGGAGTTATGGTGTTTTTGAGGCTGGTTCGAGCTTATCAGTCTATGGAGCGTCTGCGACACTCTATTCAGGCAGGGGAAACTTGGGGACCCCAAGATGTAGATGATGATGATGGAGCGGGCTCCTCTGGTAGCTGTGGGTAGGACTTTTGGGGAGTTTATTTTTGTAATGGGGAATAAATTTGGGAATTTTATTTGGTTTTTTAGGAAGGTAGGGGGAAGGGAGTTATCCATTCCTTTTCTTATGTAATTGCACTGTAATTTTTTTATTAGTGAAATAAACAAGTTTTTGATCATCCAGGTGTGCTTTTTGATGAATTTTGTTTTTTTTGTATTATCTATACCGATCGCTAAGGCATGCATAATCCTTTTGTTCAAGTATATGTTAGAATGAACTGTCGTTCTCAGAGATAAGAAAAGAATATTTTTTTGTAAAAAAGAAAGGGCCGTGCTCACATAAGATGTATGAGCTGCCTACGTACCTCTGGGGGTTTTGAAAAGTTTTAATTTTTTTGAAAATGGTTTTGTAGAGGATCAGGCCCACGTAGTTCTGGGTAGAGGGAAATGAAGTTTTTTTTAATAGAAGGGAGATGAGAGTCGTAGTGCGCCGAGATTTCGGACTAGGGATAAAATTTCTTGAGACGGTCCTGGTTGACTGGACAAGCCATCTCTTATCCATATAAGTCGGTGAGCATGGCAGCACCACCGGATAAGATCTTTTTGACGATGTATGGGTCAGTCCAATTTCGCTTGAACTTCCCTTTGGGGTCCCAAATGAGCTCTACTATTTCTTTGAGGGCTAAATCCCCCTCTTGGACACCGCGGTCCTTGACTCTCTTATTAAATGATTATGCTATTTAGCGATGGTACCCTTGTATATGGTATATAGCTTTCAATCTCCTTTCATCCAAGAGTGACAGCTCGTCGAGACGGCTTTGATGCCAGTCCTCCTCACTGACCTTGCTTTCAAGCATAACACATAACGAGGGTATTTCCAGCTCCACAGGTAGGACTGCTTCCATGCTATAGACTAAAGAGTAAGGGGTAGCCCCAGTAGAGGTTCAGATTGAGGTTCGGAAGCCCCAGAGGGCGTATGGGATTCGGTCGGCCCAATCTCGATAGCTTTCAATCATCTTACTGATGATGGCTTTGAAATTCTTGTTGTCTGCTTCGCTCACACCATTGGTCTGAGGACGGTAAGGAGAAGATTTGTGCCTCTGAATCCCATACTCGTTGACCACTTATGTGACTTTTGCCTTAAAATGCAACCCGTTATCTGACACTAGCTCAGACGGGACCCCATATCGACATATGATGTTTTTCTTGATGAATTGGGCCACTTTCTTAGCTTTCAAGACTGCGTATGACTCGACTTTGGCCCATTTGGTGAAGTAATCAATGGGACCAAGGATAAACTCATGCTCCTTAGAGGCCTTGGGTGTAACCTACCCTATAATGTCAATTCCCAGGTAGAGAACGGCTAGGGAGAAGTCATGTTGTATAATTCTCATGGAGGCAAGTGTTGAAGGTTAGAGCACTATTGGCATTTGAGGCATCTCTGGACATAGGTAGAGAAATCCTGGATCATGGCGGTCCAGTAGTAGCCTCGTCAAATGATCTTCTTGGCAAGCATGTGACCGTTCATATGGGGTCTGCATTCCCCACTGTGGATTCTCTGCATTACCTCTTCAATGTCAGCCCCTGCGATGCACTGTAGATGGGTTCCATCGAATTTTCTCTTAAATAGTGCTTTATGACAAATGATGTACTGGTTGGCCAGTCTTTAGAGAGTTGCTCGGTCCTTCTTGTTGGAACCCTATGGATACCTACCATGCTTGAGGAGGTGTCAGATATCATAATACCAGCAACTGGCTAGCTCAGGATATTCTTTGGTGATGAGCTCAATGTGGTAGTAGTGGGTTGGTTTATCTTGCTTTTTAATTAGGAAGGGGGCCATTGTTATTCCTTCGGGCATGTCGACCATGGAGGCTAGGGTAGCAAGGACATTGGCTAGGTTATTTTTTGCTCGAGGTAGGTAGTGGAAGGTGATTTCTTGGAATTGAGAGGCTAGTTCTTCTAAGTGGGCATGGAAGGGCTGGAGTTTCTTATCCTTGACTTTCCATTTTTTGAGCACTTGACCAATGAGGAGGGCAGAATCCCCGTAGACATCTAGGCATTGAATAACTTTCTTGAGAGTGACCTTGAGGCCTACCATATGCGCCTCATATTCAATCATGTTGTTGGTGCTGGGGAAGTCCAATTGATGGCGATGGGAGTGTGGGAGTCATCTGGGGCGATAAGAAGTATCCCAATGCCATATCCCTTTTTATTGGAAGCGCCGTCAAAGAACATTTTCCATCAGAGGTCGTCTTGAGCGGTGTAGAGGATGTTTTCATCTGGTAATTCGGAGATCCAGACATCGACTTCTTCCATGGGGTAGTCAGCGAGGTAGTCAGAAATGTCTCTTCCTTTCATGGATTTCTGCGTGACATACATGATATTGAACTCAGCTAGGAGCATCAACCACCGGGCCATTCAACTGGATAAGGAGGGTTTCTCAAGTAGGTACTTGATGGTGTCCATTCGGGATACAAGTTTAATAGGGAAGGCGAGCATGTAATTCCTTAACTTTTGGGTGATCCAAATAAGCGCGACGCATGCTTTTTCCAAAGCCGTGTAGTTAACTTCGTAACCGACCAGTTTGCGACTGGCATAATAGATGGATCTTTCTTTGCAGGAAAAAGGTACTGAGCTAGCAAATCCCCAACTGTATTGTCAGTTATGGTTAGGTATAGGAGCAAGGGGAGACCAGGCTGTGGTGGCATGAGTACCGGAGGTTGAGTCAGGTATTATTTGATTTGGTCAAAAGCTTCTTGGCAGGCCTCATTCCAAATTTTGGTTGAATCCTTTCGGAGGAGTTTGAAAATTGATTCACAGATGGAGGTGAGCTGTCTGATGAACCGACTAATGTACTAAAATATCCCAGGGAAACCACAGACTTATTTTTCCGTTTGGGGAGGTGGCATATCAAGTATCGATTTCAGTTTGGCAGGATCTACTTCTATCCCTCTTTCACTGACCATGAATCCCAAGATTTTTCCCTTTGTAACGTCGAATACACATTTATGTGGATTGAGTCTCATTTGATATCATCGCAATCATTCGAAGAACTTCTGGAGAGAGGGAACAAGACCTTCTCTAGTTTTGGATTTGATAATCATATCATCCACGTAGACCTCGACTTCCTTGTGAATCAGATCATGCAGGATGGTTATGGCAGCCCTCTGGTAGGTAGTCCCGGTATTCTTGAGACCAAATGGCATAACAGTGTAGCAAAAGGTTCCCCATGGGGTGATGAACACAGTTTTTTCTTGGTGATCTGGGTGCATTTTTATTCGGTTGTATCCGGCAAACCCATCGACGAATGACTTGAGAGCATGGCTGGCTGTGTTTTCCACGATCATGTCGATATTGGGTAACGGCTAATCATCCTTTGGAGAGGCTTTGTTCAAGTCCCAGTAGTCTACAAACATCCGAACTTTCCCTCCCAATTTCGGTACACGCATTATGTTGGCTAGCCATATGGGATATTCGATCACACGAATAAAGCCCACGTTTAACTATTTGACCACCTCTTCCTTGACTTTGAGCGACCATTCTGTGCGGAGATTTCTCAGCTTTTGTTTAATCGACTTGTAATCTGGAAGATTTGGGATCTCATGTTGAGCTATTTCGGGATCAATGCGAGGCATATTATCATAGGACCACGCGAAGACATCTACAAATTCTTTCAGTAATTCTTTGAGTTGTGCACGCTCATGCTTGTCAAGGGTTGCCCCTATCCGAATCTCACACGATTTTCTACTAAAACCAAGGTTAATAATAACAGTCTCTTCTTTATTAATTTGAACGCGGTTATGTTGTTTGTTATTAACCTTATTTAGATCAGTTAGGAATTTTTCATTTGCAAAATCATCATCATCAAAAGTTTGATTAGAATCTAAACAATTAATATAAGGCACAATAAGATACTCAAAATCTTTGTTTATTTCATTGATAGGAAAAGAAGCATTGAGAACCTCATTAAAGGAGGTCTCGATTACATTTGAGCAAGGATAGACAACAAAAGAAGAGATTGGGTAAACATTGGGATTATATGGCATTTCAACAGGTAGAACCGGTATAACATGCCAGTTGAGGAGAGGTGTATCAACAACTTTAATCGGGTGGGATGGATCCAATGATGTAGTGCTTGAATGAACCATGCAGAGTGTCATCCCCAGTGTCTCCAAGTTGAACGAATCCTCGGAGTCACTTTCCTCAGTCTCTTTGGTATTTTTGATGAGCGGTTGTACATGGTGTTGGGAATTTTTGGCCCATGGGTAGCTGTCTTGGAAAACGATCTCCATTCCAGGCTTCATCTTCTTATTTGTATGGTCATACCATGGTTCTAGAAAGCCACAAAAGGGGAAGTCTTTACCCTCTTTAATGAATTGTCCATTCAAGGAGTCACATGGGATAGTCTAAATGCAGTCTAGTCTTCTTTTTGGTCGAGATTGGTGGATCATTCTGAGCTATTATTCTAATGGTTGATACTCCAAACCACAAGGAGGGAAAGATTTCTTCAGTTCAATGGGCTCAAGTATCCCTTTCTGTCTTTGCCCAAGCCCCAGTCCAGGCATGGAGTGCATGTTTCTGAACATATGAATCACATTGACATTGCCATGAGGGTCGTATTCTGGACAAACCCTTTCTTTGAAATCATCCCCTGTCAAGAGTAGAAGTGGCTCAACTCGAAATCCTGATATGAGTATATCATTTGACCCGTGCTGTATCTCAAGGATTAGATTGCTGGTACTTGCACCCTCGGTATTATCATTATCGCCCAAAATGGTGATGACTCGTCCATCGATGAATAATTTCAATTTCTGATGGAGTGAGGAAGACACACCCTTAATATTTTGGGGCCAAGGTCGTCCGAGTAACAGGTTGAAATAAGCTGGGATGTCAATAACTTGGAATTCAACGACAGGGTTTATAGGGCCAACCCCTATTACAAGATTTATGGATCGCATCACCTCTCGATGGGTATTATCGTAGGCACGCACAGCAACGAAAGTTGGAGCAAGGTCACTTTCCTTCAGTCCTAAGCATTTGAAGGTTCTTAATGGGAAGACAATCAAGGCGGATCCGTTATCGACAAGGGAGAGTGGTACGATTTTCCCCATAACTTCGACGGAGATGTTGAGTGCATGATTGTGGTTTGGCCCAATTCTGGGGATTTCTTCTTTAGAAAAGGATAGCATTTGGGTAGAGGTCAAGGATCCGACTAAATTTATCGCTTCTTCTGGTGTGGTAGAATGAGGAACTGTGGTTCCAGTGTGCAATTTGATCAAAGCATTTGTGTGTAGATGGGAAGACATGAAAAGTCCCCATAGAGTGATGTTAGCTTGAGTTTTCTTCAGTTGATCGAGGATATGGCTCTCCTTGAGGGTCATCTCTGGCATAGGAAGGTTTTCAACGCCCTTCCCTTTGTCATTGGCTGGTGGTAAGTTTGGGATCTGGTAATGCCTCCCTGATCTGGTCATGTGATTTACTAAAGAAGGGAAGAATATGAACCCTGTTTCTTCGTCGATCTAGAGTTGTTCTGCCACTTTGTTTATTTTTTCGAGGAGCTCCTCAAATTATATCATTCCACATATGTCTTCTACCGGTCCAGTTTTCTCGAAAGCCTGTTCTTCATTCGAACCTTCAAATTCTTCCCCCCTTCTGGTGGCAATAACTATGTCTTTCAATTTAAATTCAATACATTCCACAACTTCAATGGCTTCTTCATATATGTCTTCCCATTCTTGTGGGGATATGTAAGGGTGAAGGGACCAAGCACCCTTATAATTTCAGAGTATCAAGTAACTTGATCATACTGCAAATATCGTTGGTTTGCCTGAATAATTCTGCCATGATCTGGATAACGTCATCTAGGCTGACTTCATCAATTGGCACCACCCAATTATCTGACTCTCGAGCCTATTTCCGTGCTTCCAAGAATATCGTACTGAACCTTTGGCAATCAGTGATCATCTGTGAGGGAAATTTCATCCCTAACTCTAGGAGTTGGTTTAACACTTCTGATAATTCCATACCTCAATTTTCAAAATAGTTACGGACAACGATGCATGCTCTGGTAAGGAGTGACAGTTCTTGATCAGCAAGGCTAACAGGGTATAGGAGGAAATATGGGCAAGTTGGCTAGCAGAGTGTAGGAGGAAATATGGGAAAATTTGGAGAGGTTTAGGAGAGTATATGGGTGTGATTTGAGTTGAGGGATCAAACTCTGGGTTCTCTTATAGGAAGATAGCATTGGTGTGATTTGGGAGTGGGTTGTGAGTAGTGTTTGTCTTAGGATTGGCTGGTGGGGCAATGGTACCCCGATCAATTAGACCTTGGATTATGTTTCAGAGGTGAAAGCATTGGCCGGTGGCATGGCCAGCAGTTTGGTAAAAGGCACAATGGGCATCTGCCTTGAAGTTTCTTGGGAGTGGATTTGGCAATGGACGGGGATCGAAGGGTTTGATAAGGTTTCGGCTTAATATGGCCTGATAAACTTTGTAGAGGGGAGCATGGAGCTTGGTGTATTCCTTTCGGACTGGGACAGTGCGGCTTTCTGGTGCCCAAGAGGTGGTTGGTTGAGAGATGTTGTTGATGGTTGAGACTATAGCACTGACAGGCTTATCATATTTTTTGAGAGTGAACTGTTCGGACACTTTCTTTGGTTCAACTTCTGTTTTAGTAAGGCCCTCTTCGATTTCTACTCCTGCTTCTCTGAGAGATCGAAAGTGGGGATAGTTTTGTCCTCCCATGGTTGCTCGGACATGGGGTAAGAAATTCTTCTTCACTATGTTGACTTATTCTTCGTCGGATGGACGATTGGTCATAGTGGCTGCCTTTTCCCTCCATCAAGTTATGAAGTTACTGACTGATTCCCCAGAGTTCTATTTGAGCAGCTCTAAATCACGGCGGGTGACCTCAAGCTCTTCATTGTATTTGTACTGCGATGAATTCAGGGGCTACATCCTCCCAACTATAAATTCTGAACTCCCCGAGAGATAAAAACCATCAAAGGGATCTATCCTTCAAAGTTTGCTGAAATAATTGGGCCATCACTTCTTCAGAAGCACCTAGGAGAGTCATGGAATGGTTATAACTGCGAAGATGAACAATCGGTGGTCCACTTCCTCCGAATTTCTCGATATTTATCATCTTGAACTTCTCGGGTAACCTTGCCTTAGGATAAGGAGACATGTGGGTGTAGTCCATGTAATTTCCAGAGATTCTGACCTGGTCGAACTTCTTAGTTAGCATCTTGAGATATTCTTTGACCTTGGTCAATTCTTCTTCTTTCGGATCCATGATTATCAGCAAGTTTGCCCCAGTCTGGGCAAGGTTTGGCACAGGTAGCTGTGCAGGCGGTGACCATTAATAAAAGGGGCACGTGGAGCATGCTGATACTCTTCAGGAACCCAGATAGGCTCGGGTGGACCCATAGCATGAGGGAATAGGACCTCGAGCTCTTAAGGAACAGGAACCTGGTTGCGTTGCATCTCTCGAACCTCAGTCTAGAGGTTGTCAATCTTGGACACGAGCTGAGCTAAAACTACCATCATATCTGGTTGCACAACTGGTACTTGATCTGTGTTTTTCATAGAAAGCGGATGGATTATGGACTTAAAAGAAGTAGCAGGGGAACAGACGGAACTCCGGGGTGATTTGACTGAAGATCGAAGCCAATAAGGAGCCAGGCCAAGGGCGTGCGATCGACCCGAGGATGCGTAAAATGGGATTTATTTTTGAGAAAAAGAATGAAAATATTTTTGATATTTTTTTCTTTTTGAGATTGAAGGACAAAATATTTTTGGATTTTTGATAAAGAACGAAAAAAATGTTTTTGTATTTTTGATAGAGAAGGGATAAATATTTTTGATTTTTGATAAAGATGGGAGAAATGTTTTTGAGAGACGGGTCTCAGCATGATTATTATAATTATTATGTTCTCACTTGTATTAAATTATCCTAAATGCAAAATGAAATGCCGGACGGGACCCGAGCCTGGAAAGTTTGGGTTTGTAACATATGCAATGCTATGGTTGAACTTGTAACCAGGCTCACGAGTAGGGTCCCATTTTAAAAATGCACAAAAATTTGGGCGACAGGCCGACCTGGAATTTCGGCAGAGTTTCGGGTTAAAACCGTAAATCTAACATGTGTGTCCTAGGCTCGACACCTATATGCTGGTATGCAGTTGGTTTGGTGATCAAAAAGGGTTCCCCCCTTTAGCGTGACTTCCACGAAATACGTCTTGCTTTTGAGGGAAATCGATACGTGTGGACAAGCCATTTGATATACCTGAGTGTACGTGAATTGCCTCACCATATACCTCATGGGGACGATACGTGTGAGAGCGAATTCGATATACTCGGCGTACATGAACAAGTTCCCTGTGATATACCTTCCGTCATGATTTCGGTCAAGCGGTATGATGCGGGGGAACCGTTCGATATACGTCGAAGGTACTTGGCCAATGGAAGGTGAAAGTTATATCGCTTAGGCTAATTACGCCCTGCCGGACCAGCGCCCATCACGAAGTGACCCTCCATTTACTGGACAAAAATTTTGGTCAATCACAATGCTCTTTGGTGATATCGTATGAATTATTCATGATTCTCTTATTAGTATCTTATGAGAGTATCTTTCTTGATCATGCCCAATAGGGAGTAAAGTATGAGTACCAAATGTATACTAAGTATGGATGAGTGATGCGTGCAATATGGGGTATATGTGATGCTAGGTGCACGTGGTGTGAAGTGTACATGGAGAATTTTCTATAAGTGTGTGAATAGAAGCATAAGCATGAGGTACACAAGAATAGTAAAAGGGGAACATGCAAAATAGGGGTATATATAAGAAAATAAAACACCCATGTAAATAGAGTCTAGCCCTCAAAATAAAACTTATCCCTAGTGGAGTTGCCACTGTGTCCATCCCCGATCCTTGCGATGGGAGAGACGAAGAAGATGGGGGTCTTCTTCTTGTCGGGAGGATCTTGGTCCCGTGCATCCCTCTTGGGAGCGCTTCGGCCGGTGTCGATGATGAGGTGAAAAATGTAGAGAGATGGAGTCGCCAGTCTATTTTACTCAAAACAGACAAAAGAAAAAGGTATCCATCCCAAAGGATAGCATCCAAAAGACATACTGCTACATACGAAACCAAAAATGATTAAAAAAGGGTTCATAGGCTGAGTTACGAAATGGGAAGGTGTTAGGCACCCATTCCTCCCTTACGGTCTGTCATGGGTTATTAATATTTTCCTTTATTTCCCCGTGATAAGTGTGCATGTGTATATGTAGTGTAGATAGGAATCATCGACTTGTATCATGGAAGAGATAAAGCGAGTCATCCATAAGAATATCCTAAAAGTACTATTAGAAAATAAGATTTACTCGATTATCCTTATGTCGATCGTTATGATGGAACGATAACGCATATGGAATAATACGCCACTAAGAACAAGTATATGTATATGTAAATATGTAGAATCTAAGAGAGTTAAGTTTAAAGAATATAGAAAAATAAAAAAAGGGAGAAAGGTAGGAATAGGACTCGAATCTCGGGTTTTACCCCGAGACGCCTACGTAGCCTATAGAGGCATCAAAGTCCATGTAGTTCGTATGCAAAACGAGGGATGGGGTTCGTCCCATAAATCCAACCGTGGACTTCTCTTTTAAGTGTGTGTGTAAAAAGTGTTTTAGTAATGAGAAAAGTGTGAGAATTCCCGTTTGGAATTTATGAGCAAACCCTCTTTTTCTTATTTTTTGGGTTTTATTTATATGAAAATAAGAGATGTGCAATAATACTAAATAAAAAGTACATTAGGATATGTGATATGAGAGAATAAAAAGTGCTAAGTAATAAAACAAATTAATGCGAATTTAGGAGAATTTAAAGAGAGAGTCGAGAAAGTTGGACCTTCTTGAAGATCTTGAGCTTGATCTTGGATGTGGGAGTGAAACCCTTGCACTTGGATGATGATGGAGGGTACCTAATTCACCAAGTTTGATGAAAAAAGTGATGAAAGGTGAAGATTGAAAAGAGATTTGGATGTGGAAATCACGCTGACTTCGAGAGAGGTTTTCTGAGTTTGCTGAGGGTGATGGATTTTAGATCTTGCATTTTTTGAAATGAGGCCAGACCCTCCTTTATATAGACCCAGGTCATTTCCGATCAGCATAGCCCTGGTCCTGCCAATCGACATGTGTGTTTGGGCACACTACCGATAGGCAGGGTTTGGGACCTGCCGTTTGGCAGTCTCTTTTAGGTCCCTTCGAAAAATCGGTCGTAGAGCAAAAACTATTTATATGAATCGCACACGGGTCAAAACTGTTGGAAAGGTAATTTAGAGACCTTCAAAAGTCCTTTGGGTTGCTCCCGGGTCCGGGAGTTGACTTTAGGTCAAATGTGGCTCGGAAGCATTCATCGGTCCTTTGGACGTGGAATCGTCAGACGCAAACGGATCGTTCTTTCGCATGGTAAGTCAGAATCGTGTATGGGGTAGACTGTTGGAAAGGTTAGGAGATGTAATTCGACATTCCAAAGAGCTTGACTCAGTTTGGGGAGTTGACTTTGGTCAACCGGGGCCTGGAGGCGCCCGGTGACCTTTTAGAGTAAAACGAATCGTTCGTCCGTACCGTGACTCAAAATCGCGCACGGGGCAGACTTTTGGAAAGGGGATTCAGTTCCCTTTGACGATTCATTCAGTCTTGGTCGAGATAAAAGTTGACTTTGGTCAAACGGAGCCTGGGAGCGCCCGGTGACCTCCTGATCGAGTTTCGAGGGAAAATGGGTCATTCGTCCACGCCGTAAGTCAGAATCGCGCATAGGGCGGACCATTGGAAAGGGGTTTCAGTTCCCTTCGAAGATTCATTCAGTCTCGATCGATATGAAGAGATTGAATTTTGGTTAAATTATTGCAAGATAAATCACTTGCCTTTTATTAGAAGTTTCTAATCCTTTGATGACGATATCACTTGGTTCTCCCTCTCTTTCCGGTCACAAATCCGACGATAGTGTGGTGTATGGCAGTTGTTTGGCCTTGAAACTGTCTTGAAACCCTTGCTTTCTTCTCACGTTGCTCTCTCTCTCTCTCTCTTGTGTTTAACACTTAATAACCCTAATAACCCTAAGTTTTACAGATATAAAAAACCTAAATTTCGTAGGTTACTATTCACCAAAATTAGAAATGACTAAAATGCCCTCTCAGGTTGTCGGTTTGGCCTAAAACTACCCCAGGACCCAAACTAAAACCCCGGGTAGAATTTTCTGACTATGTTGACCCTTTTGTACACTTTGACGTACTCCAAATGACCATACGGATGATATAAAATTAATTTACTTTTAAATCCGTTAAATTGGGTTCTGACACGACTGACACGCGCGTCCCAACTTAATTACCGAAACTGCCTCATTTTCAACTGGCGATAATTTTAATAATTTCAAAATCATATATTAATATATTCGCTTAGTAATATTCAACATAGTTATCATAATCATATACTAACTCTCGTCTCACTAGTATTTACATCCGGACAAAAATCCAATTAATTTTCTAATTTTAATTTAATTAATCCCATAATTTAAAATCAGTAAAAATACGGGGTATTACATACTTCTCCCCTAATAACAGAATTTCATCCCGAAATTCAGAAATAAAAATATACCTGGCAAGAATAACTTTGGATAAAGCACACGCATCTCATCCTCGCACTCCCAGGTAGAGTCCTTGGCATTATGATACCGCCACTGAACACGCACTAGCAGTACTATCTTCGACCTCAATTTCCTCTCTCTACGGTCTTGGATAACAATCGGCCCCTCCTCGTAGGAACTATCAGGCTGTAGATCAATCTCCTCTAAAGCAATGTGAGTATGGGCCAACTCATCTCGAAGATATCTCCTTAGCGAAGAAATATTGAACACATCATAGATCCTATGCAGGTGTTCCGGTAAACAAAGTCTATAAGCAACTAGACCAATCCACTCGATGATAGATAATGGCCCCACATACCTAGGTGCCAATTTCCCCTTCTTCCCAAAATGCATAATCCCCTTCATAGGAGACACTCGTAGCAACACTTGGTCCCCCACATTGAACTCTTGGAAGAACTGCTTGGCATCGACGTAACTCTTCTATCGATCTTGCACAACCCAAATACGGCTCCGTATCAACTCTATCCTTGCCTAAGTATCCTGGATCACCTCCGACCCAAGTAGCTTGTTTTCCCGACCTCTATCCAACATGCTGGGGAACGATAAGGTCTACCGTATAAGGCCTCAAATGGAGCCATACCAATAGTAAACTGCTAGGAGTTATTGTAGGCAAACTCCACCAGTGGAAGATACTACTCCCAGGCTCCGCTAAAGTCGAGGATGCACTTACGCAACATGTCCTCTAAAATATGGTTTGTTCGCTCGATTTGTCCATCAGTCTGCGGGTGATAGGTTGTACTCAACCTCAACTCTGTACCCATAGCTTCCTGGAAACTCTCCCAAAATCGAAACACAAATATTCTATATCTGTTGGACACGATATTAAGAGGCACCCCGTGAAGTCTCACTATCTCCGCTATGAAGATCTGGGCATACTATCCCGAGTGTAGTTTGTCTAGGATAGCAGAAAGTGAGCCACTTTGGTTAACCGATCTATAATCACCCATATAAAATAGTGACCCCTTTGTGATGTAGGTAACCCCGTGATGAAGTCCATGGAAATGCTCTCTCATTTCCACATAGTAATGTCTAATGGATATAGGAGTCCTACCGGCCTCTGATGGTCCACCTTTACCATATGACAAGTGGTATATTTAGAAATAAACTTTGTAATATCCTTCTTCATCCCACTCCACCAGTACTGTCACCTCATATCTTGGTACATCTTATCCCCACCGGGATGTACCTAGAATCATGAACCGTGCGACTCTGTCATCACCTCGAGTCGCAAGTCTTCCCCCTATGGGATGACCAATCTCCCATTGAAACGTAAGTCCCCATCTGAACCAACAGTATAAGACTCGGCCCCCTATGCTAGAAGCTGTACTATCCGACTCTGATAGAACGGATCCGCCGCTTGAGCCTGTACTACTCTCGTAATGACTGGGGCATAACCATCATCACATACATGAATGATCGGGCCACTGCATCTTGGTGTCCTAACACCTTCCATTTTTCTTTCCACACCTCGGCCACCTCACCTACTGGCCTACGGCTCAACGCGTCTGCTACCACGTTAGCCTTCCTTGGGTGGTATTGGATATCGAACTGATGATCCTTCACAAACTCAAGCCACTGATACTAACACATATTTATCTCCTTATGCATAAAGAGGTATTATAGTGACTTATGGTCTGTGAATAAGTAAAATTTCTCCCCCAGGACGCAGTGTCTCCAAATCCAAAGTGCAAACACGATTGCCGCTAACTCCAAGTCGTGGATGGGGTAATTTCTCTCATGAGGCTTAAGCTTACGGGAAGCATAAGCTATAACATAATTCTCCTGCTGAAGCACACCCCCAAGTCCTAATAAGGACGCATCAGTGTAGAATAGATACTTTACTCCCAATCT
Organism: Sambucus nigra; assembly: GCA_949130495.1. Taxonomy (NCBI): domain Eukaryota; kingdom Viridiplantae; phylum Streptophyta; class Magnoliopsida; order Dipsacales; family Adoxaceae; genus Sambucus; species Sambucus nigra. Next base: position 547,908,498 of record OX422210.1, read on the forward strand.
GGGCAATGCTAACACCGGTGCTGAGGTCAGCTTGTCTTTCAACTCATCAAATGACAACTGGCAGGCATCATCCCAGATGAATGGAACCCCTTTGCGAGTCAAATGTGTCAATGGACCCGCTATCTTCGAGAATCCTGACTAAACCTCCTGTAGTATCCTACTAGGCCCAAGAAACTACGTATCTCTGTCGGTGTCGTGGGATGTCCCAACTCCCTCATGCCGACTCCTTCCCCCAATCTACGGATATCCCCCTATCAGAAATAATGTGCCCCAAAAACTGAACCTCCTTTAGCGAAAATCCGCATTTCTCATATTTTGCATATAACTCATGCTGACGCAGTGTTTGCAAAACCTGCCTCAAGTGCTCGGTGACCAGAATGTCATTTATGAAGACAATGACAAACTGATCCAGGAATTCTCTGAACACCATGTTCATTAAGTCCATAAACATGGTTGGGGCATTGGTTAACCCAAAAGGAATAACCCTAAACTTGTAAGAACCATATCTCGTCAAGAAGGCGATCTTCGACACATCCTGCTCCCTGATGCACAACTTATGGTATCCCGATCTCAAGTCAATCTTTGAGAAGAAGGTAACTCCTCTCAACTGATCGAATAAGTCATTGATTCGGGGCAACATATACTTATTCCGTATCGTGACTTTATTCAACTCCCGGTAATCAACACACAATCGTAAAGATCCATCCCTCTTCTTAACGAACTGCACGGGATCTCCCCAGGTGAAGTACTCCTATGGATAAACCCCTGACCCAACAGCTGCTTTATCTGATCTCGTAACTCCCTCATCTCCACTGGAGCCATACGATAAGGTGCACGGGCTATCGACCGAATGACCGACGTTAAATCTATAACAAAATCTATCTCTCTACTAGGTGGTAATCCTAAAATATCCTGAAGCACATCAGCGAACTCCCAAACAGCAGGAGTCGAATCAAGTGGTACCACCACCTCCCTAGAGCTCTCCTCCTCTATGTAGTATAAATGAGTGGACGATCCTCCCTCAGGACGAGGCATCGCCACCAGGAATATCTCCTGATCGGGTATGGCAAAAATAATACTCCTACTAAAACAATCGATCACGGCTCTATATGCCACAAGCCAATCCATACTGATAATCGTATTGTACTCGGATGTATCTAATACGAGCATATCAGCAGGTAAAGTAAATCTCCCAACCTCTATACCCATGCCTCTACATATAAAGGAAATCAAAGAACCTCTACTCAACTATGAATTTACACAAGTAACCGTCGTCTCCGTTGTATCTAATAATCCCCTAGCACGTGAAAATCTCATGGTAATAAAGCAGTATATGGTCCCCGTGTCAAATAAAATACACCCTATAGTCCCCTGAATAGAAAACATACCATTAATCGTGGGTGGATCCTTCGGAACTATGACCCGATGAAGATTGTAAACTCATCCATACTGAAGGTGCCCCTGCTGAACTGGGACTATTGGAATAGGTGGTAATGCTGGCATCTGTGGTGGTTCTAAGAGGGCGGTGGGAAATATCGGTCTCTAGGGCTCCTATCGAGCACCCTGCTGCTGCTGCTATGGGGTCCTGCCCCTCTTAGGACACTCATGGCGCTTGTATCCAGTCTTGTTGCATATGAAAAAATTCCCAATAAAGTTTGCCCCTCTCTGACCTTGCTGCCCTCGACCCTGATAGCTGTTACCACCTCTCCCTTGACCATGCTGGCCCTGCTGAAACTGCTGCTGGCCCTGATGACCGTGATGACCCAGCTGGCCATGCCTAAAACCTCCATGTCCATGTCAGAAACCTCCTGATTTGAATCTCTTAGAATTCTCCTACTGGGAACTCTGATCACCCTGCTTATACTGATCATGAGTTGGTTGTGCCCCATTGGCACCATTACCTCCTGTACTGCCCTACTGGCTGGACTCCCCTACTCGCTTGCCCTCTGACATATGAAAGTGGTGGTCCTAGAAGTGAAGTAGTGCTACGTTAACCACATCTGAATAGGTGGCCAACGAGATATTCCCTAGCAGGTGCTAGCGAATCCTCCAAGTCAACCCATCCATAAACTTCTGGATTTCTTTTTTTCTGTGGGTATCTCATCTGGTACAAAATTCAGAAGGTTTATGAACTCTGCATCATACTCTACCATTGTCTTCCCCTCCTGCTTAAGATTCATCAATTTCCGCTTCATCTCGGTCTGAACGACAAAAGGGAAATATCTATGGTCAAATCGCACCCAAAAGTCTGAATGGTAAGAATGTCTCTCTCCTTAGCAGTGGTAATGGACTCCCGCCACTGCAATGCTTCCCCCACAAGCTTAAACATAGACAGTATCTACCTTTGTACATCTGTGCACTCATACCTCCTCAAGTGCCTTTGGATATCCTTCTTCTATTGGCTCGCCACTATAACATCGGAGCTGCCTGTAAACTCCGGAGGATGTGACTTCTGAAAGGCATCTCTAACATGTTCTCAAGTAGATGGGAATGCATGAGCCTGGACTGGGGCCACCACCGATGCCTGAGGTGGTGCCTGCTGCACAACTGCTAACATTGCATTTATCACCTGGGCTACAATAGCAGCAACTTGAGCAGCGTTCATAGTACCCTGAACTGGTGCAAGTTGAGGCTCGGGCTTGACACCCCTAGGAACTCACTGTGCACATCGAGGAGGCATCTGAAATGAGAGAGAAGTCTTTATAAGTCTACGATCAATATCTCAAAATAGCTGACGAACATAAAATGCACAAAGAATACAACAATCCTAGAATATAGGGCTCTATATCAAAGGACGTTATGTGGAAAGCATAACAAGTCGTACAGATCCTAAGGACTCTAGAACTTGATGCTCTGATACCACCTGTGACACCCCGACTAATTAAATACCGGGTAGCTACTCCTTTATTTAAATTAATACAAAATGTCAAATTGGTTAAGTTCATAGCATCACTGTCAAAATCATTTAATTAAGTACTAACCACCTAATATTTAAAATAGTGAAGTGCTAAATTTTATTAATTACATTAACCATTAACTAAATAATTCAAACCATCATTCAACAATCGCATGAAGAATCTCATAAGGGTATCCAACATAATGAAATAAAGGATGTCAGTAGTAAACACTCTAATAGATAGTAGTAAGGCTGAATAAACCCAAAACAAAGTCTGAACAAAATAAATAAGTTTAACAATTGAAATGAAATAAATCTCTGAACTACTGTCTTTAAATAGAAATGGGCAACATGCCCTAATAGATGTAAATAAATCTTCGAGTAGAATCAAAGCGAATTGTGGAGGCGTCTAATACCGACATCCTGTAACTTTCACAGCAGCTACAATACGACAATGGATCGAAACTCCTATGCTTGGCGTCGCTGGGAACCTAAAAGGTTTTGACAAAAAAAATAGATTTGGAAGGAAATGGGTCAGAGCCCGAGGTGAAAATATTTTTTAAAGCAACAAGTGTTTAAATTACAAATTTTAAACAATACATATATTAAACATGTTAGTCACGTGCTCTCACTTGAGATCCTAACCCCTCAACTATTCGTGCACGCCTAACGCATATACTTAATTCAATAGTTATGCCCCCACCTGACTAATATGATTTAATCCTACTAATATGGTCTTATTTTAAATGTTCACCAATAATACTCAAATAAGTCATGCTCGTAACTCGCACGTTCATTCATTTTATTTCTTATCTCAAGTATTAATTAAGTTCACGCTATTCTTAACCCATTTAAATCTCTTAGTTATTCGCATCTACTAAGAAACAGTGAACCAGACACAAGTACATATATAAATTACTCTCAGTACATACATACATATTTGGCACCCCTAGGCTAAGCTGCGGTGCATGCATACTTTGCTATAAAATTCAGGTACATCGCGTACATAAGGATCACGCGTTCCGAATCGCTTAGGAATCGTTTCAACACAATTCACACATATTGGAGGCGAACATAGTTCACATACCCATGGGTCATGCACATACCTACGCTCCCATGGTTAGCTGACCTATCAACTCACAAATAAGTCTTCACAGTCCTATGTTCTTAAGGTACCAATCTAAATCCAAGGCACACAAAGATAAGATGGTCCTTTCTCGAAAATCAACCTCCCGTGATAGCAAGTATGGTAAGTATGTCATACACATAATCATCCATATACTAAGTATTCACACAACTTAGCTAATCATCATATTAATATAGGTGTAATCCATCCCTTTACCATAAGTCTCATACATATCATAGTATCATCTCGATTATTCCACGTAATATATTTAGCGTGATAACTCTCGTCATATCATTTCGAGTGCTTAACCCTAACCCAACAGGTTACTAAGTCTCCCGCTAGTCTCTAAGGTTATTTCAGTAATTAAAGTTCCCCCTTTACAGTCTTTAACCTTAAGTTATTGTTGGTGCAAAATATATTCAAGTTCTCACAACTTCCAATCGTATCCCACTCATCAGATATTCGTAAGTTTACCAATTAACCTAAAATTAATCTAATATTTTTTTGGGCTTTAAATACACCCTACTGGCCTTCCCTAAGTACCAATATGTTCAATCAATCATCACTAAAGAGTTCTAAAGGTTGGGAGATAATCAACTATTTAAAGGGAAATATTTCACTTTTTTCAGAGGGATCGATCGATCGATCGAGCAGTTATCTGCCCAGAATTTCCTTAGCAGTTACGGGTTTCCCATTTTTGCACCTCCAATTATCCATTACAATATCCCAAACTCCCAAATAAGTTTACTAATCATTAAACCAACATATCTACAAAAGTTTTAACATTCAAGAATCATCAAACTAACATAGAACATAGATTTCTTGGATCAAAAGTCAAGAATTTCACTATAACCCTAATTATTCACTATTTCTTCAATAATCATCATAATCCTCAATTTAATTTTGTGATTCTTAACCTTAAATTTATAATTTCGTCCATCCAATATTTCCAGAAGATCCACTACATGCAAACCTACCCAAAATCAGTTATTAAGTCTCCAATTTCATATTTTTGCAATTATTCATAAATTGACATCAAACCTAAACTAACATGTAAAGTATATAGCTTAAATTATTGCAAGATAAATCACTTGCCTTTTATTAGAAGTTTCTAATCCTTTGATGACGATATCACTTGGATCTCCCTCTCTTTCCGGTCACAAATCCGACGATGGTGTGGTTTATGGCAGTTGTTTGACCTTGAAACTGTCTTGAAACCCTTGCTTTCTTCTCACGTTGCTCTCTTTATCTTGTGTTTAATACCTAATAGCCCTAATAAAACTAAGGTTTGCTGATATATAAAACCTAATTTCGTAGGTTACTATTCACCAAAATTAGAAATGACTAAAATACCCTCTCGAGTTGTCGGTTTGGCCTAAAACTACCTCGGGACCCAAACTAAACCCCCGGGTAAACTTTTCTGACTATATTGACCCTTTCGAACACTTTGGCACACTCAAAATGAGCATTCAAATGATATTAAAATAATTTACTTTTAAATCCATTAAATTGGGTCTTGACATGACTGACATTCCCGTCCCAACTTAATTACCGAAACTACCGCATTTTCAACTCTCGAAAATTTTAATAATTTCAAAATTATATATTACTATATTCGCTTAGTCGTATTTAACATAGTTATAATAATCAAATACTAACTCTCGTCTCGCGAATATTTAAATCTGAATAAATTTCCAATTAATTTCCCAATTTTAATTTAATTAATCCCATAATTTAAAATCGGTAAAAATAAGGGGTATTACATGTATATTCTATATTAATTACCACTGATAATGTTACGTGTAATACCTCATAATGGTTTAGTATCTGCTTGACACTTTTGGAGAACCTATGGTAAAGTATTGCTTTCCAACCTTTGGTTGGTAAAGGGTGGGGAAATGAAAAACTGTTGGGACCCGAAGTGAGATGGTCCATCGGCAAGAAGTGGGTAAATCACGACGTTTTGTATAGTTCAGGGACGTAACGAGACTTACGCCACCATGAGTTAAAGGTTTGAAGTCTGACGTGAATAGTCAGGCATTTTGCGGGTACTTATGTTGAAGAAAGTCACGTGTTTGTCAATGAGGAAATTGGCACCCAGGTAGGAGGGGAATTTTCTAACATAAAGATAGTAGAGCCGGTGGAGTATAGGCTCATCATTTGAGGCACTGTATGGTCGGGGAGCATCGAGTTAGAGATTAGTGACCGTCGAGAGGGCTTCCTAGCATGGACCACTCGAGGAGATTGTTTTGCATCCAGACATATCATATGAGGAGAGATCCCAGGGCTATTTTGGGTAGCAGTGAGCGAAAGCTACGATCTAAGGTGGTGACACTAGTCAGAGTTTAGTGGGGGCATAACAGTATTGATGAGTCTATGTGGGAGCAGGAAGAGGATATGCGAGAGCAGTATCGGAAGTTATTCGTCGCAACTATGATCTAATTTCGGGGATGAAATTACTTTCTAAGGGGAAGTATGTAACATCCCGCATTTTGGTGCATTTAATATTTAATTAATTTGGATAATTTTAAATTACTTATGTGTCGTAATTTAATTGAATTAATTATGTTAATATTTATGTAAATATTAATTGGGAGAATAAATGGTTAATATTTATGGAATTTGAATTACTAAGTGAATAGTCATAATTTATTTATGTCATAATGTGTATTAGCGACGTGACATTTATTTATCTCAACCGGGGGTCGGATATAGACTAAGTTGGGTGTGAGATAGGAACTTTTAATAATTAATTCGGATGTCAATTCTAAGTGCATGATTGAGTCCGGATAAGGCGAAAAAGTCAGAAAAGTGTACCCGGGGGTGGTAAATGGGTCACGGGACATTTTTAGACATAACCGGGCCCACACGGGGTGTTCTGGTCATTTGAGCTTGGCCCATTAGGCTAAAAACGTGATTTAGTATAATGAAACTAGGTCTTAGAGTATTAAACGACATAAATCATATTCCAAACCTAGGGCTTTGAGAGAGAAATAGAGGAAGCAAATTGATAACAATTTGGGGAGCTTTTGAAGACAAATCAAGAGAGAGATTTGGGTGTTCTTTATCAAACCTTCCTCTACCTCAACGGATGAGACTCTACGAACCCAAAAGGCAACTGGTTAACTTGCTATGATTTTATAGTGTGATAATCAATTCATATCATAGTGGGTGTATAAAAAATTCGTTTGGGGTGTGTATTGACAATAAAAATGGGTTTTCTGAATTTGGGTAATATGTGTAGATTCATTACTCAATTGATGATAGATTATGATAAGGGACTGTTGTAATGGTATTGTAGGGTGAAATCCAGTATGTTTTGATGATTAATTTTGACTGGAAATGATGAATTTCAATCGGTTAAATAAACAATACATGGATTGATATGCAAATTAGTTGATAAATTAAGGTCTCTAGGAGGATTATAACCTATTCTTATAAGGATTAAATGTTGATTGTGTTTGGGTAAAGGTTTGAGAGTGAATGAAAAGCTTATGGGGTTAACAATGGTGGAAACTGGAAATTAGAGAAGATGAACTTCTCGATCGATCGATCGACCCTGGGAGTCAATCGATCGACTCATCAGGTATTTTGCCAGTGACACTTATTTTCTTTAATAGCCTTAATTCATTTGGGAGACTTTTAAGGTGGATTAATTAGTGAAAATTAAACACAAATTAATACCTTGGACTTTGGGAAGATGGTGTTAATGAAATTTAAAAGTTAAATAAGGGTGTGAATCTTACGGAAAGAATTTGGTGAGACAAAATTCATAAGTACTAAATTTTGGGCCGTGTGAGTGTGTCCGGGCATAGTAGTTGAGTGACACTACGTTATTAAATTAATTGATGTATAGATAGATTAATTTTGAATCGGCCAAGTGAGCGAGTTCGGTTATATTAGTTGAGGGACACCAAGGCAATAAATTCATTAATGAGTAAATTAATTAAATTAGAGTCTGACCATAGAATCGGGAAGGTAATAAATTAATTAATGGACAAATTAATTAAATTAGAGTCGGACCATAGACTCGAAAAAATATAGGCTAGTGCTACAGATTTTTGTGCACGGCAAAGTCGAGCTTTAAATTATTTATATACGGCGTGTGATATATATATACAAAAATGTTCTTGTGCATACCAGTATGTATTTTAAGAGTGCACACCGGACATGTGTCACTTGGCGGTGACCCCAGAAAGGAGAGAGATTGTGCCTATAATTTAGCCCCTCTTTTCTGGGCTCACCGCCAGGTGACACATGTCCGGTATGCACTCTTAAAATACATACCGGTATGCACAAGAGCATTATATATATATATATATATATATATATATATACAATAATGCTCTTGTGCATACCGGTATGTATTTTAAGAGTGCATACCGGACATGTGTCACCTGGCGGTGAGCCCAGAAAAGAGGGGCTAAATTATAGGCACACTCTCTCTCCTTTCTGGGGTCACCGCCAAGTGACACATGTCTGGTATGCACTCTTAATATATATATATATATATATATATATATATATATATATATATATATATATATATATATATATATATATATATATATATATTGTGTGTGTGCTTATAAATATCAGTGACTTTATATTTATTTGAATTATTTACTCTAGTGCTATCAAGGTAGGTTGGGCGATGTGGGTGAATCCCCCAGCTTGAGGAGTAGGGCGAGTATATCCCCAGGTTATAGCATCCAATTTTAGAGGTGGGGACATTGATATGATGTCCTCATACTCGGGGGAATATGACCGCCTCCATTACGTTTATTATTGACGTTCTGATTCGACAGACCATAGTTGTCTCAAAACTCCAAGTGGGACTGAGTAGCCTGGGTTGATAGCACTTTAGAGATGACATCTGATGAGGTATTGCTCAGGAGGATGGATTATATATATATTCAACATATGTGTGAATGTTGTAATATAGGGTTATGTATATAATGGGAGAAATAGTTATATACGGGTAATCTAATACATGGAGAAAAATTGTATTTATTATATAACTAGTGTGAATGTTATGGACTTAAAGAAAAGATGATTATTTAAGTTAAAGTGATAAATGACTTATAAATCATATCTTAAGCATACTCGGGTTTGAGTAGGATGGTTGAAAGAAGTTATATCAATTATCTAGTTATGGGGTAGATGACTAGGGGGGATATAAAGAAAGCGTTAGGTGTGCACATTAGTTGAGAGGTGAGTCTGTCTTCAAGGGACTGCGACACTAGATTAAATATGAAGAGTATTCATGCATTTTAAATTATTGCAATTTAATCCCTTGATAAAGATTTTCAAAACATTTTGGGTTCTAACCCTTGCAATCAAATATTTTCAAAACCTTTTAGGTGTCCAGTCACAGGGACACCAGGTGTGACTTCGTTCCAGGGATTCGCAGCAACATATGTGGATGTTACATGATTTAGATAGACGCATCTATTTTTCTATTCCTACTGTATGGATTCATATCAGTCTATCTCGAGCATGTTGATCACAGTTTTATTTAGTTTTTTTTCCAGATTGGATGGGATTTATTACTCTCTGTTAGTTTGGTTCGATTTTGGATTTAGCCGGTGGTTGATTCAGCAAGGCTTTTATTATTCTATGTGATGATTGCTTCTATCGGCATTGGATGTTTTATTTTATATCCTCACTTATTTTTTGTCTTGGATTAATAAAGATAAAATTTGACATCAACTTTTTGAATATCAGGTGGTTAGTAAGTTTTAAAAAGTTTTTGACATGATTCTAAGGATGATCCATATGAGATTCCTGTTTAATTTGATATAGGACTGATCACCCGATATTTTATTGGGCGAGGTGTCACACCTATGTCCACGAAAGGTCTCTCAATTTTTATTAATTATTTTAAAGTTCCAGAATTACATCCTCTATTGTTCCAGGGTGAGGGGTTTATATATAGTGATAAAAGTGGTTGAGTTGTTCACGAACTCTTCCAGTTGCTTATTGACTCATTGGTTGATCCCTGATTATCTCATCTAAGAATGTAGGTAACAAGAATGATCCTATAAGATTATCCACGAGATATATATCCATAATTATCCATGTGATGCTAACTCTCACTTGGGCAGCATGTTGGGCCTTTTTGAACTGCCGAATATTGGGCCGTTTTGGTTTTGCACCCATAGATGCCTTTAAATCCAAAGTCTGAGTTCTGCACATGGACATTTCCTGTAGTTACTTGAATAAGGTAGGGGTAAGTTGGTCTGATGTAAAAAATAAATCACCAATTTCAATCTCGGGGTCTGTTCCATATGATTAACCACTTAGATTTCGAACTTTGCTTATTTCAAATTCTGTACCATCACCTTGTATACTTCTTCTCTTACTCAAAGAGACTTCTTGGATCTTCTTCCCTCACAATCTACTTCGTAAGTCTTCTTCTTTCTAAATTATTTCTTGTACTTTCGCAATTCCTTTTGCTTATTTTTATTGCATAGTCTCTTCTCGCGCTTTTCTTCTTTGAAATTGGTCTATATTGTTAATGATTGGGCCCTAGGAGAATTTAGAAAAAAAAACTCAATTCCCCCTTACGTTATGATTGAATGTGTCCCGGTGCCCAGAAACTGCATCGCTATTAAGGGTGTCCATTGGATCCATACCCTCTCAGTGGTTGTGCGTGTGTGTGTGTGGGGGGGGGGGACATTTCCCCTTAAACCAACTTTTTATATAATTCTACGAGTTCTTTGATATCGTTGCTGCCTAATGTGCCCAAAATATATGACAGATTGTAAATGGAGTCCATAGAATAAACAAACTCCATGGGACCAATAAAGGGATCCCATAAATTAGATATTGTTAATCTTGGTCCCATACAATAGATGACATTTTTAACCTGAAGGGGGAGGAAAACTAATAAGGTTTTGGTAATTAATCTCCATGATTCCAACAAAGGGTATTAGGAGCAGGGTTTTATTGCTCAGAATTAGAAATATCCATTTCTTCCAGAGGGCGAGCAATATCAAGGATTTTTATGGCCATAGTGATGGAGTGACATAGGTTAACACTCTATTTTTTCTTCCTCTTAAACTTTTACTTGATTTTATGATTACTGATGACAATTTTCTTTTTTTCTGACCATCTCGATCAAAGAATAATGAACCTTCACTTACCCACATTAATAGGGATGAACTTCTCAAAGTCTGAAAGTTGAAGAAGCCATTGGTCCAAGGTGGTGAGCACCCTCTTTTTTGCATCCTTTCTTATTGAGTACAAGAATTCTACCAGCACCTTCATAGCTCGCCAGATAGACACAACTCCTTACCTTTCACTTCCTCCAACAAGTGAGGAATCTTCCACTTATTCCTCAATCGAATATTTAAATGTTGAGTCCATACTTGCCGAGGAGGAGGACTCAATGGCTTCCAAAAAGATAATTTTACTAATTGATGTTGGCGATGTCAACCGTCCTCCTACAAGGTCAAGTCCTCTAAGAGGACCGGATAAGATGGCCCTTCTGCAACTGAATCGGAATTATTAGTTCGAGAAAAAGGAAGGAAGGATAAGGCCACTTCAGCCTTCTAAGAAGGGTGATGCCCCCACCTATGGGAGAACTCAACATGTTATATTGGTGGCCAAGAACCCCTTATTGGCCTTTAGTTTGCTAAAGGGGCTTGCTCGCATTTGACTATGAGCAGGTCAGTCAGCTGTTATATGATCAACTCTCAACACATGCCGCTTATGCATTGTCTCCCGTAAGCCAATTTTTTTCTATTCTACTTGAAGATATTTGACTTCACTCTGTGTTTTGACATACTTCTTGCTTATCTGTTTGTAGTTTGTGGCGGACTTCCTCGCTATTTTGGAGAGTCGCTCCGACCAGTCCAAAATAAATAATGATATGCTGATGGCCCAGAATAAGTTCAAGGATGCCTTTGCTGCTGCTAAAAGGGCATATAGAGAGGAGAAAAATTCCACCAATAATGCCATGAGCACGCTGAAGGACTATCGCGACTAGCTAACGTGGCCCACGACCCGCTGAAGATGGAGTGTGACCAATTTTGGATAAACTTGATCATTTGAAGACATATTGCGAGGATATTTCTTTGACTAAGGTGGCTAGCTACGACAAGGATACATTGAAGCCTTTGAGGATGCCAAACGCCAGTTGGCTTTCATTGAAAAGTCCAACTTTCAAAAGGATTGGGATGCTGTGTTGACGTGGGTAAATTTCCCTACCAATTATGAATTCTTTAGTGAGCATAACCCTAGTTCCCCGCTAAAGGTTGATAAAGAAGTTCCCACAGATGCTCCTGACGATCAGACTTCCTCTGTAGCTGCTAAGGGAAAACCCCAAAGACCCAAGAGCAGGTTAAGAGCAAGGAGACTAGTTAGAAATATTTTTCCTACACACCCTTGTATTTTTCTATTGGTATCTATTTATAAAGGCTTTCCCATTCTAGTTATTAAGGAAAGATTTCATTATGCATTTTAATTTTGTCTTGAATTATTGTTGAGCTTCCTCTTTTTATATTCTTACTTTATGTAACATACAAATGTTGCCAAAGAGATTCCTTCTTTTTCACTACACCAAAAATAACAATTTAGCACATCTTGATATTAAAAATTTGGCACAATTTTAAACTGTGCCAAATTCTGGCACGGTTTAATGACCATCTGGCACACTTTAAAACTGTGCCAAAATTTGGCACTGTTTAAAAATGTACCAAAATTGAGCACACTTAACTAAAATATAAAATCCCTAAAAAATACCAGTCTTTCTAATTTTTTTGGTCTCCATCTCTATCCTTTCTCATTCTTAGGTATCCCGTTCCCTCTCACTACTTCTCTCCCCCTCACTCTCACTCTACCACTATCTGAAAATACATGTGAACCCACCATCGGTGCCTCTCTTAAACAAATAATGGCTCAACCAATTGGCGACGCGGGAGGACTGAGGCGGCAGCGGCTTCGTGCATTGTTCATGTACTCTCATCTCTAGTTAATATGATATACTCTAATTTATGGTTCGTATATATATATATATATATATATATATATACACACACACACACACATGTAGATGTTTACATATTCATTCTGTTTTGAGGTAATGCTGGAAATTTATGAGATCCAGATGAGTGATGAAGATTTAAATTTAATAACCCACTATGGATCTTCACGTCATTAAATGATTAACAACATCAGATTTATCTAATTTAGGAGGATAATGTTGTGTGCAATATATTAGGATATCAATTAGTTTGTTCTAATGTTGTGTGCATCTCTTGTCCACTGCTTGTGTACAATGAGTTCTTGGGATTAGTTTTAGTATCTTTAGTGATTATGTTTACAATTTTTATGATAACCCATTTGGAAATTTTTTTATGATATCCTATCTTCAGTGATTCTATTTGTGTCCGCTATTTTATTTGTTATATAATGAAATCAGTTAAAACAAATTGGGGGTTTTAACCCATGGGACGGGTTCGGGTTAAATTAGGTTATATTTAAACGGATTTGGAGTTTAAAAATGTAACCTGTCGCGGGGCGGGTCGAGTTAATCTTTTTTTTGCAGGGCGAGTTTGGGTTTTGACAAACTCGTCCCATACTCGACCCGTTGCCATCCCTACTCACACTTGTCTCTCCTTTCTCTCTCTCACTATCATTGAATAAGGTATTAATGATAATATTACCACCGAGTAAGTTATTGATGCCATAGTAAAATCTTACAAGTAATCAAATACTTTTAAGAAAATTCAAAGAAACAAAACTGAGATCCATAGATAGGTAAGAAGCAAAACAATTCATTTAATATGCAAGCTAGCTAAACAATCACAAATATGGTAAAGTATTATTTATTGGATATCGCATTTGTGTTTGATATATAGGAAGGATAGGTAATAGAGAAGGGGAGCCAAATTAGCATATTTACCCACTATCTGATTCTCACCGAAAGGTTATTTATAAACATGTATCTAGTATATATCTGACTTTGAGTTAAAAAGAATTGGTAACAAAAAGAAGGGAGATCTAAACTAGAGCTATTCATCATTCAACATTATCTCAAAATCCCAACGTCCATTTGACTATTCTCGTACGAAATTTTCTTATATACTACATTCCTTCAACCATAAGACAACATCATTATTGATTAAATCATTATTAGTCTATTATCAATTACTCCAATAATATACGTAGCTATCAAACCGAATGTAGTAAAAATAATTTATGTTTACCTCTGACGAGGGACTTTTTTATGAAGTAAAAAAAGTGAAAATCACTCAATTAATAATATTTAGTAATGAAATGTCTCCAATTTACTATAATTATAGATATTTCTACTAATAATTTCAGCATACCTAATCTTGAGTTGATAATCCTTGCAGTTTTGATTTCAAAACAATAGTTGAACGGGTGAATGGTGGGGATCGTATTATGCACATTGCTTATGAACAGGCCATCAGATGGGTCCAAAAACAGATGAACCAGAAGGATATTATAGATATGGTGCTAAATTATGCTAATCAGGTGATTTATCATTTCTTATATCCTTAATTTAAGTTCTAAAAAATGGAAATTGAATGTTGTATTGAATATGAGATCTTATTTTTAACAGCTTTTTGAGATCTTACCAAGTTCGATGGGAGAATTGGTAATCAACTGCAATAGCATTTCGAACATGCCGAACATTACCATCATCATTACGAGTATAGCTTCCACCCTTGCTTTGGAGCATGTTTTTATTTTTGTTGTGACGTGTACATTTTATTTTATAAAAAATACATTTATAGATGCAAAATATAAACTAGGACTTACCTATTTGATACATCAAGTGTCATTATTTCCTCTTAATTTCATCAGCAATATTGATGATAAGACGAAGAGTGTAGGCCCTGTTTGGAATAGACTATTTTGTAACACCCCGTATTTTTAATGATTTTTTAATATTCGATTAATTAAATTAAAAATGGGAAATTAATTGATAATTAATCCGGATTAAAATAAATATTAAATAGCGAGATAAGGGTTGGTGTTTATTGACAAGAATTATATTGAATATTACTGAGCGAATAACATAATATATGATTGTGAATATGATTAAGAATTTATGAAAATTGTCACCAGTGAGAAATACGACAATTACGGTAATTAAGTCAGGACGCGCATGCCAGTCATGTCGGGACTAAATTAATGGAATAAAAAGTAAAATATTTATAAGTCCCCCATATGGTCATTTTGAGTGCGCCAATGTGTCTGTAAGGGTCGAGATAGTCAGAAAAGTCTACCCAGGGATTTAATTTGGGTCCCGGGATAGTTTTAGGCCAAACCGGCATCCTGTGAGGGTGTTTTAGTAATTTGTATTTTTGGAGTATAATTAATGAAGAAAATTAAAGTATTAATATATCATGTACATTGGTGAGATTAGGTTTATCAGTGTTATACACAGAGAGGGCAAAAAGAGGAAGGAGGATGAGAGGTTTCTAGGACCAAAACACCACCAGTGCACTTTTTACACCACCAAGACCACCACCGCGTAGATCGGAGAATGAGGATCACAACCATACCAATGACATCAATGAATCATAACTTATTTTTTGAGTCAAGTGTCTAATTCTTGTTGTCTTTATGCAATAATCATGTTCATGTTAATATATGTAATAAACACCCTTGATTTATATGTGAAATTGATGAAGAGTTGAGGATTTCATACATAACTTCAGACTAAATTATATGGAATTAATTCATTTATGTAGTTAGAGGAATAACCATGAATTTATGATGAACATTGATGCTTAAATATGGGTTTAGAATTCTTGAACTGAAGATCGATGAACTAGGGTTCCAATTTATATGAATTTGGGGATTTCAGATTTAAGGGTTGTTTATTAAGGATTTAATGATTCTAGGTTGTTAGAAATCATATATGCATGTTAGAATATCGATTAGAACCGATTAATTGGTGTTGGGACTGATCTGTAGAGGTTTTTAGGATGAAAACTTTGGGGAAAATGCAGCAGGTAGAGGTTGGGGATGATACAGTGTAATCTCGTTCGAACGAGATTGGATCTCATTCTAACGACATTAGATCTTGTTCTAATGATATGGCCTATCACGTGATGACATCATTGTAATGGCGTGATATCTCGTTCAAATGAGATAGCTTCTGGTTCGAACGACATTCTCAGGTCTGGGAATTTGCTTTTTCTTCAAATCTGGGTAACATGTTTATCTAGAGTGATGATTAACAGTATGAACTGAATTTCAGGTTAGTACAGTATTATTGGGAAATAAAATGGGAATAATACTTTATGATAATTGGAGCGATGAGCTATCCCTGGAAATTTCGAGAGAGAGTATTCGTAATTATATAAATATATCGTAAGTAGTAACGAGACTAATACTACGTATAAATTAAATATTTTGGTTGTGTGTATATCTAATGAACTTTATAGGTTGCATGAATTCCTATAGCGATATTTATTATGTGTATGACATACCTACCATATTTGCTATCACGGGAAGTTTTCAAAAGGGGACAGTCTTATTTTGAGGATCCTTTGGGTGGATATTTGACTTGTGCCCAGAGCATGGAACCTAGGTACAGGCAATCTGTGAGAATGATAGTGATGATGGTCATATGGGTGCCTTGGTATGTGCTTAGCCCATAGGCTTGGAACTATGTTCATCTCCAATATATGTGATTTATAATTTATGGTTCATGGGAGATTTCGAACCCATTGTCCTTATTCAGTATGAGATGTACCGGGACTTGATAGCAGAGTATGTGCGCACCAAATCTGAGTTAAGGGGTGTTGTATTAGTATTTATTCATAATAGTGTAATGGAAAAATAAATACATGTGATATAATCTACCATGTGAATATGTAGATGATATTGTTACTGGAATTGAATTTATTATTGTAAACACATAATCTTAATGTGAAATTTTACTTCGGATAGTGAATGCAAAATTGTTTAATAATAATTGTATTTGGAGAACACCGTTTATTGCTACGGGTGAGGGTTGGAAGGTTTATGGTTACGACCTAGTTAGGTGTGATAAAATAATTAGAATGTGTTTAGTGGTACGTTAGGCGTGCACAATAGTTGAGAGGTGAGAATCTCAAGTGAGTGCTCGAAAAGCTAACATGCACATAATATTTGCTTTAGTGCAATTCTTAAATACTTGCTAAATTGTTTTAAAATGTTTTACACTCGGGCTCTGAATCGTCTTTTGCAAAAATCTCTTTTCTCTTGTTGTATTTTATTTTAGGTGTCCAGCCACAGGGATGCAAAGTTTAGAATTTCGGACCATTTGACGTGCTGCAGCTATTGTGGGAGTTGTAGGTCCTCATATTTAGACGCTTCCACTTCTATCATCTCAGTTCTATTTAGACTTTCCAGTCAGGGCAGGTGTTGCCCATTCTCATTATTGTATGTTCGAGAGACTTTGTACACATTTCATTTACATATTCGGTATTCAGTCGAATTTAGTATTATTAGATTTGATGGTTTGGAATGATATGTAACTGGGACGATTATTCCAGTTTCTTTACTTTCAGTCAGATAGTGTTTTATTCATTATTCATTTGTTCGTGAAAATGTTGGATGTGTTTAATGATTTAAATTAAATAATTTTTACTAATTTGAAAATGTTTTGAGACTAGCTTAATTAATTATTATGTGGTTAATAGGAAAATTGTTTTTCAACAGTGATGCTAAGAATGAACCAACCGGATACTCTATTTTAAATATATAAAGGACTGGCCACCCGGTATTTAATTGGGCGGGGTGCCACATATTTTCACTGGATTATGAATTACAGATTGAAATGCAAAGATATTTTTATGTGAAAATGAGTTTTCAATTTAATTTATAATTTTTACGTGCTAGAAATAATTTATTCTAAAGAGAGGTAATAATACAATGCAAATAATCATCAATATGAGCAGGTCAACATTTTTAATAGAAAGTAAAACAAAACTTGACAGATATAATTTGTACTTTCTTTCGTTTTTAGTATCTTCAAACTGAGAGTGTAGGTGGAAGTGTAACTCTCATTAGCCTACTATCATTTCAATCTACCTTTATGTGCTATTTAGATTTCCACCTCTAGGATATGCAATACTTATATTTCTGTACCAAAGAAGGGTTAGTGGAAGGTGTAATTTTGTAAATCTTGTGATGATATTATTCTAATTTCAGTTAACTGAATAAAGTGAAACATTTATTGACATTTGTTTTTACTTTAAACTTTTCCTTGTCAGTTTCAAATTGGTGTTTATTTCAACAGGATATATGTAACATGTATGGTTTTAATGACTTTGTTGTTTTATGTTGAATACCAAGTACTAAACATATCATCTTTTTTTTCCTGTTGAAAAATGCGTGAAATCAGTTTCAAATTGGAAGTTTTTTTTAGTAAGAGCTATTCAACAGGTATGGTTTTAATGATTTTGTTGTTTTATGTTGAAGACCAAGTACTAATTATCTCATCTTTTTTCCGATGAAAAATGTATGAAAATGTGTTTTATCCAACATATTGGACTCGTACTGACTTTTTCTTCATTTGTACCAAAAGGAAATAGTTCAACAAAATTGTTGGTAATCTTGGAATATCACAAAACATTTCTGAGCTCTAATTCGGTTAAGAAAATTGAGTTTATTACATAATAGAAAAACAAAATAAATTATTTGAATAAAGTAAACTCCTTAAAGAAATGTTGAATTTCAAGAATACGAGTTTGATTTCCATGATAACCATGTAAATTTGACAACTGAGAGTGAATTCAAATGTTTATGATTTTGGTTCATTTATTTTTCTCCTTGATTTTTCAATGGGAGTTGTGCTGCTATTACAGATGTTGTAACATCCTTGGTTACTGGCCCAATTGTAAGAGATTATCCTACTATTGGTTTATTCTCAAATGATTTCCCGAAATTTAAAACCATTTTCCAAGTTTTCACTTGTTCAAACCTAGATTTTTCTTACTGCATTCTAATAAGTATCATGGGTTATGTCACATAGTTTTTATTTTTCCAGTATATATAAACGTATCTAACTTTGGGCTTCAAATAATATGTTTAAGTAAATTTTGTTTTCTGCAGATAACACGACATTGGATCCCACTCTGTGAGGTATTCACATTATGCAGTCTTCTTTGGATATTATTAATTTTAGTTATATCAAACGGTTGATATAAATGAACCACTTAAATGTTAAGGATTATAACAAGCCTTGTTAGTTTTTTCATTAAAGGTAAATTATCTACACACTTATGTCTATTTTCTAGTTTTTAATACTCTTTAGCTTTCTTGTATTCATCCATTATTCTCTTCTTCTTTTCTGAAAACTCTTTCAAATGAAAAATTCTGAAACTACAAATTTTTTTCATGAAACTAATGCTATCCAAATACACTTTTTAGCATTGTTCAGTTCACCATTGAAATGCGTTTCTCAACTATTTGATCAATTCCCACTTTATTTGATTCATTTTTTGTTAACTCATTCTGATCTATTCCACTCTTTAATGTATTCTGTAATGTTGTTGCATCTCGAATCCCTTATAATCAGATATATGACTAATATATACTAAGGCTGTCACAAATTTTAATAAAAACTTCCATGTTTAGGGCTTGTAACTTGGGTGTTAAAATGTCAAAATGTAAAATATAATCCAGATGGTTACGGGAATGGGAAAAATGTCTCGTATAGAACTGAAGAAATTTATAACAACTAAACGCCCACTCATTGGGAATCCGACAAATAAGTTGCCAAGAGAGGCACAAAGTAACTTGTATTAAAATGATGCATACTCACCGAGATCTCGGGTTGGGGATTGGATAATAAATGCCTAATTTTACCTTTAAAACTCAAGTTTTATAAGAAAAAAGTAAAATAAGAACTAGGTGTCGCATCAGCATATAAATTGCAGTAAAACATTAAAAAATTCCCCAAAACGGTTCTAAAATAACCTAAAACAATCATAAAACAACCAAAAACCCGCACAAATTGATTTGTGAATATGACGATAATTTGAAAATATATAGATTATGCTTGAAATATGTCGTTAAAGGGTGAAAACCCAAACCAGTCCCTAAATAGCCCCGTAAGAGGCATGTATACCTCGCATGGGATAAATGTAACTCTTAGGAATTGATCGCGTGGTCACGGGTTTCTCGGTTTGAGCATATGACAATAATATAAAAATATCTAGATTTATGCCTAAAAAATGCCGTTAGAGGGCAAAAATGCTAAACAACCCCCAAACGGTCCCGTGAGAAGCATGAACACCTCGCACGGGACCAATGTAACTCTTAGGAACTGCTCGCGTGGTCACGGGACTCACATTTAAGAATATGATGATAATTTGAAAATGTATAGATTTATGCTTAAAAACATACCGTTAGAGGGTGAAAGCTCAAACCAACCCTCAAATGGTTCCGTAAGGGGCACGAACACCTTGCACGGGACCAATCTTACTCGTAGGAACTGACATCGTAGTCACGACACTTTCGGTTTGAGAATATGGATGATAATTTGAAAATATCAAGAGTAAGCTTAAAAACATGTCGTTAGAGGGTGAAAACCAAAACTAGCCCTCAAACGGTCCCATAAGAGGCACAAACACCTCGAGCAGGACCAATGTAACTCGTATGAACTGACATCATAGTCATAGGACTTTCGGTTTGAGAATATGACAATAATTTGAAAATATCAAGAGTAAGCATAAAAATATGCAGTTAAAGGGTGGAAATCAAAACCAGCCCTCAAACAGGCCACGTAAGAGTCACAAACACCTCGTACAGAACCAATGTAACTCGTACGAACTAATGGCCTATTCATGGGACTTTTGATTTGAGAATATGAGGATAATTTGAAAATATAAAGACTTTGTCTTAAAAACATGCATTCAAAGGGTGAAAACCCAAAATAACCCCCAAATGGGCCCATAGGAGGCACTAACACCTCGCATGGGACCAATGTTACTCGTAGGAACTGGTCACGTAGTCAAGGGACTCTCAGTTTGAGAATTTGATGATAGTTTAAAAATATCTAGATTAAGCTTAAAACCACACCGTTAGAGAGTGACACCCTAAACCAGCCCCCAAATGGACCCATAAGAGGCAGTAATACCTCGCATAGGACCAATGTAACTCGTACGAACTGCCTGCGTGGTCACCGGGCTCTTGATTTGAGAATATGATGATAATTTGAAAATATATAGGTTATGCTTAAAAACATGTAGTTAAATGGTGAAAACCTAAACCAACCCCGAAACGGCCCTGTAAGAGGCATGAATACCTCGCACGAGACCAATGTAACTCTTAGAAACTAATCGCGTAATCATAGGGTTCCCAGTTTGAGAATATGATGATAATTTAAAAATATCTAGATTTATGCTTAAAAACATGCTGTTAGAGGGTGAAAACGCAAAACAACCACCAAACGGCCCCGTGAGAAACATGAACACCTCGCACGGGACCATTGTAACTCTTAGGAACTGATGGCGAGGTCACGGGACTCCTGATTTGAGAATATAATGATAATTTGAAAATATCTAGAGTAAGAGTAAAAACATGCCATTAGAGGGTGAAAACTCAAACCATCCCTCAAATGGTTTCGTAAGCAGCACAAGCACATCGTATGGGATCAATGTAACTCATAGGAACTGACCGCATAGTTACAAGAATTTTTTTTTGAGAATACGATGATAATGTGAAAATATCAATACTTTGTCTTAAAACATGTCGTCAAAAGATGAAAACCCAAAATAACTCCCAAACGGCCCCGTAGGAGGCACTAACACCTCTTACGGGACCAATGTAACTTGTAGGAACTGATCGCGTAGTCACGGGACTCGCGGTTTGAGAATATGATGATAATTTGAAAATATCTAGACTTAGGCTTAAAAACATGTCGTTAGAGGGCAAAAAAAAACAAAATAGCTCCCAAACGGCTCTGTGAGAGGCACGAACACCTTGCACAGGACCAATGTAACTCATAGAAAATGACCGCGTGATCACATGACTCCCAGTTTGAGAATATGATGATGATTTGAAAATATCTAGACTTAGGTTTATAAACATGCCATTAGAGGATGAAAATTCAAAATAACACCAAACGGCCTCGTGAGAGGCACGAAAACCTCGCACTGGACCAATGTGACTCGTAGGAACTGACCGTGTGGTCATGAGACTCGCGGTTTGAAAATATGATGATAATTATAACTCGTATAAGTAATTTTTCATTTTGAATAGGATTTTTCAAAAATTACTTGGTTACTAACATTTTCTCTTTTTGTATCTTATTGTTTTGCATGATAACATTTTGTCATTAGCTTTTATCCACGTGGAACACATAAAGAAGTCAATAGCTTACAAAAAGGGGGTTATTTATTTAGTGTCGTTAAATGTTCAGGATTCTTTTTTTTGTGTGTTATGGCCGTGCGGGTTTTTGTAGTTTTATTGTTAACTTTAATGGCTGTGCGGACTTTTGTAATTTTATTATTATATTTTATGGCCGTGAAGGGTTTACGTTACGTAGGTTTTATATTATCAGGTTTTAGAATGTCTAGAAAACAGAGGAAGATCTGCCCAATTTTTTTTATCAGTGAACTATTAAGACTTGTAATATTTTGAAGTTTGTATGTACATTAGTTTATCAACAACGTGCCAGATTCGCAATTTGTGAATTTTCTTATTTTTAAATAATTAATTTTTTTCTTTGATCCTAAAATTTGGTACAGTTCAAAATTGTGCCAAAAGTGTATCAAATTTTGGTACGATTTTGAACTGTGTCAAAAGTGTACCAAAATATACTCAATCTAGCACAAATATAAAATGTTCCAAAAGTGTCAGAAATATCAAATTTTGGCACGGTTTAGAAGTGTGCTTGAAGTGTTCTTGTTTGGATAAATCTGGCACACTTTTAAGCCGTGCAAAAAAAAATGGCTATTTTGGAACACTTGATTCTGGCACAGCTCAAAATCGTGCCAAATTTGATCTGGCATAGTTTTAAATCGTGCCAAATTGCTATTTTTGGTGTAGTGTTTCTGGCAGTCTATATGCTATTCTTGGTTTAGAGCTAGTGCCCAAGCTCACCATGCATTTGTTTATCTTCAAAAATCCCCTATGAAGATAATCGAATGGCTATAAAGGCCAATCTGCCTTAGTGGCCAAGCTGAAGGATGACGTGAAGAACTTGGGAGTTGTGGTCACCCTAATGGAGGAAGAGGTAAATTTCTTAAAGAAGCAGCTTGCTGAAGCCAATGACGTTGGGGATGTTGGGACCCTTCTATAAGCCAACAATGATTCCCTTAAGAAAAATCTTATTGAGGCAGAAAATGATAGCAGAAGAGCTCATGTTTTGACGATAGGCCTTAATTATGACATCCTCAAGTTGTGTTCTCTCTTTTGGATGGGTCCTGGGGAAGAGTGGTCTACTAGCTACGAACAAGGGTGGATGGATGCCTCCATTAAGCTAGACGAGGCAAAGTAAGTAGCTTGCAAGCACGATTAGTTGAATGCCTTGGGTGTATTAAAATTTCCTAAGGACTCTCAACTTTGGTATATGTATCAAGTTAGTTGTTCGAATTATATGCATCCACCCTTTAGCATTGAAGAAAGTTGGGCTCCGTTGGATGACTTACCTCTCCAGTTGGCTAAGATCTACTTGAGTTCTCATGAGAGTGATGATGAATTCCGACCAGATCCAGATGATAGTCGAAGAAGAGCTATTGTTGTTGCTCTTGCTAGTCGATGATAATTATCATCTATTTTGTCCCTTCATTATTGTAAATAAACATTTTATAACTTATAACTTTCTGTAACAAGTTGTTTATATAATATCATTATTTTGCAATTTTCCATTTCGTTATATTGAGCATATATTTTATTGTTTAGCCTTACATTTTAGGTTGTGTCATTATACCACTTTAGGCCTAAAACATACTATGGAAAAATGCACTTGGGTATAGGTCCATCCACCCATTCAGGATTTTTTTTTTACCAAATTCGAGTTCATTTAGTGTCTAGGGATACCTCATAGGTCTTATGGTTGCCTGGACCATTCATGAGGTTTTTATGTTTTTCATGACAAAGACCTTGAGACCTTAGGTTTAATTATAATTATACAATTTTTAATTATAATTAGACTAAGATGATTGATAATACACAAATATTGCGTATTTCATCCGTCGAACCTACGCATTCTAGCCTCCTCGGGTGCCTTAATCTCTATATTTAAGCCCGTTAACTAGACAAACTCTATTTATATTGTTAACATGCTATATGAGGTATAAGTGGGCTTTTGTAGGTATTTAGGTACCAAGTATGGGATTCGGATGCATTCCGCGCAATTTTCGTATGCAACTGCACGTTCAAGGGTATTTTAGTCATTTTACATATTGGTCACCTGGCCCAATATCTTCATGGAAGTTGTATCCCTCCTCTCAAGCTTCGCGTGATCGCAAACGGTGCGTGATTCCGAGTCCGTATGACAAAGTTACGGCGAATTGAGCGGAGATGGAAAGCATGCCAAAACAGGGGATTCTGCAGGCTGCCCTGCTTGATCGATCGATCAAGCCTGAGGGTCGATCGATCGAGCCTTCATATTTTTGCCACAATTTTAACTGTCGATCGATCGACCACAGGGGTCGATCGATCGATGCTCTGTTTTTTCCTGCAGATATTTTCTTCTCTTTTCTTTCTTCTTTTCTTTTATTCCAACTTACTACTTAAGCCAATTTTGGTTCTAATAAGATATACACACACTCTCATATTCTGATAGAGATAGTTTTAGTTAGAGTTTGGTTTGGAGAGTTCATTTTCTCTTCTTCTTGGATTGACAACTCATGTGGTTTTGTAAGATTGAACTATTAACTTCCATTTCCGTTAATATAGTTTGTTCTTCATCTTTCCTTGCTTTGTAATTTAGTTTCCATGCTTTCTAACTAGTTTACATGCTTTATTCACATGCTTTGATTTACTTGCTTTGTAGTATAGTTTTATCGCATTTATTCCCGCTTTCCATTTACCGCGTTTTCAACATGCTTTCTAGGTAATTTAAATTAGGTTGTGCTTGAATTGAACTCACTCGAGTTGACACGTTGCTTTGCTTTGGTGATGGTGTTTACGGGTATTTTTCGGATGCATTATCCTAGTTATTACGCCTAGGAGATTTGACGGGGCATATCATGTATGTCCTGTGCTTACGACCTTTCGCGCGTAATTTCCGGGATACTTGTTGATGCCAAAATCGTATTAGGCTTTTATGATGATTTAGGGCGTGACAACCCTTGATTTAATTAACTGTCGAAACAAGATGCACGTGTAATAACCCGTCGACCCATGTAACCATTTTATACAAATTAACTTGGGTGAGGGATATTCGACACAACCTATAGTTTTACTCGCTTTCATAATCTAGTTTTAATACACTCGCCTAGATTACTATTTCCCTTTTATGCATCTTTCCCTTTTTAGTTTCTAAACACCTTTTACACTTTTATTCCTGGATTAATAATCTGTTGCAATCTATCGAACATTCCATGTGGATTCGATACCCGACTTACCGCTATACTCACTGGTTGAGTGTAGTCATAATTTAGGTTTTTGTATAGTTCAGGTGAGCCGAATTCAAAATGACTGGTGCGTAGGTGACTCTCGCGCTGCGACAAAACCCTATTTATCAAATGGCGCCGTTGCCGAGGATCAAACCTGAGTCACCCGCGTGACAGGCGGGAATACTTACCACTATACTACAACGACCCGGGTCAAATGGCGCCGTTGTCGGGGACTTGTTTTGTTATAGATTGTAATTGTATTATTAGTTTGTAGTATTCTTTTCTTTTCTTTGTATTTGTATTCTTTATTTTAAATCTTTTTTGCAGGACTTCTACATTTGAGCGCCTAGGAACGCTTGAATTCACCGCCGCACATCTTCTTTGTATAAGCCGCCCTCTCGAGCATCTGTTGGGGTAAGCATGTCTTATTCTAACTTTTCTGGTAATCCTAATGATAATTCTCAAAATTTTGATAAACCTTTGACTTTTGGTCAATACTTGCAATCCCAAAAAGTTGCAACATCTAAAATGACATTGGGTGAGTATTACGAAAGTCAAAGTTTGGATTACAACAATTTTGTGCATGATCATTCTGATTTTGGGTCGCAAGATCCTTATGATAAGAATTTTGAATCCAATTGTAATCATTTTCAAAATTCTTATGTTAATGATTTTGAGTGTAGTCTCGAGAACAATTTCCAAACCTCCCCTTTCCAAGCATCCACTCCTCGCCCGATGACATTCGGTGAGGGATTGCGTATGCTTGAAAATGAGAGGATTGAAGAACGTTATCGGGAAGAAAATCATTGTTAGGAAAACGAGTTGGATTTACTATTTGAATCCAACGACGACTTTTCTTCGGAGACTACCGAAGTCGAGAACTATTTTGAACCAAATGAGGACTTCGTTCCTACTTTGGAACAAATCATCCTTGACTTGACCCACGGTATAGTAGAGAATGAAAATGAGGATGAAAAAGGCATAGTTATTTGCAATGAATTCGTTTCTTCTTTGATTTTCAAAGAAGAAAGTTTCATTGTAAACGATCCTATTTCTTCCGAAATTCAATTTTCAAGTGATGATCACTCATCGCCTGAGATTCAATTCCTTTCCTCCTCCTCTTCACTATATACTGTCGTACCAATTCGAGTACCCGATGAATCGGTTCAAAACTTTTTAGTTCCAAACCTTTTCACCGACGAGGAGTACTCGCTCGAGCCGCTTTCCATAACGGCATCTTTGCCCTCATGTGCGCCGCCTCCCGTTCCAACTTTAAAATACTCGGGAGTTGATTCATATTTTCTCGGCCCGCATGTGTATTTGTTGCCCGTCCTATCCAAATCCCCCATCCTCCCTCCCAAAGTTTCAATTGGGGATGGTTCACTTTTACCGCCTTACACATGCCTTTCGTCTTTCGAACGAAATTCCTATTTTCCGGGAGGCATGCATGTTCGGGAGGGTCCACCGTTGATCCGCCAAATTCAAATTGTGTTTTGGATGGACCCTCAAAAGTTTCAACTTTTAGTACATAGTTAATTACACATCCTAAATGTAGGTTGTATATACTAACTTCTTCATTTTTGTTTTTCTTAATATTAGCCTAGTGTAATTAGTTAATCTCTTTTTATTTCTTTTTGTATGCTTGGTTCTAACTCTTTTGTAGGTTCAACGCACTTGAATTTGCGGAGACTATGCATCCCGGCACACATTTGTTAAGAAAACAATCAAAACAAAAAAAAGCCACAAAAACATTTTTCCTTTGTTTTTCACACACGCATCCTCACGCATTTCCATTCATTTTTCTTTTTTATTTTTATTTCATTTGTATTTTTGTCGTGAATATGCGTGTGTGTTGCTCATTGTACATATTTTTATTTTTTTTGGTTAGCATAGGCCTTTTTGTGTGTATATTTTAACCTATGTCTATTTAATTTTATTTCATTTTTATTTTTATTTTTATTTTTATAATTTTATTTCATATTTATATATATATATATATATATATATATATATATATATATATATATATATATATATATATATATATATATATATATATATATATATATATATACTTCTATATACTATATATATAATTATATTTTACATAAACCCCCATAAATTCCCTGAATTGCAAATTCCCCCCACTTTTTAAAAGGAAAGCAGTGTGCCTGGACCTGCTTGATCGATCGATCGAAGGCCCAGGCTCGATCAATCGATCGAGCAGTTAAAGGCCGAGGTTGCCTTTCTTTTTTTCCCATTTCCTCATTTTCTCTCCTCTTCTTTACACTGTTTTGTGCCCTAAAATCGCCCCACCACATTTCTCTTAATTTCTTCCAAATTCTACTCCTTCCAGGTATAATCTTTACTACTTTAACATGTTTTTGTAGTTTTTGTTAGATTTTTGTCAAGTTTTACATGTTTAAACCCTAAGTTGACATTGTTTGAATGTGGTTGATTTTTCCCCCTGATTTGTGTTGTTCCAACCCATTTCTTTCGTGATTATTGATGTATATCCACTCATGAACACATGAATATTGCTGTATTTTTTTTTGTTCATGAGTGGGGCTTTTTGGTTGGTTCAAACGGTATATTTCAACCTTGATGCACACTGCGCACGCCAAGTGTTCGTCAAAATGCCTAAAACAGTTTTCAATCCAATTTTTGGCGCACACTTGGGTGATTTTCATTCCATGTCGCATTCCGATAATTTTTATCGCAATGTTGCATGCTTTTCACCTCGGTTTTGCGCACTTGCACTTCCATTTCAACTTGTACACTAACGAACCATTAATTGTGCTTATAATTTTTTTTGTATTGCCTAATTCTTGTTTTGTAGGTTGAAATGGCACCGAAAAAATACAGCTTTACTAGGTGTATGCCCGCCGGGGGCGTTGATGGTTTTCGTTGCGATCAGGAGCGGGATTGGTACCGCGCCCACTTTCATACATCCGAGCGTCCGCTTGGATATCATTTTGCGTGGGCCATTGAGGATATACCGAGGGAGGCGCGTGTTCTTTTGCGCCGTCAGGGGTGGGAGACCTTTCTGGCTACTAACGGGAGCATCAATGAAGAGTTAGTCCGGATTTTTTATGCAACGTTAGTTGAGGTAAATGGCAGTGGGCCGACTACATACGAGGCGATGGTCTGTGGGGTGAGGATACCCTTCAGCATTTCAGATTTGGCAGATTATATGGGTGTTCCACACCCCGCGGACGAGATCAGTTTCTTGGATGGGACCATCTTCGACAGGGGGACATTGATAGAGGCTCTTGCACCGGGGGAGGCATGGAAAAAGGGTGCTTTTCATTCGGCTGCGATGGAGGACTTACCGAGGTTATTGCACTACATTAATGTCCACTCTTTCATGGTGACGAACAACTGGTCTGAGGTTCGTCACAAGCATGCCGCATTGATCTACACAATGATTAATGGTTTGGGCAATATCAGCTTGCCCAGTATCTTTCTAGACATGATGTGCGCGACAGCTAAAGAGATCGCCTAGAGATTTTCCCTTCCCTTTCCTGCCCTCATTACGAGGATATGTGTATCGCACGGTTGCCCTGAGTTGGACGATGACCGTAAGCATGAGCCACTCTGGCTTCTCTCCAAGGACAATATTTCAAAAATGCTAAAGCACGAGTGGGGGTAACCGGGAGGCAAGAGACAAAGGGCGGAGGTGGCTGATGAGCCGGACGATGAGGAGGACGAGATACGGGAGATGGAGACTGGTGAGGGTTCTCACGCACCACACACTGATGATGATGCCCGCTTTGTGGCATTCCAGGCCGTGCAGGACCAGCGCTGGGAGGAGACCCAGCTCAGGTGGGCTACTTGGGAGTCCCGCCTGGACCAGTTGCAGGCTAAGCAGCGGCAGTAGTGGGCACAACAGCAGGCTCAGCAGGAGCAGTTTCATGCCGAGCAGCGGTAGGAGTGGGCCATGCAGAGGCAGGCGAGGGCACAGCACAGACAGGACTATCGGATGATGCAACGGATGATGAGAGATCTTTATCTACAGCGCAGTGATTCCGACACACCGTTGCCTCCTCATTTTCAGGACCCCTCTGACCTAGTGGTTCCGGCCACTAGGTTACTGCTGTACTGGGTTATTTTTGTATTCTGGGATCGAATATTATATTGTAATTTTTATTTTTATTTGTATTTCTTTCATTTCACTAGTTGTAATGTATTAAGTGTTTTTGTATTGAACTTATGAAATGAGAAATGAAAATGTAGTTTGTGGTTGTTTATTGGATTTTGATGTGTGTGACCTTCCATTTTAAAAAATCAAAAAGTTCACCATCAATTTATCTCGTATTTTCACTTCAGCCCCTCTATATTATTGTGACTTGTGACATAGATTCTCTTAACTTAATACATCAGTACATATTCTTCATATGATTTGTACTAACTTGTTTTGCAGCTTCATTGGCACTTGTACTTATGGAGATCGCTCCACATTTGGGTAATATCATTCTTTTCCTAGCTTTGAGTTGTGTTCTTTAATGGACGCATTGGGGACAATGCAACATTCAAGTTAGGGGGTGTAGGATATTCTATCCATTTTGCTGTTTTGTTCTTGGATCTGATTACAATTTAGTTACAAAGCATGTTTTTGTTAAAAATTTGAAAATTTTCAAAAATATTTTCTTTCTTTTTTCTCCTTTATTGGGCATTTTGCCCTTGTTTCCGATGATAAATTTTAATAATTGCCCAATCAAATAGACAATTCAACGATGCATGTTCTCAATTTTAGAAGTTATTAGACTTTAGTCCCTAAATCATTAATATTATGAATAACTTCATGAATTGAACTTTATCCCGTGAGCACATGCACCATTCTTGTTATATTGATGTGGTTTAAGATTTTTATAACTCGGTATGATTTTGTTACATTGTATATACTTACACCGAGTGAGATTAGAGACTTATCTTCATTTGTGAGAGTAGACACTTTTCTTTCCTCTTTGAAAACGTTACAGTCGTTAGTAATCTCTTTATTCTTTCATTGACCGTTCATTAATTGAGTTCATACCTGAAATGTGTTACTTGAGCATGATTTTCATTTATTGTTTTGACTCGAGAATTGCGTAGACTTTTTGAAATGATCATAGGCCCTCTTTGTTATATCACCCATATTGACCTTGGCCTCACCCTTTATATGTTCCCTAGTCAACCCACTTGAGCCTAAATACTAGCCTTTCTTTTCATTACCCAAAATCCCATAGCCAACTCCCAATTGGAGTTTAATACCATACATATTACCTTACATATCCTTGTTTGGATTGTTGCTTAGGGATTGAATGTTATTATTGTGTTGTGGTTGCAATTTGAGCATGGAAAGAGTAAGAAGTGAAAAGAAAAAGAGTGAAAAAGAGAAAGTTAAAAACTAAAGAAAAAAAAGTGAGAAAAAGAAGAAAAGAAAAAGAAAGAGATAGTTGTTTATAGTGTTTGTTTGTGTTTCAATAATCCTTGTTACTCTCGCGATTGTTATATCTAATGCTTTTGGACATCATTTATCCACTTTTGATATTGCCCGCAATTTTCCATTATTCCGAGTTTCATCCCCAAACACTTTGAATCCGTACATACACTCCTTTCATTTCATACCCTAGCCATACCTACATTATAACCCTATTAAAGTCCTATGTGATCTTAGGTTGATGTCATTTAAAAGTCATAACAGTTGCGATAATCTGTGAAAATGCATTTCGCCAATTTTAGTGTGCATTATCTTTCATTGAGATTACAAGTTTTTATTTCTTATATAGCGTTCTTCATTGTGACATGTGTGCGGCCTAGTTTCCATTTACATTTACTCTTTAGCCGGCATGTTCCGTGTGTTACCTCCCTGTTTTGAGTGAATTCGCTTGATGAGTGTAATACCCGTGAGGATTGAATATATGCTTGCTTTAATGTTTATCCGGTTTATTTAAGTTTTTCGCTAAATGATACTTTGCATGTGCTCGCTCCCCTCCCACATTTTAAGGTTTCAATTCTATGAGGTGCATTCTATAATATTAATGATTTGGACTTTTGTTTGAATTCATTCATTTTGCTAATAATGCGTATGAAATCCTTTTCGCTATTGTTGGGCTTGTTGCATGTTGGGTTGGGCATATTTTTAGGAAACCATATGATGTTTGTGGGTACCATCACTGAAAACCCTCACGAGACGACACTCGTCCACTAGGGTAACCTAGGGGTTTAACGGCTTATTTCATACGCTAAATGCAATCGAATCACCCGCGAAAGTGGCCTTATCTTTTTATTGCTTTTATACCATACTTTTGTATTATCTCCTGTTTTGATTTACTTGTTCTTCTTGTTGCATCATATTTCATTGCTAGGGACTAGCAATGTGTAAGTTAGGGGGTGTGATAATACGCAAATATTGCGTATTTCATCCGTCGAACCTACGCATTCTAGCCTCCTCGGGTGCCTTAATCTCTATATTTAAGCCCGTTAACCAGACAACCTCTGTTTATATTGTTAACATGCTATATGAGGTATAAGTGGGCTTTTGTAGGTATTTAGGTACCAAGTATGGGATTCGAATGCATTCCGCGCAATTTCCGTACGCAACCGCACGTTCAAGTGCATTTTAGTCATTTTATAGATTGGGAACCTGGCCCAACATCTTCATGGAAGTTGTATCCCTCCTCACAAGCTTCGCGTGGCCATGAACGGTGCGCGATTCCAAGTCCGTATGACAAAGTTACGACGAATTGAGCGGAGATGGAAAGCATGCCAAAACAGGGGTTTCTACAGGCTGCCCTGCTTGATCGATCGATCGAGCCTTCTTATTTTTTCCACGATTTTAACTGTCGATCGATCGACCACAGGGGTTGATCAATCGATGCTCTGTTTTTTCCTGCAGATATTTTCTTCTCTTTTCTTTCTTCTTTTCTTTTATTCCAACTTACTACTTAAGCTAATTTTGGTTGTAATAAGATATACACACACTCTCATATTCTGATAAACATAGTTTTAGTTAGGGTTTGGTTTGGAGAGTTCATTTTCTCTTCTTCTTGGATTAATAACCCATGTGGTTTTGTAAGATTGAACTATTCACTTCTATTTCCATTAATATAGTTTGTTCTTCATCTTTCCTTGCTTTGTAATTTAGTTTCCATGCTTTCTAACTAGTTTACATGCTTTATTCACATGCTTTGATTTACTTGCTTTGTAGTATAGTTTTATCGCATTTATTCCCGCTTTCCATTTACCGCATTTTTAACATGCTTTCTAGGTAATTTAAATTAGGTTGTGCTTAAATTGAACTCACTCGAGTTGACACGTCGCTTTGCTTTGGTGATGGTGTTTACGGGTCTTTTTCGGGTGCGTTTTCCTAGTTATTACCCCTAGGAGATTTGATGGGGCATATCATGTATGTCCCGTGCTTACGAACTTTCGCGCATAATTTTGGGATATTTGTTGATGCAAAAATCGTATTAGGCTTTTATGATGATTTAGGGCGTGACAACCCTTGATTTAATTAACTGTCGAAACGAGATGCACGTGTAATAACCCGTCGACCCATGTAACCATTGTATACAAATTAACTCGGGTGAGGGATATTCGACGCAACCTATAGTTTTACTCGCTTTCATAATCTAGTTTTAATACACTCGCCTAGATTACTATTTCCCTTTTATGCATCTTTCCCTTTTTAGTTTCTAAACAACTTTTACACTTTTATTCCTGGATTAATAATCTGTTGCAATCTATCGAACATTCCATGTGGATTCGATACCCGACTTACCGCTATACTCACCCGTTGAGTGTAGTCGTAATTTAGGTTTTTGTATGGTTCAGGTGAGCCGAATTCAAAACGACCGGCGCATAGGTGACTCTCGCGCCGTGGCAAAACCCTATTTATCAATGATGTTAATCAATGCTATGATCGTTAATTATCATGTAAGCCTACCATTTTGAAACAATGTTAAGCATAACTAAACCACTTGTGCTTTTATAAAAAAATGCTTGATCAAACTGTGAGCATTATAAGTTATGAAATAAAAACATGTAAAAACTAATCAAGTTAGCAATAACTTAAATAAGAGTGAATTCAAAGGTCAAACTTCCTGATATTGGCTGCATTCTTGGGTATTTCCCTTCCCTTAATTATTTTCAAATGGTAGGCTCCTTGCAGATTGTCTCTGATGATTTTGAATGATCCCTTCCGATTAGGTCTCAACTTACCATAAGGAGTTTTTTTGTTGTCGAGGAATTTTTTGCGAACAAAATCATCGATATGGAATTTCCTTATATTGGCGTCGTTATTATATTTCTTGGCTAATTGTGGTTGGTAAGAGGCTAGTTTTATCATGTCATGTTCCCTTCATTCTTCTGCTAGGTCAAGTTCAACGTTAATAGCTTCATCGTTCACACCTTTCTTGGCAATGGTCGTCCTCATAGTTGTCAAACCATCTTCCAAATGAATAATAACCTCCATCACATATGTTAGAGAGAATGTCATTTTCCTAGTAAGGTTTCTAGGTATAGTACGATATGCCCACAAAACACGAAGAAGCTCATCTAACCAAGTTCCCTTTGCCTTCTCTATTCTATTTTTCATGACGTCAAGCATCATTTTATTGGAATCCTTTTTAACTTCTATTCAATTCGTCAGAATAGATGTTAAAGAGTCATCTATGATGACTTTGAATGGTCCCATCCGATTAGGTCTCAATTTACCATAAATAGTTTTTTTTTTGTCGAGGACTTTTCTAAGGACATAATCGTCGATATGGAATTTCCTCAGATTGCCGTCTTTGTTATATTTATTAGCCAATTATGGTTGGTAAGAGGCTATTTTTATCATGGAATGTTCCCTTCATTCTTCTGCTCGGTCAAGTTCAACGCTCATAGCTTCGTCGTTCAAACCTTTCTTAGCAATGGTTGTCCTCATAGTTAGCAAGCCATCTTTCAAAGGAATAATAGCCTTTATCCCATATGTTAAAGCAAATGATATTTTCCTAATAAGCTTTTTAGGTATAGTACTATATGCCCACAGAACATGGGGAAACTCATCTAACCAAGATCCCTTGAATTCTCTAATCTTTTTTTTAATGACGTTAAGCATCATTTTATTAGAAGCCTCTTTAACTTCTATTCACTTCATTAAAATAAAAGTTAAAGAGAGTATTTATACTCGTCGTGTCCTTTATAAGGAAATTAGAGGCCACTGAAATGGTGATTGATGCCATGGTTATTATAAAAAACTTGGAAGGGTCCACTTTCAAACTGTATGCCGTTGTCCGTGATGATTATCCAGGGTACCCTAAAGCGTGTTATGGTGTTCCTATAGATGAACCTGATCATATCAGTGTCCCTAATTTTTTCCAGTGGCTCTGATTCAATTCATTTGGGGAAGTAATCTGTGTCGACCAATAAATACTTGTGATTTCCTGGTAATGTTGGGAGTGGTGCTAAAATAGCCAATCCCCACTGGGCGAACGACCATGGACTAGTTAGTGACTTTGTCACTGGCTGGTTGATTAAGCATAGGGGAGAACTTTTGGCACTTTTCACACTTTTAGATCTAGGAGGTTACATTTTTCTCCATATATGGCCACCAATTCCCTTCTTCGATTACTCGAAAGACATGAGACTTTCCTCTTATGTGACTTTAACAGATACCATCGTATAGTTTGTAAAGAACTTGGTCGATGTCATTTGGATGCACACATTAGAGGTAAGGACTTATAAAAGACCTTTTATAGACTTTTCCTTTTAATCCCCAAATAAAACCACACAACTTTTACCCTGACCTGATGGGCTTATTTTTTATCAGTCGATAAGATATTATTCTGTAAATAAATTATTATTAGGTCATTCCAACTCGGAGAACGTGATCTATGACCAGTGGATTTATAATGATGGGCTTGGTGAGGAATTGTACTTTAATTATTCTCCTTAGATTGGATTCTATTACTGAGTTTAGGGATGCTAAGTCATCGACATGGCTATTATACCCCTAGAGGAACTATTAAATGTGTACTTCCTCAAATTTTGACATCAAATCGTGATCCGCCTGTAGGTACCATGTCTTCCATTCATTCTTGGTGTTGAAGTTTTCATTTACTTGGTTGGATACCAACTTTGAATCACAATACACATCAAAGTGACTTGCTGCCAATAAGTGAGCCTTACATAGTCGGGTTATAAAGGCTTCTTACTCAACTTTGTTATTGGATACTGTAAAGCCCAATCTAATTACTTGCTCAATCATGGGATTCTTCAGCGTGACGAGCACAATTCTTATTCTAGTCCTCTTAGAGTTAGAGGCATCATCCACATACAATGTCCATTTTTTGCATTGGTCAATACCACGGTATTTTAATTGATCGATGATAAGTTGATCTCTAGTTGCTTTTCCCCCCATAAATTATGTGATAAAAGCAGCCAGCACTTGTCCCTTAGTTGTTATGTTTAGTCGTTTGTGTATAAAAAACCTTCCAAGTTCGATCAACCCTTTGAACATCACTCCAGATAGTTCGGACTTACGAAGAATAACTTTAAGGGGACAAGATGTGATAACTATAATTGAATGAGCTTCAATATAGTGTTTTAGTTTTCTAGACTCGATGACTAAAGAGTAGAATAATTTTTCTAGCGGGAGGTGGCCTTATTTGACTTCCAGGAGCGTCTTATTGGCATAGTAAACGGAGTTTGCTGGATCTCCTTTTCACAAACTTAGGCTGAATTGACTGGATGGCTTGAAACTTCTAGCTAGAGATAAAGAGGATCTCCTTGGTTTGGAATAGCCAACAAAGGGGGTTTTCTCTGGCATTCGTCATTGCATGTGAGGCCTCTCTCTTTCTCTAAGAATTGAAATAACGATCGACATCATTTGAAAGACTTGGAGATGAAATAATTTAGGGTTTCTAGCATCCCTATTATCTTTTGAATTTTGCGTAACGTCTTTGGAGGGTGGACGATGTTGATTGCAATTATTTGGTCCAGTTTGCCTCAGTTACCTTTTTGCTGACCAAGTAGCCTAGGAATTTTTAAACTAGACCCCAAATGAGAATTTTCATGCATTGAGATTTATTTGGTAATGTCTGAGAATTTCAAATGTCTCAGTTAAGTTAACCAGGTGATTGGTTTTGCATTTGCTTTTGATGACCATATGACCAATGTACACCTCCATTGTGCCTCCTAATTATTTCTCGAACATTTTGGTGACCAATATTTAGTATGTGGCTCCAATATGTTTTTGGCCAAAAGGCACGACCCTATAAAAATGCAATCCTAAGGGAGTGATAAATGAAGTTTTATCTTGATCGGGGACAAATAGTGGAATCTGGAGGTACACTGAGTAGGCATCCGAAAATCTCATCCGCTCGTGGGTTCCTGTGGCATCGACCACCTAATCTATCTTCGATAGAGGAAAACTGTCTTTAGGATAATCCTTATTAAGGTTGGGAAATCCATGCATACTCTTCAGTTATCGTTTCTCTTTCCTAGCACCACCGAGTTTGAAATCCATTTTGAGAATTGAACTTCTCTGATGGACCATGCCTCCAAAAGTTTTCCACCTCTTTTTATATTGCCTTAGCCTTTTTTAGCATAGTGTGGCGAGCCTTTTGTATGATCGGCAAAAATATTGAATCAACGTGAAGTTGATGACAGGTGACTTTGGTATCGATCCTAAGCATATCATGTGGTACCCATGTGAACACACTTAGATTTTTCTTTGTAAAAGAATTTAATTCCCTCATTTCCTTCTCCGACAGTGTGGTGTCGATTTTCTGAGCGGATCTCATCATACGTAATTTCCCCCAGTGTTTCCATGACACCATCTGCGGGGTTAGCTCTTTTCTCTTCTACACTTGGCCTGCCATACTTTAGTTTCCATTTGGATGGAGTGTCTCTGTCTTGAGATGTTTCAGGGATGGCTTTTTTTTCTTTTCTTGCTTTAGCCTGATTGCAGTGATGAAACACTTTAGATCAATGGTTTGATTGCCCTTGATCTACATTATTCCTCGTTCTGTAATTAACTTAAGTTCTTTATGATAGGTTGATGGCACTGCCCTCGTGGAGTGCAAACATACACTTCTAAGGATGGTGTGGTAGGGCGAGTCAATGTCTAACAGCAGAAACTCCATAAGTTTAAAAATATTTCATACCCTCACTGGCATAAGTACTTTCCCCAACGACATTGTCATCTTTTTAACAATGCTGACCAGAGGGACGATCGCTTCTTTTAGTCTGTCATCTTTAGCTTAAGCTTATAAAAAAGCTACAGGCACATTACTTTAGAAGAGCTCCCTCGATACACTAATAGATTATCCACATCCCAGTTTATAATCCTGAGAGTGGTTACTAATGCATCATGGTGGGAGGTCCTCACTCTGATCAAATCGTCTTCTATGAAGACTATGCACTTGTTATAGTCCACATCCTCTTGTAGCCTGTATTTTCCATCTTGTATTTTAGCGAGGTTACTTTAGAAGGCCTCCATCACTTTCGTGACCTTCTTGAGTTCCATCCAAACTGTGTTTCTCTAGAGCTATTTGGGGTTTGATGCCTCGTTAATAATGGCAAGCTCGTGCCCCACCTCATCGTACATAACATTATCTGGTTTTGGATCATCGTTGGCGACAATTCTTTCAATTTTCTTTTCTATATAATTGTTCAAATTACCCGTATGGTCAAACTCCTCCATATGGGACTTGAGGGCCTTGCATTCTCTATCTTTTGTCTGTTCATCTTATGGTAAGCATATTTGAGTGCATTGTTCCTCTTTCTCAGATCACCACCCATCTTCTTAGGCCATTTGAGGAATTCATGGTCCTTAATTTTCCTTAAGATTTTGTAAATCGACTCCTTGAAAATGGTATTAACTTATTATAATGCCTTCGATGAGTTTGTTTTGTTCTCATTTTGGATCCTTCATTCTTCTTTTTGTTCCCTTTTTGGAGTGTCTTCCTTATCATTTCCCTTAATCGCCTTTGTGCTACTAGTCTCTCCTTGGCTAAGGGTGACCACATCTTCCACTTTTGCATACTTCTCAATGCGCGATATGAGATCATCAATGGTGTCTACTTCCTTCTTGGTAAGGGACTAATGCAAGATGGAGTTAGGGGGTTGCCAATCTTGAACTAGGATACGATAACCTACTCCGAGCAATCTTTAACCTCATCAAAGGTTTCCTAATAGTGTTTGGCATATTATTATATAGTCGCATGTGGTTTCTTCCTCATGGTGAGGATATAATCCCTCCTCTTCAATTGTGAGTTGTTGGTGATAAAGCAAGAAGTGAAAGCCTCTGTGAGTGACTTGAAGCTTTTGATCGATATGTGGGGCAGCCTCTTGAATCACTTATGGGCGATGCCTCCTAGACTGGGTTCTAATATCGACACACGAGAGAGTCATTTTGGTTCCATAGATTCATCTCTTGCTTATACTTACGTACATGATCTATGAGGTCATGAACTTCTTTGGAGGCTCCTCCTCCTTAATTTCCCTTAAAAAGGGGGATAAATTCCCTCCTTGCCAACTCTTTTATGGATCCAGCCTTACGATGAAATGGGTGTTGATCCATTTCTCTTCGAAACCATACTTCATATATCTTTCTTATGGCATTCTTTATCTCGATTTTGTCTTATCAGATGACACCTTGCTCTGAACGATCCTGTTCGCGGGCATAACTCCTTCCTCGACTGCGATTTTTGCTCACACGAGGACTAGACGTCCAACCACGCCTCTTGATGTTTCCCCATTCGAGTTTTTTTCCATCTTCTCTAGGCATAACTAGATATGCATGTTCTCTTCCATTTATAGGTGTGTTGCTTCCTCTTGCTGATCGACTCGTTCTTCATAAGAGTCGACCAACCATGAAATTTGTGTTTGTGTGGATTGCTCGTTACTCTACTCGAAAGCTACTCTTACGAGAAAAATAATAAATTTCTATCTCGATGAACCTCAGATCTGACTTTGTAAAAGGACATTTTAGCTCATAATTCACCAACAATGGATGCACTATGTAAATGAGACTTCACTCTTTGGTTTCAAGTTGCTTTTAGAAAAGAAAATACCTTACCACAGACGATGCCAATTGTGAGTGAAAATATTCACAATTAATGATTACAAAAGCAAAGGAATTAAAGAGTAGTTAAAGTCACAACACATAAGATTTTCATGGTTCGGCAACTGCCTACATCCACGGAGGGTCTCTATATTAATTCTTTCAGAGTTCTAGAATTATATACCCCTTTCCCCCGGGGTGAGTGTGTTATTTATATTAATAAGAGTGGTTGAGTTATTCACGAACTCTTTCAGCTGCTTATTGGTTCATCGGCTGATCCTTATATATTTCCTCCTAAAATTTAGGTAACAAGAATGAGCCTAAAAAATTATCCACACGATATGTCTCCATAATTATCCACTTGATGCTAATTTTGACTTTGGCAACTCGCTGGGCCTGCTTGGGCTGCCGAATATTGGGTCGTTATGGTTTTCCACGCATAATACATATATATATATATATTAGAAAAATCATTTTGAGGTGATTTTTTAAGGGGTCCTTGAAATGTTTAAAAACTAAACAAAAAAATCAACCAAAAATGATTTTTTTACCATTTAAAAAAATTGTCCATAGGCGCATACCTCATTTTTGAGTCTGCAGCAGAGAATTCTGTGTGTGTGTATGTGTTTGTGTGTAGGGGACATGCAAATTTAACCCTATAGTTTGGTGTGAATTTAAAATTTAGGTCAATTTTTTCTAAATTTGCAAACTTGAACTTGAGGTACAAATACAAATTGACACTTAAATCATTCGTATTTTTTTTTTTCCAATGAAAAAATACTTCCCAATTTTGACTATAACAACAATTATAAGTATATGTAAAACCAGAACATAAATTATCACACATATATCTACTTGGATATATTATTTATATTTAATGATACAATCTTAACCCTATATTAGTCCCATGTAGGATAATTAACTGTAGCGCCCCACATATTTTGTCATTAAGCCACAATATTAAGATATGTCGGGTATTAGAATTCAAATATCATTCCTAGCATATGACAAATATTTAAAATTTTTCCACAAAATACAATTGAAATAATACATTTATAAAAAATCATTCACCACAAAAGATGCATCGCCATGTTAAAACTCCAATAATATAAAAATCAAAAGATATAAATGTCATCAACATAATCTCTATAACTAAAAGCTATTAACCAACTGTGTTGTTGAAAGAGCCATTAAATGAAATACAACTCTCTCATAAATAAAGTGAGTGTTAATACCAAATTTAGTCAGCTGACATGGATCAATAAAGTGAAGACACGTGGCAGTCTACGTGGCAACAACAAACACATCCGAGGAACTCACACGC
Source organism: Sambucus nigra (assembly GCA_949130495.1). Lineage (NCBI taxonomy): Eukaryota > Viridiplantae > Streptophyta > Magnoliopsida > Dipsacales > Adoxaceae > Sambucus > Sambucus nigra. The sequence goes on from OX422210.1 coordinate 547,949,427, forward strand.
TCCAAGGAACCATACTACAACGAGGAACACTGTTTCCCCGAGGAACTCATACTCTCCGAGGAACTCTTGAGCACCGAGAAGCTTAGGCGGTCCGAGTTGCACCTAGACCAAAGCATTAATAGCAGGATAACCAACAGTTTGACTATTCATTAAATGCTTATCATTCAGACGCATACGCATAAGGGGCATTGAATGTATTACCTTTTCATATGTACATCATTTAATGTATTACCCTTTCACATTACAGCCTCAGGGCTATAAATACATTGTACAATCCTCATTGTAAGTGGGACCGGAATTTCTTAAGATAACTTGTAATCGAGAATTCATATACAATCAGCAATAACATAACAGTGGACGTAGGCCATTCTTATAAGGATCAACCACTTTAAAAATTCTATGCCTCATTTATTTATCTGTGATTGAATAATTAGATATGATCTAATTCTTTACATCAACAGATTGGCGCTGTCTATGGGAAACGACTGGTAATATCGTTTTCCATCAAAAACAATCCATCACAAATGGCTGATATTCCAGAATCAATCAATCGAAACGCTGGAAGCCCTCCAAATCCATTTGCTCCGCCAAATATTCAAGATCTGGCTAGAATAATTACAAATCTGGCTCAGGGCCAGACCGTCATGCAAGAAACTATGCGCCAACTCATATAAACCCTCCATGGCGGTGCACCAACCCATTCAAGACCACGAAGTATTCAAAGAAATACCCGTGCATCTTCTTCACGTACTAGGCGTACCAATTCATATCACAATGAGGAGTCTGAAGATTTTTCTTATCAACCTGGATGAACTTCGTGTGACACCCCGCCTACTTAATCCCGGGTGATCAGTCCTAAATCAAGTTAGAAAAGGTTTCTCAGTTGGTCCATTCTTAGCATCACTGTCGTCTTTTTAATTACTAACCACCTAAGTGAGAAAAGTAGACTGGTGCCAATTTTTTTATCTTTCAATTAATTAAATAAAACTCATGCAGAACATAAATAATACACAATCATAGTCAACTAAAATAACCATCCACAATTAAAATACTTAACCGAATAAACCATCGGTCCAAATATCCAATACCAGTAAAGATAAGAAGAAAATCTCAACAAGTCTAATACTGATAAATGAACTGTGAGCGACAAGCTCAGATAACTACTAGAGAGTCTCTACACGAATGAAAGAAGGAGGTGTCTATCAAAAACCCCACAACATCCACATGTGCTGCAGCCAAGGATACCTGGAATAGAGTCAAGCCTGGCGTCCCTGTGGCTGGACACCTAAAACGTTTTTAAAATTTTTATAGCAAGGGTTAGTACCCAAAAACATTTGAAAACATTTAACAAATGATTAACTTGCAGTAATAAATAAATATGCATGTTCTTCATATTTTAGTTAGTGCCGCACTCTCTTGAGGACTTCCTCACCCCTCCTCTAATGTGCACTACTAACGCTTCCATTTAATTTACTAGGTCCTACGCTCCTGACCCAATACTTATTTTAACCCTTGAAATTTACCTACTCTAACCGAGTATGCCTTAATTCATGATTTTTAAGTTATTATAAACGTCAAACTTAATTAAATCATTACCCTTTTTAATTTCATAACATTCACACCTGTTATGCACATAATACATTTCTCACTATGTATTAATTATTCCATATATAATTATTTATCTAATTATATATTTAATCATGTTACAGTATTCACGAACATACTGAAATAACATTTAATACAAACTTTCGACCGAGTAAAAATACTCACAAAAATATAAATTTTCCCAAGTGCTATCCCACTAGGTGTATTCACATAACCTAGTTATTCGAGTTAGATTCGCTCACTAACTTAGTTTAACATACGAATTTGGAGGCGGTCATATTCCTTCCCTGAAAGTGAGATGCCCCTCACCCATATAACGAACGCTATGACCTGGGATTGTACTCGCCCTACTCCTCAAGCTAGGGGATTCATCCACTACGTGCAACCTCCCCCTATAGCACTAGAGTATATACTAATAATATCCAATCACTGATATTAATGCACACACACTATATATATATATACTGTCACACCCCGTACATATATATAAATGTAAAATGTCTCGTCTACACTATGTACACAATCCGTAACATAAGCCTAGTTAATTTATTAAGAGTTTATGGTCCAACTCTAATCATTAATTAATTCACACATTAATTAATTAAGTCACCTTTGGTGTTGCCCCCACCATGAAATTGGATTTACTCTCGTAGTCCTAATCAACCTCACCCGAGTCTAAATCCCCGACTCTCAAATTATTTAGCCTTTACCTAAATAAGATTGATCACTCGGTATTCCTCAACCGTTATTCTCGGACTTGTTCACTACATCTATATTTAATTCTTCCGAACACCTTCCCAAAAATTCAACCTTAGTGTGTCACACCTAATTTCTCCAAAACCCAACAATTTTAAATTATGATGTCACACTAAGTCGTCTCCAAATTCTAATTAATTTTATTCACCATTAATTAGATTTAAAACCCATGTATAAATTTCTCACCAAATTAATTCATGGAAAAAGATTAAATTAAATTTTCTTTATATAAAATAAAGCTGGGCGAACTGTCAAAATCTGCCGACCTTCGATCGATCGACCCCAGACCTTCGATCGATCGATCGAGCAGGTCTTCGTCTTCTTCGCGAAGACAGATTCAGCCATGGACGATTTTTCCCAAACCCTAGTTTTCTCTACCAGCAACCTTAAGCCCTCTTAACATTAATACATGTTAGAAACCTTATTAGGGACCTCCAGAATGTCCACCAACATCATTAATTCGTCCATTAACTACAATTTCTGAATTTGGGGAAATATCCATCTTTAATTCCTTACCCATTTACATCCCAAATCCCTTCACCAAATTCGTTTCTAATTATCCAGATATCATCCTACCAGATATGTATCAATTTATAATATCAGATTTCTACAAGAATCCTCATTCAAATTCGTAAATCAGATTATTATTTTTAAAACCTCATGTTTATGCCATGAACACCCAACACGAATTTTGATCAAACACATCACATGAATATGAATTTCAAAACAGATTCAATACTATTGCAAGTTATCCACTTGCCTTAGGTTTCGTAGTATCTGATTCGGAGATGAATTTCCAAGGTTGAAGATGATCCTTGTTGGCTCTCTAGTGATCCCAAAACTGCCTTTAACTGCTATTAGGGTTCCTTAATACACTTAGCCTTTTCTAAAACCCTATCAGCCATTTTATTATTCCTCCCAATTCCTTAATTTACCTAATCCCGTTTTTTGCCTAATGGGCCAAGCCCAAGTGACCCAAATGCCCCCGTGTGGGCCCGGCTATGTCTAAAAACGCCCCGTGACCCGTTTACTACCCCGGGTACACTTTTCTGACTATCTCGGCCCATCCGGACTCAACCGTACACTCATAATTGGCATTCGAATTAATTTATAAAATATTTATCCCCTCACCCCTTTAGTCTATTCCGACTCCCGGTTGAGATAAGTGCATACCCTGTCATTAATACTCGAAATGACTTAAATAAATAATTGCTATTCACTTAGTAAATAACTTCCCGTAAATATTAACCATTTACTCCTCGATTAATATTTAAATAAAATTTCTCTAATTAATTCAATTAAATTACGACTCACAAGTAATTTTTCAATTCCCGAATTAATTAAATATTTAATGCATGAAAAATACGGGGTGTTACATACTCCCCCCCTTACAAAGGAATTTCGTCCCCGAAATTAGGTCATACCTGTGATGAAAAGCTCTAGATATTGCTCCCGCATATCCTCCTCCCGTTCCCAGGTAGACTCGTCAATGTTGTGATGACCCCACTGTACTCTAACTAGTGGAACAACCTTGGATCGTAATTTCCGCTCGCTACGGTCTAGGATAGCCACCGGCCTCTCCTCATATGAGATGTCTGGCTGTAAATCAATTTCTTCGAGTGGAATGTGTCAGAAGGCCCTCTCACTCCTGCGATATTTCTTCAGCGATGCTACATGGAACATGTCGTGTATCCGCTGAAGATGCTCCGGTAATCCCAGCCTGTAGGCTATAGGCCCCACCCTCTCGATAATAGGGAAAGGTCCCACGTACCTCGGTGCTAGCTTACCCTTCTTGCCGAACCTCATCACCCCTTTCATGGGGGACACCCTGACCAATACCTGATCCCCAACCTCTAACTCCACGTGTCTCCGTGAAGCATCAGCGTAACTTTTCTGCCTATCCTGAGCTATCCGAATCCTCTCTCGAATCAGCTCTATCTTGGAAGATGTCTCCTTAACAATCTTCGGCCCCAACAGTTTGTTGTCCCCCACCTCTAACCAACAAGCGGGTGAACAACAAGGTCTCCCGTATAATGCCTCGAATGGTGCCATGCCGATCGTGAATTGGTAAGAGTTATTATACGCAAACTCTACCAGAGGAAGATATTTCTCCCAACCTCCCCCAAAGTTTAGTATACACATTATGAGCATATCTTCCAACATCTGATTGACTCTCTTGGTCTGCCCGTCAGTCTGTGGATGATAGGTTGTACTCAAACGTAAATCTGTGCTCATGGCCTCCTGAAAACTCTGCCAAAAATGGGCCACAAAGATCTTGTCCCTATCCGACACAATATTAATCGGTACCCCGTGCAGTTTAACAATCTCCGCTATGAATAGTTGTGCATAACGCATCGTCTCAAAGTCTGTACGAACCGGTAGGAAGTGGGCCACTTTGGTCAACCGATCCACAATAACCCATATGGAATCGTGACCCTTCTGTGATGTCGGTAACCCTGTGATGAAGTCAATAGAGATGCTCTCCCACTTCCACACAGGAATTTCAAGTGGCTATATCATCCCTGATGGTCTCCGATGGTCAACTTTCACAAGCTGACACGTGGCACATTTCGAAACAAACTCTGCTATGTCCCGTTTCATCCCTGCCCACCAATACTGCCTCCTCATATCTTGATACATCTTATACCCACCGGGATGTACCGCGAATCTCGACCCATGAGACTCCGTCATAACAGCGTGCCTCAATTCCGCATCCTCTGGTACAATCAACCTTCCATTATGGCGTAAGCCTCCCTCCGAGCTGATCGAGTAGCCCTCTGCTCCCTCAGCTAGCAACTGGCTCACCCTATCCCTGCAGGTCTGATCCTCTGCCTGAGCCCTCACAACCCGCATAATGATCTCGGGTGAGATAGATAATGCTGACATGCAATCCCTGGCTACATCATCCTCGTATCGAAGTTCTCTCCACTTCGCTTTCCAAACTTCTGATATTTCCCCAGTCGGTCTCCGACTCAATGCATCTGCCACCACATTAGCCTTTCCAGGATGATATTGAATATCAAACTGATAGTCTTTCACGAATTCTAGCCATCGCCTCTGTCTCATATTCAAATCCTTCTGAGTGAAGAGATACTGAAGTGATTTGTGATCCGTGAATAACGTGAACTGCTCCCCCAGGAGATAATGTCTCCATATCCTCAAAGAAAAAACGACTACTGCTAACTCCAGGTCGTGAGTGGGGTAATTCCTCTCATGGGGCTTTAGCTTCCTGGACGCATAAGCTATAGCCATTTCCTCCTGCTGAAGCATACCCCCAAGTCCCTGTAAGGATGCGTCAGTGTAAACCCGATACTCTAATCCTCCTTTCGGCAATGCAAGCACGGGTGCAGATGTCAACTTGTCCTTTAACTCATCGAAGGCTAATTGACAGTGATCATTCCAAGTGAAAGGTACCCCTTTCCGGGTAAGATTCGTCAAAGGGCTGCAATCTTTGAGAATCCTTTGATGAACCGTCTGTAATAACCGGCCAACCCCAGAAAACTGCGTACTTCTGTCGGTGTCGTGGGCTGTCCCCACTCCCTCACCGCCGATACTTTACTTGGATCCACCGCAATACCCCGGTCTGACACCACGTGGCCAAGGAACTGGACCTCCCATAGCCAAAATCCACACTTACCAAATTTGGCATAGAGTTGGTGATCCCGTAATGTCTGTAACACTATATGTAGGTGCTCTGCGTGCTCCTCCTCGGTACGCGAGTAGATCAGGATGTCATCAATGAACACGATAACAAACTGATCGAGAAACTCCTTGAATACTCTGTTCATGAGGTCCATGAACACTGCTGGTGCATTGGTGAGTCCGAATGGCATCATCCTGAACTCGTAAGATCCATACCACGACAGGAAAGCGGTCTTCAGAACATCTTCCTCTCGGATACGTAGTTGATGATATCCTGACCTTAAGTCGACCTTAGAGAAATAAGACACCCCTCTCAACTGGTCAAATAGGTCGTCAATCCTAGGCAACGAATACTTATTCCGTATCGTGGCCTTATTCAGCTCTCTATAGTTCACGCATAACCATAGTGAGCCATCTCGCTTTTTCACAAATAACACCGGTGCACCCCACGGCGATGTACTCCGTCGTATGAAACCCTGACCCAGAAGCTGCTGAATCTGCTCCCTCAGCTCACGCATCTCTGAAGGGGGCCATACGGTATGGGGCCCGAGCAATTGGCCTCGTCCCCGGTGCTAAATCAATCACAAATTCGATTTCCCTGCTAGGTGGCAACCCTGGTATCTCCTGAAACACATCCTCAAAGTCTCTCACCACTGGGATTGAATCCAACGGAATAGCCACCTCCTGTGAGGTTTCCTCCTCAATGTAATACAAGTGTGTGCGTGACCCTCCCTCGGGTATGTGACACCCCGACTAATTAAATATCGGGTAGCTACTCCTTTATTAAATTAATACAAAATGCCAAGTTGGTTCAGTTAATAGTATCACTGTCGAAAACATTTTAATGATTACTAACCACCTAGTATTTAAAAAGTAAGTTGTCAAATTTTAAATTAAATCTGATTAACATGCAATAAAAGAATTATGAAAGATAACATAACCATTCACCATAAGAAGCAATATCATAACCAACAAATAATAATAAGTCTGGAGGAAATACTCCTCACAACAATCCCACAACTGAAATCCAAAGAACAGTGTACCCTCAATTAATTACATGCCAAAATCTGAATAACTGAAATATGAAATGTCTCAAAATAGAAATGGGCGACATGCCCTACAAATGATGAAACAATATAAAGTCAAGACTAGAAAAGGAGGCGTCTACTATCAAGGCCCTGTAACTTCCACAACAGCTACAACTCGTCACCTGAATGGAAATACTATGCATGGTGTCCTTGTGGATGGGCACCTAAAAGGTTTTTACAAAAAAATAGATTTGAAAGAAAACGGGTCAGAGCCCGAAAGTGGAGAGTATTTTAAAAATAGCAAGTGCTTTAATAACATTAAAACAATGAATGCAAAATACATGTTAGGACGTGCACTCACATGAGCTCCTCACCTCTCAACTAATGTGCACTCCTAACGCATCCATAGCCCGTACTAGTTATGCTACTAACTAACTAGTCTAATACAAAACATGGCTTCACTTTATAGGTTTAAGGGTTTATTCATGTCATTAAAGTATACCATGTATGTGCCTTAATTCCCTAATAACAACCTTTTATTATGAGGAGTTCTCATTTTAATCTCTATTAAAATATCAAAAGTATACACATCGTTACTTTACTAAGTATTTCATTAAACATTAGTTGTATATTATTCACATCATAAATATACATTATAGGCACCCCTAGTCTAGGCTACGGTGCACATACTCTGCTATCTCATCCCGCTACATCACGTACATAAGGATTACAAATTCCGAGTCTCTCAGGAATGGTTAGAATAAGCATAACACACAAAAGTGGAGGCGAACATAATTCAACATATCCATGGGTCACGTACATACCTACGCTCCATAGTCAGCTGACTTATTAACTCACAAATAAGTCATTCTAATATTATGTTCTTAAGGTACCAATCTAAATCCCCCCGTAGGCACACAACGATTAGTTGGCCCAACACGAACGACGACCTCCGTGATAGCAAGTATGGTAGGTATGTCATACACATAAGTCATATACTAAGCATTCACACGTCTGAGATATCTTAATATTAATAAAGGTATATTCTACATCCCTATACCATTATTCCAATTTGATGCATTTTAAGTCTTCCGATAATATATAATGTAGACTGTCGACACATCTCACATCCTAGTTTCTTATACTTAAAACCTATCTCAAAGAGGTTACTAAGTCTCCTATTATTTCCACATTTAATTTCATTATTCTTAAGGTCATTATTTTTGCCACAAACCTCATTTCATCAAATCATTCGAATTTACTCTTTTAACCCTAATGTTATCTCACTCGTCGAGCTTTATTGGATTTTTGACAACTATCCCAAATTAAATTCTAATTAAGGTCCGATTTCACAACCATACCTACTGGTCTTCCTTAAGTCTAAGAATACTCACAAAGTCCCCATCAATAATTTTCTAGGGTTAACATCCTTAAAATTTTAAAAGGGAAGATTTTACTCATTCTGGGAAGGTCGATCGATTGACCTTGAACATCGATCGATCGATGGTGGTCGATCGATCGACTGATGAATGTCGATCGATCGATTGCACCAGTTAAGTTACGGACTGCTTCGTTTTGCAGTCCTCAAATCGTCCCAAAAATCCATTACAATGCATGAAACTTCATTCTAACGTTATAATATCATCAAATAATCATCCTACAACATTGTTAACGTTCTAAAACTAATTAATCATCACCCAAAGGCCTTATTTAGATCAAAATATCATCAAGAACCCTAGTTTTCTATTTCTTTCAAAATCAACAATAATCCTCTTCTTAAATCCGTTTTTGAATTATCAAGGGCTATAGTATGAATTCATAATTCATCCAGAATATGTCTACATGCAAATACTAACATGGTTTATAGTTTTAATCCTCAAATTTCATGGGTTTTTATAAATCTCCCAATATAATGCGATTATATAAATTTCTAAGCATGGAAGAAACATTCGCTTGAAATTAACGTAATTAAACCACTTGCCTCGGATTGTTCTCTGAATTTGATGTTGGATGTTGGATGTTGCTCTCTTTTCCTCTACAATTTCTCCCAAGGTTGAAGGTTGAAGGTGATGGTTATGGTTTTTCTCTTTTGGGAAACTCTCCTAACTTCTCCTATAACTCCCGTAGCCCTCTAATTAGTTAAGTGCTGGTAATGGGTTAGTGGGTTCCTAAATACCCTATTTTTAATTCCCAAAATTCGTTGGTTATAAATCCCAAAAATCCAAAATTACCAAAATACCCTTTTAAGTTGCCGGTATGGCCCAAAAATGCCCCGGGACCCAAAATAAACCCCCGGCTAGTGTTTTCTGACTATTTCGACCCTTCCGGACTCGTTGGCGCACTCAAAATGACCATACGATTGATAAAAATAAAATTCACTTTTTAATTTAAATAATTACATTCCTGACGCGACTGTCACGCGCGTCCCAACAAAATTTCCCAAATTGCCGTATTTCAGTCTCGCGACAATTTTAATATTTTCAATATTCATATACTACCATATATGCACATTATGATCAAATACCAACTCACATCTCATTAGTATTTTATCCGGATTAATTCTCAATTAATTCACATTTAATTAATTAATCCCGTAAATAAATATCAATAAAAGTACGGGGTATTACAGGGTAGGGGCATTGCTATTAACAAAATCTCCTGCCCTGGAATGGAGAACATGATAGTCCTTTCGTAGCAATCCACCGTCGCCCGATAACCTGCCAACCAATCCATACCCAAGATAAAATTGTACCCCTCCATATCTAACACTAGTAGGTCCGCTGCTAAACTAAGTCTCCCGATCAAAATGTACACACCCCGAAAAATCGAGTGAATCGTAGCCCCGCTGCCAACTGGTGGCTCTACACACATCCGAAGACCTCCCGCGGTCTCTAGTAGTCCGGCCCGTTTAGCAAAATTTAATTTAATGAATGAATGTGATGCTCCTGTATCAAAGAGAATACTACCCTCATAACCATGAATGAGAAACATACCCTCAATTGCTGGCGGTGCTTGCTGCACCGAGGGATTAGGAACATCCCGGACGTTATACACATGTCCGTAGTGCATCTGCCCCTGCTGAGGTGGGGCGGGTGGGTTGGTGCTGCTGGTGGTAATTTCCCCCGTTGCCCTTGTTGGGCCTCCTGCTGTTGACTTCTGCCCCTCTGTGGGCATTCCCTCTTGAAATGTCCTGGCTGGCCACACACAAAATAGCATCTCTGACCATCCCCCTATCGTTGGCCCTGTTGGCCCTGACGCGGCTGGCCCGGGCCCTGCTGGCCTCCCCCATTGTTCCCTTAGCCCTGACGGCCCTGAGGAACCTGCTGCTGCTGATTCGGGCCCGACTGCCCCTGCCTGAACCCCTGTCCTCCCTGTCGAAAACCACCAGGCTTAAACTTCTTAGCCTGATTCCCTTGCTGACTACCTGCCTACTGCTGAGCACCACTTGTCTCACTACTAGTAACAGCCTTGCCCTGTTGGCTCGGCTCCCCTGTTCTCTTGCTCCCCTTCGTATGGAAGCGATGGTCCTGGAAGTGTACAAGTGCGGCATTAACGACGTCTGTATACGTTACTAACGCCAGATTCCCAATCAAGTGTTGCCTGATTCGCCAGGCTAAACCGTCCATAAACCTCGATTTCTTCCGCTCCTCATCGCTCACCTCATTTGGCACAAAATTTTCCAAACGGGTGAACTCTTCCTCGTAGTTTGCCACTGATCTATCACCCTGAACTAAATCACTGAATTTCTTCCTCATCTCAGTCTCTACTGCTGGTGGAAAGTATTTGCGGTCGAACCGCACCCAAAACTCTGCTATCGACATCAAGTCTCGCTCCCCGGCGGTGGTAATTGACTCCCACCACTGTAAGGCTGCCCCTGATAGACGAAAGGTAGCAAGCATCTGCTTCTATAACTCGGTACACTCTAGCATGCACAGATGGCGCTGAATGTTCTTCTTCCAGTCTCAAGTCTCTATCACATCTGTACTTCCCCGGAACTCAGGTGGGTGACCCTTCTGAAAGGTCTCCCTAACTCTCTGCCAAGATGGTGGCCCCACTGGAGCCTGAACTGCTGGTGCCACTGGAGGCGGTGCCTGGGGCTGTGGAAAGTGAGCTTCCATAGCTCTCATTACTGTTTCGACCACCTGGGCCACTATCACTGCCACCTGAGTAGTGGAAATCAACTCGGGTGGGGGTGGTGGTAGCGGTACCTGTGGCTCCTGATGAGCCTCCCTGATTTCATCCCTAGCCTCAGCCCTCTTCGCTCTCAGTCTCCTCGGTGGCATCTTAAATAGATTGAATTGTATAAGTACACAATTTACACACAAATATACACAACAGAAATACGATATCTCACAAGCGGAAAATGAATCAACACTCCTAATAATAGGGCTCTATAACAAACGAGTGCAACACTGAAACGTAGAAAGCCGCACAGATCCTAAGGACACTAGAACCTGATGCTCTGATACCATCTGTGACACCCCGCCTAATTAATCCCGGGTGATCAGTCCTAAATCAAGTTAGAAAAGGTTTCTCAGTTGGTCCATTCTTAGTATCACTGTCGTCTTTTTAATTACTAACCACCTAAGTGAGTAAAGTAGACTGGTGCTAATTTTTTTTATCTTTCAATTCATTAAATAAAACTCATGCGTAACATAAATAATACACAATCATAGTCAACTAAAATAACCATCCACAATTAAAATACTTAACCGAATAAACCATCGGTCCAAATATCCAATACCAGTAAAGATAAGAAGAAAATCTCAACAAGTCTAATACTGATAAATGAACTGTGAGCGACAAGCTCAGATAACTACTAGAGAGTCTCTACACGAATGAAAGAAGGAGGCGTCTATCAAAAACCCCGCAACATTCACATGTGCTGCAGCAAAGGATACCTGGAATAGAGTCAAGCCTGGCGTCCCTGTGGCTGGACACCTAAAAGGTTTTTAAAATTTTTATAGCAAGGGTTAGTACCCAAAAACATTTGAAAACATTTAACAAATGATTAACTTGCAGTAATAAATAAATATGCATGTTCTTCATATTTTAGTTAGTGCCGCACTCTCTTGAGGACTTCCTCACCCCTCCTCTAATGTGCACTACTAATGCTTCCATTTAATTTACTAGGTCCTACGCTCCTGACCCAATACTTATTTTAACCCTTGAAATTTACCTACTCTAACCGAGTATGCCTTAATTCATGATTTTTAAGTTATTATAAACGTCAAACTTAATTAAATCATTACCCTTTTTAATTTCATAACATTCACACCTATTATGAACATAATACATTTCTCACTATGTATTAATTATCCCATATATAATTATTTACCTAATTATATATTTAATCATGTTACAGTATTCACGAACATACTGAAATAACATTTAATACAAACTTTCGACCGAGTAAAAATACTCACAAAAATATAAATTTTCCCAAGTGCTATCCCACTATGTGTATTCACATAACCTAGTTGTTCGAGTTAGATTCGCTCACTAACTTAGTTTAACATACGAATTTGGAGGCGGTCATATTCCTTCCCTGAAAGTGAGATGCCCCTCACCCATATAATGGACGCTATGACCTGGGATTGTACTCGCCCTACTCCTCAAGCTAGGGGATTCATCCACTACGCGTAACCTCCCCCTATAGCACTAGAGTATATACTAATAATATCCAATCACTGATATTAATGCACACACACTATATATATATATACTGTCACACCCCGTACATATATATAAATATAAAATGTCCTGGCTACACTATGTACACAATCCGTAACATAAGCCTAGTTAATTTATTAAGAGTTTATGGTCCAACTCTAATCATTAATTAATTCACTCATTAATTAATTAAGTCACCTTTGGTGTCGCCCCCACCATGAAATTGGACTTACTCTCGTAGTCCTAATCAACCTCACCCGAGTCTAAATCCCCGACTCTCAAATTATTTAGCCTTTACCTAAATAAGATTGATCACTCGGTATTCCTCAACCGTTATTCCCGGACTTGTTCACTACATCTATATTTAATTCTTCCAAACACCTTCCCAAAAATTCAACCTTAGTGTGTCACACCTAATTTCTCCAAAACCAAACAATTTTAAATTATGATGTCACACTAAGTCGTCTCCAAATTCTAATTAATTTTATTCACCATTAATTAGATTTAAAACCCATGTATAAATTTCTCACCAAATTAATTCATGGAAAAAGATTAAATTAAATTTTCTTTATATAAAATAAAACTGGGCAAACTGTCAAAATCTGTCGACCTTCAATCGATCGACCCCATACCTTCGATCGATCGATCGAGCAGGTCTTCGTCTTCTTCGCGAAGACAGATTCAGCCATGGACGATTTTTCCCAAACCCTAGTTTTCTCTACCAGCAACCTTAAGCCCTCTTAACATTAATACATGTTAGAAACCTTATTAGGGACCTCCAGAATGTCCACCAACATCATTAATTCGTCCATTAACTACAATTTCTGAATTTGGGGAAATATCCATCTTTAATTCCTTACCCATTTACATACCAAATCCCTTCACCAAATTCGTTTCTAATTATCCTGATATCATCCTACCAGATATGTATCAATTTATAATATCAGATTTCTACAAGAATCCTCATTCAAATTCGTAAATCAGATTATTATTTTCAAAACCTCATGTTTATGCCATGAACACCCAAAACGAATTTCGATCAAACACATCACATGAATATGAATTTCAAAACAGATTCAATACTATTGCAAGTTATCCACTTGCCTTAGGTTTCGTAGTGTTTGATTCGGAGATGAATTTCCAAGGTTGAAGACGATCCTTGTTGGCTCTCTAGTGATCCCAAAACTGCCTTTAACTGCTATTAGGATTCCTTAATACACTTAGCCTTTTCTAAAACCCTATCAGCCATTTTATTATTCCTCCCAATTCCTTAATTTACCTAATCCCATTTTTTGCCTAATGGGCCAAGCCCAAGTGACCCAAATGCCCCCATGTGGGCCCGGCTATGTCTAAAAATGCCCCGTGACCCGTTTACTACCCCCCGGGTACACTTTTTCGACTATCTCGGCCCATCCGGACTCAACCGTACACTCAGAATTGGCATCCGAATTAATTTATAAAATATTTATCCCCTCACCCCTTTAGTCTATACCGACTCCCGGTTGAGATAAGTGCATACCCTGTCATTAATACTCGAAATGACTTAAATAAATAATTACTATTCACTTAGTAAATAACTTCCCGTAAATATTAACCATTTACTCCTCGATTAATATTTAAATAAAATTTCTCTAATTAATTCAATTAAATTACGACTCACAAGTAATTTTTCAATTCCCGAATTAATTAAATATTTAATGCATGAAAAATGCGGGGTGTTACACTTCGTAAGTGCGAGCCACAGATACTGAACAACGTATCACTCTCTCCCCAGAAAGGGCCAGTACGCTAGAAAGATTAAGCAGCGTATCTCCTTTCGATTGATTAGGTCCTAGGAGGAGCAAAAGTCCTCCTAGAGCCCCATCGAGGAGTTTTCGACGACCATCAGACTTAAGGGAAGGATCTGCCCAGTCGCGACCAGTTGCTCGTCAAGATAGATCGCAGGAAGCCACCTCAACGCGATCAGTTGCTCGAACCAATAGGCCCGAGGAAGGAAATGATGCATGGAAAGGCTCTATTCAAAGGCTGGAGGATAGATTGGGGAAAATGGTTAAATCTAAGAACCCCCTACAACGAACTTTTGTTCGTGGAACACCTTTTGTCCAGTTCATTGTAGCTTTTCTAACACCATCAAAGTTCAAAGCAGCTGTTGTGACCCCCAAATATGATGGAAAGACTGACCCTGTCCTTCATATAAAACAATACCAGGCTGCAGCCGACATCTATGCTGTTCCAGATGAGATGAGATGCAGAGCATTCTCGGGAACTCTTACCGGATCTGCTCAAATATGGTATAATAATCTTCCTCGGGGTAAGATTTCAACCTTTATTCAACTGGCCGAGTTATTCATTGGGAATTTCTATTTTGGGGCAAAGCCAGTTAAACGAGTTGCACATCTGTTAAGTGTTAGACAAAAGGCTGGTGAGAGTACCAGAGATTATATAACTCGTTTTAATAACGAGAAACTTGAAGTCATTGATTATGAGGAGAAGACAACGATTACTGCTTTGATGAGTGGACTACTGCCCAACAAGTTGTACTACACTTTGGCCAAAGATCCACCGAGAACCATGTCGGACTTGATGGGAAAAGCATCCAAGATTATGAATACCGAGGAGGCTATGGCTGCGAAAAAGAACATGGATGCCAAAGAAACCAAGGTGGAAGGCGATAAAGCTAAGAAGAAAGAGCATAAGAACAATGGTAATGACAAACATTCAAATAACAGGTCGGTATGGGATGTGATGAAGAAATATGATAATTATACTCCTTTGAAGAAGGATATCAACCATGTTCTGGAGGAAATCAAGAACAACGAGGAACTAAACTGGCCAGAGAAAATGAAGGAAGATCCTGACAAAAGGAATAAGGCGAAGTATTGCGAGTTTCATAAAGATCATGGCCATATGACCAAAAATTGCATAGCTCTTCAGAATGAGATTGAAACACTCATCAGACGAGGAAAGCTATCAAAATATGTTGATCATGGAAACGAAAGAAGAAACAACGACCGAGCAAGAGAGAGGTCTAGATCTCCTCGTCGACCAGAGGAGAACAAGAAAAGAAACCATGAAGTTGATCCCGAAGACGACCCCGATCTTCCCAAGAGACCAAGACAACCAGAACGAGAGGTATTTTCAATACGCTTTGGGTCATTTAACTGTAATGTTATAATAGGTGGAGATGCAGGAGGAGGAGACCTTACTGTCGAGAGAAAATCTTACCTCTGTGAGGCTCAAGCTTGCTCGTACATTCAACGAATAAATCTCGCTGGGTTCTCAAAGAATGACCTTGCGGGTGTTCTATATCCTCATGATGACCCATTGGTGATCAAGATGAGAATGAAGGAGGTAATGATTTCAAGACTACTGGTCGACAATGGTAGCTCGGCAGACATCATGTTCTACTCGTGCTTCGATAGTTTAAATATAAAGCTATCCCAATTGGATCCTTATCATAGACCCCTCATCGGTTTTGCTGGCGAGAAAGTATTTCCACTTGGGACGATCAAGTTGGATATATTCATTGGTACGTGGCCTACTTGTCGAATAGAAAGAATATGCTTCTTCGTGATGGATAAGAATGTTCAATCATCATACAATATCATCATGGGAAGAGTAGGATTGAAGAAGTTCGAGGCTGTACCATCTACGGTGCATCAGTGCCTGAAATTTCCAACAAATTTTGGAGTAGGAGTTGTTAAAGGTGATCAGAAAGTAGCTCGGGAATGCTATTATTCATCCGCCGAGCAAGAAGAACTGGAGGAATCAAGGAAAAATACTACTACTTATCAAGTGGAAGAAGGGGCAGAAATTGAAACATTGGAACCTAGAGATGAGTCGCAACTCGTGAAGGGTCGAGTGGTGGAAGCTACTGAAAACATCATTCTGGACGACGAGCACCCTGAACGAACTACTCAAATAGGTTCGTCGTTGGAAACCTCACTAAAACAGGAATTGATAACTTTCCTTAGAAGCAGAAAGCAAACTTTTGCGTGGAGTCATGAAGATATGCCAGGAATAGATCCAAATTTCTTATGTCACGAACTTAATGTGAATAAGGAGATCAAGCCAGTAAAGCAGAGAAGAAGAGTGTTCAGCCCCGAGAAGAATCAAGCTATACATGAGGAAGTTGAGAAGCTCCAGAAAGCTTGCTTCATTGAAGATGTTAAATATCCAGACTGGTTAGCCAATGTGGTGATGGTAAAGAAGAAGAACAACAAATGGAGAATGTGTGTATACTTCACCGACCTCAACAAAGCATGCCCAAAGGATCACTTTCCACTACCCCGAATTGATTAACTAGTCGATGCTACCTCGGGACACGAGCTGCTAAGCTTCATGGATGCTTATTCTGGCTACAATCAGATTAAAATGAAACCTGAAGACAGGGAGAGTACTTCTTTCATTACCCCTAGAGGAACTTATTGTTATAATGTTATGCCTTTTGGTTTGAAAAATGCAGGTGCAACATATCATAGGCTGATGAACAAAGTCTTTGCTGAACAAATCAGTTGCAATATGGAAGTCTATGTTGACAATATGCTGACGAAGAGCAGTTGACTTAAGTCAGACTTTTGATCAACTAGATAAATACCAAATGAAGCTGAACCCAACGAAGTGCATATTTGTAGTACGAGAAGGCATGTTTCTCGGATACATTGTCAACCAACGAGGCATTCAGGAAAATCCTGAAAAGATCAAAGCTCTATTAGGGCTGCGATCTCCAATGACGAAGAAAGAGGTGCAGAGTCTTACAGGACGAGTAGCAGCACTCAACAGATTTGTATCGCGAGCAACTGATTGATGTCTCCCATTCTTCAAGAAACTTCGAAAGACTTTTGAGTGGAATGATGAATGTGAGAATTATTTTCAAGACTTGAAGAAATACTTGGGAGCACCTCCACTGTTATCCAGGCCAGTGATGGGAGAAAAATTGTACTTGTACCTAGCAGTATCGGAGAATGAAGTTAGCTCGGCGTTGATAAGAGTGGAGAATGGAGTACAAAAACCAATCTATTACACAAGTAAGGCCTTCCGAGGAGCAGAGATCAGATATCCAAGGCTGGAAAAGTTAGCACTGGCGCTAATTGAGGCGAGTAGGAGAATGAGGCCATACTTCCAGGCCCATACTATAGTCGTATATACTGACATGCCATTGAGACAAGCCCTTCATAAACCAAAAAAATCAGGGATATTGATGTACTGGGCAATAGAGCTCGGTGAATACGATATAGTCTATGAACCCAGATCATCGCTTAAAGGGCAAGCTGTTGCGGATTTTATAGCAGAGCTCCCATATCCTGATACCCCCAAGGAGCAAAAGTTACTCGTTGATCAACCTGTGGATGTTACAGTATCAACAAACACAAGCTCAGACTAACTCCGGTTGGTAAAAGGGCAAGTGGATGTTACAGGATCATCAAATTCGAGCTCAGACCAACTCCGGTTGGTAAAAGGGCAAGAAAAGATGATCGACGAAGAGCGAGAAATATCAGGGGAAGATGAAAGGAAGAAACAAATATTTTGCCCAGGAACTCTGTTAGATCAGAAGTTTGAAGACGAGTTACTTATATGGAGGTTATATGTAGATGTCTCATCTTACACAATAGGCAGTGGGGCAGGGATAGTTTTGAGCACTCTGGACGAGGTCGACATGGAGTACGCCCTACGTTTCCAATTTAAAGCTTTCAATAATGAAGCTGAGTATGAGGCCATGATTGCAGGTCTTAATTTGGCGAAAATTATGGAGGCGAAGCAAATTATTGTCTTCAGTGATTCTCAATTAATTGTAAATCAAATGTTGGGAATATATGCAGCCAAAGGCAAATTAATGATCAAATACCATGCAAAGGTGATGGAGTTGGTATCAGAATTTGCTACAATTCAGCTGGTCAGAATACCAAGAATGGAGAATGCAAGAGCAGATGCCTTAGCTCGATTAGCATCAGCTACTCATACCGAGCTACGAAGAACAATCCCAATTGAAGTTTTAGCTGGTCGGAGTTAAGATGAAGATTTGGCAATGAACTTTATCACCCTTGATTTAGGACCATCTTGGATGGATCCCATCAGGGCATATATTGAGGAGGGAGAATTACCAATTGATAAGCTCGCAGCCAAGAAATTGAAGTTTAAAGCTGCTCGGTATGTATTAACTAACGGTATTTTATATAGACGAGGAATTATGGCAGGTTTTCAAAGATGTGTACATCCCTCCGAGGTGAAAGAATTGATTGAAGAGATCCATGAAGGGTCCTGTGGAGCCCATGTAGCAGGTCGGACGCTTTTGCAAAGGATGATGACGCAGGGATACTACTGGCCGACGATGAGGGCTGATTGTGTAGCCTATGCCAAGAAATGTGACAAGTGCCAGCGCTTTTCCTCCGTCCGAAGAACTCCACAAGCATTGTTGACACCCATCACTTCCCCTTGGCCATTTGCCATGTGGGGAATAGATTTAGTTGGACCACTGCCAACGACTAGAGGAAGGTTCAAATACCTCGTCATCGCAGTGGATTATTTTACTAAATGGGTGGAAGCTGAGCCTCTCATCGATATGACGCACGAGAAGGTGTACCAATTTATTTAGAAGAATATCATTTATCGATATGGTCTTCCTCATGCTTTCATCACAAACCATGGAACACAATTTGATAACGAGGAGTTCGCTGCCTATTGCCATCAGTCAAACATTTTGAAGGTCCACTCAGCACCAGGCCATCCTCAAAGCAATGGACAGACTGAAGTGACAAACAGAATGCTGCTAAATGGATTGAAGAAAAGATTGAATGATGCGAAAGCAAACTGGATCAACGAGCTACAATCAGTACTATGGTCTTACCGAACTACTCCCCGAGTAGCAACTGGAGAATCACCATATATGTTGGCGTTTGGAAGTGAAGTTGTTATACCTGCCGAGTTGGGCCTCCCAACACACATGGTACTAAATTTTAACTCCCATGTCAGCGACTTAATGAGAAGATTGGATTTAAACATGCTCGAGGAAGTTAGAAAAGAAGAAGCCATTAGAAATACTGCTTACTAGCAGCGAACAACTTTGTTCTACAACAAGAGAGTGAAGAAGTGCGACCTGAAAGAAGGAGACTATGTGCTGAAGAAAGTAATTCAAAAGCACAATAAGCTGGAGGCAAACTGGCATGGACCATACCGAGTTACAGAAGTTGTTCGACCAGGAACTTACCGAATAGCAACTCTAGAAGGGGAGGAGTTTAAGAATGCATGGAACGCAGAGCACCTGCGCAAGTATTATCAGTGATGAATAAAATGAAGATATTCTGCCGAATTCTTTCTTTTTATTGAAAGTTTTTCGGGGAATACTAGTGCTACACACTACTCGGCAAAGCTCAGGCTACTCAAATTTTTTCTCGAAAATGCCAACTAAGGTTGGTCGAGAAACCAATATTCCTCCGGGAAGTAAAGCTACCAATATTCCTCCGGGAAGTAAAGCTACCAATATTCCTCCGGAAAGTAAAGCTACCAATATTCCTCCGGGAAGTAAAACTACATGTATTCCTCCGGGAAGTAAAATTTGTATTCCTAAGGGAAATAAAACTAAATGTTTCTCGAGAAATAAAGGTATTCCTAAAAATGCTAATGTATGTCGGTTAGGAAATAAATATATTCTCGAAAATAC
The DNA here is from genome assembly GCA_949130495.1 of Sambucus nigra. Taxonomy (NCBI): domain Eukaryota; kingdom Viridiplantae; phylum Streptophyta; class Magnoliopsida; order Dipsacales; family Adoxaceae; genus Sambucus; species Sambucus nigra. The sequence continues at coordinate 547,969,788 of OX422210.1, forward strand.
CAACTTGAGTTGGTCGGGAGGTAAAATTATTTCAAAAAGACTAACTATGGCTGGTCGGGGATAAAAACCCACTAACTGTAGTTGGTCGACAAGGAAAATTTAAAGTGATCGAGCAATATTTTTGATACTCATAACTTTTTAATTATTACTAAGTTGGTCGAGAAACAAAATATTATTTTTACCAAATGACTACCACAAATTCCAGCTATTCGACAATAAGTTGATCGACAAACTACACAATATTGTTATCTTTTTATCAGATACACATGCACAAATGTAAAGTATTTTATAAGACAATAGCAAATAGAAATGAAAGTCTTTCATTAAATCCAAAACAAATTACATTGATAATGAAATGAAAGTTACATTGATATTGAAATGTATACTAACTATTACATAAAAATTCCTACTCTACTGGTCTTTTCCCTTCTGCTTTTGACACAGGTTCCTCGCCAGCAGACGGATCATTTAAAGCCAGGGAGAATTTATGAAGTTGAGATCCTTTAACATCCTGATATTCATCACGGATGGTCGATCTAGAAGGTGCTCGGGGCGAGATACTTCAACACTTGAATGGAGATTGTAGTCGCCGAGATACTTGGAAATTAAGCATAGAGGAATGGCCCGAGCAGGGATCCAACTCATATCAAGTTTGAATGGTGGCACGGGTAGGTCGAGCAGCCCAGGATCATGATAGTCCCACAGGTAATGACCCTGTTCGAGTTACAGCACACCTAAGGCATTCAACCAGCCTTGCTTGTAGCCCTCATTATTGTCATTCTGGATACGATCGTCCAAGTAATAGAGAGCTTCGTTGTATCCAGCCATCCAGAACTCCCTGGGCTGTTTGTGGAATTGATATGTTAGTCTTTCCAGCTGCTCGCGGAGGTTTTTGATGAAGATCCCTTTATTCTCCAAGGAAGATTTCTGCGTGGAAAGATACTCTTCCAGGTCCCTTATCTTCTTTGACATTTCAGCCAACGCCTGGTTCTCTAAGGCAGATTAAGTCCTCTTTTCCTCGACAGGAATCTGAGGAGCTCTTGCTCGTCCCCGAGGAGCTCTTGCTCGACCACGAGAAGATGTAGATGGGCCAGACCTCTTCAAGGTTTCCAACTCGTCCCTCAAGTTGGCGTTCTCGACCTCTAAGAACGAGAATCCCTCATCAGTCACTGGGATCAAGGCATTTGAAGTGGAAGCTGCAGACTTCAACTGAGACAACTCTTTCTGCAGGTTGTTATTTTCTTGCTCTAATAGTTCAGCTATCTATCTGCACTCCTCGACTTCACCCCTCAGATTTCTCTCCCTCACCTCATAGCCAGCAAAGCGTTTCTCATACCCCTTGTCAGCATTGAGTTGCTGATACTTCTTCTCATACCCCTCATGCAGAAGGGAAGTGGATTCTTTATATTGTTGCTGAAGTTCTTCGAGGGTGCCTTGGAGATCCTCGATCATGTCGTAATAAGCCACATTATTGGCCACTGCTCGATCAAGTAGACACTTCAGATATTGGTATGCTTCAACTGCCTGTTCAGAAGCATATGGGCCGAGGATGTCGACGACTTGTGATGCACTCAGATTTGTGTGACCAGCCTTAAAATAATCATTGCATTGCCTCAGCAGCACAGTTTCATGAGCAGATAATAATTCCATCCTGGCCAGAAACTAGCGGAGGAAGAAAAGCAATAATTAATAAGAATCACGACAGAGTATGAAGAAGAGACAACAGTATGCAAGAACAAAAATTCAAGATTTATTATACAAGGTTCAGAGTTACATATTCATGGTTATATTTGACAAAAGAAAAATATAAAGAGAAACCTGAACAACTCTACACCTTTTCCTTGTCTCCCAAAACCTTCTCGGGAGGCTGGGACGAGGAAGTAGGTTGCTCGGAGGGAATAGAAAGCTGCTCGGGGAGCGCCAACAGTTGCTCGGAAGAAGTAATGATTTGCTTAGGTTCCTCGGGAGCAGGCTGGATGGCTGGGGGATGATCTCCCATCACCATAGAAGACTCTTCGGAGGCAGCTTCGTCCTCTTCTTCTTCAGGAGTTGGAGGGGGACCAGGGATGTGTTGCTAAAAGAGTTCAGAATTTTCATCTACTTTCATCTCCTGTAGAGCACTAACCCATCCATCCCTAAAGTACTTGAGGCTGCCATATTCTACTTGAGACATCATGGCAGCCAACCCCTTGTTCCACCCTTTGTCCCAGCCAGCGCTGAAAGACTTCTTCACAGCCACTTTTCTCTTCAACTTCTCCGAAGAATGCTGCTTGGATAGAAGGTTTTCAGCAATCTTCAATTTATTTTCAACCTCCTCCTTCTGCCGATATACCTCCCGAAGTTGAGCCAACTCCTCTTCAGCAACCTTGAGCTTATTCTCAAGTTCTCCAGCTTTTTGGAGCTTCTCGTCGAGCTCTTTATTTCTCCCTTCCAAGTCCTTTATTCTTTTATCTAACTCCTTGGAGACCTCAACAACCTGAGCTTTTCCTGCTCGGTGGAGGTAAGTTTGTTCTCCCAAATTGCCTTGTCAGTAGCATATTTCTGGCGAGAATCTTCCAAAGACTTCGTCAGACCCGCCAGAGCTTCCTCCACACCAGATGAGGAGCTTGAAGTTTTAATTGCTTCATCTTTCTTCAGAATTATATTGAAGCAGCTCGTCAACTGTGAAAAGAAAATGAAAGCAAGTCAGAAACAGAAATAATAGGGGAAATATGAAAAGTTCAAAGTAAGAAGACTTACAGAAGCAAGGTGGCGAGCAGCCAATGAGGTAACCATGTCCCGAGAAAGGTTTTCCTCAGTACCTTGGACCTCGGGAATGATCCAAGACTTTACCGAGCTCATGGCAGAGCTCGGGGGAACAAAAGTTGGAACACCAGTTCCAGTAGCTGGGGGCTGATTGATGGTGTCAGCCAAATTGACCGAGGAGCTTTTCTTCAGCTTCTTCGGGGGAGTAGGAATAGATTCAACCAAGGAGGAACTCTTGGTCGGTGATATTACAATCATCTCTCCTGGAGCAGCAGACTTTCTCGGAGCCACTGGGGGCTTCTCGACAACCTTCACAACAGCAGCAGCCGAGGAAGGCGCATCATTTTTCTTTGTCCCCTCCCCTGGGACATCAACCTTACTTCTTTTTGCCTCTCCAGCACCAGAGGCAGGTTTCTCAAAAAGGGTGGGAGGTCTTCTCTTCTTCATCCTTTCACTTAAAGGAATGTGTGATTCAGGCGAGGAGCTGGTGAAAGCTGGTACTGGCTCTGCGTCGCTTATTACTGGACGAGCAGTAAAAGAGGTAGTGTAGCTCTTGTACTGCAGCAGATATGAGGCTGACCTAATGTGCTCGTCGGCAACACTCTGATGCAGACTCCAGATAAGTTTCAAATGTCTTATATTAACATCTGCTTCCTTTGGACACTTTCTTTTGCTATTAACTGCAAATAAATCAAAATTAATATATCAGTGGCACATTTTATCAAACACAAAAGAAGCATAATTTCAAAATAAAATAAAATAAAATAAAAACAACCTATCCCATTGCCATAGGGAGGGCATCTGGGACCCTGATACACTTCATCTCCTGATAAAGGAGCATGTTGCCAATTTTTTATGACAACCCCGTGCTCAAAATAATCCCTATTAGCATCCGGGAGATTGACTACTAAGGCCCTATTCAAAAATCTAGTTTTTAAATAAAAGGTGTTATCACCAACTGCCCATCTATAACAAAACATGATTTCTGGAATTCCTATGCAAGTTCCATGGATTTGATTTAACCTATAAACCCCATTAACTATTCTCCATGTATTTGGGGCTATTCTTGCAGGAACAACGTCAAAGTATTGACAAAATTTCAGACATAAGGGATTGGGTGGAAAAGAAAATCCACACTCAGCAATAAAGAGACTGGGGAACCAATGTCCCTCAGCCAAACGAAAATAATCAGAAGGCTCAGAAAGCTCTTCCAGAATAACCCAGGAGGGAATAGAAAAATCAGAGCGAAACTTATCAAGAGATTCAACAGGGTAAACTATGATGAATAAAAGAAATGAAGAAGAAGGAAGAAAATCTTACAGAAAAAGAGTGGATCTGATGACAACGAACGATGGAAGAGATGAATACACAGGAGAGAAAGAGACGACGAAAAACTCGAAGATACAAATTTGAAAAGGTAGAAGACGATGGGAGTGTATGTGAAGTTTAAATACCTTGACTTGGGAAATGGTAAAGTAATGATTACAAAAAGAAACAATTACGCTACCGGCGGCTAGAGGAACAAAAAGGGCGCGGCAATCGAAGCGAGAAGAAACGATTACGCTACCGGCGGATAAAAGGACAAAAAGTACGCAGAGATCGAGGCGGTTATGAAAATTCAAAAAAGCCTGATTCTACGAATTTGGAAAGAGAAATAAATACAAAGGAAACACTCCTAAAAATCAGGAGGACTATTTAAAACTATCATATTTTGAGAAAGAATGTTCCACACTCCTCAAATTTCGAACTATGAAACATTGGGGGCTTCTGTTGATACCAAATTTAGTCTGCTGACATGGATCAATAAAGTGAAGACATGTGGCAGTCTACGTGGCAACAACAAACACATCCGAGGAACTCACACGCTCCGAGGAACCATATTACAACGAGGAACACTATTTTCCCGAGGAACTCATACTCTCCGAGGAACTCTTGAGCACCGAGAAGCTTAGGCGATCTGAGCAACTCAGGCGGTCTGAGTTGCACCTCGACCAAAGCATTAATAGCAGGATAACCAACAGTTTGACTGTTCATTAAATGTTTATCATTCAGACGCATACGCATAAGGGGCATTGAATGTATTACCTTTTCATATGTACATCATATAATGTATTACCCTTTCACATTACAGCCTCAGGGCTATAAATACATTGTACAATCCTCATTGTAAGGGGGACCGGAATTTCTTGAGATAACTTGTAATCGAGAATTCCCATACAATCAGTAATAACATAACAGTGGACGTAGGCCATTCTTATAAGCCTGAACCACTTTAAAAATTCTTTGCCTCATTTATTTATCTGTGATTGAATAATTAGATATGATCTAATTTTTTACATCAACAGTGAGTGAGAAGGATAATTAAACTATTCAATAAATTAATCTTCAACTGCAATTCCGCTAATCTCCAAAACTTTGCAGCTACCCAACAAACTATCCTGAAAGATAAAAAAAAAATGGGTCAGGCCACTATAAAAATACCATATACTCTTTTGAGATATATTTATTTGAACATTTATCAAATCTCCTTTCATTATCTTACTCCATTTCAATTATATTTCTCAATTCTAATAAACTATCGAAACAACACCACTATAACTCTTTTCTTTGTCTTACGACCCTACATATACATGATGCGCATAATGTCACATCGCATCACATCATAACCACACACATCACTATAAACCATTAACCCAAATTTTTATCCCGCACATATCATTATTTTGATGTTCCCCACACAAGACATGTCACTATAACCAGTTAGCCTAGGTCCCGTGCAAAATCGAAATGGCCTGTCAACACAAGACAATACACTTACTATGACACCAACATTAAAATGTTACAATATCTAGTTTTCCTAGGTCCCGCGCACATCATAATGGCCATCCAACAATAGAACCCTTTTACATATCGTAATGCCCGAACATATTCGTCTTTAATATCCATATATTATATTATTTATTAATTATCTTTTCATTATCGTGTTTTTTATTTATAACTATCCACCAAAGTACTCTGGCATCGCAACTAAATGCATTCCTAGTCTCATACCTAGAGATCACCAAAACCATGAGTACATCCTAGCCCCCCACCTAGCAAAAACACCCAAAATTATAACGATTCTGTAGCCTCACGTCTAGGATAAAATAATGTAAATGTGTAGCACCTAGTCCCAGACCTAGAAAAGATCAAGAACAAATTATATTCCTACTTAATAGCCCTATACTTAAAAAGTATCACACTAATAACAAAAACGAAAGTACAACTAACGTACATAAACCAAACGTCCCAATGATGTCATTTTATTAACATAAACAATTTCCACAAGATTTATGATCTTTAGTCCAACGTTTAATTACCTTATTTCATATTTATACAAGTCCAATTTCATATCCTTATACAAATCCAAACATGTGGTATGCAATTTTGATAAATATCCATTAGGTTGTCAAAATTCAGTATTCCAATTCAAGTGACGATATAACATTTTAAATCATAAACTCATTTCAGCATGCATAATAATAATTTTCAACAACATATTATCAAATTCTACATCATAATATGCATCTATGCGATTTCAAAAATCGACACATACTATCAAGTTCCTTATATCATTTAACACATGATTCGTCCCACTAATAGGTCTAATACTCTAAACATGAGGTATTTTAATGATTAAATTCAATTTTCTAAGTTCATAAAACATAATTATAATTAGGTTATGACTTTCCCTAATTAAGTTATTAATCATCTTTAGAAAATAAGCGTAATCAACTTTTAGGCAATATTTAAATCAAATAGTGATTAAGGACGAAATAGAGATATTCTTTCCATATATTGAAGTATTATGAAAATATGAGTATTCCCCTCTGTCCCTCTCGCGAAAATATGCAACTTTGCTTTTATGGATTTCTTTAAAATGTGAGTATAAAGTCTCCCAAAATAGGTTGAAGTTTTGGTTTAATGGTGTTTATGGTGTAAAACATTAGGGTATTTGTGTTGTTTTTGTTGAGTCATATTGTTGTATGCGTATGGAAAAAAAGGATGGGGATCCTTTAAAGAAAAAATTCAAGCCACATCAAAAGAGTCCTAACCAAAACCGAATACATGTTATGTCCAAAATTATCACCCCCCACCCCCCAGATGCGACCTACCTCCATAACGATGGCCAAAGGCCGCTATAGTGGCTCTCAGCACCGCTATAGTGGGCCTTAGACAAACCTCACTCATGCCTATTTTTTTAAATCCCAAATAAAAAGGCTTTCAACTTTTTTAAAATTTCTTAATTCAAAGTGTGAAAGTCCTAATTGAATTGTCTTCTTAGAGTCCAAGATAAGAGAAAAAGACTCAAAATTCTTTTATGATTTTACCAAAATTTTATTCTACACAAAAAATAATTAAATGACCAAAATATTCATTCAATTCACTGAAAACCAACGAATTCATTTAAATTAAATATAATCTAGGTCAATTAACATTCCAACTAAAATACTCATTTTATTAATTAACTCTATTAATTAAGTAAATTCGGTTCCAAAATTATAGGGTGTTACAGTCTTCCACTAATACAATAATTTCCTCCTCATATTCGATAAAGCATAAATATCATAACATAACTCCACACAAATAAAATGGGATAATTTATACCTACTCATAGTATGCCATGTCTTGGGCGATCATACACCCAGTCTCATGCGCACAATCCCCACAAGTATATATATTTCAACTATACATATAAGATATAAATATAAAGTAAGTAACATACCATACTACCCCAATAAATACACCTCGGCTCCTCTCGAGGTCGCCCCACCAATGGTGTTGGCAGCGCATAAATCCTCAGTGCATCGGGTGCTAGTGCAAAAGCCCCCGGTGCATCTAGTGTTGGTGCAAAAGTCCTTAGTGCTCCTGGTGCTAGAACTCCTTAACCAAGCTAACCTTGAGTCTTAGGAAAACTCATAACCCGATGCTGTATCTCTCCACAAGTATAACAAGCACCCAAAAATGTTAAATTTTCTACCTAATGCACGATCTCCCTGTTCTCCATATCCTTATCCGTAGGGGTCTGCGAGATACTATTTCCCTACTAAAGGGCTTGTTGATGTTGTCCCACCTCAGGCTTTTTCCATGGTTGGTCATTTTGATGCTTCATCTCTCTACATGTCTTGCTACATCCGAACCACCCGACCCATTCTTCTTTCTAAACGTCTTGGTAATTCACCTTATGTTACCACAAATCAATGTGGCATTCACCACCTGAGCATGTGTGGTGTATGTTAGATTCCCCAAAACTACTTTCTTAATATACCAAACCTATAATAAAACATTCCTTCTTATTCTCTTTAGTGTTCACCTTCTCGGTGCAAACATAGATAAATTAGTGAACTCTTACTCATACTCAATAATTGTCTTCACCCTACTCTAAATTAAGAAACTACTTTTTCTTAGTGTTCCTAATAGCATATATATATATATATATATATATAATTTTGCCATAAAATATCACAGCTCAAATAATTCATATCCTCAAGTGTGGTTACATTCTCTCGCCACTATAAAGCATCTCCAGTTAACTTACAAGTATCTAACATTTATTTATGTACATCCATACAGTCTATCATCCTCAAATGACTCTTTATATCAATCCTTCGATGGTGAGCAACCTTTGGGGTGGATTCCAGAAAAAAGTGGGAGGATTGCCCTTATCGAATTTGACCATCTCCCTATACCACACTGAAGTGGGTACACATTGTTGTTGCGACCCTTGGGATCCCCACGTCTATTTACCTACCATAAAACATATCGTTGTGGCCTCACAAATAATAACCGATAACTAACCGAATTTCAAAATAAACGTCCCTTGCATAGTCTAAGCTGAGGGAACAAACACCAAACCCTCTCTTCTATCTCTAAATCTCTTAGTGTTCACCATCTCAGAAGATATGAATAAACAAACTTTAGGCTTGAAGCCTAAAGAGTACAAATCAATAAAAGGAACCAAAGATCGGTAATGCAGAACTATAATGGACTCAGAACCCCTAAGACTAGAGACCATGCTCTAATACAAACTGTAACACCTCACATATTTTTCCATTAAGTGTGATCACAACATGATGCTAAGATATGTAGGGTATTATAATTAATATGCAATTCTTAGGATGTGACATAAATATGAAACATTAAAAAAAAATTCCACAAAATACAATTGAAATAATCCATTCTCCACAAAATATCAATCACCATGCTGAAACTCTAATAACATAAAACAATATAAATGTCATCAACGTATTCTCTTCAACTAAAAACCATAAACCTAATGTGATGCTGAATGATCCTATAAATCTAATAGAGATGTGTTATAAATAAAACGAAAAGGAAAAATAAACTATGCAATAAAGTAGAATCCATCAGCAAGTCGGATATTCTCCATAACTTACTGATACCTAAAAATTGATATTAAAAATTTATTCAACAACAATAGGTCAAGATCCACCACAATAATACCATCTACTCTTTCCAAATATGATTCATATTTTTAGTCATAAGCATTATAAAATATAAATATCACAATAGAATATTTTCATTAACTAAGCAATATAATAACAATGTGAGCAATTTAAAAGTTTAATAACTATCCACATAATATAAAAAATTGAACTACCCAAGCACAATTATGTTTCTTTCAAGATTAATTAAATCTCTTCACATTATCCTACTCATTTTAATTATCTATCTTGATATTAAAAAATTATCGAATCACACGATTATAGCCAGTTTGCATTTCTTACGGCCTTACACATACCATGGTGCACCTAACGTTACATCACACCATAACCACATATATCATTATATTATATCTCCCAAAACTGTTAGCGCACACATACCGTGATGTTCCCCACACAACGACATGTCACTATAACCAGTTAACCTAGGTCACCACACATACCATGATGCTAACATCAAATCAGTACTATAAAGAGTTTACCCAAATCCTGCACACATCGTAACGACTAGTCAACACCAAACCCTGCACATACCGTAACGCCCACATATATCCTTATATAATACCATTTTATTATCTTAAGTATTAATTATCTTTTCATTATTTACAACTATCCTCCAAAGTAATTCCGGCGTCATAACTAAATCCATCCCTAGTCTCATACCTTGTGATAACTAAAACCATGAGTATAACATAGTCCTTCAGATAGGAAAAATATCCAAAATCATAACTGTCCTATAGTATCACGCCTAGGATAAAACATCATAAATGCATATCACCTAATTTGAGCGTCCTTTAAAGAAAAAAGTCAATCACCTCAGAAGAGTCCTAAGAAAAGCCAAATCAATTCTAGATTAATTCAAATTCCAACTAAATACCCATTTTAATAATTAATTAATTAAATTCGGTATAAAATATTCGAGGTATTATAGTAGTGTAAGGAAATATTAAGTGATTCAAATGACCACCTAACAGTGTAGTTGGACCAATGGAAAAGTGACATGTGTTAAAAAAAATGAACTAAAAAATTCAAAACTAATTTCAAAAACTAAAAATACAATAAAAAACTTAAAAAATATAAAACAAGCCTTAAAATAATTAAAATATTAAGAATATTATAAGAAATTTGTCTCTCTCTCTCCCCCTCTCAGTAAACCTAATAACCCACCACCACTTATCCACCACTTCAATTGTACTACCCCAAACCTTTTATTATATATAAGCTAAAGAGGTATATTTTCGCTGGTAATACATTGGCGATGTATCCGTACAAAATAAAAATAAAGAAAGAAAGAAGAAGAATAAAGCTACGGATAGGAAACTAGAGAGCTAGAGAAAAAAAGGGACTAGGATACGAGGATGGGCATGAGAACATAAAGGGTTGAAAAGGACAAAAAAAGGAGTATATGTGCACATGCGTGTACAAATAATAAACCTCAACTCTTCCTCTTTATCAACTTATTCCTTGAATGTATGGATGGCAACGGGTCGGGTTTGGGGCGGGTTCGACAAAACCCAAACCTCAATGAAAAATAAAAATTAATCCTCCCCACGATGGGTATAGTTTAACCAACCCCAAACCCGATTAAGTGTAAACCCCCTAAATCCGCCCGCACCCGTTTACACTATACGAGTCAAAAACTGGCTCAATACGGGTTAAAACCCGCATATTAAACTTGCATACCGCATACAAAACTTATATATAACGCTTTGTAAATAATACATCAAAGAAGGGTATATATATATATATATATATAAATTAAATCGGGAGGGGCCAGGCAATTATGCGTATATATAGTAAACCCCTACCTAACCTATTTAATTAATGGATTTTTCTAAAATCCATACCCACCTCGTTCATTTTAAACGGGTTCTTAAACCTCCCTATTAGCGATGGAGTGGGACGGAAACTCGATGGGTCGGGTTAAATTGTCATCCCTACTTGGACAAGTAGGTCCAAAGTTAATGTACTCCTTTTTATTGTCTTTCCCCTAGTGACTCTCATAATTTAGTTATCACCCTATTATTAGTTAAATCTATTAAGCCTTATCTCCTCAAAGTTTATAAGATAACCATCAGCTACACCAAACAATGACACACAAAAAATCAACCGCTTTCTCTCTTATTTTTTTGATAAATGAAATAGTAAAATAAAAAAATTAACAGCATTTAGCAACCCTAAACCATCACTTCTACTACTCAATTTTTAAGATATTTCCACTAAATAATTACCCATAAGTCACCCCTTATTTTCAATGTTTTTCCAAGCTTAGTATCTCAATTTTTGGGTGACTTAGTGATGCCTTTTGTATCATTTTGGTGATGGGTTAGTGTACGTCTTAATGGAGTCGTGAAGAATATCTTTCGGAGTAATTGAATGGGGTATTGGGGATTTTTATTTGAAGAAAATTTTAAGTATTATTTTGGAGGTTAAAGGAGATTTTTTAGGGACTTTGAAGAAACTTTCTATATTTATTTGGAGGATATCTTAACTCGAGGTAGGGTTTTTATCCAATATTTCATAATTAATTCAAGCGTGTTAGGATAGATAAGTATTGTGTATCTATTGAACGAATGCTACTTATTAATATGTATACATTATGACACCCTACCTATTCTAATAATGGGTGACCAATCCATTACTAAAATAAAACAAGAATATCAGTATGGTTCATTCTTAGCATCACAATTAAAAATCAATTAATTACTAATGACATATTAAGCCCGATGTCAAATTTTTAAAAACTTACTAAGATGCTTTGTTAAACCATATAACCGTATGAGATACACATTCACCATAATCGAACATAGTGAGTATTGACAACATAATTAAATAAATAACTTAATAAACTATCGATAAATCCCCAAGTAACATAATCCTACTGATAAATGAAATCATATAAATTAAGTGTGATGATAATAAAAATTATTCGATTGTGGGTGACATCCTAGAAGAAATACTGGAATAATCTAATAACTCATAGAATAGGAAGAGGAATTTATGCAAATCCTGCATGCATCCATAGTTGTTGCAGCATCGTCTGACCGAAATGATAAGATAACCTTGGTATCCCTGTGGCTGAGCACCTAAAGGGGTTTGAAAATATTTTTGTTACAAGTCACTGCCCAAAACATTTTAAAAATAGTTGCAAGTATTTAAATACATTAATAAATATACAATAATAATTATTCATGTTCATCTTGTGTGGCACTCACATGATATTATCCTCACCCTCATCTATAGTGCACACCTAACTCGTGTATTTTAATTACCTAGTTATGCTACCTCGTGTAACTAGTATAGTCCTTCTTAACATAGTCCAACACGCTAAACCTCTAGCCCAATTGTGTTACGCGTATTTTACTTTAATTTATTTATCATGTAGCTATCACATAAGCTTTAACGTATTATTTCTCAATTATATTCATACTGTAACACCAATGTTACTGCACACTAGTGGTAATTTAATGTTTACACAATCATTTGAGAACACACACACACACACACACACACATATATATATAACACTCTTTTATACGTATATACGTAACATCCCCGAGTTGTCCTTTTGGATGCATTCCTAGTATGTTATCAGGTTTCAGGTACATCACGTACCACCCCTGGGCTATCGGGTCAGAATCTCACCACCAATCATAAATTGCAAACACATACTGGAGGCGACATACATCCGTGGGTCATAACTATACTATATTATTCCACTGAACTCGAAACTCACCTATCCTGGCATATAAAAGTAGTGGTCGTGCATGTAATATCGTCCCTCGATATTAACTCTTTCCTTGTAAAATTTTTGTTTATGAATGAATATTAAGATTTAATTATCATCGTAGACTTCATGTTTGTCAAATCGAAGTTCTCGTAATTTAAGTTTAATTATAAAAAATCAGTAGTCGTTCGAACAGGACTTCTGACGATTTAAGTTTGATCAATTTTTCTCGCACGCTGACATCTCATTAGAACATATCATTGGTAATGTCATTCAAACGAAGGAGTAGTCTCATTCGAATGAGGATTGAGGTCGTTCGAATGATCAGGCATCAAATGGTCAAATCGATTTACCCCTGTGCGTTGTCACAATTTGGACCGTTAATCACATGATGTGTCAACATTCAGTGAGACCAAATGATCAAAACGTTTTTGGCATGTGTAGGGTGAGTTTTAAATGGTTTTTAGTTAGGCTTTATTTGGATTATAAAAGGAGATAAGGGGTGAGTCTTCTCCTCACCATTTTCAGCATTCTCTCTCTCTCTCTCTCTCTCTCTCTCTCTCTCTCTTTGAAGTTACATAAACCCCCCTTCTTCCCCAGGAATTTTCTCCATATTAAACCTTATCACCATTTCCATGCTTTGTTTACCATCTTCAAGCTTTTATCTAGGAAGAAAGTGAGTAGAGCCAAGCTTGTAGGAGGGAGTTTTTGAGCTATTTGAAGAGCTTTTGGAATCTCGGAGCTAAGAACTTCCATAACTATTTCTTATCTTTGTCTCCTCTTAAAAATATAAGGTAAGGTATTTCTTTTCCAAAGTTTTAAGGTCTTTTAGCTATGAAAAACATGTAGGATGAATGCTAGATAATATTTAATGCCTAAAATGAAGATATTTGATGAAAATATTGTAGTCTTGCAAAAATAATGTTTTTAACAAGACAAAACCCTAGAAGTGTATTTATACAAATGTATGGTATTTTACATTGAAAATGGAAGAAAGCATGTGAAACATACAAACCCATGACTATTATCTTATTTAAGTGCATTTGAGGAATTCTAGGCTTGAAATCATTTTTCACATGTGTAGAATCATGTAGTAATATAGATAATGATATTTTAGACTTGTTAAAGCCCGTTATAACGGATTTTTTTTTATGAAAGGAGTAAATGTAGAAAGGCAATCCTAATATGTGTTAAATATTATTCGAGTGAGTAAAAATAATATTTGGGATCACATTTGATAATAGGGCAAAGTTATGGACGCTTGGTTGAAAATGGTATCGAATGAGTAAATATATTTTTATGACAAAACATAAAATGATAACAGGATTTTGACATGAAATCATAGAAAGAAAGTTTTGAACAAAAAAGGTTGAGTTCTGCCAAATGAAATTAAATATATTTTTCACAAAATTATGGTAAAAGGGAAAAATGGTAATTTTGGCAAAAATGGTTGGACTTCCTCTTTAGACCTTAGTGATCGGGTTTCGTTGAAAACGAGAAAAGGGGATAAATGTCACGTTGATAAAATGAATGAATGGTTTAAACTATAGGATGAGAAAACGATAACATGATGGAATGATGTGGACATTGGATGAAATGTTAACACACGTCAAATTGGACTAGGATGACACCGGGTAATTAAGGAGGGTCTGGAGCCCTGGGGTGAAACCCAAAATCACCGGCTAGAGTCTATAGTATCATATCCGATGGTGTGGAGCCCGTTAAAGTATGCGAATATTGGACGATTCCGAGAAAAGATAAGGAAAAAGGAATGATATCGGTTGTACTTGTAAATTAAAGAAAGCAACCTATGAAATGGGACTAAAGGATAAAAAAATATTAATTAGTCTCTAAAGTCGGTAAAGGATGATGAAATCGATTAAGTGTGTGTGAGCATACCACTCGGGTGTATTGCATAATAGTTTTATTAATACTAGCTAATTGTTAAATATTTTTGAAATTGATTAAAATACACGCTATATGTATAGTATTTTTTATTTATAGAAAACGTATAGCTTAGTATTACCCACCCCGCTGATCATTCTCTCACCCCATACTTTTTATGTTAAAATCCCAACCCCCACCCCAGGTACTTACAGTAGGAACGCCGAAAAGGACACTAGTAAGGGCCCATAGGGCAACCAACATTGTTAGAAGCACTGTAATTTATTTGAAATTACATTTTGAAACATTGCTAATTCAGTACTTTAAATATTTATTCGGTCATTTGGTCATGGCCTGTAATAATACAGGTACGAATGTGTTTTACTTCTGATTTAATTAACATTGTGTACTAAATTAGATTTTTATAAATAAATCTTGTAAATTGACTAATTACTTAAAGCAATCACTTATTTTTCTCAATTTAAAATCGAAAAATTTAGTAATTTATTCATGGAGTAAACAAAGGATTTTTTTAAATAAATAAATGGAATCTACTCCTTCCCCCTTTAACTCCCAGACTTGGTGTGGATTGACCCAACGGTGACCCAAACTCGGGCTGAGCATTACAGTGCAACAAACTATGACCTAGGGAAATGACCCAGCAGTTGCTGGTCAACACTAGGGTGGACTGCCCACTCCGCGCGACCTCCGACGATAGCATAACAAGGTAGGTATGTTCACATAAAGCCAATAACACACACACACACATACACACACACACGCGCGCATATATATATATATATATATATATATATATATATATATATATATATATATATATATATATAATCAACTAACGTGTGTAATGTCTCTCGTAGCACTATCCTACCATTCTCAAAGTCTATCCCGACTTCCCGCTTTTATAAAAGTGTTCCCTTATTTATGCTTAACTCTCTAACTTCATATTTCTTGCCAACATGCTAATATAACCAAACACTATCCTAGCCATCCCAAAATCCTAAATCGATTTCTCGATTTTCACCCCTGATCATTTACTCACTTAGTCATATATATCCTTACACTGAATCCATCCCCGGTTAGCCTACAACACTTATTAAGTCTCTTGGGAATAGGTTAATATGGGTTTTAAAACTTTTTCCCACAAGCTCCATTTAAATAAATAAAATATAAGAGTCGTTATCCCTTTAGAACTCTTAAAAATCACAAATTCGCACAAATCTAATATTTTGACAGATTAAACACCTTTACTAAATGGCTATTACTCGTGGAGGAATTCCAAATGACTTGATTCCAATCTCATTAGAAATCTAAGATCAATACCTTTCTTTACATATATGGATAATAATCTAATTCAAAGTACAAATAAAATGGCATGCATTTCATCAATTAATTCCGTAAAATCATTCAATACTAAAGCCCGAGTTTCCGGATTCACCATTTTCTCTTTTAAATCAATCAAGAACCTATATTTTTTATTCTAATCACATAAGATTTACTATATTATCATCATTAGATTCATTTTTAATAGTTCCTTATTCAAAACCCAATTTGTCATAGTTTTCCCAACTAAAAAATTGTTTATTTTCCCACACCAAGTTTCATGAATATTTGAAACTACAATTAACATTGAAGCAAATTAAATATTTTCCTTGAGGGCTATGAATTTATGAGATTTTCTTCTTGAGTCCCTCTCTTGGATAGATGCCCATTTTATCCACCTTACTTAAATATAAACCTAAACACTTCAAATCCTGAAATTAAGTCAACCCTTATATATAAAATAATCTGAATACCTTTTTAAGGCTCCCGTTTAGCCTACAAATTCCTCGGAATACAATAATAATTATGGGTTCATATTTTGGACTATTTTTACCCATTCCGGACTATTGGCGTGCTCAAAATTACCATCTGAGTTATCTAACATAAATTTTCATCCCTTGCCCGACATGACTCTATTCGTGTGTCCCGAATGAGATATTGTTAAGCTCGTCGCTTTAACTCACTTACGACTTAATATAATTTAACATTTTTTCAATTACTTTTCACACAAGTAAATATTATTACACATAAATATTAATCCTTCATTAGATAATTAATATTTATTTAAGTCACTTTATATCTCGATTTAATTAAAATTACTTGCAGACGTGTAATTTAAAATGCTTTAAATGTACAGTGTGTAATATATATATGCCTATATATATGTGGTTGATGTACAAAAATTATTATTCTATGTGAAGGAAATGTGAAACAATTATGACTATCTTTGGACATAATATTACATTTGTAAAAAATTTATGTTTTTATGGATATATTATGTTAAATATTTTAAAGAAAATTTGTGTTTAAAACCCTAAGATGATGTGTTTGCATACATGTTGTTCAAATAGGATGGGTTTGGATTAAACACTATGAAATGTCATAGATGTGTGTAAATTGTTAGTTTATGGTGCCAAACAAGAAATATTGAATAAGTGTTGAAATAGTTGCAAAACAACCCCTAAGGATATTTGATTTTATAATGGATCCTAAAAATGTGAAAATTACATATTTCTACTCCTAAAAGCATGAGGTTTATAAAATTAAAATAAAATTTATGTTTTGTAGAAAAATACCCTAAACTAGTATGATTATGGTTCAATAAAAGTGGTATATTTTACATAAAATGATCAAGGTAAACTTTTGAAATACATATCAGTTTTAACCTAACAACGGCTTGGTAAAAATAAGGACCTAATGTTAAAAGGAATATTTAAAGTGTGTAATTAAGGATTTTTAAGGTTGGCTAATATCTTTGAAAGTTTGGACTCAACGGTTTGATCAAAGGATTAAAAAATGCTAAAAGATGTTACTAAATAATAAATAAAACACACTTCGAGCAAGCGAAAAAAATTTAATAAGAGTTTGGAGCTCTAGGATGTGATTTCAGCTCAGACCTAAGACAACTAGCTAGTAAAGCAATGGTTGCAGTCCTTACGATAGATGGTGAAACTGAGGAAAGATAAATGGAAATAATGACCTCCAAATATATTGATAAATATTTTGCATTGGGTTTGGTGCTCAGAAAATGATACTGAAAAAAAATTAATTAATTAATTTCATTATGGAAAATAAAAGGAAGCGGTTAAAGAAAAAATAAAGAGGGAAACTATGAGACTTGGGTATGAGTCGAGTTAAAAAGGTTATATGTGAGTAGGCGTATCACCTTGGGATATAATTAATTCATTGTAGTTGCACTTAGAATAATATTAAATTCAGGGACATGCTTTTAGAAATAATAACATGCATTGTATATGTAAATTTATTTTCTTGTACTATAATAGCCTGCTAGTATTACCCTCTTTGGCAATTGCTCATTTCTTTATTTTTCTACCCCCTAGGTAGTTCGGGAAAGGATGCTAATAAGGTCAATGAAGTGAGATGTGAGAATTAGAAAACTTTGATTACCAGGACATACTACTTCTTGATTGTTCACATTTGATGAATTATAGCACTTTATTAAATTTTTATTTAATATAATGAAATAAATTTTTGATAACTATTTAAGTTGATAATTTCCTATCAAACACTCATTTATCTTAAACCTTTTAGCAAATTATTAAATCGAGCATTAGTTAACAAGAAGGTAGTTAAGTTTTCTAAAATAAAGTATAATGGATTAATGATTGTAAGTTGATAGTTTTGGGAAAAATAAATGGATAAAGGTTTTATAAATTTTCTAAAACAAACTTTTCCCTAACACTTCAATGCCGGCGTGAGTTAGCTTCCATAAGTGACTTAAATCCAGTTCAGGGTGTTATATTAACCCTAAAATTAAAAGCCAAAAAAGAATCAATCACAAGTTGATAAAAGTGCTCCAAAAAAACCAATATTAGGGGTTATCTTTATGAAAATCAACATAAAATTTAGATATTACTAACTTCCATTTATAATGTTATCATTTTGAAGCAATGATTTCAATTTTTTGTTTCTTGGTTTGATTGTATTTAAGGTTTCAATTTGGGGTTTGGGTTTAGGGTTTCGATTAGGATTTGTGATGGTTTGTAATGGTGGTTTCCAAATGGGTTTAAATCTATATGTTTCCATAGGTGATTGTTATGGTGATTTAAGAAGATAGATATAGGGTTAGGGTGATGGTGGTTGGAACTTTGAGTTTTCAGATGAATTCAAATAATGAATTTTGAATTCTTGGTATAAAATTGGTAATTAATACTGGTAAACCATGATCTTTGGTTAAAATTATGAAAAGAACCCTAAAGACATAGAAACTATAGTTTTACCCTAGAGAAATGATATTGTTGTGGAGATGTTGTTGCATAAAGTAAAAGTAACACAAATTGATGAATTAGGCCTTAAACTTGAATACTAGATAATTCCCTTATTTGGTAATGGCTATAAAGTATGTTTTAAGGATTTAATGCATAAAGGTATTCTAAAAATGTGTAACAATGTGATAATGAAAGAAATGAGTTTGTAATTACCATAGGGTAAATGGTCTTTGGGTAAGATATACATTATAATGCGATGAAAAAATTAAACGGCGTAATTAACAATGATAAAGGTAAGCCGTGTATTTTTATAAAATTAGAGATTGGACCGCTAGGAAATGGACTTAATAAAAAGTGAAAGAGTTTTCATAAAGGAGTAACGAGAAAAATTAAAAAGGGCCTGGAGCTCTAGAGTGTGGGTTCATCTTAGACCCCAAGCCACTAACTAAGGAAACAATGCCAACGATATTTATGGCAGATGGTGAAAGTCTGTAAACATAAATGGTATACGGTTAACTCTATGATATGAAAGGAAATATACTAAATGATAAATTTTAGGAAAGATAAATGGTTAACAATTGTATATGGATACGATATTCCGAGTTTAAATGGTATAAAATGGAATTGTGGGAAACTGTATAATTGACATCAATGATAAACCCATGGAATAAATGAGCTCAAGATCCTAATAGAGAATGCATTAAGAGATAAGCAATAAATTTCAAGTAAATGAGCAACCCCTGGCAAGCGTAACCCCTGATTTAACACGATAATGTGTTGGTAATGTTAAAGGATAAAGAAAATAAGGTAATTAAATAATTAAATTAGTATAATCAAATAACCTATAGAGGTTATAATCCCATGTTGGTGCATAAACTTGAATAATTCTTTACATACACCGACTTCATATGTTGAAATGATATTTTCCAAATTGTCATGAACATGATGGTTTAAATTTGAAACATATTATTTTTAATTGAAACATGATTAATGAAAAGTGTGATTTCTCACATATTAATCTTATGGGTTAATGGGTTAAAGATACATTCTCATAATAACACAGTTACGTGTAGAATATAAAGGTCAATGATTTTTTCCCTAAGTTGGGGATAAATTTTTTAACAAAATATGATTAATGCACATACTTTTTAGTTATTACATGTACATTAAAGCTATTATCAAGATATTGTCTCATTTCTTTCTGCTGTTCGTTTTTATATTAAGTTTTTGTTGGGAATCCCTATGGTCATTGGCTAACCTCATTCCTTTTTTTATGGAAGGTTAAATGATAATTCAGTTTTTAAGAGCATTTCATAATTAAGTTATCCTTACTACTTATGATGATAGCTCTAATTACTTAAACCCAATGGAATTTCCTAATGGGTTACACACTTGTTATTTCTATGCTCTATGCCCTAAAAATAGAAATGCATGCTTATTCGATAAACATAATTAATTAAAATGGATTGTAAATGTTATCTAAGTTGTTTCGCATCACTCCTCACCTAACACAGTTGCAAGGGATTGGGAGGAAGAATGAGTAATTAGACCTTTAGGCTTGAGTTCCTTATGAGAGTAATGTTTAGATGTTTGACCAGGATTTGATATTTTGATCGTTGAGGCTCGATTTGGGGCTTGGCCTTATAAAGAGAGAGAAGACTCTGGTATGTCCGTTCATGTGAATATGGTACTGGAGTTCAGAATTTCAATATCGATGGAGTTGGTGTGACTTGCTCGCTACAAAAATTTATGCACGCGGATTCATTTTTAGTTGTGCGCACAACGCTATCGGATTTGTGAAAAATTTATATAAATAGAGACTTTTCATTCCATTTTAAAAAATCTAAGTTTTTCTATACTTTTTCTATATAAAGAGTGTGTTTTGAGGTTCAGAGCATATCAATTTCATATATTTAAATAAAATCACTTGTTTTTTTCACAATTAAGAAAAAACCTAGTTCTATAATTGATATACTTTTGTCAGGATTTGGGAGTGGTTTGTGATTAGATCCACTTATCCTAGGTTTATTCTAATCGATCCAAATCAAAATTGTAGATCAAAAATCATATTTAAAAGTGGTGTTTGAGATATTAAAGAGTTCAAGCTTAGTGCATTCCTAAGGAGGAGAATGTGACTTCCTTGTTCGTTAGATGGATCTTCGGGTGGATCACTCATTCTTAATAGGAGAGAGTTCAGCATTCATTAGATAACTTAGTGATAAAGACAAAAGTTTTTTCGTGCCTTATATGACAACTTTTCAAATTAAATGAGAAATTGTGATGCATCGAGATTTTTTCCTTATATACCCATCTCGTGGTTTGTTTTGTGTTATTTATATTTTATGACTTACTAATACCTACAATGGGTAGATTTAGATCGTATTTATGGAAATCCCTTGAAATTGAACCTAGGAATTCTATTTATACTTTTTTTTATCATAATTAATGCATATTTCCTATTTGATTAGTTTAATCATATATTTACTTATCTCATCATTACGTCACTTAGTTCTATGCTTAATTAGGATTGTTAAAACTGAAAAGAATTTTGAAATTGGTTTAAATTATCAACATTTCATTAATGAATCTGTTCACCCTGTCTAGGTTTATTTAAGTTAATACACGTCAACAATCATCAATTGGTATCAAGGCGGTTTTTCATTTTATTGGCATTCACTAGTTGAAATAGATTCATTCTTATTTGTTCCTTATTGTGTTATTGTTGCTAGATCTAGTTTTTTTTATGTGTAGATTTTAATTGTGGAGATAGATAACATGAGAGGTGTAGATATACCAATAGACTGCCCCATTTTCATGCCAGAAATAATGTCCAATAGAAAGTAAAAATGATTGATGATTTGAAGTCTAGACATAAGAGAATGGGGACGAGTATTGAAGATGATTGGCCATGCCTTGTGATTTATATAGAGGTTAGATTAGACAAGCTAACGTACAAATTGGTCTAGAGTTGAATTTATAGCTTGCAATTACAACTAGACTAGTTTAAATGATTTTTTTCTCCTTTGTTAGCACACAAGAGTATAATCGCATACTCAATTGTGAAACGATGGTAAACGTTTAGGATATTCTTAAGATCACTCATGGGAGGACTTATTGTGTTAAGAGAATGAAGTTGTAATATATTGCGACTAATTTTGAAGTTATGAGTATGAGTTAAGATGAAATGTTTGACGAATACTATACTCGTTTGACGGATGTGATTAATGCTTAATTTAACCTTGCTGAGAGAATACTAGAGAATAATTGTAAAGAATTTGTTGAGGACTTTAACTAGTCATTTCAATACGAAGGTGGCAATATTAAGTGAAATTAAGAACACTAATACATGTATCCTAGAAGAAATTGTATAATACCTTTAAATTTATGATCAAAATAATGCTCAAAGTGTGAAACCCAAGAAAGACTTTATATCTATTGTCTAGTCATGTGGGAAGGCGAATGTCAAGGAACGTGAGAATAGGACTTGTGAAAGTATTGATGGAAATATTCATTTGTTCGTTAAAAGTTTAGAAAGGTTTTCAAATAAATAAGAAAATATTTAAAAATTATAAGAACTTTGAACTAAATTGACAAAATTTCTCAACCTCTACTAAAATTTTCTAACTTGTTCCTTGGCCACAACTTTCTTATAATGAGGGTGGTCATTGGAATATGTTCATTGTAGTCCACCACCTTCAATGTCTTCACGTTGAATTGAAAGATGAAGTCTCTATGTGATTCTCTCTTATTGTATCAAATGTTTAGGAGATGGATTACTCTTTTAAGAGGTTTTAACTTGAAGAACAAATTATGGATGAAATTATTTTCCAAATCTTTAAACCTTTGATACGTTCTCTTAGAAATATTGTATACCACATATGAACTTCTCCAATGAGTGTACTTGGAAGATGACGTCACCTTATTTTGTCTGCTATGGAGTATATATTGTTCAACGAGTAATATATCTTTTCATGGTGGATGGGATTATAGCTTCCATCATGATTGGTTATTGCCACGGAAGGTTAAAATTTTGTAGGGGTTGGGCAAATTATGATTTCTGGGACAGAGGAAAACCCATCCATGAACCCTTTCTGAGGACTTTTGTTGTTAATTAGATCCCCAAGTCCCCAAGCATGTTCTCTAGCCATTAGATTGATGTTTTCTAAGGTTTTTTACTTTCAGGATGGTTATCATCTGACACTTATTTCTTGGATTACTCGTGGCTCCTATTGGTTGGAGTACGAGACATGTCTCAAGGTCCAATGTAGATCGAACCCTTGGGTTGTCATGCCCTTACATTCATAAAGAGGTTACCTCATATCGCACTAGTTGTGATCAGTATGAGGGGCACGCTGCCTTAAACCTAGATTATCCAATGATGAGGGGTTAGTGAGCATAGTTAATGTGTTATCCCTCTTTGTGAATAATTCCTAGTCCATGTTATTCATTATTTTTCTTGGAATAGAATAGGTCAAATTAGACATAAAATAGTAGTCTATAGACTTCAGTGATGATTTAAGTAACATATAATTTAGAGTTTAAATAAAATAAACAAAAATCCTTCACACATCATAGAAATTTAACTAAGTTCCATCATTATCACAAATCATAAATAACAAGTACTTTGGAATTTAACAAGCTCCATCACATAATAACAAGTCCATTGGGATTTAAATAACAAAAAAATTCAAATGTGTAATCTTCCTTCACTCGTTGTCATAATCATCATCACTGCAATTCTCTTCGCCAATATAATATTCTACTAATGTGTCATCTTCCTCCTCATCACCGTCACCATTATCAAGATTTTCATCATCGCATGCTTTAAAATCATTGCTTTCAATAATTTCTGGTAGAACATCGGTCCTAGACATTTGGCCCAAGTCCAAACCTCCCTCTTGAATAACCATTTGAATATCAGAAGATTCTTCCTCTTGGTATGCAACATTACTTGCGCAATCATTGGTATCTCTTGCGTCAGCTTCTTTTGAAATGTCCCAAATGTGTCTATGTTTTACTTTTTGTACTACTTTTCAGTTAGGACCCAACTTGTAGTCATCTAAGTAAAACACTTGTGATGCTTGAGTTGTAATCACAAAGGGACAATCATTATACCATGTCGAACTAATATTAATAGAAGTGAGGTGATAGTCCCTTTGTACTCTCTTCTTCTTAGGATTAGTGTCGAACCACTCACACTCAAATATAGAAATAATGTATTGATTCAGGTACTTTATTTGCATGACACTATATAAACGTCCATAAAAATCAACCACTTCATCATCATGACCTCTGGGTACAACAATTCCACTATTTTGAGTTGTGCGTCAACCATCATGATCCTTAGTGTGAAATCGAATCCTATTAACAATACAACCAGAGTATTTGTCCACACGAACATCTGGATCATACGCCAATGAATACAACTCATTTGTAGCTTCTAGTGACCCTTGATGACGCAATGTTTTCGTTTATATAAAGAAAATGCTAGCGTTATATTGATTATCATGTTTTAGTATCAGAAAATTAACAAACGCGTTTTTAATTATCAACTTACACGGTCCGTAAACCACTTTGGAAATTCACGTCTTGCCTTTAAAATAAATTCTCGGGAGATTCAATCTCTAACTGTTCATATGTTCACTACAAATGCAAAATAAGATTTTGTTTTTATCTTGTCAAATATTAACAATAAATTGTGTAAAAAGATACTTACTCGAGATAAGGTTGTACATCTTCGCAGTTATTCAAGATATAGAAGTGGACCTTATCAATAATGCTTTGGGACAATCGAATGGGTTGTGCAACACCTAAGGGACGAACGGATTGAGAGAAAACTGAGAGCTTTGTATTATTCTTTTCACCTAATATATCATCATTTCGTTCTCCTCGATTCAATTTGGTTTAGACCTCACAAAGGTACATTAAACAGAAAGTTACGGCTTCATTAACAACGTACGCCTATGTTATTGATCCTTCGGGTCAAGCTTTATTTTTTACGCTTAACTTCAGCGATCCCAGATTCCTAGACACATTGAATGTTATATAGATAAATCTTTTACACATTGAAAGTTCATAATTAAACATTTGTATAAATATTTTTAAAATACCTCTCAAAAGGAAACATCAATCGCGTATTTATCGGGACGACAAGTATAGCCTCGCATGGTAAGTGAACATCCAAATGGACCAGAACATCAAAAAATATTGGTGGATAAATTCTTTTAAGCTTGCAGAGTATAAGGACAATCGCTTCCTCTAGTTTCTCCAAGTCCTTCACATTCAAAGTTTTTTCACACGGTTGCTGAAAGAAGTTTGACAACTCAATTAATTCAGTATTAACATCCTTCGGCAAATATCGACGTATACTGATCGGGATAAATCGCTGCAAAATAACATGGTAATCGTGACTTTTTAAGCATGTTATATTGCCATCCTTGATGCTCACATTTCTAGACATATTCGCTGCGTAACCATTTGGGAATTTGACAGAGTTTAAGAATTCGCAAAAGTCCCTTCTCTCTTGAGATGTTAAGGTATAAGATGCATGTGGTTTCAGCCACCTGTTACCTTATTCTTGTAAATGCAACTCCTTTCTTATCTTCATATCATCTAAATCCATACGAGACTTGTATGTATCCTTAGTCTTTCCTTCCATGTTCATTAATGTTCTAAGAACGCTATCACATATGTTCTTCTCAATATGAATTACATCGAGATTATGTCTTAATTTCAGCTTTGACCAATACTCCAACTCAAAGAAAATGCTTTTTTTGTCCAGTTTAGTTCCTCCGGAGTATGTTTTCTCTTCCTATCCTTATTGTTTGGATGCTTACCCGGTTTCAAAATTTTCATCCTCTCTAACTGCTCTAATATGTTATCTCCAGTAAAATCCCTCGGTGCTGGTCTTTCTTCTTTTCCCCCATCATATAGTCTACTCTTTCGCTAAGAATGGTTAGAAGGAAAATACCGACGATGACCCATTTAGCATATTTTACTTCTCAATCATTGCGAAAAGGTGTCTTTATTGCATATCGGACATGCATTATTCCCTTTCGTGCTCCATCCAGACAAATTATCATATGCCGGGAAGTCATTAATCGTCCATAATACACTTACATGTAAACGAAAATATTCCTTACCAAATATATCCCATATTTCTATACCAACATGCCAAAGATATTTCAACTCATCTGTTAAGGGTCGTAAAAAGACATCCATAGCCTTACCCAGTGCTTGTGGACCTAGAATTAACAAAGCCATCATGAAATATTGTTCCATCATACATAGCCAAGGTGGAAAATTATAAGGCACGAGTATTATCGGCCACGTGCTATGTGAGTTACTCATACTTCCAAATGGATTAAAGCCATCGGAAGCAGGGCTAAACCTTACGTTACGAGAGTCTTTCGCAAACCAAGGAACTGCTTATCAAAGTCTTTCCAAGCCTCGGCATCAGCCGGATGTCTAAAAAAATCATGTGTATCGATCATTTTTCCTTATGCAACCTCATTTCAGCAGCCGTATGTCTTGACATATACAATCGTTGCAACCTTGGTTTCAATGGGAAGTGACACAATACTTTATGAAGAACATTTTTCCCTTTCTTATCATCATACTTGTACCTAGGCTCATCACATACTGGACACCTATCCGCATTTTGATTCTCTTTCCAAAATAATGCACAATCATATTTGCACACGTGAATCGATTCATAATCGAGTCCCAAATCTCACAACTTTTGTTTTGCTTCATAATGCGAAGAGGGGATCTTTGAATCTAGATAGGCTTCCTTCAATAGTTGGAGTATCATATCAAATGATTTGTTACTCCAGCGGTTAAAAACATTAACATGCATCAACTTTATAGGAAACTGAAATGAAGAGAATTTTTTACATCCCGAAATAGATCTTCTTCGAGTTCACCAAATAATTTATTATGTATACAAGAAACATTTTCACTATGCTCGGGAGAACCATTGGGCCCGAACATATCATTTAACATCCTGAACATATCATCATCTTCCTCCTCAACTTCAACATTTTCCGGCACTTGTGCACTTGAAAATTTTTGTTCATCATTCACCTCTTCTCTGTGATTTATCCAGCAAGTATAGCTATAAGGCATTCCACGACTCAATAAATGACTTCTGATAGTTATCAGATCATGGAAATATGCATTTTGACAATCTTTACATGTATATCGTGACGTGTTATTGTCACTCAAGTGGTCTCTTACGATCTCAATAAACGAATCAACACCGGATTTATATTGCTTAGACAACCTATTAGGCAGGAACATGCAACTCTTATCCATTTTTATCATCCTGTATTTCACACCAACATATCATTACTCCTATTATTACTTGATAGATGATATTAAATTATAATTTCCATAATTAATCAGAAATAAATCAATATATTAGAAAATAAGATACCATACTAAAATGCTAATAGACATCATTACCTATTTTTCTTCTTGCTTGTCACACACACACACACACACACATATATATATATATATATATATATATATATATATATATATATATATAGGGAGAGGATTATAAGTGGCCCTAAAAAGTGGACTTTTTAATGGATCTTAATAAAAAAACACTGAATAACCCATTAATTTTAATTCCTATGTTTTAATTGGTCTACGCCAACAACAATGGACATGTGTGTCGATCGAATATTTTTTTTACACCCCCCAACGAACACCCCACCCCACCCCATTCCCACCCCCACCATGGTAGCCCTTACCCTTGAGTAAACATTCCAACAACTATTTTTTTTTTAACTAGTGGTCTGCCATGGTGGGGGTGGGGGGTGGGGTAGGGGGAGTAAGGGAGTCTCTGGTCACACACATCCATTGTCGCTGGAGCGGATCAATTACACTATAGGAATTCAAATTAATGGGTTGTTAGGTATTTTTTGTTAAGGGTCATTAAAAAATCCGCATCTTAGGTCCACTTGTGATCCTCTCCCTATATATATATATATATATATATATATATATATATATATATATATATGGAGAGGTTCAAAAGTGAACATAAAAGATGAACATTTTAATGAATTTTAACAAAAAAGACCCAACCACACATTAATTTTAACTCCTATAATGTAATTGGTCCGCGCCAGCGGCAATGAACACGCGTATCAATGAAATATTTCAACTGATTTTGTATGCTTCAATGGATTTCCTAAATCACGCATACCTTTTCTATCTAACTTGATGCGGGTATTAAATATACAATTCATTAGGATCGTAAATTTGATTTTTAATTCAATTAAAATGCTATAATTTGCCTTAAAATGCATTATTGTTTAAATTTTTTCCCTTCGCTCTTCGTGATACTTTTTTTATTTCTTCATATGAATTAATTCATGCATAAGGATACGTTTCGTTCGGGATAATTTATGTTTCAACGCGGTGAAAAGTAATATTGTAAAATATGTGTTCACCAATTTGGAGTTAAACTTTCTTTCCTATTCTTGTTTAAATTTTCATAATTATAGGGTGTGCACTTATTTACAATGCAACCTAACAAAAATTTAATTTTAAATATGTGAAAAAATATTTCACCACTTTACTTTTCGCCACGGTCAAAAGTGTTTCACCCTAAACTAAACGGACACTTAGGGTAATGCATTATTATAATTTTAAGAAAATTATAATTCTCTTCTTGCCGATTACCTCATTTAAGACGTAATACATTCTACCAAATTCAAAAGTGATATAAACCATATTTTATTTTATTTCACATTATATTAAATAGGCATTTTATACATAAACGATGGCCCAAATAAAAAAGTTCATTTACTCTATTCTTTTTGAAAAATTAATTTAACTTACAATAATGCAATAAATAAATAAATAAATAACGAAGGTGTTCTCTAATAAGCTCCCAACAAAGCATCCAACGCTAAAATTCAATTAATGATAAAACACCCTTACTAACAACTAATATTTATAGCTAAGAAACTGTTATCACGCATTTATGTTAATTTTCTGATTCTAATTTCATCTCTAAGATATGTAAATATTCAATAAATTATTCAAAAATCAGTTATCTCTATTTATGATTCTTTAGGGAGATTTGACATAAAATACAACCATGCATGAGCATAAGATATTGACATATTTTGAGCCATATACAAACAAAAAAGAAATTTATTTGTATATAAAGAAATTGTTGCCTGGAGAATTTAGGGTGGCTGTCAAACAACAAGAAAAGAAAAGATTTAAGAATTAAAAAAATGGAACTTATGGTTGCCTTCTCTGAATGGAGAACTGAACTTATGGAGACTGAATTGTTGCTCAGGTGGAGGGGTTCGCTGGGTAGAGAGGGTGGAGGGGGTCGTCGTCGCTGGGTAGAGGAGTTCATCGAGATAGTGGGGTTGGAGGGAGGCGGTGGGGTAGAGGGGGTGAGGGGGTAAGGGTAGTGGGGAGCCGTTTTAGAGATGGAGTGTTTCGTGAGATTTGATAAGATTGAGTGGGTTGAGTGGGGTGTGTATTTTAAAAGGCTAAATTTTATTTTAGGTGAAACTACGTAGTTTTAGCATAGATTTTCAACCTTTTTGCAACAATTTTTTTTCCTCGCAATAGATATTTTCATAAACTAAAATGTAGCGGGAAAATATGCCGCCATTATTTTTAGCAACGATTCTAATAAAAATCCTCTCTAAAACTAACTTTTTTCAAGGAATTATTTCATTGCAAAATGTTTTTGATATCATTTTACTTTTAGCTACGATTTTTAATTTTCCTTGCTAATAGTATACTTTTAGCAACGAAATTGACTTCCTTGCTAAAAAAAATGTTGCAAAGGCTAATAGTTCTTGTAGTGTCCCTAGGATCTTCCTTTTTGTGTATCATGTCCAGCTGTCGCGATCCAGAGGTGTTCCTCCACTCATATTAAATGGTCGCGCCTACTTGTGAGCATACAAGAGCTTTTCTAGTGGATTTTGGATGCCTCTCGCCCTTGAGGTGTATGTATTAGCCACTCCTTACAATGCTCTACTCATCAACATTTGGGTGAGGTTTAGAATATGGGATTTCATATCTTCCCATTTTCAGATCACTTACTGTTGAAATTCGGTGAGGTCAACCATGTTTGATAACGGATTATTGCATGAGGCATTCATGTTGCTAAGAGGAGGTGGTGTTGGAACATATCATGCCATTTTCGACAGAAAAATGAGATTAAATGAGAATATCTACCCATAAATTATTTATAAAATAGGATGAATAGTGACGAGGGGCATTTTCAACCGGCTTAAATTTGTATGAAGTATATATTCAAAAACCATCATGATCGCTAAGTGGGAGAAGTAACGACCAGTATACGAAAAATGGGATGGAAAATTAGAGGTCCGACAGGTGACCAAATGGATAGAAACATCATAAAAATATTATAACTTTATGAAGAAGAACACTTAACCTCAGCTAGCCGAATGCCCACCTTCACCAGACAAACATCCCACCTTAGTTAGCCGAACTCCCAACTTCATCAAATGAATACCATTTGAATCGCTAATACTTTATCAACATGTTTTTATTGTAAATGTCTAACACGTTCCCTTTTAATATAGTCGATAATATTAGGAAGGGCAACGTGGAAATACATGAAGACACCAGAGATAAACACGTATCTATATTAATTTAAATCTCTTTAATGTGCATGATATTAATTAAAAAATATCTTGTAAAGGATGAGTGTATATAAATACTCTTGTATTACTAAAAAAGGTGAAGCTAACAAGCTCTGTAATTGTCATTTTCAAACCGATGGAAGAGAGGGTGCTCTCGTCCACTGTTCAACTAGTGTCGACAGTTAGGCGGGTCAAACGCCCACCGGCTAGAGAAAATGTTAGAGACATAGTACATGAGTTTCCTCTAAGATGACAATGACAATTACAGAGCTTGTTAGCTTCACCTTTTTTAGTAATATAAGAGTATTTATATACACTTCCTTTAAGATGACAAGTCATGGATTGCCCAATGTTGTCCAACTTAAAGCTCCCAGGAATGCATTCCTCTGATAAAACCATTGATCCTAGGGACCACAAATACCACTATGGGGCCCACATGGATTTTTTTGCTATCCCGCACTAGACTAGATGTTGAGCATTCACAACGACACTAAAGGGTTTTACGAGAACTTGGTTCAAAATATTTCCACCCAATTTAATCACTTACTTCAAAGATCTCTAAGATGAGTGAATAAAGATACAATGGTTTTATCAGAGATTTTATTAGAAACTGAATCCATAATAAGGCCATAAATCATCTATTGAACATCTTTCAGACCAAGGAAAATAATCTCAAAAGGTGAGTGAATAGGTTTAACGATGAATTCTAACATATTAATCACCTAGTTGAGAAGGTGGACATATCATCCTTCGTGCGAGGGTCGCACAATAACGACATAATATAATCCTTATCAAACCATTAACATGGCAGAGATCATGAAGAAATTAGAGAAACATATGCATGGAAATAATTAGTAGATGACAATCAAGCCATTTGGCTGGGGATTTTAGAGAAAGAAGGTTTAAGGATAAGCAAAAAAAGCTTAAGTTCACCTCAAAGGGAACTTATCGGGTAAACTAAACCTACATATAATAATTCATTCCACTCAACATGATCGTGGGGTAGGTGCTGAACATGAGGATCAATACTAAGATGTTAAATAAGATAAAGAATAGGCTACTCAAATCCAAGTCTAAAATTTATTGCTTATTTCATCAAGACTACAATCAGGACACCAAATATTTCCTCCACTTAAAAGGAGAGATCGAGGCATTAGTGCAGAGGGGGGATCTCAGAGATTTTGTATAAAATGAGGCTCCTGGTAAGATGAATGAAGTAATGGATAAAGATACAATTAGAGGATAAGTCGACTAAAAGAATGACAGTTAAGATAAGATGAACGAAGAGGGGAGATATCGCTGATAATGGAAGATGGATATACATGATCTTCGGTGGATTTACAACCAGGTGAAAGACAACATCGACTCTAAGGGACTACAAGGGTTAGAAGTTGGAACTATTATAAATTCAGACGAAAAAGACTATTAAGACGATGACATAACCTTCAATCCAAAGGATTCACACGATTTGATCATTCATTACGATGACCCACTCTTAACCAAGGCACTAATATCCAACTGGGGATTGAGATAGTCATGGTCGATACAAGGAGTTCAATCGACATAATCTAATATGAATACTTTTAACAAATGGAATGAGGAGGGGAATACCTAAAACAATTGAATAACATGCTAGTGGGGTTCTCCAGAGAGAAAGTGTACCCATAGGGGTCTATTGATATTTGATTCATGATCGGGAAATTATCTAAGTCTATTACCCTATTAGAAGAATTTTGGTTGTAAGGCTACCTTCGACCTGTAAATTTTTTGTTGAGAAGATAAATTTAAGTAGGTTCGATGCAATTTTATCCTCAAGTACCTCACGCTTTGGTTTCCTACGCTTAATAGGATATGGGTTGTTCGCGAGAGTCAGTTCATTGACATTATTTGCTATTTTGCATCGGTAAAGAAGAAGAGTGATACTTTAATATTAACGGAATAGATTCGAGAGATGAGCTGATAATGGGATCCCCAATTGAGGATCAGATTTCAATTCCTCTATACAACTATCGATAAAAAAAATATAGTATGTGTGGGATCATCATTACCTTCCAAGAAGAGGAAGAAAATGGTTTCATTCCTCAAAGAGAACCACCATACATTTGCATGGAGTCAAGAAGACATGTCAGGGATCGACGGCTAAGTAAGTACTCACCAACTAAAGCTTAACCCAGCTTCCCCACCAGTGAGGCGGATGAAGAGGGAATTTTCCACCAAGAGTAATCAAGATGACCATATTAAAATAGGAAAGTTACTTGAAGCATATTTTTTCAAGATGTCGAGTACCCTGATTGGCTGTTGAACATCATTATTTTCTAGAAACCAAAAATGGAGATTATATGTTAATTATTAATATTTGAATGAATATTGTCCAAAGGACTTATACCTGTTACCGAGTATCAATGCCCCAAGAGAAACCATGGAGGGTCGTGACACCTTATCATCCATAGATGCTTACTCTATATATAACCACATCCAGAAGCATCAGATCGATGAGAAGAAATCTTGCATTATAATAAACAGAGGTATATATTACTACCGAGTGATGTCACTCGGGTTAAAAAGCACATGGGAAACTACTTGAGGCTCATGAATCGAATGTTTGAAGGCTAGATAGGGAAAACAATGGAAGCTTATGTGACACCCTGCCTAATTAAATACAAGGTGATTAGGCCTTTATTAAATTAAAAACACAATATCCAAATTTGTTCATTCTTAGCATCACTATCGAAAAGTTTTTAATATATATTAACCACCTAGTATTTGAAAAGCTGGTGTCAAAATTTTATCTTTATTATTATCAAGCAAAGATTTAAAAAAAAAATATCACATTCACCATACTAAATTAATCAATGCCACAAATAATGAGATATTGAATCAAATAAAATATGACGGGAGTAAACACCCTAGTCTGAAACTTTAATATAATAATTCATATAAAACTAAATACACAACTGAAATAAATGAAGTACAATGTCTCTGAGGTAAATAATAACTAAGTATGGGCGACATGCCCTGACTGAAATAACTACATCTAGAAACTAAATGAATAAGAGTGGAGGCGTCTAATGTCGAAGACCTACAACTTCCACAACAGCTGCAGCACATCAACTGGTAGTGAACTCCTAAGTTGGACGTACCTATTGCTGGAAAACTAAAATAATTTGCACAAAGAAAAATAAATTTGGGAGAAACGGGTTAGAGCCCGAGTAGAACATAGTTTAAAACATTCTGGCAAGTATTTAAAATTCTTAAAATCAGATATTAAATACATGTTAGTTTCACGGGCTCTTACTTAAGAAGCCTCACCTCTCATCTAGTGTGCACGCTTAATGGACTTCTAGATAATTCTAGTTACTATTATCATGCCTAACTAGTCGAACACGATAGTCTTTTTAAACTATTACTCATAGTGTCCACCCATATTTCTCACATAATACATTATCGAATATTTCCATATCTTTCTACTCAAAAAGAATTTCCCAATTACAAGTTAAGTATGAATCTTAATTACTCTCGTACATAAGTTTCTTTGTAAACACATCTTGTTTATAATTTTTATTTTCAAAAGAAAAGGGTTTCTCCAACAAACATTCGGAGTTGCTTATACAGTTTAACCTTGTGTTAAACGGCATTAGCGACGTTTTTCAGATAGCAGTGGTTGAGTGGCACTAGGGCCATTCCAGGTTGCACTGCGATTGCTTTAGCCACAAACTTCCTTCTTTTAGGCTTCTGACAAACTTTCGGTCACCTTCTCTGGTGACCTTCCTTTGAGTGTTCTTGGTGTTCTTCGTTTGAGACCTTTCAATTTCCACCCTTTGATCTTTTAATTTCGGTTCTTTAAGTTGTGTACCTATTTGTAGCTTAGTCTTTCCCTTTTTAAGTGTAGTGTCATCTTCCTTATGATCAGACTCTTGTACCAACTTATAGAAGAGTTCCCCTATCTTCATAAGAAGACTTTTGAGAAGATTGGGAAGATAGAACTAGCCCAAGAGGAAGCTCATAGGGCTGAGGCCTTTTCCCTCAGACCAATTTTTCCTCCTCCACTAAACGTCATATACCCTGAGCCTGCAGAGCCTACTGAGCCTGTAGAGGTTCTTGAGGATCATGTCCCAATGTATGAGTCCTCTTCCTCAGACCCTATGTCAACGTCTAAAGCAAGTGAATCTGTAGATTCCTTTCAAAGGGCCATGGATTATTCTTCTAGGCAAGGTGAGGTTCCTGAGGAGGCCGAGGTTTCAAGTCGTGCCTCATCCCACCAAGGTGCTAGCACTTTGCGTAGGTCTTTCGATGTTGAAATCTTAGGGACCAGCATAGTAATTCTGCCTCTAATTGATTCCATTCTGCTATCGACTGCCACCGGGGTTGAATTTACTCAGAGGTTTCCTAGTGGTGCCCCTATAACTACCTATGCCGATATTTCCAGGGATGTTGGTTCGAAATCAAGGGTCAGGATTAAGTCAATTTAAATTGACTTGAATCTAAGGGCTCAAACAAGGCGGTGGTTTAAACGAAAGCTCATTGGTTTAGAAGGTTACACAGGGATTCATCAAGACGACATGCAGACCATTGATAACAAATGATCCAAGGGTTGATAACACACGCGTTGTTATCTCAGTAAAGAAACACACTTCCAACCAATCAGAGGCAAGCAGATGTATGGCAAATACAGGATCTGTAATGCGCGTCTAAAATAATTAAAACCATACCCTCATGTTTATGCCGCTTTCGATTTCTACCCAAGGTAACATTATGCCAAAATACACAACAAAGTATATTTAGAGTTTGACCCCAAAAACTTATAAATCAAGTTTTAATTAATAAAACATGGTTAAAAATTGTTTAAAAAATCCCAAAAAATTATTAAAAATCAAACTTAGGGATTTAAACACACTCCACATATGTACACACATTATTATGCAGTATGACATGTATGAATTGAATTCTACTGTGTGTGAGAGTTGGCAATAGTCTCTTGATCACTACAAGTAAGAGAGATGAATAGGCAATCCAACTTCTGAGGCTCTTTGGTTTCTAGGATGGACATAATTTTGTCATAATTTCCAAATTAGATGAGCACTTATACAATATAGACTCAAGTGAGTCAAAGGTATAAGGGCTTCAGTCTCCCCCTTTGGAAATATGAGACAAAATCTCCTTTGAGTCAACTAGGACTCTTAGGGCAACAAAAATAAGAAAAACTTAGTCCTATCAAAATTCTATCTACCCAAATCCTAGAAATCAAAAAGTACATAACTCAACTATTTACAATTTAATACCCTAATACATCAGTTGATAATGACAGTACAAAAAGGAATACCTGCAATGAATCACTAAGATCAAGTTGTTTAGTATATGTAAGAGATTAGTAGACTCAAATTTCTCCCCCATTTTGTCTCAAATGGACAAAGGGAAAAACTTGGATAAGCAACAAAGGTATTACTCAGCACAAACCATACAAATATATTTACGTAGTGAAATGAATCTATTATAGTCTAGAGGTTTGGTAAACATATCTGCGAGTTGTAGATCAGTAGGAAGATAATTGATTTCTAATTCCTTAGATTCAACTAATCTGCGTATAAAATGATGTCTTATTTTAATATGCTTTGTTCGCGAGTGTTGAACAGGGTTTTTAGAAATATTAATCGCACTTTGATTATCACAATAGAGATGCAATTGGTTTTCTTGAATACCATAATCACTTAGCATTCGTTTAAGCCACAATAATTGAGCACAACAGCTACCAGCGGCTATGTATTCAGATTCAGCAGTCGAGAGTGATGTGCAGTTTTGTTTTTTACTACTCCATCCTACCAAGTTATTACCAATATAATAACATGCTCCTGAAGTTCTTTTACTATCATCAGTACATCCATCCCAGTCAGCATCAGTATACCCAATAATAGTGCTTGGTGTGTCATTAGTGTACCAAAGTCCTAGATTCAGAGTGCCTTTAATATATTTAATTATACGTTTAACAGAATTCAAATGGATCTCTTTAGGGTTGTTTTGATAACAAGCACATACACACACAGCATACATGATATCAGGACGCGAGGCAGTAAGATAGAGTAGTGTGCCAATCATACTACGATATAGAGTAGGATCTACAGATTTTCCATTTTCATCTTTTGACAATTTTACCGTAGTACTCATAGGTGTGTTAGCATCTTTAGCACTCTCGAGGCCGAATTTCTTAACGATCTCTAAAGCGTACTTAGATTGTGAAACAAATAATCCTTCTGGATTTTGTTTGACTTGGATACCTAGGAAGAACTGCAACTCCCCCATAAGGGACATCTGAAATTCCTTACTCATAATTTCAGAAAAGGATTTTACTTCTGAGGTAGAAGTTGATCCAAATATAATATCGTTTACATATACTTGAGAAATAGTAATGTTTTTGTCAAAATGTTTGACAAATAGAGTTTGGTCATTTCCACCTCTTTTAAAACCTTTATCCAAAAGAAAACTGGAAAGACGCTCATACCAAGCTCTAGGAGCTTGTTTAAGGCCATATAAAGCCTTTTTCATACGAAATACATGATTTGGATATTTAGGGTCAATGAACCCTTTAGGTTGTTCTGCATAGGTTTCCTCAGCCAGTATTCCATTAAGGAACGCAGATTTGACATCCATTTGATATAATGTAAAACGCATGTGACAAGCTATAGCGAAAAGCAGTCGAACTGATTCTAAACGAGTAACAGGGGCAAAGGTCTCGTTAAAATAAATTCCTTCTATTTGGGAGTATCCTTGAGCAACTAATCTAGCTTTATTTCTAATTATTATCCCATTTTCATCAGTTTTATTTTTGAAAATCCAACGAGTACCAACAACCTTTTTGTGATCAGGACGTGGAACAAGATACCATACATCATGAATGATAAATTGTAAAAGTTCATCCTGCATAGCAGAAATCCAATGAGAGTCATTCAATGCCTCATTTACATTCTTTGGTTCCACAAGGGAAAAAAAACATGCATAATGTGCATAATTTCTAAGTTGGGATCTTGTACGCACTGGCTCACTAGGGTTGCCAACTATGTTGTTTATGGGATGATCTTTAGAAACCCAGTTAGGTACTTCAGGTGTCTCAATAGGTAATGAATTATCTATTTCAGAAGGGTCATTTTCTAAAATATTTGAAGACTCTTCTTCAATAGGTAATTCACCAGTCTTGCTTTCTACAGTAGTGTCACTAATAATTACATTTATGGATTCCATCATGGTTTTAGTGCGAAGATTATACACTCGATAAGCTCTACTGTTAGGCGAGTATCCTAGAAATATGGCTTTATCTCCCCGGCTCTCAAATTTAGATAAGTGTTCCCTATCTTTGCATACATAACAAGTACTGCCAAAGGTTCTAAGATATTTGAGATTAGGCTTTTTATTGTACCAAAGTTTATAAGGGGTTTGTTTGGAATTCTTTCTAAGATAGGCCCTATCAATGATGTGACACGCAGTACGAATAGATTCTATCCAAAAGTATTTAGGTAAATTCTTGGCATGTAACATGACACGTGCCATCTCTTGCAAGGTACGATTCTTTCTCTCGGCGATTCCATTTTGTTGAGGAGTCTTAGGAGCACTCAACTCGTGTTTGTAACCATTATAGTCACAGTATTCTATAATACCAGTGTCTTTAAATTCACCACCTCTATCACTACGATTTCTATTTACTTGAGTGTACTTTTCATTTTCAATCCTAAGAAGAATTGTTAGGAAGGTTTGAAAAGTGTCAGACTTTTGTTTTAAAAAGGCTACCCAAGCAAATCTGTTGAAGTCATCAACCATAAATAAGATATAACTGTCTCCACAAAGGCTAACAGTTTGGGAAGGACCCATTAGGTCCATATGGATGAGTTCTAAGGGATTAGAGGTGAGAATATCTTTGACTTTCTTATGAGGGGCCTTAACAATTTTACCTTCTTGACAGGAACCACAAACAATATTATGAATGGGTTTAATTTTTGGAATTCCTCTTACTATGTCGTGAGTAGACAATTTACTAAGATTATCGTAATTTATGTGACCCATTCTGTTATGCCATATCTCGTTGTCATCCATTCTGGCAACATTACAAATTTCAGAATTGTTCTTGACAGTGTAGCAGTTGTCAGGAGTTCTGAATCCAGTAATTATGCAATCACCTTTTTCATTTAAAATCTTGCAATTGTTCTTTGAAAAGGTAACAGTATGGTCTGAGTCACAAAATTGCGAAATACTAAGTAAGTTGGCCTTTAGACCTTTAACTAGAAGAACATCTTTAAGAATAGGAAGCCCATCTTCTTGGAGAGTTCCTTTGCCTATGATTTGAGATGAAACTCTATAACCAAAAATGACTTTACCACCAGCAAATCTGGTTTTGTTTTAAAGTTTAGATTCATCTCCAGTCATGCTCTTAGAACATCCAGAGTCTAAATACCAACCAGATGATGTGTGTTCGGCTTTTAAAGTAGTAACAACAATATTACACTTCATCTGAGGTAATAGATCATCTTTTCTAATCCAAATTGCTCTAGTTTTCATCTTGCGCTTATTAGCTCTCAACTGATAAAATTTGCGAGCATTAGATTTTTGCTGAAAAATGTTTTGCGCATGATTTTGAATTTTATGAAAGACTTGAGCATTTGGATTAGGAAAGTGCTTAGGATTCCTTATATGAAATGTTCTTTTAGGTTTGGTCTTTCTCTTTCTA
The DNA here is from genome assembly GCA_949130495.1 of Sambucus nigra. NCBI lineage: Eukaryota > Viridiplantae > Streptophyta > Magnoliopsida > Dipsacales > Adoxaceae > Sambucus > Sambucus nigra. The sequence goes on from OX422210.1 coordinate 548,009,300, forward strand.
TAGTTAGAGTTTTTATCTGGCTGTCTAGGAAGTATATAATTGTTTCGACTTCTTTACGAGGATTATAGATAGGTTTGACAAGTCTCCTAGCATAGCAACCATCGAAAGAGTGACCATATATGTCACAGTAGGAGCAATAAAGATTGCTCAAGATGGGGGTCTCCTTAGGAAAGTCTCTAAATAAAGGTTTTGAAAAGTTTCCAGTCTGAACTTTATTCCTGGGTAGTATAGGTTTGAAAGTAGGTTCATTCTTTCTGATAAAAGGGCAGACGTATTTAGCCTTAGGTAAACTTTCATGCTTAGAGAAACTTGATTCCCCAATGTTGAAGTTTTGATGTTTTAAATCAAACTCAGTTTTTTGGGAATGAAAATCTGGGCATGTTTCAATAGGTCTTTTGCCTCCTGACACAAACTTGATAGGTTCAAAAGGTTTTGTTTGTGTTTTCAAATTGGGACAAAATCCTATACCAGTTCGATCATCAGAATTAGTTTTAGATTCAGCAACAAATTCATCAAAACAGTTAGAATTATTTTCAAATTTTGTAAATTTTTTGAAAACAGTTGTTGTCTTTTCTTTGGTTTGTTCCAATTCTAACAATGTCCCTTTGTACTTTTTCTCCAGAATTTCATTTGTTTCAGTCAAATTTTTCAGTTTTTCATCAAAAACTTTAATTTCACTTTCATGAGTTAAACATTGGGTAGTGTACTCTTCAGCATTCAGTTTAACCATCAGGCTTAGATCTTCCAAATTCTTGGTAAGATGTTTAATAGTCTTTTCTAGTCTAGCGCTTTTCTTGAGAGTCTTAGTGTAAAGTGTGTGAATGTCCGGGAGGTCTTCATTGTCCGAGTCACTAAGTGTGGTGTGTGAAGTGACCCCTAAGGCTTCATTCTTAGAACTCACACACCCATTAACATCGTCATTATCGCATTCCCTTTGACTCACACACCCCGAGGTAGAACATGCAACATTCTCAGTAATTAAAGCATCTAAACCAGTAATAACCACATTCGAAGTATCAGTCATAGAATTATTTGGTTCATCCTCATTAACAAACATAGGCATGTCATCATTATAAATAATCTTGGCAAATAAAGACATGCAAGGATCAAAAACATCTGATGACTCAGGTTCCTCATTTTCAGAGTCACTTGAATCATCCCATGTTTTGCAGATGTTAGCTCTAGTGTGTTTGTTTTGAGTGTTCAAATTAACTCTACAGTCTTGTGCAATGTGCCCAGTTTACCACATCTATAGCATTCAGTCTTCTTAAGGTCTCTATTAGGTCTGATATGAGAGTCCTTATGATTTTTGTCATTGTTTTTCTCATGAGGTCTGTGACTAGAGGGAGTTGGATAATTTGACTTGCCTTGTTTATTTGCCACTTTGTTTCTAAACTTAATGATTTTCTTGAACCGTTTTGTCATTAAGGCAATCTAATTGTCCAAACTCTCTATATCGCAGTCCTCATCAGATTCATCATTGGAAGTATTAAACTCAGGCTTAATCAAGTTAGAAGAGAAGCTTAGATTGGCACTAGTCTGTTTCCTATGGGATTGGGTTAATTGTTTCTTAAATTCCAGTTCCATTTCCATAGTTCTTAATTTACTACTGAATAATTCAGGAGTGAGATTTATATCACACATTTCCTCAATAGCATATCTTTTGTTATCAAACTTCTGTGGTAATGATCTCATAATTTCAGATACAATTTCTTATCTATCATAGGTTATCCCATTAGCATGCAGTTTGGTCACAATATCAGTCAGGTTCATATAGAAGTCATCAAATGATTCAGTCTCAGACATAATTAGGGAGTTATACTGCTGGATAAGCATTTGGGTTTTAGCAGCCTTAACTCTAGTGTCTCCTTCATGAACAGTAACCAAGGTGTACCAAGCTTCCTTAGAAGTGGTACAGGATGAGATTCTTTTGAACTCATGTTCATTTATGGACATAAATATGGAATTCCTTCCTTTGTTATTATTTCGAGAAACTTGTTTCTCTTCTTGAGTGAACTCACTTAAAGCTTTCTTAACTCTCTCATTACTTCCTTCGTTGGCTGGTTTAGTAGGAAAAGTATAACCATTTTCAACAATGTCCCAGACATCATCTCCCAAAGTTCCTTGAATGAAAGCAATCATCCTTACTTTCCAGTAAGCAAAATTGGTTCCATCAAAGATTGGGGGTCTGGTCAAGTTACGAAATCTTTCATTTTTCTCGTCCATATTTGATTTTCAGAAAATAATTTCAGAAACACAGGATCTCTTTAAAAGCAGTTTTACCTCGCTCTGATACCAATTGAAAAATGCGTTACTAAAGTCGTTTATTTAAAATAAACTATTTAAGTAACTCCGAGTTGTTTTTTGAAGAAACTCTTTTCTTAAATCAAAAAGGATTAATCACAAGAAGTGTTTAATAAAACAGTATGTACGAGATCTTATTCAAGATTTGGGCAACAAGTTTAAACAAGTTTTAAACACAGCACAACCAAGACTGAGATGAGAAAATGTAGAAAGATTCTGTTCACAATTTTTTACGTGGTAAAACCTCACCAATTGAGTAAACATCCACGACTCCCTCTACGGAGTAAAATGAAAAATCCACTAAAACAAATTTATGAGTTACAAACTATATATCTAACATGCAAACAACTCAGACCTATATAAGTTTAGGAATGTACCCTCTGGTGTCCTTATAACTTCTCTGCAGTTCTGATTGTAGATGTAGTTCTCTCAGTTTGTCAACTTCTGATTTGTTCCAGCACTTTACGTCGACTTATGATCACAAGATCTTATCACCAACACTTTTTGTGTTGTAGGGTGTAAGTGTTTGTGGAGGTGCTTTCTAACACGTGCATGCACACACACACACTTATTAAGTACAAACAGTCCTAACAAATTACAGTTACACTATATGCTGTGATCTTTTCTTTTCTTTCTTCTTACAAAACTTTGAACCTTAGTTGAGCTTTCAATTAATCCCAGAATCCACAGATATCTTGCTTAGAAATCATCCAAGATCTTAATCAATCTCAGTTTTGAAAAGATTTTCGAGATTGAAAACCTCCAAGTGAGATTCCAAACTAGGTCAAAGGTTTAGTTTTACAAGAACAAGAAACAGAAAGAATTTATTGTTGATTTCAAAGTAAGAAAGCGTTTTAGAGAAAATAATCAACAATATATTTCTCAAAATGAGAAATAAAGAATGAAACTAAGTGTAATGTAACATGAATATCTCAGATCTGAGATTTCTATGAAATCAGAAACTAGATCTAAGTAAAAGTCTAAGTTGGAAACAAGATCTCACGAACACAAGGTTACAGCAACAAAAATAACTCAACTCAAACTCTCAAACACTCGAGAATACTCAGGGTAGTGTTTTTGGAAATGGTGTTTTAAAGAGGTGTTTGGGTTAGGTTTGAAGAGGATTTAGACGAATGAAGTTAGGGTTTCTAACTTTCTTTCTCTCTATGGTTTCTCTCTTCTCTCTTCTCTCTCTACTCTCTCTTCTCTCAGAAACAATGAAATGGAAAAAGTCTTCGAAGTCAGAGAATAGAGGCCTTTTTATAGTGAGAGGAGAAGGTTCGAGATGTTGGTTCAAAATCAAGGGTCAGGATTAAATCAATTTAATTTGACTTGAATCTAAGGGCTCAAATAAGGCGGTGGTTTAAACGAAAGCTCATTGGTTTAGAAGGTTACACAGGGATTCATCAAGACGACATGCAGACCATTGATAACAAATGATCCAAGGGTTGATAACACACGCGTTGTTATCTCAGTAAAGAAACACACTTCCAACCAATCAGAGGCAGAAAGATGTATGGCAAATACAGGATCTGAAACGCGCGTCTAAAATAATTAAAACCATACCCTCATGTTTATGCCGCTTTCGGTTTCTACCCAAGGTAACAATATGCCAAAATACACAACAAAGTATATTTAGAGTTTGACCCCAAAAACTTATAAATCAAGTTTTAATTAATAAAACATGGTTAAAATTGTTTAAAAAATCACAAAAAATTATTAAAAATCAAACTTAGGGATTTAAACACATTCCACATATGTACACACATTATTATGCAGTATGACATGTATGAATTGAATTCTACTGTGTGTGAGAGTTGGCAATAGTCTCTTGATCACTACAAGTAAGAGAGATGAATAGGCAATCCAACTTCTGAGGCTCTTTGGTTTCTAGGATGGACATAATTCTGTCACAATTTCCAAATTAGATGAGCACTTATACAATATAGACTCAAGTGAGTCAAAGGTATAAGGGCTTCACCTCCCTTTTTCGAGTGAATTCACTTGATAAGTGTAATGCCTGTGAGGATTGAATATATGCTTGCTTTATTTAGTATCCGATTTATTTAAGTTTTTGCCAAATCACACTTTGCATGTGCTCACTCCCCTCCCACATTTTAAGGTTTCAATTCTATGAGGTGCATTATATAATGTTAATGATTTGGACTTTTGTGTGAATGCATTCACTTTGCTAATAGTGCTTATGAAATCATGTTCGCTATTTTTGGGCTTGTCCTATGTTGTTTTGGGCATATTTTGAGGAAACCATATGATGTTTGTGGGTAACATCCCTGAAAACCCTCACGAGATGACACTCGTCCACTAGGGTAACCTAGGGGTTTAACGGCTTATTACATACGCTAAATGCAATCGAATCGCCCGCGAAAGTGGACTTATGCTTTTATACCATATTTTTGTACTTGTATCCTACTTTTTGTTCGCTTGTATTTCTTTTTGCATCCTATTTCATTGCTAGGGACTAGCAATGTGTAAGTTAGGGGGTGTGATTCATACCGAATATTGCGTATTTCATCCCTCAAATCTACGCATTTTAGCCCCCTCGGGTGCCTTAATCTCTCTATTTAAGCCCATTAACCAGACAACCTCGGATTTATATTATTAACATGTTATATGAGATATAATTGGGCTTTTGTAGGTATTTAGGTACTAAGTATGGAGTTTGGATGCATTCCCGCTAATTTTCATACGCAATCTCACGTTCAAGGGCAATTTAGTAATTCCACAGCTTGGGCACTTGACTTGACATCAACATGGAAGTTGTATCCCTCCTCACAAGCTTCGCGTGGCCGCGAACGGTGCATGATTCCGAGTTCGAGCGAAGAAGTTACGGCACTTTTGGCGAAAGAGATTTCCAACTACACCAAAATAGGAGGAAGATTGATGCAGCCCTGCTTGATCGATCGATCGATCAGAAGGATCGATTGATCGATCCCTCAATTTTCATTCTACGATCTTTGCAGTGGGCTCATATCTGATCGATCCCTTATTTTCTGCAGATATTTTCCCCTTTTCTTTTCTTTTTTCTTTTCTTTCTATTTTTATTCCAACTTACTATATAAAGCAATTTTGTGTAAATATCAGATATAATTAGTTTTTAGATAGTTTAGCTTAGGGTTTGGGAGTTGAGAGCTCATCTTCTTCCTCATTTTGGTTTGACACCCATTAGGGTTTGTAAGCTGAACTTTCCATCTTCCATCTCCATTAATATAGTTGTTTTAGTTTAATTCTTACTTTGTTAATTAGATTTACATATTTTCTTTTCGTGCTTTCTAGTGTAGTTTTATCGCGTTTATTTACAACTTTCCTTTACCGCATTTTTATTATGCTTTCTAGCTAATTTAGTCTAGGTTGTTTCGAATTGAACTCATTTTGGGTTGGCATGTTGCTTTGCTTTGGTGATCGAGTTTATGAGTCTATTTCGGGTGCGTTGTCCTCGTTATTATGCCTAGGAGATTTGACGGGACATATCATGTATGCTCCGTGCTTACAACCTTGCATGCATAATTTTCGGGGTATTTATTGACGCCAAAATCTTGTTAGGCTTTTATTCAAATTTAGGGGTGTGATAACTCTTGATTTAATTAACTGTTGAAATGAGACGCATTCATAATAACTCGTCGACCCATGTAACCATTTTATACTAATTAACTCGGGTGAGGGATATTCGACGCAACCTATAATTTTTACCTCTTTTGTTAATCTAGTTTAATTATCTTTTATGCATCTTTTCCCTTTTTGTGTATAATTATCTTTTACACTTTTATTTAGAAATACTAAACCAAATTAAATTCTAACAACTCGTCTCTGTGGATTTTCGATACCCGACTTACCGCTACACTTGTATCATAAGTGGAGTCATAATTTAGGTTTTTGTATTGAGGCGGTGAACAGAAAACAACGATCGGCGCTTGATGCGCGCCGCTTTTCACGACCGATCACCCGCGTTCTTCAGGCCAAAGGGCATTGCCTTGTAGAAATAGGTCCCCTTGTCTGTAATGAAGGTCGTCTTCTCTCAGTCTGTCGAGTCCATAAAGATCTGATTATACCCGGAATATGCATCCATGAAGCTCATGCGCTCATGTTCCACTGTGGCATCAACCATTTGATCTATACGAGGAAGGGGAAAATTATCCTTTGAGAAAGATTTGTTTAAATCAGTGAAATCTACACACATCCTCCATTTCCCATTAGCTTTGGGCACAATTACAGCGTTAGATAACCATTCAGGGTATATGACCTCTCTAATGAACTTGGCCTCCTCCAACTTTTTAACCTCGTCTCTGATGACATCATACTTTTCCCTTTAGTACACTCTTCTTCTCTGCTTGATGGGTTTGGCATCTTCTACAACATTGAGTTTATGGCACATAATCTCTGGATCAATACACGACATGTCTACATGGCTCCAGGTAAAAATACTTTGTCTCTTCCTTAACAGATTTACTATTTCCTCCTTGATCTCAGGTCTTAGGGTTTTTTCGACTTGGATGGTTTTTTTCGGCTCTCCCTCATTGAGGATGATGGATTGTACCTCCTCTGTGGCCTCTCTCTTTTTGAGATTTGTTTCATCTCTAGGATCAAGTGTGTTGATGTTGTACATGGATGTTGCCTTCTTATGAGCCTCTCTCTCTTCTGCAGAGTTGAAGTAGCATTCTCTTGCTGACGTCTGGTCACCTTGCACTTCCCCTACTCCATAGGGAGTCGGGGATTTTAACATTTGGTGGACTGTTGAAGGCACGACCTCAAATTCCTTGAGGGCTACTCGGCCTATGATGAGGTTATAAGCTGAGTAGACGTTGTCATCCATCACAAAGAAATTAATTTTTCTGCTCAACCTCTTAGGCCATTCATCTCCCATTCTAACATCCATTTCATACATACCCAATGTATGAACCTTTTCACCGCTGAATCCAATCAAGGGATGATGATGAGGGACAAGCCTAGCTCTACTGAGGCCAAGGCTCTTAAAACAGGGCCAAAACATAATGTCTGCAAAACTACCCCCATCAACGAGGATCCTCTGAACTTCACACCCATGCACCCCCTTGTGGTGATGACTAAAGGGTCATCGTGAGGAGCTAAGATTCCCTTGAAGTTAAGTCATGAGAATCCAACCACGAAGGTGTCCATATCTACCATCTTTCTCTTCTCGCGCTTAACCTCTGTAGATGCCAAGTTCACAACCTCAGCTTTACTCACTACTTTGGCCTTTGACACATGAGCCTTGCGATCATCTACCTCTGAACCACCCCCTGCTAGTCCCCCACAGATAGTGTTCACACCGAAAGAGATCATACCGACCCTCTTCACTGGGGCATTATCGTTTCTTGACGGGAGGTCAGGGTTATCGTCATCATCATCTGAGTCGTCATCTCTTCTGGCAGGGACATCTTCCCGGCATTTATCATTTCTTTTCTTTTTAGGGTCGTTTGTTCCCCCCTTATAAGCTCTACCATCCATATACTTTCTGATCTTTCCAGACTTTAACATCTTCTCAATCTCGTCCTTCAGGGAGAAATATTTGTCAGTTAGATGGTTGTGATCTTGATGGAACTCGCACCATATATTCTTGTTTCTCTTATGTGGAGGAGCCATCAGCTTCTTCGGCCATCTCAAGGAATTATCATTCTTTATTTCATTAAGGATATGTTCGCAGCTCACAGTTAGAGTAGTGTAGTGTGCAAACTTATCATCTCTAGTCCTCTTATTTCCATCTTTTTTCCTTTGAAACTTCCCACTACTGTTTCCATTATTATCCTCACACTTCGCAACCATTGCTTCTTTTGTATTCATGACCTTTCCAGCTGTTGCTAACAGCTCAGCCATAGACTTGGGAGGGTCTTCAGTAAGCTTCCAAAGTAGCTTTTCCTTCTGAAGTCCTCTAATAAGGGCTGTCATGGCTATGCTCTCTTCTTAATCTTCTACCTCCAGTTTTTCCTTGTTGAACCTTGTGATGTAGTATATGAGGCTTTCATTCTTCCCTTGCTTTACATAAAGCAAGTGAGTCATCTTCTTTTGAGGTCTTACCCCAAAACAAAAGTTATGAATAAATCGTTTGGCCAAACACTTAAAATTTTCAATTGAATTTTTAAAAAGAAACGTGAACCAGATATGTACAGCCCCAGTCAAAGTGCTTGAGAAAGCTCGACACCTCATCTCATCAGAGATTGAATAAATGTTTGCTGCAGATTGACACATTTCAATATGATGGACCGGGTTAGTACTACCATCGTACTTGGGAGACACCACCGGAGGTTTAAAGTTGGTAGGGGTTGGGAAGTTAACAACCCTTACCACAAATGGTGAGACCTCTGAATACCCCCTCTGTAATCGGTCTCGACTTTTTATGAGGTTCCCTATCTTTTCTTCCAACCTCTGAATAGAGTTATTCCATGGTTTGGCAACATCGGCTTGGCCGAGGTTGTCCCTAGCCACTTCTAAAGGGTGAACTGAGGGTTCCCTAGCTGCTGCGCAACGTCGGCTGCTGACCTCCGCCTTACCACAGTCTCGGCCATGATGAGGCCGATGATAACCACCTTCCCTTTGTGACCCAGCTATTCTTCTTGACCTGGATAGACTCTGCCTTAGATCATTAATTGGTCCGAGCCTTTCAAACGCCGACCCTCTACTTAAGCGATCAAAATCTGACCCTCTATGTCTTGCATCACCATCTCGTCTTTCATACTGACCTCGGCTCTACTGTATAGGACGTATAGTGTTATTTTAGACCTCATACGGCTCCCAACAGTCTTCCGTAGCATCTTCTGCCTCAATGTCGTTGTACCTATCCTCAAGGCAAGGGTTTCCTTGCCTCCCCAAGTATAAACGCCTAGGGTCGGCAACATCCCTCTTCCGCTGAGGAATAGGTTGGTTCTTTTATGGTGCCTGGGGTGGTCCCCTGGCCTCTTGCTGTGGCTGAGCATCCATCGGAGTAATCATCTCCGGTGAGACCCCAGGTGGTCTCATTATTATGTTTTGGCTTAGCTGGACAAATTGCTCTTGTATCACTTGCGGAGTTGTAGCCAATGGCTTCAAGGCTGCTGCCACCTCAGCCATCTCAGACTAGGGTAGTGCCTGAATGGAATTGGGTCCTCCAACACCAGATAGTGGAGGAGACGGAGGTAACTACGGTGCCATATGCTTGAGCTTTTGATGAAAGGATTATAGTCCTTGGATATCTTAAGGGACCTCTTTCAATGGTGAAACAGCTCCACGCGAAGGGTGGGGCTTGGTTCACCACCAGAGTCTCCGGTGAGGTTAAGCAGCAAAAGAGAAAGAGATGAATCTTCTCGTTCCCACAGACGACGACAAAATGATGATGTTGTAAACAACACAACCAGATAAGGTGTTGATAAGATCAAACTAACAATAACAATGGCAACATAGGAGTAAATATTTAGTAGAGGGAGGTGAGGAGAAGAGGAGAAACACCAGTATATGAGTGGTTCATCCAATAAGGCCTACGTCCACTGTAAGTGTGTGAGTAATTTCCCTAGATAAAGGCACTAATGGCCATAGAAACAAGCTCTCAAGCTTTCTCTCTCTACTATGTAAACCAACAGAGTTTCAGTTAGGGTTGCAATTATCCATCCCTTTACAAGGTAGAGGTAGACCTCTATATATAGTGCTTGGGAGGTGTAATGTACCCCCCAAGCATGCAATGAGCATGTGTATGAGGATCAAACCAGCATGATAATGACACCTGACTGATCTTATGTAGATAATGATGACCGCAATATTCCCTTACGTGAGGGGAATGATTCGATTATAACTGATTTTTCCACGTGTTCCAAACCTTACATGTGCTTGCATATGCTCGGACTTGTGTCCCTGACTGATGTAACCTCAGCCTGGATGAGTACGAGGTTGGTAAAGTCCGACAGTATTACTTTATCTTGTCAATAGCCATGATGACCTTGCTCAGGAAGACTGGTTGATGTTAGGAACAGAGGTGAGATGTAACGACGGCTCAATAAGAGTAGGATGTTGACAATAACCTGTCCCCATAAGGCGTTTCTGACGTCGGCTGCTGTAGAGCCGAGGTTGGTAGTAGAGAGCCGACCTTGTAGAATACGACCTTTCTGATGGCATTTGTGAGCTTCTTGTCAACCCGGCTGTGAGACAAGCCGAGGTTAGTGACGCTGAGTACGAGGGTGCACTTTGGGCATATCAAACCCATTAAATTAGTCCCGACACGATCCATACCCGCGTCCTGACTTAATGTACCAAACTGTCGTATTTTCCACTCTCAACAATTTATACAAATGTCATAATTTCACATTACGTATTCACACAGTAATCTTTCATAATTCTCAATAATAAGTATTAGCCCTTGGCACGCTAGTTACTATTTATTTTTAATCCGGATTAATTAATAATCAATTTCCTTTCATCTTTAATTTAATTAATCCAATAATAGTAATTAATCCCACAATTATTTAACATAGTAAAAATACGGGGTATTACAGTTTATCTCCAATGACACATTATTTTCTCATACCCACACCACTCGAAGCATACCAGTTATGCACCAGTATTATGGTCAGATGCCCACCTAAGCGTTCAGTTCATACCTGATTATGAACTAACCACTATGTCGGAAGAAGGCTCACACCAAGCCACATCATGGTACGCCTTTTTCGGGATCAATGGTATCGAAAAATAAACTTGGATGATCAACTATTTAAATCCCGGACCCCTTGGATCTGATCCAATCTGCACGATGTGGTTAACACGAATATAAATTGGGTTAACTTTGAGTCAAGAACGGTTGTCTACAATCGCTCAATTATTTTCAAATAAAAAAGGGGATATGGCGTCGTAATAAGGCAGGATTACTTAAATTGGGAGCAAAATTTTTATTTTAATAAAACTAGCGATCGAAACATGGATGCTCGTCCTCACCACCCTTCGTCGATTAACCTTCAGAGTATAAATAACTCGATACGTCAACCGAGTATAAACAACCTATATGAATAACTAGGTTCATCAATCAAGTATAAACAACCTATATGAAAAAATCATTTCGTCAATTGAGCACAAATAATTTGTATTAACAATTAGGTTCATCAACAAAGTATATACAACCTCTATGAACAAATTAGATCGTTAACGAGTATAAACAACTTTTATAAGCAACCCGTTTCTTCAATCAAATAAAAAAAACTATAAAAACTACTCATTTCATCAACTAAGTACAAAAATCTTCTAGATGTCAAGAATAATCAAACACGGATGCAAAAGTCGACATAATTTAACATAATTTGCAAGGATGAAACCATTTACAATAGGAATTCTAAGCATAGCAAATAGTGAAATAGTCAAGTCATGTAGGTATAAGAGGAAATTACCACATCTTAAACACAAAAAGATCCCTCCCACCATATTTTGCCCCATCTCCTCACGCATTGAAATGTTTAGATATTCAGCTTTTTAATACATGAGGGTCCAGGGCTTTCAGAAGTCCCTAATATTGAGTATATATCACTGTTGATCAAAATATGCGGGCGAGGGCATCAGCTTATTTTCAACTCCGAAATTATCCGAATCAAAGTAAGAAATGTACCACTCAGGATGAGACTCTTTGACCTCGTCCGCCATCTCATTATACCCATTAATGAAGGATGGTACTTCATCACGCTGTAGTACTCTTAGGTCAAGATATACTTCAGGTACCTGAACCTAATCAACGAGACTAGAGCCCGTTCAACCATAATTTCTTCGGCCTTCTCCTTCTTAATTTTGCAAGATACTGCTTCAGCTCGTTGACTTCATCTTCAATACGACTTACATCTTGATCCCTTGTCATCTTCTTAGTATCCTTATCATTTTGGGATGTGATGAGATCTTCATCGGTGTCAATCTTGGCATTCTTTAAGTTCACTTGCTCCGCTTCCAACCCTATAAGTGTCCTTGTTTCATCTTTAATCTGCCTCTAGTTCTTAGCCATAAAATCTCCCATGAAGCTCACGTACAACGAAATAACATAATTAAGATAAGGGAAAAAGTATGGACAACGGCAGTTTAGGAAGACAAAGTACGTAATTACCCTAGAGTCCAGTTGGATAATTTGTTTAGCGTTGTTCATTGATATCATTGGGAATATAGGCATTTTAGTTTTAGAAGGCCAAGTAGTTTCCATTTGGATCATCGTAGCGGAGGTGGGGGATCCCATACCTTTCCCCATCAAGACCCTTTTACTCAGCATCCTCCTCATTTTCCTTAATAATCAACCTTTACCGTGGTTGTAGTTCTGGCCTCACTCTCGGTGGGCCTTTTTTCACGAGTCCTCCTTAGAAGAGCTTATTTGTCCACTAAATAGGCATGCGTCGTTTCCTCGATCATGTCGAGTGAATGAAAGACTTTAGCAACCCCACTCTATTGACTTGGGCAATTTACACCAATTTTAGGAGGATTTGGCTTAGGAGCAATAGGCTGAGGGGTGATCAGCATCCGGTTCAGCCTTTGGAGCGATGCACGGTACCCTGGGTGTGCCATTTATCCAGAAGCTACAAAAAAATAGGAATATAAAGAACTGATATATTCAACAACAACAAAATTAAGGGTCTATTCGACATGTCCAAAGTATACCTGAAGAGTTACGAAAGTATGAATGTTGAAATTAGAAAAGCAAGAGGCATCCTTCTTTAATATCGGCCTAAAGCCGAATGGCATCATGGTTTTGAACCTTCTCTCCTCTTGCAATAAATACAAGCTCCTTTAATATTTTCATATTACATAGTTCTTTGAATGGTCGAGTTTTAAGTAGAGTTTCTGAAACCCTCTCCTTTTGTAGATCAACAATATTAGGAAGTTTGTTAAAAATCCCTACATAAAATCATGATAAAAAGAAATTAGGATATACGAATGCCACATATGAAATCATAGAAAATATAAAAGTTTGTCTCACTCATGTCAGGCTTGATTTAAACAAGGGGAACAGCGAACAGATGACCATTAAGATCATTATGGTCATCACACTCCTACCCCCCCCCCCCCCCCCTTAATGTAAAGAAGGTGATGCCTCTAGTTATGGTTGGAAGAAAGGAGTGAGATTTCAAAGCATTTCCCCATATGTATGTAAGCTAAGGTATATCAACCCCTTGAGAAGCCATTGGATTGTAATAATAACTCCCTCACCATTGGGGGTTGGTCAACACCAAATAGGTCATAAAAATGCACCATGGAGTCGATCATAAATCTCTAGGCATTCGGTATAAGTTAGTAAGGGGCAAGGTAGATGAGGTCAAGAACATCACGACTGGGTCATGTAAGAGAAATTCCAACCCCTACCTTAAAGAAGTTATAATAAAAAATAGACCTCCCCATCACGAGTTTTCGAATCACGATCGGGTGCATTGGTAATGTGAATGGATAAAACCTTGGGAAGGGAAAGGCATTAACATCACTCGTGGTGGATTCTTTAGTCAAGTATCTAATGTTCTGATATAGGATTAAAGGGGAGACACCATCCCGAGGGGATCATATGGAACCACTTATTAAACAACATTTTGGGCATCATCCAAATGATTAGGCTTATTGGCATTTGATGAAGAATCCCCTCAGGTATAACTCCTTCACCCGTTATGCTCAGGCCCAAAGGCGTTAACAATTCCAACCATACCTGCAAGGGCACTGGCATTGAAGACTCTCTTGTTGGGACACATTGAGAGTAAAACAGAATGGTTGAATCCATTCAAGGTATTAAAACATAGGAGAGTTGGAGGCAACGAAGTCTAAAAGTAAAGCATAAACTATGATACGACAAATCTAAAGCTCTCTAGAAAAAATTTAAGATATGAAGCTCATTTATAGTTTATAATCTTCCAAAAGAGAAGTCTATTTGCTTTATTAATTATAACATGTTTTTACCCTAATATATCTCTATAATTAAGTATTATGCAAGCAAAATAACACATGTAACCAACACCAATAAGGATACACTCATATGACACATACGCGATATTGATCCCACACTTTCCCCATTATGAATATTGGAAACGATAATCAATAGAAAAATATTTTTTATTGAAAACTAAAATAAAGAACTATAACTGGATATTTTGAAACAAATTCAACAAAGATTGCTTTTAATTTATACCAATAATCATATCCATGAACATATGATTATATCGCAACTAAAGAAGTTAAAAAATGTAGAGTACTTGTTGTCACCAAAACTAGTAGACATGAAAGAAAAGGTGTACTAGCAATGAGAAATATGCAATGATAGAAACACAGTCACTCCTGAGAAAACAAACACCAAGTCATACAAAGAGATAAAATGAAAGTTCAATTATAAGGTGTTGTTTGTTTTTACCTCATAAGTCTGAATCTGAACCATTCAGACTTAAGAGGTACCAAAAAGTGTTTGTTTTTTAAATGATTAAGAGGCTAACGGCTATATTTGGCTCTTAATGGTTAAGAGGTAGAATTATATCTGAAGTCTGAATGAGTCTAAATACATTCATTCAGAGGGACATTCAGACATAAAAACAAATATATTTTTTAGATTCAGATTTCAGACTTCAGATTTCAGATTCAGACTTCAGATTCAGATGAAAAGAAATGCAACCTAAGAGAGGAATTCACACGTAGAAGATGACAAAAGATTGAAGAATAGGAACGTGTAAGAAATGATATTTTTTTAGAAGAGAGTGAAGTGGAAATTTTGGTTATGTGAGGAATATAAGATGAGAGTGTAAAAAGTGAAGTTTTGGGGTGGCTGTTATACCAAATGGAAAAATCAGTTCAAATTCAACGACTAGATCTACATATATTAAACGGTTCGTAAGTGTTTGGTAGAAGTAATGCACAGTCAGAACACGTGGAATGGGTTTATATGCCCATGCACACCTCGAGAGATGGCGCAAATCAAATGTACAATGTTTACAACTAGTTCACTCGAGTAAAATCTCAAATTAGAAATATTTCACACTAAATTCACGTCTCCTTACAGAACTTGACGTCAGCACAAGATTCTAAATGGATCACGACAAATTAATACAACCTATTTTTTATACTCATCATTGGACACCACAAGGAGGCTGACACATAGGACAAACCTTGTTCAAATACACACAATACAAATAATGTGGAATCGAATCAGTGACTGGAATGCATAGCAAAACATAAGAAATATGATAACTTTGTGAAGATGACCCCCCCCCCCTCTCAGTTAGCCGAATGCCCAACTTCATTAGATGAACACCGTCTATGCATTTGAACCTCCAAGGCGTTATTAACAAGTTGTTAGTTCAATCGTCTAACACGTTCCCTTTTAATCCAATCAGGAATATTATCAAATGGGGAACGGGGGAATACATGAAGACACCAAAGGCAAACCCACGTCTCCTTAAAATTAAAATACGTCCAACTGCATGTTATTAATTTGGAAAGATGTTGTAACATCTGAGTATATATAAAACCTCTTGTAGTACTAAAGTGGTGAAGTTAATAAGCTCTGTAATATTCGATAATTTATTATAATTCCCAAAAGTAATAATTGAACCCCTCACCTCTCCATCCCATGGATATAGTTCGAGCTCGAACGAACAATGTACACCTGGTGTTTCATTCTCTTCTCATCTTTTTCACTTGATTGGAATTATAAATTATTATGTCATGTGGGTGGACAATTAGATTTTCACCTTAACGAATAGCAATAATGGGTATATGAACTTGATATAATGAACTTTTTAGAAATTTGATGATATGATGAATAAGTAAGAATAAAGATGATATGGTTGTGGTTTAAAGCTCAAACTAGAAAAATATGACAATGAATAGTTCATTATGTCAAGTGGGAGTAGACTTAGCCGTCCCTTTCCATATGGGTTTTCGTGTTATTTATAGTTAGTTAGCTGGGAATATTGTGGGACATGTGGATTGCCTTTAAAGGTTAGGTAGTTTCACCATTACATATATGAGCACATCTAACAATGAGTTAGTTACAGCCCACACATAGTAGGAGGAAGTTGGAAACAACCGTGTTTCCCATTATTCCTAATGTGATTATAGGCATACCCTCCTCTATATGCATGGATACGGGCGCAATATATGAGCGAGACATCATGTCAGATAAGGACAGCAGCCTGGTGGTGAGGGTCGAGTAGATGGATACCTGAGTGACCTCAAATAAAGAAGATGTCGACCTCATGAAGGGAAATACTTATGGGGCCCTTCATGCCACATAAGATCCACATGGCTTGGTTCACTGAAGGTATAACAAAAATCCCTAAGGGCTTCATGTACGAGCTTGGATTTATTGTGACTAGTCTTGAATTGATAAGATTCTTGAACGGTTGTTGTTTCGAAAGGAGTGGATGGAGTGTTAATTATGTTCGTCGATGACTCTAAAATTGGTCAGCTTGATTTTTGGTCATCTTAGGCCAAGAAGATTAACTTTGATATTATTGAAGCATGGAGGACACATGTCAAGTAAATGGACCATCATATAGTAATGAGGACTATGAAATGCGTGTACAAGTTCTTTGTACCAATGATTGGGTTTTTTAAGCTTTACATCTTATAAATAACAATAATATTATTTGACCCAAACCATCAAATTCAAAAATTAAAGCGATTCAAGTTGTAGAGAGAGAGAGAGAGAGAGAAGTGCTCCTCTGCCCTTCAAAGGGGTAATCCGCTTGCGCTAACTGGGTCGCCTAATCTTCTGCTTGTGCATTTAGGTTTTTTTGGTGTTCTTCCTTATTTCTAACCCTTTGTCTTTCATATGCATCTTCTGGCTTCTTTAGGGTCTTACTGTTCTTTATAGTTTTCGGTTTGCATTCTCTGGTTGTTATGTTGGCTTTATGGAAGTTTTTGGTGGGAGTTTTTCATTTAGATAGTCATTGAGTTGGTTGGCTTAGGATTGGAGTGGCGTTTGAGATTCTAGAGTTAATTTGTTAGAGTGGTGACTCTTTGTTCAACCCCCAAGTCCCATTGTCTTGTTTTTTAGGTTAAATTTCAATATTTTTGAGTTTTTCACCTCATGTTCAGCGTATCTACGAGATAGTATGTAAGATTGAATCAGAACGTTCAGGGTCACTTCCAGAAGGTTCCCTCACCCTTTGTAGGTGATTAGACCTGAGGACAAACTTGGTAATCCTAAATATACCCCAAAAACCTCCTCCAGTGGAAGTTATGCCCCCTTCCTAGATGAAACTTTTACTGACTTTCTTGACTTAGATGAACGTGAAGTAGGTTGGTTTGCACACCCCTAAGAAGCTACTGATTTGGAAAATAAGGAATTCATATCGGCTATAAATTTAGAGTCCCCCTCTAATGATGTTGATTTGGACATAGCTAAGGATGTTAGGCCTAGAAGTGTAGGCCCCTTTCCATCTACTACCCCAGTGGATGAGTCTTTGCTTGATGCGGTGGGGGAGGAAGAAGAGGGCTCTTCTGAGTCTTATTATTCCTATGATACTGTCCAAATTGATGCTCAATGGTATCCCAGTACCATAAATGAGGATGAACTTAATAATTTGAGAGAGACTTACAACCTCCCTATTGCTATACAGATGAGGATTCCTTCACTTAACGAAAAGGTGTACGATATCAATAATGCAGATGAGATTTATTTTCCCCTTTGGGATCTTCAGGTAGGGCTTAGGTTGACTCCTCATCCTGAGATATGATCTATTTTGAGAGGTTATAGGGTGACTTTGATACAACTCCCACCAATGTGGGACCATCTTAGGGGCTGTGATGTTTTAAAAATCTAGAACAAGGTTTAATTTGACCAGGGACATCTTTAGATTTGTCCACGGATTTAAGGACAATGATAAAGCCCCTGACTATTACTATTTTCACCTTAAAAATCCCACTATAGGATGGTGATCGTAGTTCAGACCAGCAACCATAGCTGGAAAGGTTAGTATGTCAACGCAAATGGGGGAACAGGAGTTTAGGCAACATAAACGGGATAAATCGTGTTAGATGCCCAAAGAGTGGAAGGGGCCTAACTGGATAAGTATAAAATTTTCTTCTTTTATTATATGCTCATTTATTTCTTCTGAGGATCTGTGATCCGACCTTGACTCCATATTTCATCACACCAATTATGCAACTGACCTACTCGACTATCATGGGCATAATGGAGATTTTGAGTTTCTGAGGGGATGCGATCCTGATTCTCTGTAGAGACTAGTGCAACATAGGTTGTTAGTGGTAATATTTTATGTTCATTCTGTTTTCTAGCATATGCTATATTTTTCTTGTCTGCTAATGTACTCCTTCTTATTGATAAGATGCCATAGCTTCCACTATCTTGAGGATGAAGACTGTTACCAATCATATTGCATATGGGGAGTTGGTCGATAATAATAAGAAGTTGAAGATTGATCTAGAGTAAGTGTCAAGGGATCTAAAGAAGATAGTCGAGGAGCAAGAGGAGTGGGATGGACAGCTGAGGACAAAGACAATAGATTTGAGTTCTCTTGAGGAGGAAAACACCAAGTTGAAGGATAAAGTGGCGACTGATGTTGCCACTATAAAAATATTGGAGGAATCCTTAACTATGGAAAAAAAACTATGAAGAAAGTCGAATAAGATAATGCCACCATGGTTGTTGGTTTGAAGAATGCCCAAGATGCCCTGGCCACCGTCGAGGAAGTCGGGTGTAAAATTATAAATATTCAGCAAATTATAACATGGGTTGTGTAGGGTTCTTTATGGATGGATATGAGGAGCTTAAAAATAGGTCAATGCCTCATTATCCACACACTGATGAGGTGATTATTGCATGGTAAGGAGACAATTACAAAGCTACTGCCTTGGCAGTAGAAGGTGGTGATGTTGTGGATGAGCCCGTGGGTGGTGATGACCTACTTTTGGCCTCAGATGCCCCTACTCCTTCTGACAACAATAACCCTGCTTCTTAATTATTTGTGAAGCTTTTACTTGTTCATTTTATTTGGTTTCTTTTTGGAATGTAATCACATAACTTAAATACTGGTACCTTTTATAATGAAGCATATTTAGTTATGGTTTATATTAATGAGTTGTTATCCTTCTACACTGTGATGCTTTTCTATAGCCTTAAAAATGATATATATGCACTTTACCGCAATAACCAGGTCCTTACAGGTGGTCATACTTATACCATTGCATGGTTGCGTTATGAACACAGCGCAGGGATTGACTCCATTCCAATTGATGTATTCCTTGGTAGGAAATTATTACATAGTAAGTAGTTTAATTTTCATTTATGGCATGTTAGGTCATACAGAGATTTTGTTCGTAGGCTTCTTGTTCTCAATTTGTCTTAAGACAAGATCGTACATGAAGTTAGCTTTTGTTCGTGGCCTATTTTGTTCAACGAGGCCATACAGATATTTCGTTCGTGACTTGTTTATTCAACGAAGTCATGTAAAAAAATTTGTTCGTGACTTATTTATTCAATAAAGTCATACAAAATTACACAAATTTTATGTTCGTGACCAGCGAGGTCATACAGGTTTGTTATTTGTGAACGTGTTGTTTTATCAGATTTTTATCGTACACTAAGGAGGTGAGCAACCCTCTTGCCTAGCTCGACGCCAAAGCAGAAATTACTAACGAATAGGTCAGCCAACTGCTGGAATTTAGATATCTAACCTCGTGGTAGGTTGTTGTACCAAATATGGTTCGATCATATTATGGTACTAGAAAAGGCTCTGCATCACATTTCATTAGGAATAGAGTATATGTTGATAGCTTCTTGATATTTCTCGACGTGTAGGACTAGATCTATCTTTCCATCGTATTTAGGTGTGATAACCGATGGTTTAAATTTGGATAGAGTTGGATAAGCCACGATCGAGGAGACGAAGGGTGACCCTTTCACAAAGTCTTTGTGAAGAGTATTCTTGGATATAGACATCTCTCCAAGATGATCCTCTAAATACTGAATGGACCCCTTCCATGGATAATTATCCTCCTCAGCTTTCACCATAGTGGATTTGACTGTTTTCCCCCAACTTTTGACCGAGATCTCTTCCTAGGAATTTTGCTCGGGATTAGCCAATCCCCTGGCTAATCGGTGTGGCCCTTTGGTGTCTGTTCGACTTGGTTCATCTCTTCGCATACTATACTCCCTATGGACCATTACCACATGTCCTCGAGCACGACGGGGATCCAACCGATCGAATGTTGAGCCTCTGCTCATCCTTTCTAGTGCATTAGAGAGTTCCTCAGAAAAGGACTATTTATCATATTAGCATGGTGACTGGATGGATGACGTGACATAGGGCGGTATGACCGGTCCCGTTGTGACCCTAACTGCTGAAAGGAGCTCATGTTCTCATGTGACCATAGGCTCAATGTTCTAGCGCTCTCAAGTGCTTGTCTTTTATACTCTGACCTCCCATGTCTGTAGGGGTTGGGGGTAGTTTCCTTCTTCTGCTCTCTAACGCCCCAACTTCAGGGGTCATGGGGTTTACAATGGGTCTGGTATGCCCGCCTGGAGAGTCTGGGTCAGGTGTTTGACATTATCCTGCATCACCTCCTATCCTTTAACTAGGGTCATCAATATGACTTGAATTTCATTGATCCCCATGGGGGTGGTAGGAGTTTGGGCCTCCGCCATATGACTGCTTTCAGGATTATTCGCCATTCTCGATGATTTAAGGTACATAATGGAGAGAAAAGAAATGGAGTAGGAACTACAATGGCTTATCGAGTTCCCACAGATGGCACCAATTTCCTATCATCTAAAAATGGTTTAGGTAATTTGTATCTTAGTCATTGGTTTTATGAAAACAAATAATGAAATAATAAATGATCAATTGAAAAGAGAATGGGGATAAGAGACACAATTTGCATGGTTCGGTCAAGAAATGGTACCTATATCCATGGGTGCAGTGATTTCTTAATCGTTCATTATGAGAGTACAAAATTATGGTTTCTGCTGTGTGGGAGAAGACTTAATCATTCATTTACATATAGGTTTCCATGATATTTATATTTGGTTAGCTGGAAATATTGTGGTACAGGTGGACTGCCTTTATAGGTCAGGCAATGTCACCATTACATATGTGAAAATAAAAAACAATGAGTTAGTTACAACCCACGCACAGCGGGCAAAAGTTGGCAACATCCATGTTTCCCATTATTCCTCGCGACTGTTGGGATTCCCTCCTATATATGCGTGGATAGTGTGCAATACATGATCGAGACATTATGCCAGACGAGGACAGCTACTTGGTGGTGAGGGCCGAGCAGATGGATACCTGAGTTGACCTTAAATAAAGATGAGGTCGACCTCATGAAGGGAAAGACTTGTGGGCCCCCTTCATCCATGTAGGATCCACGTGGCTTGGTTCACTGAGTGTATAACAACATGTGTGCATAGTAATAATGTGTGCATGATAATTATTTAATTTATTATGACATCTATATTACAATTTATTATTGTTACATTCGTATTGCATGTATCAATTAATATAAGATGGACGAATTAAATTGTTTGTATATGAATCATAACTAAATATCAATGCTATAATATATATTTATATTATGAGTTGATATCTTTGGATTGGGATATATGGGGAAACAGAACTCTAGAGAGGTGGTTGTACTAACTTTCGATGAAATCGGAGAATTGCCTGAAGGGCTCAGAATGAGCATCCACGGCCAACTTTTTTTTATATAAAAAGTGCTCCCTTTAAATTAATTTTTTTTATTTATAACTATTTTTTACTTTTTTTCCCTTTAATTATACCTTAATTCCTTTATCTTTCTTTCTTTAATAACCCTAACCCCAAACCTCTCTCCAAATTACTACCTTATTATTGAAGTACCCTTTATCTTAAACCATAATTATTTTTTGCCAAACCTTTTATTTGCATTCTATAATTATAATTAAGTCTCGTGCTTTTATTTATTTACAATTTGATCCAAAGATTTTTTTGATTCACCAATAAACTGTATAATTCATAATAAATTCTATGATTATAAAAAATACTCTTATAAATTATATTATAGGCTCCATAAAGATAATACGAATTTATTCTTCACTTAACTCATTATGAAATTTAAGTTTTTACTTAAAAATAATTATTTAGAATTCTCCTAAAATTCATAATTAATTAATTATTTAATTAATTAAATTTATTTATAATTTTGTGGTATTACATATTGCCTGCGACCATGGATTAACATCCTGAATGGTAATGTAAGTTGTATATAGGTCTAAATCTTAATCCTACATTTAGTTGGCGAACCGTCTCATGAGATGTATACTGGTGAGACTTGACATGGTGCGCAAATATTGGTATGCAATTACCCGGCGGTGTTATTGCGTAATGATTTTTCCTTTAATTTGTGTGGATGTTATGTAATATATTAGGGTGAGGCTTCATATGGATTGACCTGATAAAGGCACAAAATAGGTCCCTAAATGTTGGAGCCTTTGAGTGATTATATGTGTATGTGTGTGCGCACGCGCGATGAACATATTCAATTATGTATTTCATTTATGTTGCTATTATGATGGTGGCATGTCACATAGCTTATTACAAGTGAGGGGCATGCAAGACTTCTATTTCGGGTTCATAACTAGAGCTCAATATTATATCCCTAGGGTGAGGTTAGGTAGTTTACTTTATATTTTTATAACATGGGTATGTACGTTGTAGCTATATCTAGTGCAGTTAGACTTTCTAGCTAACTTAAACCTTGGGTCTGGTCGGGTAAGATATATTTTATATGAGTGTAGGTATGATGGAATGATACGTAAATAAGTAGCATATTATAGTGGTATGTTAAAGTAAGTTATTCCTTAATTGTTTTCTAGAAATTAAACCATGTTATTCCCTAAAAAGTATTTTTTAGGTTTTGATGATCAGAACCTGCAGGGTTGAGTGTCCAGACTTGCAATCCAGCTAATTATGCTACTATTTATCTTTAGATAGGATTTCAGTAAGTTCAGCCTTCTCAGGTATTTCAAACTTCCTATTTATTCTTATCTTAAAGTTATTATTTTATGGGTATGTGAGGATTCCAAAGTTGTTTATTGGTTTATTTTTTATACTCTCGATATTGCTCAAACTCAGTTATTATGGTGGATTTTGTTTGGAGCCTCTAGTTAATATTTCATTTCATTTGTTCACAGTGTATATATATTATTGTTTTAGTTGTTTCACTTTACCATATTAAATATTTATCATTGATGCTTAGAATGATATATTTTTTTTAAAAGTCCCCTATCTCCGGTGTATCAGATGGGCTACCTGACACCTGAAAAATAAGGGGTGTTACAATTGATATAAGAGTATCCAAGTTCTTGTGTCTTAGATGCCTTGGGATTCTTGTTATGTATAAGTTTCTTTAGAATTATATCCTTATTATTAGTTTTTTGTTTTATTCTTTATTCCTGATTGTCATCCCATATAAATTTCCTTGTTCATTTTCATATGAAAAACTTCCGATATTGGAAGCTGAGGCACACCAATTACCACAGCAGCAGACACCACCGGCAACACTAGTCAACATGGTTGCCACAATTTCTTAGGTTATCATAACCGCGATGGTCATCGTACTTCAGCACTTTCAGTATTCCAACATGCCGGAACCACAAATGGTTATATTGGCTCTGCCACAAACTTCTACTTTAAAGAGAGCACATGTTGCCTTTGATAAAGGTAACCCAATAGCGATTGAAGGATCCATTGACATTCTCATGGAACATTAGTGTAGGAAGGACATCAAGAGGCACTTTAGGAATGTTGGTGCACTGATAATGAGAAACATATGTTGTCTAACTTTAACCTCATGGGGGATGCATAGTAGTGGTGGAGTCTTCCAACATAGTTAAGCGTAAGAATATTCGGCTCATTTCATAGATCTGGACTAGGTTTGAGGCGAAGTAATTCCCTACAAAAATGTATAGGAATAAGAATATGGAGTTTCTAAAGCGAGATTATGGTGACCGTAAAGTTCCTGAATACGGGAGAAATTTAATTAACCTCTCATTGTTTGCACCAGATAAAGTGGACACTCAAGCTAAGATGATGGTTTGATTAATCGGGGGCTGACTTGGTGGATCAGAACTTGGCTTACACTACTTACACTCGGATAATTAATTCCACCCTAATGCATTGTCAGTATCATCGTAGTTTTATAAGGTGTGTTATGATTTATAATAAATACCATAACTGCACAAGTTATTAATAAAATAATGTGCAAGTGTAGGTTAATGCCAAGAGGAAATGATCAAATTTATAAATAAGATTTTTTACCTAGACAGCTTTGACTTATTTCATAACTATTAAGATGAAACAATTCTAGAAAATAACACAAACATCGAAGAAATTTTTGTAGACAGCGATGGGAGAGAATTTCTAGGAATTTAGATCCATTTACTAATTTTAATTAGCTATGATGTCAATACAAATTTTTATTCCCGATTTTTATTACTCAAAATTCACCGGATCTCTTCACATAAATTTAAAATATAAATCAAAAAAATTTAATTTTTAATTCACCTTTTATCTTATTCAAAAATTTAAATCCCTATTCCCTCGAAAAGTATGGTCTATGAATATTAAGATGTAATCTAAGCATGGACTATTAAACGATTGACTGGAAGGATAATCCATAAAACTTAAACATACATAAAATCGAAGAACTGAATAAAGTTAAGTTTAAAAGGATAAAATATTACTCTCATAATACTTTATGCGATAGCAAATCTTTAAAATAATTTTCGAGAATAAAAATTTAATTGAACATTATATACCAACTAAGCATGACAAACATTCATAATCCTTGCAATTAAATCTAAGCTAGAATAATTAATAACAAAATATTTCAAGTTGAAGCTATAATTTCATTATAATAATCAACTTAAATGGCTTTAGTTCAAAATGGCTCGATAGAAATTTATGCTAAAAATTACTCCATGAAATTGTTTCTTCAAAATGCCTAGCCTTCAATTTGTAATGATATAGTCGTAAAGGTTGAGTTGAATTGGATCTACCTTTGATTAGCCAATAAGTATTTTGAAGTTACCAAAATAGCTAAGTTGAAAACAAACCCTAAACCTACTTTAGTTTCAAATTTGGAGGAGATACACATTTTCCGCCATCAAGGACTCTTGTCTATTCTGGTGGAAGAAGCGCGTCTAATTTCATAGCATTCGGAGAACAAAATAATTTCATTTTTCTTATTAAATCAGTTTTTTAGTTTTTACTTTTTTAAATAGTTTCTCCATTGGTCTTCCACTCACCATAAAATTCAGGAGTGACTATAAAATTGACACTTTGAAACATTTTCACAACTCTCCCACAAAAAAAATATTTAATTACTAGAATACTTCTTTTATCCTTAAAATTACCATTTTGACCCCAAAATCAATTTCTTTCGCATTCTTTTATTTACCAAAATAACCTGGAGAACTTATTAAATAAAATTAAATGGGTCTAACAAGTATAAATTTGGGTACGAAATATATGAAATAACGAATTTATAAAAGTGAAGGGGGAAATAAGTACAATAGGGACACATCTAGCCGGGCAGGTAAGATAAGAGGTAGTGCATGGGAGTATTCATGTACATATGAGGCTCGGTATCCTATGGGGACACCACATGGGGATATTATCCATAAGAGACACCGAGAGTACCATGATCAATGCCGATAGGGCCATCAGGTATGCCATTAGGGCAATCGTCGATGTGGGATGTTTCTCAGTACTTATTTATTTTGAGGTGGGTTGGGACACGCACCTAATAGTTACCCTAAGGGAAATCATTATGCACAGAGTCATAGAAGACAATAAGATTATCAAGCACCATATGATAGTGCTAGCAGATATCGACCCCACCAATTGTAATCATTTTGTCTTTACCAACACCCTCACTAACACAACTACAAGGAAACTAGAGATGTAATATAGGTGCGTGTATCACTCCATTCGAAGGGATGCACGAAAACTGTTTCAAGCAATTAAAGGTACATTTCTTATCCATAGGATCTTGGTGTATGTTATATTTGATATAGTTGATTCACATTCTTTTATTAAAAGATCTTTCTCTCAGTCAGTAGGGATGGTAGACTTACTGACATATTTTTTTTATTGCATATAGATTCACCATCATGTTTATCACAATATAGAGGTGGATATTTAATGGTCATGGTTTTTGGACAAACTTTTGATTTTAGACATGTTTTCTTATGACGTTATTTTGGGGATGGATTGTTGTCCTAATAATGCTAATGTGGACTGTTAAGGAAAGTCCAATGTTTTTCCCATTCCACGCTAGGATATGTACTTGATTGTGATATCAGAGCCCAATGGAGGGTCTAGTATTCATATTTACTATATATAGGAGGATACTTCATAGGGATGTGTCGTGAGATTCCATTCGAGTTATTCAGGATTTTCCTGACGTCTTTTAGGAAATTCCTAGGTTACCGTCGAGTCAGGAGATTAAATTTTTATTGACTTAACTTCACGCATGGTGTCAATAGCCCAAACATGTGTGGCACCATAAAATCCATAATTAGTTTGATCAGTAATAATATAAAAATTATGAAAGTAATACAATTACTAATATTTCCTAAGAATAAATGAGATATACAATGTGTAACAACTTTGTTTTATAACATCAGCAATACATGCAATTGTAACTCTAATACCATCCAAAAAATAATATAATAGAATTACACCACTTGAATATAATAAACCACAAAAATCAAATATCCAACTCTGATAATACTTCATCATAAATAAGTGAATCTTATATAAATATCTGACTCGGGAAAATTGATTACATATAATTGTCCCAATAATTGAATATAAAAAAGTCCATATTTATAAATGAGATACAGGATCGACACCGATATCCTAGTGCTCTATAATATATATATGAGATCTCATAAACCACCCAGAAGATGACATGTGTCCCCATTAAGGGCAGAATGTGAGATCGGCTTACCCAAAATCTTCTCGGCCATGAGAAAAGAGATCGACTCATTTATAAATATGCTCAGATTAGCAGTGTAATAGAATGTCTCATTATTAAACGGTGTTACTAAATCCCATTAATGCTAGTCGTTCTCCAGTTACATCACTTGATGAAATGTTAATAGTCATCTTTATCTCCCTTGCGCATGTAAAGAACTTACATGATATTCCACTTTCATCATGTTGGAACAAACTCATCATTATATTTCTCCATGAATGTAAAATGTGTGACCTCCTGACCTATAAAGGCACTCCACCTATCTCTCTATATTCTCTCCCTAATAGCTACCTATAAATGGCACTTAACCCCATAGAATAAGTGATTCAATACAATTCTACCTAATGGCTATTGGTAAACCCTAGGGAGAGAAATTGAAGAGCTTTTAATCACAACTTTCATGGGTATATCCCTATGAAATAAAGAGCATCAACAATCCACTTGTGAACGTCGGCACCACATTGGGCCAAACCGCATTAATCACTGAATTCCTTCTTTATCTCTCATCCCCCTCTATTCATCTCAAATTATCACTATTGGTAGTGATAATTTCTTATTTGTTATTTTTTAATATTAAAATTTAATAGTTAAGACTCCTAAATCCAAATACCAATTTTAGACTATAACAGATTGGCGTCATTTGAGAGAAATCGATCAGTCGTTTGTTGTTTCCTACCATTTTCTATTCATGAATCCATTTTTTGGGAAATCACCCTAGTCTCATTTTTATTTGGTACTCTGTTTTGTCTGCATATTTCGAGAAATGGGAGAAAACCCAAAAAGTAGTCGTGTAGTAGAGGAAAATCTATCCTCAACACTTGTTGGTATGGGTGACCTACAAGGAATCTTGATGAACCTGGCCAGGGGCTAAGAGGTAATGCAGGAAAGCATAAAGTAGTAGATGCGGACACTCTAAGAAAGTCAAGTCAGACCCGAAGTAGATCCAATCACCCCAACTGGAGGTGAACATTCTGACAAGAGGGATAAAATGTCTCCCTTGGCCCTCTACAGAGAAAGGCAATAGACCTACCTCGACTGAGCGTTGAAAAACCCAAGAAGGCTGAGTTTGGGTTTGTAAGATGAAAGGAGGAGGTATGGATACTCTGGATGATGAGGCGACAGGTCATACCGTTCGGGGGATACCTCTTCCCCCTAGACAATTGGTCACGATGAAAAATAGACATACTTAAAGGAAAGGCCAAGTGTGTTGGAAATATTGAGAAGAGGCTCTCCGTTTGATCATTTGGACCAACGAGTAGTGAGAGGATAAAATTACAGAGAACAATGGAGGTCGGTTATAAGAAGAATAGAATGTTTGGCCAAGTATAAAATGAGCGTACATGGATCGACCCAAGCCGAGCATACTTCCCAGATAGAGAGCTCATAAAAAAGCCGAGGTTGATCAAGCAAGTCTGTTACAATTAAAGCTGAGAAAGATGATAAATCCTAGAAGGGATCAATTCAAAGTTTGGAGGATCACTTAATAGAGTTTGATAAAGCAATTAATCCTTTACAGAGAAGTTTTGTGAGATGACCTTCGTTCACTCCATCAATTGTGGCTATCCTACACCCGCAAAATTTAAGACACCGGTCATAATCCCAAGGCACAATGGTAAAACTAACCTAATATTACACATGGAGAAATACCAAGAAGCTTTTGACATTTATTCAATTCCTAATGAGATGCGTTGTCGCGCATTTTCTAGTACGATCATAGGGTCGACACAAATATAACACCTAGGAAATGATAAATGAAACTGGTACTAGAAAAGTCCTCCAACAAATATAGCTCAAGTCTGCGGTGACAATTGTGACCCGGGACCTATAAAATATACTTAAACATAGAAAGACTATAATGATTAAAAATATCATTACATTTGGGCTATAATCATAAAAACATATATTTTCTCCGATATTAAGTTAATGTAAGTCATCCCAACCTAAACAACCTATAAACATGTTATGTTAGAACCCAATATTAAAAGGTACTTATATTCTCTAATTCATATTTTAGTTAAATATTCTCTTCCTCTAACATTTTTGAATTATATTTCCAAATATACGTCTTTAGTGTACCATACGTTATCATTCCTGAGTCGTTATCATGTCTATATATATTTAGTATAATCCTTCTTTTATTGAAGTACTCCTTATTTTAACATTCACCAGTTATAGTTACAGAACTACCTAATGCATAAGAAAATAAACAATCACACAATCTAGAATTCATGTGAGCGTACATAACCCACCTCCTTATCATATAGGTTCACACGCTACCTGACCAATCACATAAGGTCGTAACTACCCAAATATAAGGTGCGAAGGCCTACATCCATGCCTCCAAGGATCACTTGTGTCACTACTAGTTATTGTTATACGAGGTCATAACCAACCATGTAGAATTAAAAAACATCAAAGGTAAATCACTAGGCTATCACACCAACCGTATGGCCCCATACCCCTCATGAATGGAGATAGCCCCATTGTCGTAACTTAGGATACACATTCTTCAAAATATATGATTGGGATAATAAGACTAAGGTAAAATTCGTGTGCTCATCAGGATACCATGCATGATCACATCGTATGTGCCCCATTAAATACATATTATTATGTTACTCGCGAGAATAAATAACACCACATTTATGTTCACATAATCCAACAAATCAATATCAATCTCTACTCAATGGGTTGTAATAATAATAATAATAATAATAATAATAATAATAATAATAATAATAATAATAATAATAATAATAATAATAATAATAATAATAATAATAATAATAATAATAATAATAATAATAATAATAATAATAATAATAATAATAATAATAATAATAATAATAATAATAATAATATCGTTTATCTCATGATTTACACAATCGTTTACATTAATCGACTTTATAAAGTTTAACCTGAACCCCAAGGCTCCTCAAATAAGTATTGCCTCCATATATACTAATTTATCTTAAGGTCCCTAAGATGAAACCAATTTAGAACCCAAGACAAACGTCCCTAATAATATCCCAACATCGTCCAACTTACAGGGTCGGATGGATCTAATAGGCTCAGAGTTAGGTTATTCCCCAAGCTCTATCCATGGTGGATTACACTTAACCCAAACCAACCTACAACCTATATCCATAAACAATAACCCATCCTCCTAACATATATTAAACTTACAAATGTAGGAAACAAGTTTCTATAAGCATTAGAGTGATTATGCCAAGATTAAGGGTTTTATTTCATAAAACAATAAACCTAACTTCAACTTCTTCATATGAATCTATTGAATTAACCTACGATTTCAGTTCGTGTAGAAATACTAATTCACTTAAATATTTAACTCAATGAATTAATATGAGTTAGATATATGCTAAAATAATATATATCTGATCAACACGCAACTAAACTACTTAACACTACATATGTAACAAATAAATCTATGAAGTGACATACCAAATGTCACATGAAATATATTATTATCATATAACCAATGATTAATTAAAAAATAAATAAATTCCATAAAAATACAAGGTATTACATTCCTCCCCCTTTAAAGGAGGATTTTTTCCTCAAAATTCGATATTTATGTACCTAACTAGGAGATTTATGGATATATATCTCACATGTCGTCATCATGATCCTAAGTAGATTGCGCCTCACTATGATGTACCTATTGGACATGAACCAAAGAATGACCTTAGAGCACAATATCCGTGATCTTTGATGAAAGACTATAGTCTCTCCTTGTAACTTGCATCCAATTATACCTCATTCACATCGAGATAAATATGTTGATAAATTAACTCATCCTTTGGGAACTTCCTCGGCATAGACACATGGAAGACGGTATGGACATATTAAATAATATGCCACCGTCCCCACCCTATCCAAGATCAGGAAATGACCTATGTATCTAGGCGTCACCTTCCATTTGTACCCAAACCTCATAACTCCCTTCATCAGGAAGACTTTTAAAAGCACCTAATCCCCCACCTAAAACTACAATATGCACCTCATTTTGTCTGCATGGATCTTTTTCCTACTATGGGAAGTCCTCGTGCCCTTTATAATGAGTGTCATCTTCTTTGCGGTGTCTCTAACATAAGTCCACCCAAATAACTTGTTGTTCTACATCTCTAAATAAAAACTCATAGAATGGACAAGGCTGGTTGTATAAATCCTCGTGGGGTGCCATACCAATAGTATGTTGGCAACTAGTACTCTAAGCAAACTCCATGAGTAGCAAGTGTTGATACCAACTTACCTTGAAGTCTAAAATACAAGATCGCAGCATGTCCTCAAGAATTCGATTCACTTTCTTAGTCTAACAGTCCTTCCAAGAGTGAAACATCATACTCATATACAATAGTGTCCCAATAGCCTCCTGGAAACTCCACCAAAACTAAGAAATAAAAGTATGTCCTCCATCAGACATAATACTGAGCGGTTCTCTATGTAGATGCAGTCTCTAAGACAAAAATTTGAGTGTACTTCTCTATTGTGAAATCTTTTAGTACTGAAAGAAAGTGAGCGAGTTTTCATCTTGTTGACGATGACCCTAATGGCATCACGTCACCTTTTTATCTCGACAACCCCACGATGAAATCCATCAATATATTCTCCCATTTCCACATTAAAATCTCTAGCAGCTATAACTTTCCATACGGTCTCTGGCACTCTACCTTCACTAACTGGAAGATGGAACACTTATACACAAACTTTTGTTTAAGCCAATAGAATGAAAGGTAACCTCTCCAAACAATAACTCACATACTTTCTCTTAAGAAACCAAGTCCAATGTTTAGGCCTGAATCACCCATGACACAATGTATGGCATAACGATTACTACTTACATAAATGCATATACACATATTTTGTGTGAAAATTATCCCACTATTTTCCCCATATAATCAGTGAATTGTCCCCCTATTTAACCATAAAGTTTATAGTATAAGTTTGAATCGAAATCTCAAGGTGACTGCTACCACGTTTGCCTTTTATGAATGATATTAAATGGAGAGTTTGTAGTCCTTTATAAACTCCAACTATATCCTTTGATTCATGTTCAACTCTAGCTAAGTGTGACACCCCGACTAATTAAATACCGGGTAGCTACTCCTTTATTAAATTAAATCAAAACGCCAAGTTGGCTCAGTTAATAGCATCACTGTCGAAAACATTTTATAATTACTAACCACCTAGTATTTAAAAAGTAAGTTGCCAAATTTTAATTAAAGTCTGATTAACATGCAACAAGTGTAATGAAGAATAATAACACCATTCACCATAATGAAGTAAATAGAATAACCGTCACATGATATAAGTAAATCTGGAGGAAAACTCCTCACAACATAATCCCACAACTGAAGTAACTAACGAAATACTGAATACTGAATGAACACATGCCAAAGTCTGAAAAATTGAAATGGAAATGTATCTAATAGAATTTGGGCAACATGCCCTACAACTGAGGAATACTGAGTAAGGAATCCAAATGATATAAGCGTCTAAAAGCAAATCCCTGTAGCTCCCACAAACAGCTACAGCTCGTCATCTGAGTAAGAATCCTATGCATGGTGTCCTTGTGGCTGGGCACCTAAAATGGTTTTACAAAAAGTAGATTTGAAAGCAAACGGGTCAGAGCCCGAATGTGGAGATATTTAAAAACCTGCAAGTGCTTTAAAAACATTTAAAACAGTATATGCAAAGTACATGTTAGGACGTGCTCTCACATGATATACTCACCTCTCGTCTAACTGTGCACTCCTAACGTTCCTGTACCCATTCATGTGTTATCTCGTAACTATCCAAAGAGTTTCTATCACTACTACTCGGTTCACGTTTAATTTCCAACCTTAATAATTAAATAGAGATTTCTACTTTAATTCTCGGATTCCCAATTACTAACAAAACCATTTATTGATAGAAGTTCTCTCTTTTTATCTTTTTAAAACATTACCATAACTATACTCACAATTTAACATAGTAAATTCCTTCTCATTTAACCGTATATTTTCACAACATAAATATACAATCTAAGCACCCAAAGGCTAAGCTGCGGTGCACACATACTCTGCTATCCATCCCGGTACATCACGTACATAAGGATCACACATTCCGAATCTCTCAGGAATTGTTCAGATAACAACATCACAAATAGTGGAGGCGAACACAGTCACCATCACATGGGTCACGCACATACCTACGCTCCCACGATCAGCAGACTTATTAATATCACAATAAGTCCTTCTATGACCTATGTTCATCGAGGTAACCAATCTAAATCCGGGAAACACAAGGATAAGAAGGCCCTAAGCGAACGTAAACCTCCCGTGATAGCAAGTATGGTAGGTATGTCATACACATAAAGTTATATACTAAGCATTCACACATCTTAGATATCTCGATATTAATAAAGGTATTCTCTACATCTTTATACCATTATTCCAAATTCAAATATTTCAAGTATCCCGATAATATATAAATTAAATAGTCGACACGTCTCACGTCGTAATTTCTTAAACTTAAATCCTATCTCAAATGGACTATTAAGTTCCCATTATTCACACATATAACATCTTTATACCTAAGGTCTTTACTTCTGCCCCAAACCTTATTCCATCAAATTATTCAAATTTGCACTATTAACCCAAATATTATCTCACATAACGAATTTCATCAATTTAGAATAATTCCTCAAATTAAATTCCAATTAAGGTCCAATCTCATAATCATGTCTACTGGTCTTCCTTAAGGTTAAGGGTATTCACAATGTCTCCAATAATATTATTCAAGGGTTAACACCATTAAAATTCAATTAAGGAAAAACTTTACTCATTATGGGAAGGTCGATCGATCGACCTTTACCTTCGATCGATCGATGGTGGTCGATCGATCGACTGAAGAGCATCGATCGATCGAACGCACCAAGTATGTTACGGACTGCTTCGCTTTGCAGTTAAAATTTCATCCCAAAACTCCATTTTTAAGCATGAAACTCCAAGACAAGGTTACTATAACATTATACTATCATCCTACAACAGTATTACATTCTAAGTCCCATAATTTATCCTTTAAAGGCTTAGTTTAGATCAAAACTACATCAAAATAATTTCCAGAATTCTTCCATTCAAGAACATCATTAAACTTCTTCTAACTCCATTTTTAAATCATCAAAGGTTCTGTTTAGAACATATAATTCGTCCAGAATATCACTACATGCAATTCCTACATACATCATGGCTTTTAACTTCCAATTAATGGGTCTAAATTATCTTCAAAAATCAATTTCGAAAATTCCTAAACATGGAAAACATAGCTTGAATCAGATGAGTTTAAACCACTTGCCTTAATCTATCTCTAAATTTGGTGTTGAATCTTGAAGTTAAGTCTGTCCTCTCTCTTTCTTTCTGCAGAATTCTTTCCTTCTCTCTCTCTCTCAAGCTCTTCCCAAGGTTGAAGACAATGGAGTTGTGGAGGTGTGTTTGGTTTTTGGTAAGTTGGGATTGTATATCAACTTCTCCCGTAGCCCATATTGTCTCTTAGTGTAGTTAGTGGGTTAAGTGGGTTAAAGAAATAGTCAGATTGTAATTAAAATTTTCGTCACTTTTTAATTCCCAAAAATACAAATTACCAAACTACCCTTTATGATGCCGGTATGGCCTAAAAATACCCCGGGACCCAAACTAAACTTCCGGCTAGTGTTTTCTGACTATCTCGACCCTTTCAAATGCGTTGGCGCACTCAAAATGACCATACGGTTAATGGAACTAAAATTCACTTTTTAATTTAAAATAAAATACCATAACGTGGCGGTCACACGCGTCAAACAAAATTCCCAAATTGCCGTATTTAAATCTCACGACAATTTCAATATTACCAATATTCATATAATGCCAAGTATGCACATTATAATAAAATACTAACTCACATCTCGTTAATATTTTAATCCGGATTAATTTCCAATTAATAAACATTTAATTCAATTAATCCCCAAAAATAAATGTCACAGAAAATACGGGGTATTACACTAAGTGAATAGATAATGGTAAATATTGTGGTTAAATACTAACGTGAATATCTAACCCAACAAGTATTGGCTCCAAATACGAAGCGCAAAAACTACCGTTGCTTACTGCAAGTTATAGGTGGGATAGTTTCCCTCGTGAGACTTAAGATTACGAGAATCATAAGCTATGGGAATCTCCTACTTCATTAGGATCCTTTTTTAGGTGAGTACGGGAGAGGTCATGTGCCTCTCCTTCAACTCCTCAAAAGCCCTCTATAAACTTTCATACCAAAAAATGGCACCACCTATTGGATGAGGGGGTCAGTGGCTCAGTAATATTAGATAACCCATAAATGAAATTCTTATAATACCCTTCAAAACCCAAGAAGATTATGAACTTCATAAGTATCATGGTTTATCCCCACTCTATCACTTCAGACACCTTGTTAGGATGCAAATAAATCCTAATTTCCGGTACGATATGCCCTAAAATTTGCACCACTTATAACTATAATCCACATTTTCAGAACTTAGCGTGCAACTTATGTTCCCAAATTGTCTTCAAAATTGTCCTCGAATTTTATGCATGCTCGTCCTTGGACTTATATTATACTAATATGTCACTGATAAACACAATAACGAGTTGGTCCAAATGGGGTCGAAACACTTACGTTATCAGATCCGTGAATACACGTATATCATTGGTCAACCCAAATTGCATGACCCAAAACTCGTATCATCCATATTATGTTAGAAAATCTCTCTTCGAGAACCTCCTCCCAAATTCGCAATTAGTGATACCACGATCGCAAGTCAGTCTTCAAAAATAAAGATGCTCACTTCTACTAATCAAATATGTCATCGATATGCGACAATGTATTTTTATTTTGTATCGTGACTTTTTTTAACTCCTAGTCATCCACACATAGTTGCAATGAACCTTTATCCTTTTTAATGTAAAGGACTTAACCTCCCCATGGAGTCATAATCCTAGAATAAACCCCTGGCTCAAAAATCATGGTATCCTCTCTCACAACTCTCTCGTCTCCAAAGGATCATCCTATAAGGTACCCTCGCTATAGGTCTAGTGTTTGGTTTCTGGTGCCAAGTCCATGACACAATCAATCTCATAGGTAAGACTAAACCCTAATACCTCCTCAATTATATCAGGAAACACATGCACTATTGGTATCGACTCTAAAGAAATCGTAACCTCCTCTAATGTTCTCTCATATATATAATAAAAGTGTATGTTAGACCCTCCCTCGAGAATAGGCATAACTATAAGAAACACATCCTGCCCGAGAATGGAAAATGCAATGGACTTCTTATTGCAGTTGATTTGTGCGTGATACTAGTGTAACCAATCAATGCACAAGATAATATCATATGATCTGATGTCTAAGCCAAAAAATTGACTAAAAACAAAGTCGACCAATCTTAACTGGTATGTATCTATAAACATGACGTAAAGCAAAACCACTATCCACTAGGGTATTTACGAGTAAAAAAACCTCGGTGGAAATATCTATAAGTCCCAAAGTCATGTAAAAAGTACTACTAACAAAAGAATGAGATGCATTGGTATTAAAATAACTTGTACGTATGAGACGTATATGGCAATCCCAAACCCAAACGAGGAACCGACCTCTTATAGTAATGGTAAAAAAGGGTTATAAAGGTCTATCCTCAATGATGTGAGGTGTATGAATTTGTAGAGATCGTAATCACCACTCTATTTTACTCAAAAATGGAAAAATAGGTAGCCACCAATGAATTAATATCACATTCGATAGATGGCGTTCTTTGGATACCCCACCCCACCCCCCGAGATGCGTTTTGATGACTAAAATTCTTTATATATGTGACATTCTTTCCCTAAAGATATTCAATCGATGGAATGGAGATTAATGACTTTCACGCTTAGATGTGCTGGCTGTTGTCGCATGAGTTAGGGTACAGTTGGTACTTAGAGGAGCAGGTTGTTAGGCAGGTAATGGTATGAGAGGTGTCGATTCCCCGAGTGAATCCTCTAGTACGTGTGAGAGGACTATAGAGTAATACTAACCAAGAGAGGTAGAGACGATGATAGGAAAGCACTATTCGATCTACTCAAAAACGGTAATGTCATGCGACTGTTTAGACTTCATGACAAGTTGGTTGATGTATCCCTTAATTAATGTATTGGATGAGGCTCCTACCCTCTGGCTAGGATAGAAAGCAGTGGGGTACCTAGGTCGTCGGGTCAGGCATCAAGTAGTATTGTCGAAGCATCGGATCCTCCTCTGCTATGAAATTATGGGTTGCCCTCTTGGTATCTCCAAATATAAGGGTGATATGATAAAGATTCTACAATGCCCTCGTTCGGAGTTACAGGAATTTCCTCCTATGCCAGCAGAGGATTATAAGTTAGGTTTAAGTGTACTCACCCTAATCTTTTCATTTCTACCTATTAACTTTTGTTTATTATTTGTATATTTAATATACCTGCGATTGGATGACTGGCCTATGATTTCATCGCTCTATCTGCTTTTTATGACTATTCTCCTTCCTCTAGCTCTGGGAGTGGGAATCTAGCTATTGTTGTCAGGAAAAGCACCCTCGCCATGGTAGTTCATGCCTTGATAATTTTATTAGGATTTAAAAAGTTTAGGCTGCATTCTGACACTTTGCTTCTCTTTTTTATCTTTCTTTTCTTTGTACTTGAAAACACAAAAGGAAAATATATGTAAAAAGAAGCATTTTTATTAGGGCTGCAAAAAGGAATCGATAAAATCGACAAATCGAATTAAACCAGTTGTATTGGATTGGTTTCATTCAGTTTTTATGCAATTGGTGTGGTCTCGGTTCAAAAAAATGATTTTTCGGTTCGGTTTGGTTCGGTTCTTGGGGTTCCAATACAAAACCAATCTGAACCAATCCGTAATTCGAACCAATTCGGTATGTTTATATAAAATTAACAATTATATATAATGCAATTATATTAATATTTTTACAGCTAACACCTAAGTATAAATACAAAGGTTTGTTAAAAACCCTACGAATTTTCCATTCCAATAAGCACACACTGCTACACTCAAAACTCATCTCCTTCTTCTCCTCTGCACGCCCCTCATCTCCATTCCATCACCTCATATCCAGCGTCGACATCCTTTCTTATCCACGCCTCATTCCACCACCGTTACCCCGTCTTCTCCACACTTCATCTCTATCCTAACCCCGACTAAAACTCAAAGAGAACATGCTTATGGAAACCGATCATCTAAGAAGAAGAAACCACCTGTCGTAAAAAGCACCAACCCATTAAAACGTGGCCATGAAAGCTACCACAAGTCATTATATACTTATATTGTCATATTTGGAAATTTATAAATTAAAATACTTCATTTAAATTCACTTTCTATTTTGTATGGCCAAATAAATAGGGACTAACTTTTTTTGGATTTCCCCTAAAAAGTGTGATTTTTTTAATTAATGGCAAAAAATGGATCTGGCCTTTCAGTACATTGGAGGAGTGAAAGAGTGACATCAGTATTGGTGCTTGGGACAAGCATTTCTCAAGAAAAAATATAGTTGTAAATAGGTGGGATCACATTTTGAACCTTGTTTCTTTGGCTAATTTGGTCTCACTTTGAGAATCAAGTTCCTAAGCACCAACACATTGTGTATACTTTTTTTCGCAGATCTATATTTGTTTGTATCGGAGTTTGGAACGAAAATTGATTTAAACCAATCCAAGAACCATTGAATTAGTTTGGTTCAAATCTACACAAAGCCCGATTCGATTTCGGTTCAAAAAATAAGCACATACCAATTTGGGTTCGGTTCTTGGTTTCGAAGAAAAACCAAACCAAAATGAACTATGCGCACTCCTAATTGTATTTTATTTATCTTGATTTAGTGTCTTACTCTACATGCACTTTTAATTTTGTAACAACCCGACACGAATTTATGGATTTTTTGTGAGTGAACCCGATCCGAATCGGAAGTTAGGTGTGAAGTGCAATGAAACAACCTAAATAATGTTGCTAGTCCTACTTTATTTTAATTAACATTTCACTTGTTATCATGAAATTTCAATTTCAAGATGAACCACGTGTTGGACCCATGGGGAGCACCCCAAAGTCCAAGTAGGCGGAGCTACTAACGTAAACATAAATAAAACATACTTACCTCTATAACGCCTTCAAAATACAAAACCGCTCCCAACCTGCCATAACAAAGTGGGGATGTGAGCCATTGCCCAATGGGATTTTTACAAACAATATAGAAATGAACGGAAGAAAGGAATACTCACACGCTATAACCACATGCATGCAAAAAATATGTATATATCTACATATGTATACCTTTGGTAAATACACATACCAATGCATTAGCCGTTTTACTTTTGAAAAATCTTACTTATCCATATTAATTTTCCTTAATCTAGTAAAGACGTCCGTTAATCATACTTGGCATTTCACCTTGTTTAACACACCCGGTTCAACACTTGAGACCAATACTCTTTCTTTGATTCAAACCCATTCTTTTACCAGAATTTAACCACTTTCATTTATTACATTAGACTTTAGTATTTTCATTGAAACTCACTATTTCAACACACGTATTCACAGTGATAGAAAAATACTCATTTGTTATTTGAAAAAACCTTTTTACGAAAATTCTATTGCAAAATTTCGAATTAATAGCTTGGTTTCTTAATTACTGATTTACCCACTTACTTTATCATTTTGCCTTATCTTGTGGACATTAATAGATTTACGCATGTACTTGTCCATTTCATCTTTACCGGAATATTTAATGCATTAATTCAAGTTAGGTTGTATTAATGCATTTTACCACACAACCCATTTCTTGATATGTTCCAAATTTCCTTTGTCTTTTCTCAGAATCTTCCAATATCGCATACTTACATGGGCTCCACACCGACGGTATATATGCACACCATATACTCTGACCAATTATTTAGGGGTTTTCACCCAAGGGCTCTGGGCCCTTCTTGTTTACTCACGGTTGCATCTGAGTCCTTATTAACGTGTTTAATATTTTACACAAGTCCACATTATTCCATTTCCTTACTTTAACCCGACCGAAGCCAAAATCCGGACTTAACCGTCCATTTTTCCATTAACACTTGAAAAATTATTTATTTCTTCTTTATGTCCCTTATCAACACACACACGTGATTTTTACTAAAAATCGTTCACGCTTTAGAACTTAACTTATTTTCACACTCATTAGCGTAAACACATTCTTTAACATTTTTATTCCATAAAAATGTTCCATTTTTAGTAAATTACCAATTTACACTTTCTTTACCAAACTTGAAATTTAATTCCTTAACAAGTGTCGTTTCTCAAAAATGATAATTAAGTTTCCAACTTAACATTCTAATGCTTTAGCCATTTTAACACTTGTTTAACATCACACTTTTGCCTAACTTTCACATTTGTCAATTTAATAATTTTATTACATGAAATAGCACCCTTT
Source organism: Sambucus nigra (assembly GCA_949130495.1). NCBI lineage: Eukaryota > Viridiplantae > Streptophyta > Magnoliopsida > Dipsacales > Adoxaceae > Sambucus > Sambucus nigra. Next base: position 548,050,083 of record OX422210.1, read on the forward strand.
ACACTAGACTAAAATTTTCCTTTTGTCTTACTTTTTGTTTAAACCCAATAAGACCTCTAAACTCGCTCACATATTTATTTACAACATACTATCAAATGGATTAAGCATGCATTTCTTTCTAGAAATACATATTATTCACAACTAACATACTTTTCAAGTAAGTAAGCCATTCTTAATTTCCCTAAACTCAAAATGTCCATTTATTCATAAAGTTCTCCATATTACAAGAAACTTAGAAATATTTGTTTAATAAATATTTTGACAACATTAACCTCATCTCACATTTTTAATTCATAAAAATGTCCATTATTTCCTTTTATTAGAAATGCGCAAAAATATCATTTATACACATTTTTATTCCATAAAAATGTTCATTATCTCTTTTTACTAGGATTACACACAAACACTATTTTCTTTCATTTTTATTCCATAAAAATGTCCATTTCTCCTTTTTACTAGAAATACACCAAGTGATTCTTTCTAACATTTTATTTCAAAAAATGTCCATGAATAGTATTCTGAATTTTTAACACTTCGAAAACTCATTTAGACCTTGTTTTAAATGCCATTTTTTTCTTAAAACATCAAGAGTGTATTTAACAAACTCATAAATACATCATAGACATTTTTCTACACATTCTTATACTCATATGGTGGAAAATAGTAATCTGAAACTTTGTCTAATTCAAACCCCTTTAAAAACCTTTGTTTGAAACCCAATTGTTCATAAAATCAGGAAATCAGCCAATAAACTGCATGGATGAAAACTATCACAAATCCTACATATATTAAGCCTAATATATGTAAATAATAATCTGAAATTTATATATAATATTAACCCTAAACCTAGGTTAGCAAAACCCACCTCAAGAGCTCTAAAAATTGTGTGAATGTTGGAGAAGATTGAGGATGCCCCACCTCCACAGGTGACCTTGAGGGGGTCACTAAAATCCCACCAAATCTTATCTCCATAAATCCATTTTCCTTCTTCATGTAAGCTCTCTTCAACCTCTAAGGAACCTCCTTCAAACTCCATCTTCAGAAACCCACAAGACTTTAAGAACATCATCTTCTATATTGCAACAAGTCCAATTAGGATTTCTATGTATTTGAGAGCTTGGGTGTGGTGGGGAAGAGTGAGAATATTCTGGGGCAAAAGGTGTTCTCTATGGGAGACCAAACTAAAGATAGAGAGGTATAGAAATCTGATTGGGTTTTCCTCTCCCAACATACACAATTTCTCTTATAACACCAAACCAAATGGGTTGTTACTATATAAGAACATTATATAACCCAAAATACATCCCATATTAGGTATAAAGTTACCTACACTCGACAACTCAGGATATCCAAGGTTACCCATTTGACAGCGCATAAAAAAAGAATCCCGCCTGGTCATATCTAAGACCCGCGGTCGACCGGCCAAGGGACCCCAATCGACCAGGCGCTGAAAAAAAACACATTTTTTTATCCCATGACCTTATTATATATAAATTTCAATAAATGTGGTCATAATATTTTTATAGCCAATAGGGAGTTCTAGAAAAATTGCACAAAGTTTCATTTCCTCTGTCGCGTGTTGACAAAATTATCGTGTATCGTTTCTCATAGTCGTGGATTACTTGTTTCTTCACTATAATGCATCGCACCTTATCAATATAATTTCACTAACTAGTTAAACATGAATGTTCATCCATGCGGGCCATGCAACCTAAATTTTCCCTTTTTAATCCCTACGTGCGACGTGTCACCTTTCGTACAATTTGGCCTATTTTCTTATGCATTTGTTTCTCAATATTTCTCCGAATAACTACCCAAATTATAATTAAATTATTTATTTCTAGGGTGGGGTATTACAAATTTCCCTCCTTAGGGAATTTTGTCCACGAAATTTTTAGCCCTAAACTTTAGGATCCAATTACCTTCAACTAGTTTCCAATCCTAGGGTGTCCTCAACACCATGGCCTAAACCCAAAGGCTTCAATATCATCAATAATCATTGCCAATCCAATCAAAACGAACACTAAGGCCCCACTAAAAATTCTCAAGCACACTTAATAGGTTTATCTAACAAAACCTCGAGGGATTTGATATTTCCCAAACATGGTATTATCGCCTATGAACTCATCATCATGGATCATTCTATGTTAGTATTTACGAACTGTGTTTCCTCAAACAAATCTTGGGTTATGCCTTGCATAGGCTGATACAACCTCAACACTTATGATCATACAAGCCAACGATTACTAAGCCAGTCACCTTATCACAAAGGTCTATTCGACCGATATCCTTTACGAGATCATTATGCTAACCTAGAGTCATCCTAGGTATCATAAGGTAAGGCAAACACATACAAGTGATTACATACTCAATCTATATAATTCCGAACCAAGTGCAACACTACCATCTAAAGTCTTATCAACTCCAAATATTCCTAACATTCTCAAGTCGTAGTCTCGAGACACGCGACCCAGTAGCACTAGTTACATCAACTAACTAGCAAGCATGTTAACCTACCCAATCAGGTAATTTATGCAAATATGTGAAACAATACGAGACCACGTGTACACAAAAAATGATGTAGAATAAATGTGCATCCGAAGGAGAGCGTAGTCATTTATCGTGACACATTATCCACAACTGGCCTAACCCGCGTCACTACTGAGCTTATGCAGTGCCACACTCGCATTAGAGCCGATCAATAACTTCCCATTATCGAGATCAAAGAGGAAACAAGAAACTCAACGAATCTGGTGACTACTACGCCCAAAGGAAGACAATCAAATTCTGATAGTGAATCGAACCACCCAAAGTGCGAGCCCACAATGTATGCTTGAATTCTATAACTCTTTACCGATACCTAATAAGCACTATAGCCTTTCCATGTACCTTGGCTTGTCCTTCTAACCTGATGATTCCTACTCAAAAATAATTTGTCTATGCTGAACAAACAGAATACAAACCAATTTCCTACGAGAAGATAAAATGTTAGGCTTCCCTCCTTATGACTAACGCTACCTATCCATCACCGGTAAGAAGAACTATCCCAAAGTAGGACGAAGTTACCTCTCTTGACATTTATCATTAGTTATCAACCAACCACAGCTAGGCCTCCAAAATTTCAACATGAAGTAGTTAACCTTAGTTTTCGAGATCCCTCTCATCAAGTGCACATAGTGCTCACACAGTTTCAAACATTCAATTCATGAACCATTACTGGCACTCCTAACACTATATACATGATACTAAACCATAATCACCATAATGGCATCTCATTTTTCAAACATCACTCATACCTAATTATTTTCTCTTATAGGGTCACTACTAACTGCACAGGTAGCACACTTAGGTTCTATAATTATGGCTAACACTTCACCCCATGTGTTATTTCCAAAAGCCAGAATGAACCACACCATGTTCTAAGTCTCCCAGGTGTACTAACTAGCCTTGATCAATCTATTTTTGACATTATCCTTGAAGGTCATATCATCGCACATGCTCATAAATAAAGACCGTGGCACTAAGTCCAAGTACTTCTATAAATCAATGTGACCCAAACCTACTACAATCATTAATGATTTACCATCACTATACAAACTCCAATACGACAATTATTCCGAAATGCATTATGGATGATGATACCACACTCAGCTATCTCTCTAACAACTTGAATGTCTAATACGAGAAATCGCAAGTCATATCATGACCTATGCTACGCAGCCTGGGGTATACCAATACGAATGTGTACCACCACATAAGCATCGATGTACAATGATTCCTAATGGTTTTGAGGAGAGACACTATTATCATTGTAATACATGGTACGCAACCTTAAATTCATCATTACCATCTCCAAGGAATTTCAACACGGATTCCCGTGCTTATCCGCATTACTTACCCAAAGTCCACCTCACAAAGCTATATTATTAAATTCACAATGAGTGTTAAACCATGACAAATAAATTGCCTCGCTATGAAATCATCGCATTACGTGATAATTTACCAATTAGCATAACTATAGATATATCTTGGTAGGATACGGGGCATCGAGCATTGCCTATGAACATAAGGCCCATGCCTACAAATGCCACACGGGATCCTATCTCTTAATGCCAAACTACAATCACCAAACTCTAAATTAAAATCTTCCAAGTTCTGGTTTCTAGGTTACCCCAATCATCAACATCATTTAAATTCTCACTATAGTCAAGGCATGTGAATTGAGACATACTAAACCAAGCCCATAATCAAGGGACCTAACACTTTCTCTCCATGTAGCTTAACACTCGTGAATACTTTCATCAATCAATAACCACTAAGGTGTCCACTCATAAGGATAGCATCCTATGAACTAAAACCGACTTATCCTCCAGTGTTAGTCTACATCAATCACGGTATTATCCCAAGGATCGAAATTGCCAAATTATCACCTCGATATTGACCTCTCATATGTGCCACACTCAAGGCTACAAATAATTTAAATCATGATTTCACCTTACATAATTATGACACTCTAACAATGAGTCTCCACTACTGATTATTCATGATTTGGTGCCACATGCCCAATGGGCGTCATCTCATTATATTGATATTTCCAAAGACTCTACGCCAACGAAGTTAGAACACAATCTCCTTGCACTACAAACCACGGTGTCCCCACTTACTGGCTTACGTGGACACCCGTAAATTATTACATACTTAATCAGAAATGCAGAAGCGTTTAATAATCATAAATTTAATCGTGTGCCACTTGGCACTATTCTAACTTATCGTGCTAACCTCTAAGACTTTACCGTCGAGGACATGAACTAAACTGGTATCAAACTATCATGATCGGCTCAAACCACACCGATGTCAAAAGATCCAGTACTGGCCTCACCACGTCACACCCAAAAGGAACCTTGATCCTAGAGCTTTGATACCATTTGTAATGACCCGACCCAAATTTATGGATTTTCCGTGAGTCAACCCGATCCGAATCGGACGTTAGGTGTGAAGTTCAATGAAACAACCTAAATAATGTTGCTAGTCCAGTTTTATTTTAATTAACATTTTACTGGTTACCATTCGATTTCAATTTTAAGATGAACTACGTGTGGTACCCATGGGGAGCACCCTGAAGTCCAAATAAACAAAGCTACTAATGTAAATATAGATAAAACATACTTACCTCTGTAACGCCCTCAAAATATAAAACCGCTCCCAACCTACCGTAATAAAGTGGGGATGTGAGCCTATGCCCAGTGGGATTTATACAAATAGTATAGAAATGAACGGAAGAAAGGAATACTCACACGCTACAACCACATGCATGCGAAAAACCTGTATATATCTACATACATATACCTTTGGTAAATACACATACCAGTGCATTAGTCGTTTTACTTTTGAAAACTCTTACTTATCCAGATTAATTTACCTCAATCTAGTAAAGACTTCTGTTAACCATACTTAGCATTTCACCTTTTTTAACACACCCGAATCAACACTTGAGACCAGTACGCTTTCTTTGATTCAAACCCATTCCTTTACCGGAATCTAACCCCTTTCATTTATTACATAACACTTTAGTATTTTCATTGAAACTCACTATTTTAACAAACGCATTCACTGTGGTCGAAAAATACTCATTTGTCATTTGAAAACCTTTTTCCATACATTCTATTGCAAAATTTTGGGTTTAATAACTTGGTTGCTTAATTACCCACTTACTTTATTATTTTGCCTTATCTTATGGACAGTAATAGATTTACGCATTTACTTATCTATTTCATCTTTACCAGAACATTTATTGCATTAATTCAAGTTAGGTTGTATTAATTCATTTTACCACACAACCCATTTCTAGATATGTTCCAAATATTCTTTATATTTTCTCAGAATCTTCTAATAGCGCATACTTACACGGGCTCCACACCAACGGTTATGCGCACCATATGCTCTTGCCAGTGATTTATAGGTTTTCACCAAAGGGCTTTGGTCCCTTCCTGCTTGTTTTCGGTTGCATCTGAGTCCTTACTAATGTGTTTAACATATTACACATATCCACATTATTCCATTTCCTTACTTTTACCTGGCTGAAGCCAAAACCGAGACTTGACCATCCGTTTTTTCATAAACACTTGGAAAATTGTTTCTTTCTTCTTTAAGTCCCTTATCCACACACACACACACACACACGTGATTTATACTAAAATCGTTCGATCTATAGGACTTAACTTATTTTCACACACATTAGCGTAAACACATTCTTTAACATTTTTATTCCAATAAAATGTTCCACTTTAAGTAAATTACCAATTTACTCTTTGTTTACCAAACTTGCAATTTACTTCCTTAACAAGTGTCGTTTCTCAAAAATAATTATTAAGTTTCCAAATTAAAATTCTAACACTTTAGCTATTTTTACACTTGTTTAACATCACACTTTTGCCCAACTTTCACACTTATTAATTTAACAATTTTATTACATAAAATAGCACCCTTTACACTAGACTAAAATTTTCCTTTTGACTTACTTTGTGTTTAAACTCAATAAGACCTCCTCTAAACTAGCTCACATATTTATTTACAAAATACTACGAGTTTGTGTGCATAGAAAATGTACTACAATTGCCAAATCCTATAAAATGGATTAAGCATGCATTTCTTTCTATAATTACATATTATTCACAACAAACATACTTTTCAAGTACGTAATCCATTCTTAGTTTCCTTAAACTCAAAATTTACATTTATTCATAAAGTTCTCCATTTTACAATAAAGTTAATAATATTTATTTCATAAATATTTTGACAACATTAACCTCATCTCATGTTTTTATTTCATAAAAATATCCGTTATTTCCTTTTATTAGAAATACGCAAAAATATCATTTCTTCACATTTTTATTCCATAAAAATGTTCATTGTCTCTTTTTACAAGGATTACACACAAACACTATTTTCTTTCATTTTTATTCCATGAAAATGTCCATTTCTCCTTTTTACTAGAAATACACCAAGTGACACATTCTACATTTTATTTCATAAAATTTCTATGAATAGTATTTTGAATTTTTTAACAATTCTAAAACTCATTTAAACCTTCTTTTAAATACCCATTTTTCCTTAAAACATTAAGGGTGTATTTAATAAACTCATAAATACATCATCGCCGATTTTCTACTCATTATTACACTCAAATGGTGGAAAATAGTAATCTGAAATTTTGTCTAATTAAACCCCACTTAAAAATCTTTGTTTGAAACCCATTTTTTCATGAAATCAAGCAATCAACTAATAAACTCCATGGATGCAAACTATCACCAATCCTATATATGCTAAGCCTAATATATCTAAATAATAAATCTAAAATTTATATATAACATTAACCCTAAACCCAGGTTAGCAAATCCCACCTCAAGAGCTCTAGAAATGATGTGAATGTTAAAGAAGATGGAGGACCCCACACCTCCAAAGGTGGCCTCAAGGGGGTATCTAAATTCCCATCAAATCTTGTCTCCATGAATCAATTTCCCATCTTCATTTAAGTTCTCTTCAACCTTCAAGGAACCTCCTTCAAACTACATATTTAAATACCCATATGGCTTTAAGGACATCATGTTCTACATTACAACAAGTCCAACATGGGTTTCTATGTCTTTGGGTGCTTGGGTGTGGCCTTTTAAAGGTGGTAAATGGGCCACACTCGGAAGAGTGAGAATATTCTAGGGCAGAAGGTGTTGTCCACGAGAGCCCAAACTAGATAGAGAGAGAGAGGGGGGTATAGAAATCTGGTTTGGTTTTCCTCTCCCAACATACACAATTATATTTTTATATCCAACGGAGAGTTCTAGACAAATCACGCCAAGTTTCATTTCCTGTGTCTCGTGTTGACAAAATTATCGTGTATCCTTTCTCGTAGTCATGGATTACTTGATTATTCACTATAATGCTTAGGACCTTATTAATACAATTGCACTAACTAGTTGAACACGAATGTTCATCCATGCAGGACATGCAACATAAATTTTCGCTTTTTAATCCCTACGTGCGACGTGTCACCTTTTATACAATTTGGCTTATTTCCTTATGCATTTATTTCTCAATAATTTCTCTGAATAACTATCCAAATTATAATTAAATTATTTATTTCTCGGGCAGGGTATTACAAATTTTCCAAGAAGGTTTTTATGGGATTAAAAAGTGTGCAATGTATTTTTTAATAATTTTGATAAATAAATGCCCAAGAATCTTCCTTATTAAAAATAATTTATTTTAGGAATTATTTGCTTAAAAAGGAACAAAAAGAGAAAATAAGTTTCCCCTAAAATGTGGGGGTGTCAGTTGGGATAGCCATTGGCCTGCCTTTCGGTATGTCAGTGTTAGGTAATTTGCTTTTTAGCCTTTGCTACTATTTTGTTACATCATTGGTACTTCGATTCTTGCATTAGTCCTAGCAGTTCAGTTGCCTTGTCTTTTTGTGGGGGACTTTGATTATAAAATGGGCTTAAGGTGGGATTTTAAAATCACCAATCTTCTACATTTCTTATCTCTTTGCATTTATACCCATTTAGTTAAATGGTCTTTCCCATAACTGAAGATTACTCTACCTATATTGATGGCTTAGAGTCCATGTGTATGTATGAACTTGATTATGCATCATTCCACTTGCGCCTCATCGATGTATGGTGTAATCATCTGATCAAATGGGGCCTTCTAGAGGTGACTCTTTAATCCTAGTACCATTAGGAGCACGTGTTTTGTTTGAGGTAGGATGAGGCATCACTACACTAAAATTGTCGACTTGTCAAGATCTTAAATCGTGACAAGTCAAACTTGTCAAGGTCTTTGACCGTGACAAGTTTGGGGGTGACAACTGAATTTGTCACGATCAAAGATCGTGACAAGTTCATTAGACTTGTCACGGACCTATCACGGTCTTTGACCTTGACAAGTGTTGTCACGACCGTATCTTAATGTTCACATGTATTTCTTAATAATTTGAACTATCGAGAAATAGGTCGTCCCCAAAAAATTCACATGTATTTCTTCGAACGATGTGACAAATAGTTGTGTGTAGTGAAAAATTAGAAAAATTTTATACCTATTTATTTTCTCGATGCATTAGAAGTACCAAAACAGTCAAAAAATACCTTGTTGTGCGGACTACTGATGGCCAAATCTTATTAGTTTCAACAATGGAGAAATGGGTCCTCTTCAAAAAATTCACGAGTTTTTCTTCAAACGGCGGGACAAATAGTGGTGTGTAGAGGAAATTTAGAACTTTTTTTTACCTTATTATTTTCCCGATGCATTGCAACACCCAAAACGGTCAAAAAATACCTTATTGCGCGGACTACGAAGGGCCAAAACCTAATAGTTTGAACCGTCGAGAAATAGGTCATCTTCAATAAATTCACGACTTTTTCTTCAAACGGCGTGACGAATAGTTGTGCATAGTGGGAAATTAGAACATTTTTGTACCTAAATATTTTCCCAATGCATTGGAAGTCCCAAAATGGTCAAAAAACACCTTTTTGTGAGGACTACGGATGACCAAAACCTAATAGTTTGAACTACTGAGAAAAAGGTCCTCTTCAGTAAATTCATGAGTTTTACTTCAAACGGTGTGACGAATAGTCGTGTGTAGTGGAAAATTAGAACATTTTTGTAACTAATAATTTTTTCGATCCATTGGAAGACCCAAAACGGTCATAAAACACCTTGTTGTGCGAACTACGGAGGGCCAAAATCTAATAGTTTCAACCGCCGAGAAATAGGTCGTCTTAAAAACAGTTCATGATTTTTTCTTCGAACGGCATGACGAATAGTCGTTCGTTGTGGAAAACTAGAACATTTTTATACCTAATTTTATTTTTGATGCGTTGGAAGTCCCAAAACTGTCAAAAAACACCTTGTTGCGCGGATTACAACTCGCCAAAACCTAATAGTTTCAACTACCGAGAAAAAGGTCCTCTTCAAAAAATTCACGCATTTTTCTTCGAACGGACGAACGAATAGTCGTGCATAGAGTAAAATTAAAATATTTTTATACCTAATTATTTTCCCAATGCATTAGAAGTCCCAAAATGGTCAAAAAACACCTTGTTGTGCAGACTACAGATGGCCAAACCTAGAAGTTTGAAGTACCGAGAAATAGGTCCTCTTCAAAAAATTCACGAGTTTTTCTTCGAAAGGCATGACGAATAGTCGTGCGTAGTGGAAAATTTAATCATATTTGTACCTAATGATTTTCCCGAGAAATGGGTTGTCTACAATAAATTCATGATTTTTTCTTTGAACAGCAAGACGAATAGTCGTGCGTAGGGGAAAATTAGAACATTTTTGTACCAAAATATTTTCCCAATGCATTGAAAGTCCCAAAATGGTCAAAAAATACCTTGTTGTGTGGACTATGGATGGCCAAATCCTAATAGTTTGAAGTACCGAAAAATAGGACCTCTTCAGAAAATTCACGAGTTTTTCTTCAAACAACGTGACGAATAGTCGTGCGTAGTAGGAAATTAAGACATTTTTGTACATAATTATTTTTTCGATCCATTGGAAGACCAAAAAGGTCAAAAAACACGTTGTTGCGCGGACTACGGAGGGCCAAAATCTAATAGTTTGAACTATAGAGAAATGGGTCCTCTTCAACAAATTCACAAGTTTTTCTTCGAACGGCAGGACGAATAGTGGTGCATAGAGGAAAATTAGAAAAATTTTGTACCTAAATATTTTCCCGATGCATTGGATGTCCCAAAATGGTAAAAAAAGACCTTGTTGTGCGGACTACGAATGGCCAAAAACTAATGATTTGAAGTATCGAGAAAAAGGTCCTCTTCAAAAAATTCACGAGTTTTTCTTCGAAAGGCGTGACGAATAGTCGTGCATAGTGGAAAACTAGATTATTTTTGTACCTAATGATTTTCCAGATGCATTGGAAGACCCAAAAATGTCAAAACACACCTTGTTGTACGAAATACTGAGGGCCAAAACCTAATAGTTTTAACCGGCAACAAATAGGTCATCTTCAATAAATTCACGAGTTTTGTTTCGAACAACGTGACGAATAGTCGTGCGTAGTGGAAAATTAGAACATTTTTGTACCTAAATATTTTTTCAATGCATTGGAAGTCCCAAAATGCTCAAAAACACCTTGTTGTGGGGACTACGGATGGCCAAAACCTAATAGTTTGAAGTAACAAGAAAAAGGTCCTCTTCAAAAATTTCATGATTTTTTCTTCGAACGGCGTGACGAATAGTCGTGCGTAGTGTAAAATTAGAACATTTTTGTACATGATTATATTTTTGATCCATTGGAAGACCTAAAATGGTCATAAAACACCTTGTTGCGCGGACTACGGAGGGCCAAACCTAATAGTTTGAACCGTTGAGAAATACATCGTCTTAAAAAAAATTCACGAGTTTTTCTTCGAACGGCATGACGAATAGTCGTGCGTTGTGGAAAATTAGAATATTTTTACACCTAATTATTTTTTTGATGCGTTGGAAGTCTCAAAACTGTCAAAAACACCTTGTTGCGCAGACTATGACTCGCCAAAACCTATTAGTTTCAACTACCGAGAAATAGGTCCTCTTCAAAAAATTCACTCATTTTTCTTCGAACGGAGGAACGAATAGTCGTGGGTAGAGTAAAATTAAAATATTTTTATACCTAATTATTTTCCTGATGCATTGAAAGTCCCAAAACGACCAAAAAAAACTTATTGTGCGAACTACGGACGGCCAAAACCTAATAGTTTGAAGTACCGAGAAATAGGTCTTCTTCAAAAAATTCACGAGTTTTTCTTCGAATGGCGTGACGAATAATCGTGAGTTGTGGAAAATTAAGATATTTTTGCACCTAATTATTTTCTCGATCCATTGGAAGACCCAAAATGGTCAAAAAATACCTTTCTGCGCGGACTACCGATGGCCAAAACTTAATAGTTTAGACTACCGAGAAATAGGTCATCCCCAAAAACTTCTCGACAAGTATTTCTTCGAACGGCGTGACGAATAGTTATGCGTAGTGGAAAATTAGATCATTTTTGTACCTAATTATTTTCCCGATGCATTGGAAGTCCCAAAACGGTAAAAAAAAACTTATTGTGCGGACTACGAATAGACGAAACCCGATAGTTTGAGGTATCGAGAAATAGGTCCTCTTCAGAAAATTCACGAATTTTTCTTCGAACGTTGGGACAAATAGTCGTGCATAAAGGAAAATTATAACATTTTTGTATCTAATTATTTTCTCGATCCATTGAAAGACCCAAAACGGTCAAAACACACCTTGGTGTGCGGACTACGGATGGCCAAAACCTAATAGTTTAAACAGCCAAAAAATAGGTCATCTTCAAAAAATTCACGAGTTTTTCATCGAACGGCATGACGAATAGTCCTGCGTAGTGGAAAATAGGCACTATACCAAAAACCAAATAGGCACTATACCAAAAACCAAATACCAATTTCAATTTCAATTTCTAATACTAATTTAAACTTCAATTTCAATTTCAATTTCAATTTCAAATTCCAATTTCAAATTCAAATTTAATTTGAAATTGAAATTAAAATTCAATTTATTATATTATTTCCCATTTCCTCCATCTCCACTAAAGGGTGAGTGGTCCTATCCCATTCAAGATCGCATATTTATGTAATATACTTAACAGTTTGTGCACATTGTTCCAATTTGAGGAAAATTCAGCATTATATCCCCATAGTTATCCAAGTACACGACATAGATTGGCAAGTGTGAGTGTTATTTCTATATATCAATTGAAATAACACTTAACATCGCATCATCTGGTATGTACCCATAGAATATTAAGATACGATGCAGAACTTCCCCTAAAAATAACAAGTTTAAGCCACTAAGAATATTATTATATAGAAACTATGCAATCCCAAACTGTCCAAATGGGACAATTCGAGAGATCTCATTACAGGGGTAATGACTCTCGAATGGGTCTAAGGGCTATTGAATGCGTACGCATAAGAACTAGAAGGCTAGTATATATGCGCACTATATAAAATTTAAAGTACGTTTCATTTAATTATGTACTATCACAATTCGAGAGACTTCATTTAATTATGTATTTTAAAGTATGTTTTATTTAATTTAATGTACGCATAAGAACTAAAACTTATACCAATTTATACCAATTCAAAATCAATTTCAATTTATACCCATTTATACCAGAATCAATACCAATTCAAATTCAATTTCAATTTATACCAATATCAATACCAATTCAAATTCAATTTCAATTTATACCAATTCAATTCAAATTCAATATCACTACCAATTCAATTCGTGTTATAAGGCCGGGCACATCGAATCGTCTATTTACTCGTTACGATCAATCCATGCAATAATCCACACACACTTTCTACATCGCCATTCTATCACACACACATAATAATTCACGTAAACCTTTCAGTAAAAATTGTAAAAAAAAATACACATATAAAATTTCATTTCCATCTTGACCCCTAACCCCAACTTTCTTCACTCCCAAATCAAACCCCTAATTTTGACTCTCATCAATCCCCCCCCCCCCCCCCACACACACACACATACCCCTACCCCCACTACCCCACCCCCACACCACCCCCACACACCCTACCCCCACTGCCCCACACACGCGCGCGCGCAGACCCACGCACACACACATACCCGCCTACACACACGTGCAGTCCCACACACACACACATACACAAAGGAAAAAGAGAGAAAAAATGACCTGAAAACCTAGAGAGAGAGAGAGAGAACCGTCGCGCGCGAGAGAGAGAAAAAGGGTGGGAAAGGAAAACGGTGGGAAAAAAATAGGGGACTAGGGTTTTAATAAAAAGAGTTGTCACGGACCTGTCAAAGTCTTTGATCATGACAACTTTCTAAAGTTGTCACGGTCATTGATCGTGACAACCAACGCGTGTTTTTTTTTTTTGTCACGGTCAATGACCGTGATAAGGCTAACCAACTCAAAGGTGACAATCTAGCCTTTTTGGTGTAGTGCATGTCAAACCTACGAGGAGTTTTTTTTCATGCTTGGTATTTATCCCCATGTTTCGGCTACAATGACTGAGTTTTCTTATTTTTCGAGAGTTTCTTATATACATGAAAATATTTCACAAGTATATTTCCTGTTCACACGCCATTGCTTTCTTTTACGAGATTTCTCTTCACTTTTTTATTTTTTATTTTTATATTTGTTTAGGGAGTACTTACAAAAAAAATGAAATTTAGAATTTTTTTAGACATTTTTTTATTGTTGGATTTTTCAAATTTTATGAATTTTAACGGAATTTTTCTACAAAAACGCAAAAAGTAAAATAAACTAGTTAGAAAGTCACAATTTTGTAAGAGCAAAATTTATAATTGCTAATATTATTTTTTATTTGTCTTATCCCGTTACACCCCACTGCACCTTCCTAATCGTTCTCATGCCTTCAAAGAGAAGAAGTGTCAATGACATCTGCAAAGATGGACGATCATTCGTCACGCCTTTACCCGAGAAAGTCATGAGGAGGTTAAATGAACTTAAAATATTGAGGGGTCACTTTTAATAGAGTTTTCTTTTACTATAGCTTTCAAAGTGTTTTTAAAATAATTCTAAAGCGTCACCTTTTTTGTTATCTCTGTAATGTCATTCAAAATATTTTTAGAAGTCGTTCGAACGAGATTACGTACTTCGTTCGAACGAGGCAGTAGTTCGTTCAAATGAGTACGCGTGTTTTTATTTTTTAAATCATATAAAATGCAATCTATAATTCCTATCTCCTTGTAACATCTTTTCCTATAAATAAAGATAGGGATGCATTTATTTTGAAGTCTTTTCCAGTTCTATTTCTGATCAAACTTTATAATTTTTTCATCCAAACCTCTTGGATCTTTTAGGATTAGTTCGTCAGACCAAGAAGAGCACAATCTGAATTCTAAAATTTTGTAGAGATTATTCTCTACTGTTGACTTGTGGAGTCGAGGCACTACGTCTCAAGAAGAAAGAAATTGTGAATACCTGAGATTGATTAGTGGATGCTCACACTAAATCTACTTGTTTTGGGTGGTGTTGGAATGCGTTATTTTCTATTAATGATTTAAAAAGGCATATGCATTATACTTTATGGATCACTAAGTAGTTTGTATGTCAGTATGTGCAAGTCCCTTCTTAAACAGTGTTGAATATAGGTTATGCCCAGAAGGGATTTTTCCTTTATTTTTTTTTTCTTTCTGTTTGGTCTAAAAATTGGCTTCGCAATTTATCTTTCATGTTTACTAATTTTAATTAAGATTAAATTTAGTAAAAAGTGAATCTTTGTGTGTGACCTAATATAAAAGTGAATACATATAACCCGCAATTTCAAATTGGTATCAGAGTAGGTTACACAAATTTATTGTGTGGCCTTTATTTTTAGATTATATGGATAACTTGTATATTAGGATTTCAATTTTTGATGGGTCTCATTATGCATACTAGAAAACTCGAATGAGGTCGACTTTAAAATCCATTTATGAGATAGTTTGTCTTGTTTGTGAAAGAGGGTGGACACCACCCATTATGACTAATGACGACGTCATAATTCCTAAACTCGCCATTGCCTTGATGGAGGATGATTTTAGATGGAGTGGCTGTAACTCTTGCCTCTTAAGTGCCATTTTTAAAGCCATCATCCCTGACGAGTTCTGCTGCATCATGAGGTGCACCATGTCTAAGGAAATGTGGGATGTCCTCCAACTCACTAATAAGGGTTCCAATGTTGTGAAAGTTTCTTAGCTACAAAATCTCACCACACAGTTTGAAACTATTACTATGCAAGAATCTAAGCCTTTTGATGAGTTATATGCACATTTATTAGATATAGTCAATTCTAGTTTTAATTTGGGTGAGAGAATTCCTTAGATGTGCGCTGTGAAAAATATTTTGAGATCCCTTCCATCCTAATTTATGCTAAGGTCATGACCCTTAATTCAGTAGAAATTTTAGATACGCTTACGTTAGAAGAACTCATAAATGACCTTCAAAGTTATGAAATGGATAAGTTCACCAAAATTCAATAAAAAAGGAAAATGGATTGGCTTGAAAGGCCAATAAAAAAAGATAAAAGAGGAGTTTTATTATGACTCAGATTTTGATTATGATCTCAATGATCTTGCCCTATTTGCCAAAATTTTCAAAAAAAATCTCAAGCTAAGGAAAAAAATTACTTCCAAAAAAAATAAATGTTTTGAGAAAGATTAAAATTTTAAGTCGCTACAAAGGTTTTGAAAAAGTGAGAGGAGAGTGCCCTAAGAAATATGAGAAGCGATGATATGAGTCTGAGGGTAAGGGTCACAGAGCCCAGGAGTGTGCTACAAGGCAAAAGAGACGGAGCAAAGAAAAATCCGCCTACAATGCCACTCTTAGCGATAGAGATGTCGAGTCGGTGGATTCCCAAGATGAATCATCACACGGATGTAACTTCTCCAAGTTCATGGACAGTCACATTAGTACATCGAGTACGTATCACGTTAATGAGGACATTTTTAAACATGATGACCTCGATAATGTGTCTATTCATTTCGAAGAGAGTGAGAAAGATGAATATTTGAGTGAGAAAGAAAGTGACCTCTGGCGCGCCTACACCGGGATTTACACTGCGTCCTTTAAAGTGAAAATCAAAATAAAATTTAGTATTTAGGGTGTTATTTCTAGAGAAATAGTGTAAAGAGTTAGGAGAAAGCGAAACCTAGGTGAGAGTTTCTTTAGGAGAGAGTTATTTTGTTATAAGGGGAGAAGAGTGACTAGGCTAACAAAGTGTCTAGTCTTACATGAGATCTTCAAGCTTCAGTGGAAACTCATGAAAATTTTGAATCCCTTGTGTTCCAACTCGATAGAGATCTTAAATTTCTAGGTAGGTCAAGGTTACTATCAAGGATACATCGAAGAAGGTTGGAAAGATGTTTCTTGATCCCGGTTTAGGATTTAGGGAAAGGTTGTAACACCCCGTCTTTTTATATCATTCAAATTGGTAGAATTATAATAATTAAATCTCTTAAATAAATTGCTTGAATATTATTGTTCATGATTTATAGATGCGATTATACCGAATGTGTGGATTGGTAGAATAATTGATTTGCATGTTACGTGAATTATTATTATTATTATATGATTGGCATAACTAAAATGTCTAATTAATTGAAGACTTGGTTAAAGTACGTTCCAAAGTGATTTAGGAACTCTTTTAGGAATTTTAAATATCTTAAGTTAGGCTCGGGGGATAGATATACCCTTAGGGGAGATTTTAAACAATTCGAGTATCATTCTGGGCTTATTTAGGGGCCAAAATTGGGTACTAAGATGAGATACGTGATAAAGGGTTTTAAAAGGATAATAAACCAACTTAATTACACATTCCTTCCACTTATAAGTTGACCTATAAGCCTTACACATTCTGGGGTAGTTACCAAACTTAGACAAGAAGATAGGAACAAAGGCTCAAGGGAAGAAGACTTTATCATCTCTAAAGGCAAGAATTTTCTTGTTAAACTGTTAATAATATGTTTCTTAATTCATATGTGCCTCTCATACCAATTACGTGTTATAAACTTGTTTGAGGATTGAATAATAGTTGGATTTGAATCTAAATCTATTTATAACAAAGTAATGTTGATTATGCCTTTAAAGTTAAAGACATGGTGACAAACCCAAAATTGATATCGTAAAATTAGAGATAATACTATTAGAATCCATGTGATAGGATTGAATTTCATTACTTAATTTGAATCATAGATTGATCGTAATATTCTGGAAATATTAATATGAGAATTATTTATTTTATGGGTTCATGAAAACTTGTAATGTTTATGATCCAATTACTTGAATTATTGGGGACTATTATGCGTAGATTGGTTATATAATGATGTAGATATATTTTCTTGATTGTGATATAGTAATGGGTATAAAAATTTAGTTGTATAAAGTTGTAAAAACCTTTATGAAATTTTAGTGAAGAAACCCGTATTGAAAATTAACAAATCTGGACTCATTACCAGAAGCAAATCAACTTGTCTCAAAGGGAGAATCCATTTGGCTCCTGGGGCTTGGGTCAGGGTTAGATCGTGCAAACGTTCGAGGGATTTTTACGAGTCCATGCGAGTATATAGGAGGTTGTCCAATTGAAGGGATATTTAATTAAAAATGGATTTATGACATCGTCCAATAAATGGTAATTTTAATAATTAATTAGGTTGTTGATATTCAAGACAAGGACTGACATATTGAGGATTATGTAATTTAGTTATGGTAGTTATGAGGATAATTACCTATACATATTGTGTGCCATATATATGTAATTATCACTTTTGTGGACATAGTCGTGTTCGTGGAAGGCCAATCGGTTAGGGTTTCATTCAACATCGAACCATGTACCACGCGTTGGCTGAGATGTGCAAGGCATAGTGTAGGACTTTATATTAGATCATATGTTCGGGGTAACCGCTTCGTGATGGGAGAAGTAGGATGAACAAACCCATCTACGTAGTCAGGGGTATGGTCGTGAGATGGTGTATTGCATAGTGATTGCCCCACTTAGGTGTGTTTTGCTTACATTCGTTTGGTGAGGGACTCCTCCAGACTTATCGTACGACATGGACATCAAAGGTAAATGCTTTAGTGTGTCGTATATATAAAGGTGTGTGTGTGTGTGTGTGTGTGTGTGTGTGTAAGTTTATATAAATTATTTAAGCAATGAAATTATATAATTTAATGATATATACAATTGTTAATGGACACAGTGCTACATAAAATGCATAATGTAATGTGAATGTATTTATGTGGGGTTAGTCTTTGGGACTATGATCACACGTGCAGACATTTACCTCCCCGATTATATGTGGGCTAGTTTCCATTAATATTGTTATATTAGCATAGAGACCAAATCACATGTTTAGGCTTGGGTTAAAAATGCATATAGTATTACACTTAGATAAGTGGTGAGATACTTACTACCTGTGAGATCCAATGGGTGGTATGTAATGTGAATTAACTGTATTTTTATCAATTAATTTTGTGAGTTAATTCTTGAAACTTTAGGTCTTTGACCCAAATAATCAAAATTATATTCCAGGTTAACAAAAACAATAGGGCTGACAAAGGATCAGACTTGTAGTTTAACTTGCTTAGTAGAGGATTCACCTCCTTGATTCTAGAATAGATTTCTAATCTTTATTTTATTTTAGTTTTTATGTTCTAGCGATTGTATATGCATAAGCTCGAGACTTATTTATTTTAGTCAGTTAATTTCTAGTCATGTTGGGATGAATGTTTTATGATTCATGAGAGATTTAAGACCTATTCATTGTTCAGTTTATTATTTTATGTTGTGTTATTGTGCGTGGATATTTTAAACTAAGATTTTATTTTATGACTTGATGCTAAGAATGATATAAATTGCTAGAAAATCCCCATCTTCGCCATATTATGTTTATCCAATCCTTGTGTGGAAAATTGGAGATGTTACAGAGTCAATAATAGGTTACAATGGTGCATCCATTTCTCATGTCGCACTAAACCAGTACCTAAGTTTGTGGTGGATCCATATGGGCCTAGACCTAACCCACTAAATTGAGTTCAACCTAAAAGATCTAATCAAGGTAGACCCAAACAAGTCTATATTTTCACCCATTGCAAAATGAGAGGTCACCTTAGGGAATTTTTTTACAAGTTAGGAAGAACTCCATTTACACATATTCCCGCACACCACTATAGTGACTTTGCTAGTCTTAGAGAGCATGTTGAGTTACTAATACCCACTTCTCAAAGCTTAATGGAAGAATTTTAAAGGATGTCTATGACTCTTTTGGGAATTCTTCCAATGCAAACAAAAGGTTACCTCCACTTGGGTACCTAAGGATGACGAAAAATATCTTATTATTCACGTTAATCTCAAGGTTCAAGATACTTATCAATGGCATTTTTATAGTAGGTGATCTAGGCAAATGACCGATGATAAGTTTTATTTTACCGACTATGTGGATTGCAAGGAAAGAAAAGTCACATTTGGAGATGGGAGAGGGTAAAGCATTTTAGGACGTGGTAATGTTAATATGCCCAGATTTACTAATCTAGACAATGTGTTCTGCATAAAATCATTGAAGGAGAACTTGATGAGCATAACTTTGCAAAGAAAAATTTGCGGCAAAATTTGATCGGTTCGAGTGCAAAGTTTATGATCAATCCGATGAACTATTACTATAAGGAGTGCGGACCGCAGATAATTGTTATGGGATCATTCCCAATTCCTCCTTTGTGTGCAATAATGATAGGGTGTCCTTTATGTACCTTTGGCATCAATGACTAGGTCATGTGAACTGTAGATATCTAGAGATATTAGTAAAGAAAAGCCTACTTCGTGGCATACCATTTCTTGGGAAAATAAGTTCCTCGATTGTGGTCATTACCATTTCTTTGTTTCAAACCATTATTTGAATTCTTAGATCTTTTTCTGTATTTCATCAGTTTATTCATTCAACTCACAGACAACGATGAGACGAAAGCACTTCTATTGGAATCACCATCTAAATTCACAGTAGTAGAGAAAATAAGATGTAATAAAGAAAACAAAACAAGATTCCTCGTCGAAAGTTGAATACCATTACCACCTCTCATGTGTGGGAGTCAATTTATATGGATAGTATATGTATTATATGTGCGAAGAGCATTGGTGGTAAAAGATATATTCTCGTGATGGTCGATGACCTTTCGAGATACTCTATCGTGGGGTTTGTTAGAGATAAGTCTGATTCGACTGAATTCTTAACAACCATGATTCATGTCCTACAAAATAAAAATGGTGTCACTATTAATCAGATGAGTAGTAATAATGATAATGAAATTAAATAAGACGAAGTTGATAGTTATGAAGATAAAGTTGGCATCAAACACAAGCTTTTAACCATTCGTACTCTTTAACAAAATGGGATAGTTGAGAGGAAGAATTGGATGATTTAAGATATGGATAAATCCATGCTTATTGGGAGAAACCTGCCTAGATGTTCTTGGGTAGAGGTGGTTGATACTACATGCCATACGGTCGATAGGATATATCTATGTCCACATATGTTACACACGCCACGTGAGTTGTGGGTATGGAAGAAACTAAGCTAATTGTATTTCTGAGTTTTTAGGAGTCATTACTACATTTTTAGAGATATAAAGCAATTGGGAAAGTTCGAATCCCGAAGTGATGAGGGGATACTTTTAGGATGTTTATCATTGAGTGGGTCTTATAGTGTGTTCGACCGTGCAATCTCTAAGTTTATAGAATCAATAAATGTCACGATTAGAGATGATGAGCCACCTATGTTTATTAATCCTAACCTCGAGTGTGAGAACCATATACTCCCATTGACTATATCATCATTCCTCATACTACATTAGTGGACCCCGTGCTTGATTTAGAGGATCCACCCTCTTGGGTTTGAAAAATTCATGACCATTCTGATATACTTGGTGATCCCACACTAGGTGTTAAAACATGCTCTCAACTTAAGAATGTTATTAGATACTTTTGCTACACCTTATTAGGGCCTAAGAATGTGAAAGAATCACTCAAACACGAGCATTGGATATATGTAATGTAAGATGAGTTTCTCTAATTTTGGAAATATGATATTTGGAAATTAGTCCCCCGACCTAGTGAGACTAATGTGATTGGTATTATGTGGGAGTACAAGAACAAAATGTATGATAATGGTAACATAGTTCTCAATAAGGCTAGGTTGGTAGCCCAAGACTACATACATATTTAGGGTGTAAACATTATTGAGAGATTTCCTTTTATTGCTAGGCTTGGGTCCATCTGATTACTACACGTCATAGCTGAAAAACTGCCACTTAAGACGTATAATACAAAGTTAAACTGTAAAAATGGCTCTGAACTGTTTGTTAAAAAACTCTTTTACTCAAAACAAAACTTAACACAAGATGTGTTTAAAAATATTTTTGAGATACTTTTAAAGAGTTTGAACGAGTTATTTCAGATCTAGAATGAACTAGTTTTGAAAAACAAAACTTAAACTATTAAATCAGCACAACTAAGAAGAAGGTGATGAGAAAATGAAGAAGAACACAAGTAATTTTTAACGTGGTAAAACCCCACCCAATTGGGGAAACATCCACGGTGGCCTCTACGTCACAAAACAAAAATCCACTAAAATCATAGTAACAAATTACAAGCTTTTTAACAATCAAACCACACAAACACACCTAAACTAAGTTCAGAATCGTTACTAACTCCTCTGGTTTAGATCTGACTTCTCTGAAGGTTGTTGTTGTTGATGTTCTCTCCAGCTTCATAACTTTACTTGATTCCAATCTTTACGTCGACTCAAATAAGTTCAAGATCTTAAATCCAACACTTCTTGTGTAGTAGTGTGATATGTGTTTTGTGACAATGTTCTAACACATGCATGTACACACTCACACTTATTTATACAAACAGATCCTATCAAAATTACAAAGAAAATCTAAATGATGTTAGGCTTTCTGTTTCTCTCTTCTTTAAAGAACTAAAGACTTCTTGATCTTTAAATATATCCCCAAATCTAAGGTTACCTTGCTAAGAAGACGGTCAAGGTCTTAAAGAATTTCAGAGGTTTTAAAAATGATTTTTGAAATTATAAATCACCAATTGAGATTTAAACTAGACTAGAAGTCTTGTTTTGTAAGAACTAGAAATAGAAGTAAGATTTGTTGATTCTTAAGTTTTCAAAAAATATTTACAAGTCGAAATAATCAACAAATACGGTTTCTCAAGATAAGAAACAAAATAATGCAGATCTAACTGATATATGACATAAGATAGTTAGATATACAGTTTCTATAAGAAGAAATAGAGATCAAACCAATATGACTAAGTTGGAAAGAAGATCTCAAACAGCAGAGGATCAAACCACGAACATGCTTTAACCATCTAAAAAATAACTCAAAAAAAAACTCTGGTTTTGTTTAGGGTTAAAGATATAGAGTTTAATCGAAAATCAGGTTAGGGTTTGTATGAAAGAAATAAAAGGTTTCTTCTCTCTGTATGTCTCCCTCTCTCTTTTGTCTCTCAAAAATATGAGGAAAACCCTAAAATGACAAAAAACTCAACTTTGGAAAAGGGTTTCAATCCTTATATATGAAGAGAATTTCACATGGATCACAAAAGAACAACATGCAACCGTTGATAAACCCAAATGAACGAACCAGATTAAACAAAGGGATCTGAGTCTGTGAAGAAACACAAATTGGCTCGATATGAACTCAACACGTGGATGGTCAAAATCGGCTTAAAACGCATGTTTTTGAGTTCCTAAAAATTCCATTTCCACCCACACATGTTTCTGCTGCTTTTGGTTTCTACGCAAGATAGATTTACAGCTAAAAATATATTTACAAATCAACCCAAGATCTCTATTAAGTTCCAATTTTAATTTCTAAAAACTATTTAAAATTTTAAGAAAATAGTAATTAAATCCCAAAATTTATTTAAATCCCATATTAGGGGATTTAACTCACATAAGGTCATAATGTGAATGAAACACTATATATATGCAGTCCTAGTGTGTGGTGTATGTGAAGTACCATCAAGAACTTGTAGAATAATATCAATGTAGCTATGAAGGTTCTGAGGCTTTTTGGTTCATCTAGGGATAGACATAATTTTATCACTATTTCCAAACTAGATGAACTCCTATTAAATGCAGACTCAAATGAGTCAAAGATATAGGGTGCTTCAATCTCCCCCCTTTGGAAATATGAGACAAAATCTCCTTTGAGTCAATAAGGACTCGTAGTTATATAGAAAGAAAATCCTATTCCTATAAAAAAATGTATCTACCCAATCTCCTAGAAAAGGAAAAATTACATAACTCAACTAAGTACAAACCATTACCCTATCAAAGTATGATGCACTAAGGAGGTACTGAAATCTTCAATAAGATACCTAAGATCAAGTTCAGTAGATGAGAATGTATACGAGTGTCCAAGTGGACTCAAAATTTCTCCCCTATTCTGTCTCAAATGAACAAAGGGCACCAAGAATCACATAAGGAGAGTTATAGACATGTAGATAAGTAATAACTTGAATAAACAACGGGAATTCACACGAATATCCTCCATAAAATAGATATAAGAGGCGTTATTTGTCATTATTCTAACATACCTGCCTTATATCCTCAGAGATTGATTATAAGCAAGTGAAAATTTGGCAGATTATACAAATTAAGCAAAAGAATTATTCAGCCAAAATCATGCCAATTGATTTTCATAATGATTCCAAATACTTAAAATCCAAAGGTTGTGTAAACAAATCAACCAATTGTAGATCAGTAGGTAGGTAATTAATCTCTAGTTCTTTTTATCCAACTAATTCTCGTATGAAGTGATATCGAATTTTAATATGTTTAGTGCAAGAATGTTGAACTGGGTTCTTAGAGATGTTGATCGCACTCTGGTTATCGCAATAGAGATGGAGTTTTTCTTCTTTTATACCGTAATCTCTTAGCATTAGTTGCAGCCATAATAACTGGGCACAACAACTTCCAGCAGCGATATATTCAGACTCAGCAGTGAATAAAGAGGTGCAGTTCTATTTTTTGTTGTTCCAACCAACCAAGTTGTTACCGATGTAATAACATGCGCCAAAAGTACTTTTACTATCGTCAGAACACCCAGCCCAATCAGCGTCAGTGTATCCAACTATAGTGCTCGATGTGTCATTAGTGTACCACAACCCTAAATTGTGAGTGCCTTTTATGTATTTAATCATTCTCTTTACACAAAATAAATGGCTCTCTTTCAAATTATTTTGATAACGAGCGCACACACACACAGCGTACATGATATCAGGGCGCGAGGCAGTTAGGTAAAGCAAACTTCCTATCATACTACGTCATAAGGTAGAGTTAATGGATTTACCATTTTCATCTGTGGAGAGTTTGACAGAGGTACTCATAGGCGTTCTAGATTCCTTAGTAGTATCTAAGCTAAACTTTTTTACAATCTCTAATGCATATTTAGATTGCGAAACAAATAAACCTTCTGAGTTTTGTTTAACTTGAAGACCCAAGAAAATTTTTAACTCCCCCATAAGCGAGATTTAGAATTCTCTGTGTATAATGTCTGAGAAAGACTTGGCTTCTGAAGGGGAGGTAGATCCAAAAATTATATCGTCAACATATACTTGAGCAATAATAATGTTATTGTCAAAAATTTTGACAAACAAGGTTTGGTCATTTCTTCCTCTCCTAAATCCGTTATCTAACAGAAAGGTGGATAGACGCTCATACCAAGCTCAAGGATCTTGTTTTAACCCAAGAGCTTTTTTAAGACGATAAACATGATTAAGATGATGAGGGTCAATAAACCCTTTGGGTTATTCTACATAGGTCTCCTCAGTTAAAATTTCGTTAAAGAAGGCAGACTTTACATCCATTTGGTAAAGTGTAAAATACAAATTACATGCTATAGCAAAAAGTAAACGCACAAATTCGAGTCGAGTAATAGGAGAAAATGTTTCCTCGAAATCTATTCCTTCAATTTGAGAGTAGCCCTGGGCAACTAATCTAGCTTTATTGCTAATGATCATCCCAGACTCATCAGTTTTGTTTTTAGAAATCCAACGTGTGCCAATAACCCTTTTATTTTTAGGTTTGGGTACAAAATACCAAACATCATGAATGACAAATGGAAGAAGCTCCTCTTGCATTGAAGTAATCCACAATGGGTCATTCAAGGCTTCATTTACATTTTTGGTCTCAATAAGAGACACAAAACATGTAAAATGAGCAACGTTGCGAAGTTAGGATCTTGTACGAACAGGTTTTATAGGATTACCAACAACGTTATCTATGGGATGGTCTTTAGAAACCTAGTTAGGTACTTCAGGGGTCTCTATTGATAAAGACTCAGTTATTTCCTGAGAGTCATAATTTAAAAGGTTTTTAGACTCATCCATAATAGATGGTCTAGTAATTTTACATTCTACAGAAGTGTCATTTATAATCACATTAATGGATTCCATCATGGTCTTAGTACGCAAGTTGTAAATTCAATATGCTCTACTGTTACGTGAATAACCTAAAAATATAGCTTTATCTCCTCTTGTTACAAACATAGATAAATGTTCTCTGTCTTTACAGACATAACATGTGCTACCAAATGTCCTAAGATATTTAAGATTTGGCTTCTTGCCATACCAAAGTTCATAGGGGGTATGTTTAGAATTCTTCCTAAGGTAGACTCTATTGATAATATGACATGCAGTATGAACTGATTCAACCCAAAAGTATTTAGGTAAATCTTTGGCATGTATTAAAACTCTTGCCATTTCCTGAATTGTTCTATTTTTGCGCTCGGCTATCCCATTTTGTTGGGGTGTCTTTCTTGGGAGCACTGAACTCGTGTTTGTAACCATTATAGTCACAATATTCAATGACACCAGAATCTATGAATTCACCTACTCTATCACTCAGGATTCTATCTACTTGGGAGTCCTTTTCATTTTCTATATGAAATAAGATTTTCAAAAATGCTCTAAAGGTTTCAGACTTCTGCTTTAGAAAAGCAACCCAAGTAAATCTCGTGTAGTCGTCAACTATAACTAGAATGTAACTATTTCCACAAAGACTAATAGTACGAGAAGGACCCATTAGGTCCATATGGATGAGTTCTAAAGGTTTAGAGGATAAAATATCTTTAACCCTTTTATGAGATGCCTTAACTATTTTGCCTTCTTGACAGGGACCACAGAATATGTTAGAAATAGGTTTTATCTTAGGAATACCTCTAACACTTTCCTAAGAGGACAATTTACTAAGGCTGTCATAATTTATATGACCCATTCTATTATGCCATAATTCATTTCTATTCATCCTGGCAAAGTTATAGACTTCTGTACTTGGATTGACTGTGTAACAGTTATCTGAAGTACGGAGTCCTGTAATGATGCACTCACCATTTTCATTTAAAATTTTGCAATTATTATTCGAAAGGGTGACAGTATGATTGGAGTCAAAAATTTATGAAATATTTAGTATATTAGCCTTAAGACCTTTAACTAATAAAACATCTTTAAGAACAGGTAATCCTTCTTCTTGGAGTGTTCTTTTGCTAATGATCTGGGTTGAAACACCATCTCCAAACAAGACTTTGCCTTTGGAGAAGTTAGTTTTGTTTGTGAGTTTGGATTCATCCCCGATCATATGCTTAGAATATCTAGAGTCTAAGTACCATCCAGACATAGTGTGTTCAGCTTTCAAAGCGTTGATCACTATGTTACATGTCATCTGGGATACTAGATCATCCTATCTTACCCAAATAGCTCTAGTTTTCAATTTGCCCTTATTAGCTCATATTTGATAAAACTCGTGAGCTTCAAATTTTTATCTATACAAATTTTGCGCAATTTTATTGTTGTTATAAACATTTTGAGCATTTGGTCGAGAAAAGACTCTAGGATTATTTCTTGACGATTGTCTTTTAGTATTAATCTTGTCTTTCTCTTTCGATGGTTAGAGTTTCTGTCTGGTTATTTTAGGAAGGACATAATTGTTACGGCTTCTCCTACAATAGTTAAAATTCAAATAGGTAAAGGAGGGATAGGTAGTTTGATACAGCTGTTTAGAATAGTAACCATCTAATGAGTGTCCGTACACATAACAGCATGAGCAATAAAGATTTCTCGTAGCAGTTAAGTCTTTAGGAAAGTTGTTGAACATAGGTTTCCCCTAAATTATGACTTTTGGCATTATTTCTAGAAGGAACAGTTTGAAATGAGATCTCACTCTTTCTAATGGGAGGACAAACATACCTGGATTTAAGTTGAACATTATGCTTAGAGGTACTTGTCTCATCAAGGTTTAACTGCTGCTGACTTTTATCAAAATCATTTTTCAAAGATTAAAAGTCTGGACAAATTTCCATAGGTCTTTTTCCACCAGTAACAAACTTTATAGCTTCAAAAGGTTTAGTTTGCCTGATATTTTTGGTGCAAAAGACTATTCCATATTTGTCGTCAGAATTGGTCTTACTATTAGCAACACAGTCCTCAAAACAATTAGAATTGCTTTCAAATTTTGAGAATTTTTTTAAGACTATTAAAGCCTTTTCTTTTGTTTGTTCCAATTCTAATAATGATCCTTTATACTTATTTTCCAAAACATTATTGGATTCATTCAAGTCTTTCAATTTTTGTTCAAAAATTCCTCATCATGAGTTAAACTTTGAGATGTATACTCTTCAGCATTTTGTTTAACTATTTGGTTTAAGGACTCTAATTTCTTGGAAAGATATTTGACAAGCTTCTCTAGTCTAGCGCTTTTCATGAGTGTTTTAGTGTAAAGTGTGTGAATGTCAGGAAGGTCCTCATTATTGGAGTCACTAAGTGAGCCGTATGTAGTGTCCCCTATCGATTCAATTTTAGGACTCACACACCCATTGGCATCAACAATACAACGATCACTTTAACTTGCACACACATAATTTTTAGTAATACAATCATTCTTAAGCATTAAGGTAGACGTATCAGTAGAAGCAACATCATTTATCATATGATCAGTTTCCTCATCCTCATTGTAGATTATCTTAGCAAAGAATGACATGCAAGGGTAATAAGAGTTGGATGACTCAGGTTCATCATTTTTAGAGTCACTTGAGTCATTCCAAGCCTTGCATAGCTGAGCCCTATTGTGTTTGGGTTTTTTGTCTAAGTTCACCCTACAGTCACTAGCCATGTGTCCTAATTTTCCACATCTATAACATTCAATATTTTTAAGGTCTTTCTGAGGTCTCTTGTGATCATCAGTCTTTTATTTGTCATGTCTTCGATCATGAGGCCTATTATTCGATGTGTTGGAGTAATTAGGTTTCCCTTGTATCGAAGCAACTTTGTTTCTACAGTTAAGAGCAATCTGATTATCCAAGTCATAATCCTCATCAAAGTCAAGGTCAAGGTCAGGTTTGATCAACTTAGATGAAAAAACAAGATTAGAATTACCCTATTTTTTATTGTTCTGGATCAATTATTTCTTGAATTCAAGTTCCATTTCCACAGTTCTTAGTTTACTACTGAGAAGTTCTGGGGTAAGATTTTGATCATCCATATCCTCAATAGCATATCTTTTGTTATCAAACTTATGTGGAAGTGATCTTAGAATTTTTGAAACAATCTCTTTCTTACCATAGGTTATACCATTTGCATACAACTTAGTTACAATGTCAGTTAACCTAATATAGAAATCATCAAAGGATTCAGTCTCAGACATGACAAGAGAGTTATACTGTTGGACAATCATTTGAGTTTTAGTAGCTTTAACTCTCGTATCACCCTCATGTGCAGTTACAAGAGTATCCCAC
Source organism: Sambucus nigra (assembly GCA_949130495.1). Taxonomy (NCBI): domain Eukaryota; kingdom Viridiplantae; phylum Streptophyta; class Magnoliopsida; order Dipsacales; family Adoxaceae; genus Sambucus; species Sambucus nigra. Next base: position 548,079,452 of record OX422210.1, read on the forward strand.
GCTTCTTTAGAAGTTGTACAAGATGAGATCCTCTCGAACTCATGTTCAATAATAGACATAAATATGGCATTCTTGCCTTTATTATTACATAGAGAAATAGACATAAATATGGCATTCTTGCCTTTATTATTACATAGTGAAATTTGCTTCTCGTCTTTAGTCAATTCACTTAGTAACTTCCTAATTCTCACAAGACTTCCTTCAGCTGCTGGTTTAGTATGAAAGTGTAGCCATTTTCTATAACTTCCCAGACTTCATCTCCCAGAGTTCCTTGAATGAAAGCAATCTTCCTTACCTTCCAGTAAGGAAAATTGGTTCCATCAAAGAGAGGGGGTCTGGACACTTTACCTAGTCTCTCAAATTTCTTGTTCATAATTTTGTTTTGAAAATAAGAATTTCAGAAACACAGCATAGCTAAAAGATTTTAAAACAGCCAAGCTCTGATACCAACTAAAAAACTACCACTTACGACGTTTAATACAAAGTTAAACTGTTAAAATGGCTTCTAACTGTTTGTTGAAGAAACTCTTTTAATCAAAACAAAATTAACACAAGATGTGTTTAAAAAGATTTTTAAGATAGTTTGAAAGAGTGTGAACGAGTTATTTCAGATCTAGAATGAACCAGTTTTAAAAAAAAAAACTAAAACTATTAAATCAGCACAGCTAGGAAGAAGGTGATGAGAAAATGAACAAGAACACAAGTAATTTTTAACATGATAAAACCCCACCCAATTGGGGAAACATCCACGGTGACCTCTGCGTCAGAAAATGAAAATCCACTAAAAATAGAGTAACAAATTACAAGTTATTTAACAATCAAACCACACAAACACAACTAAACTAAGTTCAGAATCGTTACCAACTCCTCTAGATTAGATTTGACTTCTCTGAAGGTTGTTGTTGTTGATGTTCTCTCCAGCTTCGTAACTTTACTTGATTCCAGTCTTTACGTCGACTCAAACAAGTTCAAGATCTTAAATCCAACACTTCTTGTGTAGTAATGTGATAAGTGTTTTGCGACAGTGTTCTAACACATGCATGTACACACTCACACTTATTTATACAAACAGATCCTATCAAATTACAAAGCAGATCTAAATGATGTTAGGCTTTATGTTTCTCTCTTCTTTAAATAACTAAAGACTTCTTGATCTTTCAATATATCCCCAAATCCAAGGTTACCTTGCTAAGAAGACGGTTAAGGTCTTAAACAATTTCAGAGGTTTTAAAAATTATTTTTGAAATTATAAATCACCAATTGCGATTTGAACTATACTAGAAGTCTTGTTTTGTAAGAACTAGAAATAGAAGTAAGATTTGTTGATTCTTAAGTTTTCAAAAAATATTTACAAGTCGAAATAATCAACAAATATGATTTCTCAAGATGAGAAACAAAATAATGCAGATCTAAGTGATATATGACATAAGATAGTTAGATCTACCATTTCTATAAGAAGAAATAGAGATCAAACCAATATGACTAAGTTGGAATGAAGATCTCAAACAACAGAGGATCAAACCACGAACAGGCTTTAACCAACTCAAAAACAACTCTAAAAAAACTCAGGTTTTGGTTAGGGTTAAAGATACAGAGTTTGATCGAAAATCAGGTTAGGGTTTGTATGAAAGAAACAAAATGTTTCTTCTCTCTGTATCTCTCTCTCTCTCTCTCTCTCTCTCTCTCTCTTTTATCTCTAAAAAATATGAGGAAAACCCTAAAATGACAAAAAACTCAACTTTGGAAAAGGGTTCCAATCCTTATATATGAAGAGGATTTCACATGGATCACAAAAGAACAAGATGAAACCGTTGATAAACTCAAATGAACAAACCAGATTAAACAAAGGGATATGAGTCTGTGAAGAAACACAAATCGGCTCGATATAAACTTAGCACGTGGATGGTCAAGATCATCTTAAAAACGCGTGTTTTTGAGTTCTTAAAAATTCCATTTCCACCCAAACATATTTCTGCCGCTTTTAGTTTCTACCCAAGATAGATTTACAGCAAAAAATATATTTACAAATCAACCCAAGAACTTTGTTAAGTTCCAATTTTAATTTTCAAAAATTATTTAAACTTCCTAGAAAATAGTAATTAAATCCCAAAAATTATTTAAAATCTATATTAGGGCATACAACTCACACAAGGTCATAATGTGAATGAAACACTATATTTATGCATTCCAAGTGTGTGGTGTATGTGAAATACCATTAAGAACTTGTAGAGGAATATCAATGCAGCTATGAAGGTTCTGAGGCTTTTTGGTTCATCTAAGGATAGACACAATTTTGTCATTATTTCCAAACTAGATGAGTTCCTATATAATGCAGACTCAAATGTGTCAAAGATATAGGGTGCTTTAATAGCATGTCATCTACGATTCAAATTATACCAAATAGATGTCAAAAGTGCCTTCCTTAATGACTTTCTACACTATAAAGTTTACATGGAATAGCAAGAGGGTTTGGAATACCCAAAGTACCCATGACACATCTTTTATCTTAAGAAGGCCTTATATGGTTTGAATCAAGAACCCCATTCATCGTATGAGAGTCTCACTCCTTACTTTTAGATCGTGAATTCATTAGAGAGGGGTAAATAAGATATTGTTTGTGAGGAGAAAGGGTGGTGTTATATTAGTTACCCAATTCTATGTAGAGGGCATAGTATTTAGATCCATGTGTTCCCAACATGTTCGACATTTGACGAGGATATGAAGAGTGAGTTTTATATGAGAATAGTTGGTGATCTAATGTTCTTTGTAGGCCTTCAAGTGCATTAACTTGAAGATGGAATATTCACATCTCAATCCAAATATGCTAGGGACTTAGTGAAGAAGTTTGTTTTAGACTCCTCTAAGAACTTAGGCACTCTTATGAGTACATCGACTATGCTTAGCAAAGACGCTTAAGGCAAGGATATAGAGAAATCCCTTTACAGGATCATAATGGGTAGGGTTTTGTACTTGACCTCTAGTTGTCTCGACATTTCTTTTAGCGTTGGAGTTTGTGTGCATTACCAAGCATCTTCAAAATAGTCCCACTTGCTCCTACTTAAATGTATCATCAAACTCATGAGTGGATGATCCTATTTAAATGTATCATCAAATTCGTGAGTGGCACCCTATTCTATGGTATTTGATACTCCTTGGTTATCGATTACCATTTACCCGCCTATTCGGATGTCGATTGGGTTGGGGATGTTGACGATTGTAGGAGCACCTCCGGTAGATGCTTTTTCTTTGGGAGTGATTTTGTCTCTTATCTCAGTAAGAAGTAAAACTCTTTCTCTTTCTCCACGATGGAGGCTAACTACATCACCGTCGGGAGTTGTTACACCAACTCTTATGGATGAAGCAAATGTTGAAAGATTATGGGATCACCCATGGCACAATGGCTATTTTATGTAATAATTCGAGTGCAATTCATATATCTCGTAATCTGGTCTAACATTTCCACATAAGCACATTAAGATACGTGAACATTTCATTCATGATCTCATTGAGCAAAATATTGTGTCCTTGAACATTATGAGCACCGAACGTCAATTAGCCAATATATTCAGGAAACCTGTAGATGCAATTAGATTTGAGGATCTTAGTAAGTCTTTAGGTATTTGTTCTGTTGATTGAGTTTGGGTATTGTATCTAGTATAGGGTGTTTATCATGTTCATATTATTTGTACCTATTACTAGGTTGTATTTATTTGTATTCTTATTTTCATACTTGTTTTTATTTTTTTAATAAAAATCTTGAAAAAAATCCAAAAAGATTTTGTGTTTTTAGAAAATTTTAAAAATTTTGAAAAGATTTTTGTATTTTGTTTTTCACCTCATATGGATGTACACTTAACATGTTCGAATCACAACTACATTTCTTCCAATCATGTGATTTTTTCATAGTGTTTTGATGCATGGATTCTTTTCTTTAGTTTTCTTAATAATGCGAAGATAGAATTTCGTTGTTCATTGATGGTCACTTTCTATATGCTAGACTTTTTATCATCTTTATTTCATATATGCATAATTTTTTTACCATTGTACTTATTTGTCATATGTCGAATACAATATTCTCATCTTAATAGTGTTTAATAACAAACCAAATATACTATAGATAGATTGTACTTGTAAAAAATATTTTTTGGATTTCTTTTCCCTAAAAAATTTACGAAAGAGAAAATTATCTTTTCATTAAAAGCCACCATTCAGAAGAGCCTAAAAGATTAACAACACATAAAAACAGAATTGCCAAGGCCAATTTTATTTCCATCAATGCTTCTCTACATATGAGCATTATGATATCTTAAAAAATTGAGAGTGAATTTTTAAATATGTGAGATTTTAAGGTGTTATAAAGTAGAAGATTAATGAGTATGCAAACGTAAACTCTTGAAAAACATTAAATAATTTGGCATTATTATTTTGAGATGCATCTAAATTCATGGCATGTTGCATAAGTCGAGTCGATTTCATTAATGTTCAATATTATTACATCTAAGGATGAAATTGAGTTCTTTCTTTAGAAGTATATAATTAACTTCATGCACCTTTGTTATAAATGCCAATATTGATTAGCCCATGGATTACGTTCACATAATTACATTTAGGTTCCATGGTGTGATGTATTTATATCTTTATGTACTTTTTATACTCATATATACTTTTTATACATGAAAACTTTGAAAAGTTTATAAAATAGTTGCTATGCCTTTTGGAAATTCATCACATGTACTTTATTGTTTATCTTTATGATGTTATTTCATTCGGATTCGGGTGATGATAATCAGTCATGCTTCGTTTCTTATCCTTTGTCTATTATGGAAAAAAGGGGAGAATAAATTAAGGGGGAGTTTTTATTTATTTTAAACTCTCGTATGCGTCACGGTATTTTCTTGGCTTCATGTGTGTAGGTCTTTCCGCATTGATGAATATCTCTTGGACTGCACAAGAAGACTTTAAGTTGGAGACACGTACATTTAATTTTTTTCCTTTCTTGGTATGGGAGGGATTTAATTGTATTAATCTTAAAGGTAAATCTTATCTTCGGTTTGTGTTTTGTAACAGAATAGCCAAAGGGGGAGATTCGTAAGAGCAAAATTTATAATTCACATTTTATTTTTATTTTGCTTATCCCTCTGCACCTCTCTTCACCTCCATGACCATTCTCAAGTCTTCGAAGAGTTGAAAACGCACCCTTTATACGGTGTGTGCTTAAGTAGGGATGGTATTGCAAAACAAAAGTCAATTTTTAATTTTTCTATATTTAAATATCAAAACTTTAAACAACTTTTGACCCAATAAAAACTTCTGCGCCAATTTTAAACCTTTGTTGTGAAAAATAATTTACCTAATTTTATCTTTTTAACCCAAAACGTGCATTTAAGTGATAAGCATATAAACTAAGTAAAACATCCACAACATGCCGATGTATGAGTAAAATCCGCAATGGAAAAAAGCTCAGATAGACTAGCCAAACAGTTCACTATAATAAGGTTTTACAAAAACAGACAATAAACTTACTCAACGACTCATCTCCCTCGCAAGCCTTGATGCTCTTCTATCTTTTATCTCTCCTCCACAATGCAATGCATAAGTCCACCCCCGCAAACTTCTACAGCGCATGAGTCCATGCATGCCTCGGTATCAACCAATGAGACTCAGGAACCATCTACGGATCGAAACATGAAACACTGATTCTTTCCACAACATAATAAATAGCACGTACGGAGTCCACCGCACGAAGCACGTTCTATCAAGATGAAGAGAAACAAAACTTTGATGTCCAAACTAAATACCTCAAAGCATGTGAATATAGAAATTTGATCTTTAAACACATAGGGTGAAATAAGGGTTTTGGAACTTTTTTAAATAGGTAGGAAGTGATTTTTATCAAAATTTCTTGAAAAATCTCCGTCAAACGTGCCTTAAATAATAAAAACACGAATTTTGGAGGTTGACATTTTTGAAAGAAAACATAAAAAAAGGAATCGGAGGTTCAGATACTATTTTTTCTAGGATTGAGTCTTAATATGTTAAAGTAAGATGAACTTATGAACCAACTTCTAGAGGATGAATAGATCCCGCCTCAGCTAGTGATCCCTCTATTCATAAATGGAGAAGACTTGTTCTTACTGTTTACGAGTATATAAAAAAATGGGCAATAACCTATTTATTGTTTAATCAAGAGGGTGGTATTACTCCTTTTTATTTTATTTAGTAGTATTTGACTTACATATTTTTGTTAAATGAAAAAAACAAGAATTTTTATGGGTTGGGTCATGATCAAAATATTTAAGAATCAAAAGTGTCTCTAGCTTACGGATAAACTGTTGTGAGCTCATATGAGAGTTGGTTTGACTACCCTGACCAAGGTTGTTCCAACAAAACTCAAGTTCGTTTGAATGAATTGGCTCACTTATTCTAATAAGCTTCCAACGAGCTTCTAACGAAAACGTGTCTGCTAAAGAGAGAGGTTTCATTTGAAGTTCGATAGATGTTTGCTCCAACGAGATTTCTAATTCATTTCAACAAGATCAAACGTTGTTCGAATGAAAATAACATTTCATTCTAACGAGATTCAAAACTTGTTCTAACTATATCAAACCCAAAATTATCTTTGCTTCAAAAAACATTTCGAAACGGTTCCAAACGATTTTGTTTAAAAAATAAACACCATCAAAAATATCTGAAGACCATATTCAAAATGCATTCATACATGCGAGGTCCACAGTAAATGTGAAGATAAACTTGGCACGATAAATATGACACGAAGTGTATCCAACTTTGAAGCTTGGCTGCTACATCTTCATCAAACATGTCGTTGGCTTACAAGATCGACAATACAAAGCCTAACCTATTACTCAAATGTTTCGTCCAAAATTAAGCCAATTACAAATAAATTTAATCAATTAGAAATTTGTCCTCACAAATCTCCCCCATTGGCTATTCCAGGACAAAATAAAAATAAAATCCTACGAGACGTCAAGCTCTGTAAAAAGACTCAATCCCAACCCCAAAAGGAAAGAGAGTACAGATGCTCTACAGACACATATTCTGAGTAGCTTTGGATGCTTCAAAACTTTGCCGCATGTTGTAAACTTGCACCCTTAAACACACCTTCAAATGCAAAGAGAATATAATAAGCATAAAATTTGCATAATAATAAATTTCTAACAATGTCTAAAACAATCTCAACCTAGATAATATGTCTCCCTATAAGATAAAGATATTCTAGTCATGAAAGGAAAAGATACCATTTCTCCTCCTTTTTATTCAGAAGTAGACAAAGTAAGAAAGCATAAAACTATTACTCTCCCAAAAACCAAATCTCCCCCTAAATGTATGAACTAGAGATACCGATTTGAAATATGGAAGAGGTAGTAATATCATGCAATGTTGTAAATGAGATAAACACAAAATATGGAAACACAAGCACAAATAATCCACACAATGATCAAACAATATTAATATTGATGCAAAAATACACCAATATGAGTAAGTAATGAAGTGTGACACCAATTTTAAAATATCAATACGATATATGGAATTTCAATGCATCCAACTAGCGATATTAATATGATTATATCATGTCAAAAAAATTCAAATATAAAGCATATGTCAAACATGGACTAAATGCAAATCGCAAAGATTCAAAATAAAATGTACCATATTTAAATATGACAATGAAATACCGGCAGACACACACACACACGCACACACACACACACACACACACACACACACACATATATATATATATATATAAGTATAAACAATCACAAAAACTCGACACAAAGCACATAAACTTAACAAACTAGCATAGTCTCAATATGTCTAAACATGTGAAATGAAATGAATGGGAGTGAACTAAATACAAATGAATTTTTACCCAAACACTCAAATATGTTCAAAAAATTCTATTTGACTACAAAACTTTATCAAACTAATATTTAGCCTCAAGTGACAAGATAAAGTGAACTCTAAGAATAAATAAGTATAATGCACAAAGGCCTAAAAAATGATGATTCTACAAATCAATGAGTCATAGCAAAATAAGCATAACTAGGATTCATTGTGCAAACTCGTTGATCTCTCACTATAACACCCTAAAAAGATAACATATCATATTTTCTTTTCACTTAATTCTTTTGAAACTATCGTGGTTGAAAATCAAACAGACTAAACATGATGGCCTTTCACTTTTTTTTCATCACCTTTAATATTTTCATTAGGCTCTTGCCAATGGTAGATTTCCACAAAGGAGATTTTCTCCTTTTGTAGCCCTTTCCCCATGCACACTCGTATTTTTTTGATAAAATCAAATAATCTCACGGGCAACGATTCTTACATGCACAAAAATCCCACATAGTCATCACAAAATCGGTGGAAGAACATCTCACATAGATCAATTATACATGTGAAGTTCACATTCAAAGATCTCGTGCATGTATGTGCATAGGAATATATAAATTTAATCCATTAAGCATATCAAGTTCGAAACAACTCCATGTGAGCATCAATAAGAACCATCTAATTATTAACAATCATAACCAAATGTCCTAGTCACATGGAAAGTACGAAAGGAATTGGATTCTAGTGCACCAATATACCACACAAAATTTGTAAAACTAAAATCCACGAAGACCAAAAATCCTTTTGAGTTTTTTATAATTTTTAAAGAAATATTATCATTTGAAAAACAAACTGCCTCAAAAGAAAAACAAAATCTTTTTGTATGTTTCAATACGACTCAAGAAAAGAGAAATAAAAAAAGATACACATGTCATAACACTAGATAACATAAATTATGAAGCACAAACTAGTTTATAACAACATTCGAATAGAATCAGCCATTAGATTTAGCATGGAAGTATCATGTGCAAGCAAATGAGAATCAACAAGACTAATACATAAAGCCTGCAAGTCCAATTTCCTAACCCACGTGGGTGTAACGTGGTGCTCTCGAGTTTTGGGTACATTGGTGACTCCATTCTTAGATTTTTTATGATTGTTTTTAAGATCATAGCGATACCTCCTACGATGAACTTTCCTACCACAATGAGTGCAAGTGTAAACACGATGAGGGGTTTTACCTAAGGTTTGACCTTTCCTAAGGTTCCTAGTCAACTATCTTAAATGCATGGTCTTGGCTTGGGTAGAGGAAGTATTTTGATCATCGAAGACAATCCCACACATCTCATCTTTCATTTAAATGGTGCCTAAAATTTTATCCAACTTCACTCCAAATCAAATTTGACCCTACTATAATCTCTTAATATCTGTTCAAGCTCAACTATCCTTAGCTCGAGTAAATGCCTAGAATCCTCAAACTTTATAATATTTTTATTTATAGCCTCCATTAAACCACGAAGATTATCTCTCTCACCTTTAATGTACTCTAGATTCTCTAAAAAAGTCCTCCCATGTGCCCTAAGATCCTCAAAAAAACACTATTATTATTGGAGACACCACATTCTAGAACCCTCCTAAGTCTCTCCCTAGGTCCCTATCACCTTTTCATTTCACTACAAACCCTAGGTTATACTCCGAGTACCGATCTAGAGGTCATCGGGTGCTCTCGGGCCCTGTTTGACTCCGGTCAACTCCATCGTCAGAGCAAAATCTCAATAAATATTCAAAGGGAACTGAATCCTTTTTCCAAGAGTCCATCCCATGTGCAAATTGTCATAACAGTTCATACGAATGGACCATTTTACTATCAAAACACGATCTGAGGCCACCGGACGCTCCCGGGCCCCGATTTGACACCAATCAACTTCACCGCCAGGGAAAAATCTCAACAAATCTTCGAAGGGTACTAAAACCCTTTTTCCAATGTTCCACCCCGTGCACAAAATGGCATAATCATTCAGACGAACAATCCTTTTTTCCCCAAAAACTGATCCGGAGGCCGTCGGGTGCTCCCGAGCTCCGTTTGACTAAGGTCAACTCTTCAGCTCGAAGGAGACTGACTGAATCTTTGATAATCATTGAATACCCTTTTCCAATGGTCCATCATGTGCATGAATCATCCTGATGATACGGACGAACAACCCGTTTTACTATGAAAGGTCATCGTACGCTTTCGAGCCCCGTTTGACACAATTGTGACTTACGATTTGGACGAATAATCCATTACCGTCCGATGATCCTCCGTTCAAATGACCGATGGGCGCTTCCAAGCCCCGTTTGACCCAAAGTCAACTCTCGGACCCAGGAGCGACCCAAAGGACTCTCAAAGGTCTCTGAATTAACTTTCTAATGGTATGATCTATGCATGATTTAGATTGACAGATTACGTTCAATGATTTCTTTTTTGAAATAATCTGCACGAGACTACCGATTGGCAGGTTCATTCCCCTACTGATCAGTAGTGTGCCTAGTATCACCTGCCGATTGGCAGGGCCAGGGGTATGCCGATCAACAGTCCCCCAACCCTATAAAAGTAGGTAATGAGTTCACTCTCAAGGCACACCTCTGATCCATTAATATCAGTGATCTCAGCAACATTCTCTTATAATTAATGAAGTTTCCTTGTGTAAAATTACTTTCTATCTTTCATTCCCATCATTCTAATATCCAATTTACAAAAATATCCTTCTCTCTCTTCCAACATTCATCTCAACATTTAAGGGAGCTCATCAAGGATCAAGAGCAAGCCTCGATTCTCCGAAGGAGGTCCAAATATTCTTCTCATTCTTTTAAGTTTCATCATTTTCATATTAGTTACATAATTTCTTAATCAAGTTTTTTACTTTAGTTAATACAAAATAACATATCATCCTTTATAAGTAATATTGCACATACTTTATTTTCTATAAAAAGAAAAAGAAAAGAAAAAGAGGGTTACGCCTATAAATTCCAAAGGGATTATTTACTACATTTTCTCAAAATTAAAATATCTTGTCTACACACACACATATAATAAACTCCCGTTTGAATCAATGGGATAAACCCCATCCTTATGCTACATGCGAGGTACGTGGACTTTGATGCCTTTATAGGCTAGGTAGGCGTTTCGGGCTAAAACCCAAGACTCGAGTCCAAGTTCCCAATTTCCTACTTTCAAATTTTCATCATTTTATCTATATATTACTCTATATATTATATTTGTGATTCATATTTGAGTTTTATCTAACAAGTATTGTTGTTCCATTATAACGATCAATATCTCGATAAGCGCGCACATCATATTTTCTAAATCATTATTTTGGGAACATTCAGATGACTCCAATCCATCTTTTCCATGATGTGAGTCGAGCGATTTCGATTTCCACTTATATATACGCACACACACTTCACGGAGAAATTAAGAAAAATAGCAACATAAGCCCATGAGAGACTGAAAGGGTGGGATGGGTGCCTAACACCTTCTCATTCCATAACTTAGCCCCTGAACCTCTGATCTATTTAGTTTTGCAAGCATCTGTTTGTATTTGATGCCGCTCTCTCGAGGCGGCAACATTTTCTTTTGCCTGTTTTGTGCAAAATAGGCTGGTGACTGTATCTCTTTATGTCATCCCAAAGCTGACGATGGCCAAAGCACCTCATAATGTAGCGAGGGGAGTGAGACCTTTTTCCTCCCTCTTTTCCCCACGAAAGCCCCCGGGGAAGGGGAAGATCTCGGGATGGACATAATTATTTTATTTGGCACATTATTTTAACCTAGCTTTCAACTTCAAGTTATGATTTTTTAATTTCAATGTTTCCGTATACAACTCACGGAAGCCCACTAAGAGTTAACTCTCCTCATCCTCTTCTTCATCCTCATTCTTATCTTCACACTCTCGACCATCACTCACTTGGGATCCATAAACTATGGCCTCAAAAGTGTCATGTTTAGTATTATCTTTATGGGAAGATTCTCATTAAAGCTCACATGACTAGCCATGAACTCAATGTAAATTTTCTCAATGAGGGAATCGGATCCCTCTTTAGGATCACTATCATAAAGGGTAGCATTATACACCTTTAGTTTCTTACCTATCTTCCTTAATTTAGCGGGGCACTCGGCTACCCTATGACCACCCTTAGGTTATTGTTTTGATTTCTAAAGAAGTGACAGGCCATATTATACATATTTCTCAAATATTTTAGCATTTTTTGACTGATTTTGAATTTTGAGAAATTTCTTGAATTTCTTTACAATCAGTGTCATATCCTCAAACTCCATGTCAGACTCATCATTTGAAACTCGTGTTTTCTACTTTCGATATTTCAATGCAATGCCCTTATATTTCTTCTTCATAGTCTTAGAGGTAAACATGTCAAGCACATAAGTATGTAAGTCACCTACAAGCTCTTTAAATTTCATAAAGTTCAAAGTACCCAAAGAATTCAAAATCGTCACTTTAGGGTTAAATGTTTTAGGCAATGGCCTTAAGATTTTCATAATAACATGGCTCTTTAGTATTTCTCTCACAAGTTAAAAGATGATTTAACTATGTTGGGCAGTCTATCGTAAAACTCATCAAAGGTCTCACTCTCCAACATTTTAATCATTTCAAACTGATTGGTGAGGTCTTGGAGTTTAGAATCTTTCGTAGAACTAGTTCCTTCAAGGGTGAGTTGGATTATATCCTAAGCCTCTTACGATATTTCACACGTCATAATACGATGAAACTCATTTGGATGACTAAACAAAACATACCATTTAAACCTTTAGAGTTATATTTTTCTAACATATGCACAGCGTCATTCTGTGATTTTATAGGCTTGGGAATATTATTCTTTCTAACTAAAGTAGTTACTGGAGCCCAACCATTGAAGACAACATGTCATACCCGCTCATATATAGCCTTAAGTGCTAGTTCCGTGCGTCAAACAACGAGGTTTTAATACCATTAAAACCACTAAAATTCAAGCTTAATAACACGGGATCAAATACAATTACTTTGTGCAACCCGCACTCATACTAATTTGAAAATGTAGTCCATATACGGTGTGCTCTTAGGCATGGATGGTATTGCTAATAAAAAGTCTATTTTTAATTTTATTAAATTTAAATATCAAAACTTCAAACTTTCAAACCAATGAAAACTTGTGCAACAATTTTAAACCTTTTTTGTTATGATATACCTAATTTTATCTTTTTAACCTAAAACATGCATAAAAGTGATAAAAAGATAAACTAAGTAAAACATTGACAACTAGCTGATGTACGGGGAAACCCCACACGGGAAAAATGTCGGACAACTTAGCCTAACAGTGCACTATGGTAAGGTTTTACAAAGATAGACAGTAGGCTTACTCGATGTTTCATCTCCCTCTCAAGACTTGACCCTCTTCTTTCTTCTACCTATCCTCCATAGTGTAACGTAGGAGTTCACTGACGCAAGTTGCCACAACACACGAGTTCACACACGCTTCGGTATCCACCCATGAGTATCAGCAACCATATATAGGTTGGAACATGGAACACCGCTTCTTTACCGTAACATAATGAATAGCACGTGGGGAGTCTACCGCATGAAACACATTCTCTCATGATGAAGAAAACAAACTTTGGTGTCTAAACTAAAGATCTCCAAGCATCTGAATATAGGAACTTGGATGTTTAAACAATGAGGGTGAAATAGGGAGTTTGGAACTTTTGTAAACAGGTAGAGAGGTATTTTTGCCAAACTTCTTAAAAAATTCGAGTCCTGCATGTCTTAAATAATGAAAACACAAACTTTGAGGTGGAGAGCTCATTCATAGGAAAACACATGTCTCGTTCGAACGAGAATCCCATTTTCTTCTAACGAAACTCAAGTTCGTTCGATCGAACTGGCTCTCTCATTCTAACAAGATTCTAATGAGAAAAGGTTTATTAAATAAATAGATTTTATTTGATGTTGGTTAGATGTTTGTTTCAAAGAGATTTACAAGTGGTTCTAATGAGATCAAACGTCGTTCGAACGAAACTAGCATTTCGTTCTAACGAGATGAAACCAAAAATTAGTTTTCTTCAAAAAACATTTCTGAATGTTTTTTCACAAAAAACAAACACCCTTGAAAATATCCAAGGGCCATATTTAAAATGCATTCATACGTATGAGATCCTCGATAAACGTGAAGATAAATTTGACACGATAAATACGGCATGGTGTGGATCTAACTTTAAAGCTTGGTCGCTACATCTTTATCAAATATGTCATAGGCTTACGAGATCAACAATAAAAAGTCTAGACTATGACTCAAATGTCTTTTCTGGAATCAAGCCAATTATAAACAAATTGGCTTGATTGGAAATTTATCCTTACGATAGTCGTTAGTAACCTATGCTGAAGATCATTCGCCACACCTTTACCCCGAAAGAATTGTGAGGTGGTTTGATAAACTTAAAATATTTAGGGGTAATTTTCAATAGAGTTTGCTTTGACTAAAGTTTTCAAAATGATTTTAAAATAATTTAAAGATTTTTTTTCAAATCTCATTAGAGGACTTGGAATGTCGTTCGAACGAGATCTGAAGCTTCACTTTTTAGTTAGCTCTAGAATCTCATTTGAAATATCATTGGAAGTCGTTCAAATAAGATCAGGAACTTCTTTCAAACGAGGTGGAAGTTCATTTGAATGAGAATGCGTGTTCTTATTTTTTAAATCATATCAAATACAATTTATAATCCCTGCATGTTTGTAACATCTTTTCCTATAAATGAAGATACGGGGATGCATTTGTTTTAAATCCTTTTTAGAGTTTTATTTGCGATCATACTCTACGATCTTTTCATCCACTAATAATTTATAGAGTTTTATAAAGCCTTTTTAGACTTTTATTACACAATCTGAGTTATAAACCCTTGTAGATATTATTCTCCACTAATAATTTATGGAGTCGAGGATCTACGATTGAAGAAGAAAGGAATCATGAATTCTTGAGGCTGATTGTTAGATACGAAGGCAAGATCGGCTTATTATAGGGGATACTAGACTGCATCATTTTCTGTTAAGGATTCAAAGATGCTTGTGCATTATATTTAGTGTATCTCTAAGTAATTTGTAAGTGATAAAGTGTTTGTCCTTTCTTAAATAGTGCCAAATATTGGTTTTATCCGAAAATGATTTTTCTTCTATTTCTTCTTCATTCTATATGGTTGGAAATTGGCTTCACAATTTATCTTGCATGTTCACTAATTCTAATAAGGATACAATTTGGTAAAAAAGTAAATATTTGTATGTGACCTAATATATAAGTGAATCCATATATTTAAAAAAAACTGAACCACCCCCGGACAACGATGCCAAAAACTTGTTGTTAATATTATAGTACAACCTGTGCAAGTACAAATCGAACCCAGAGATATTTGATCACTTTTCTAAATTAATTTGATTTCATTATTCTCCATTTTATCATTCAAATTAAGTCAACTATCATCGCATTCAATTAAAAAAATAAAAAATTTAAGTTCACACAAAATTTAACATCTCTAACTTAGACAGTTAAAATCCATATTACCTTATGAATATCAATTTAGATTTTAAATGTAGTCTTTAAGCATGGATTATCAAAACAATAAAGTGCAAACATAATCAATTAAAAATCACTCACACTAAAAACTAAAATACGAATTATCAAATTTGAGTCTTACGTTGTATTTAATCATGAGATAATAAAGAACTTAATGTAAATATAACCCATAAAAAATTACCTAATTCTTAAAATATGAATTAACAATCATTTTCCATAGGTTTAAAACACACTCTCTTGCCGTTTTAAGTGAATACCGAATTTTTAAAGCATTTAAAACATGTCGAAATAAGAACAAAAATAAACGAAACACAATATTAATTAAAAATGCTAAACTTCATCTAGTCCTCAGAGAGAATTTACGCTAGCTTACTGAACGACATAATAAGATTGCAAGTAAGAACAAGAATTTTCATTAATAAATTGAACTTAGCACTTGATTGTATCCCATAATAAATTTTCATAAAATTCTCCCCTAAAATCTCATGGAGTTGGCCATGTGGTGGGGCGATTGGATTGGGGTGAAACTCTTATAATTGGTTGTATCTGGTTTGGTAAAAATCTCATGGAGTCTTGGAAAGATTCGGAAACAATTGGGAAGTCATTTGTTTTTAATTATTATCCCCAATTTTTGTCACTATTCATAGCACCAGTTTTAATCACATTTTTTATCCCCAAGACTTAAAAATCTCATCTTCCATAAACTTAAAAGTTGTGAGTCTTTTAAAGTTTCTAAAAGTAAAGTCACAGGCACAACGGACACTCTAGCGATTTTATAGAATCGTTTAGTACAGTTGTGTCAATCGTGTCGTGTCATGTCGTGTCGTGACGTGACGTGACGTATCCTGATAATTTTTGCATAGCAACTCCTGTCGTCCGAACTCCCGAAGTAACTGTAAAAATAAAAATTCAAAATAAATAATTCAAAGTTAGGGTTACAAAAGATTAGGAAATTATATAATTAACCCTAATTACATTTTTGGCCCCGAACTTATAAATTACTCATTTAGCTCAGAATTTACTCAAATTTTGGAGAGGATTTTATTTTGCCAAATTAATTTTATGGTATAACTTTTAGTCCCTTAAAATTTATGAGATTATGGTTTAACTCCTTAGAATTGATAATATTTTATATTAACTCAAATTTATTCAAATATGCCATTTTCTTTAAAATTATAAAAATAACTTTAAAAACTCATTATTTATGATACAATGAGACTATCAATGCCTAGATTGAGGTATAATTAATAGAAAATAATACATCAAATCCAAATACTTACTATTCGTTTTGTAAACTAGTCATGTAAAATTGGATATACGTGCTTCACTCCTAAATGTTAGACTATACGAAAAGCTCGAGAAGAAAATGTATCATGTAAGGTACACTTTTTTCATAAAAAATGCGAGGACCATTGTAACACCCCGTATTTTTTAGTATTTAAATCGAATTAATTGGGTTAATTTAAATTACGTGTGTGACGTAATTTAATGAAATAAAATATTATGTGTGGATTAAAATATTAATAGGAGAGAAAATGATTAATGTTTATCGAATAAAATTACTAAGTTAATAGTGATTTAGTATTTTACATCATAGTGAGTAATAGTGACATGATAGTGGTACATCTCAATTGGGGGCGTGTGTAGACTATACGAGGTTGAGATAGAAAATTATTTTAGAGTAACTTGGATGATGATTTTGTGGTCACGGTTGATTCCAAAAGGGTCAAAATAGTTGGAATAGTGTACCCGTTTGTAGTATTTTGGTCCCGGAGCGATTTTAGACCAAACCGGCACCCCGAAAGGGAGTTTCGGTCATTCGAGACTTTGTGGTAAAGATGAATCCAAAAATTAAAGGATTATATCAGCCCATGGAAGTGTAGGCATATATCAATCTTGAGAGAGAGGAGGCTATAAGGGAGGAACAGAAGAGAGTTCTTGGAGGTACAACACGTTTTCTATCCACCAAAGTTGTCAGAATCGTGATAGGAAGGAATGGAGAAACATTTTCATCACACTCAACATGAAATCAGACCTGCTACTGATAAGGCAAGTGTTTATCTTGATTTTTTAATGAGTTATAATGCCCATGTAGTGTAGGGATCTTGATTTGATGATAATCTTGTCATTTAATGAATAAAACTTATGATTTGGGGTAGGATTGCATGTAAAATAAATCCACATATGTAAAGGATACAAAATAAGAAGATATGTGATATTTATTGTGGAAGAAATTTGGGTAAACAATTGACTATGAATAAAGAACACCATAACTAGGGTAGTGTAGAAAGCCTTGATGAAATCTTCAGATTTGTGGATTTAATGATGTTTTAACGTAAGAGATTCATTAGAAATGCTATACATACTCTTATATGATGTTGGGATATATTCTATTGGAGTTTCGGTGTGTTGCATGAGGATTTGTGGGTTAAAAATGGTGAAAAATGAAACTCCGTAACAAAGAAGATGACATGTAGCATTTCGAATCGATTAGGTTCAGAGATCAAATCGATTCGACCTCTTCACTGAATCGATTCGGCCTCTTCACCGAATCGATTCGGCTACCTAGATTTGCCTAGTTTTTCTTTATTTATGCCCCAAAATGCGAATAATCAATCGGGGGACTTTTGGGTTATTTCTAAACTATAGAGAGGGGTACAGTGAATACAAGTAGGCTTATGGTAGGGTTAAGGTTTACCCAAATTGAGGAGAATTAAGGCTAGGGATTATCGGCCCTACATTCATAGTTAATAAATTTGGTATAATTATAGGAATCACGGAGAGATAAGTGAACCTATGATTTAGACTAGTTATGTATGAGTGTAGTAGCTACTGATGTTTATTAGGGGGTAACTAGGACCCTTAAGGTAGTGAACGATACTCGTAATTATCCCATAAGAGGTTATGATTGTAATGAGTTATACGTTGAGTATACGAGAGATATATACTACGTATTGTATATATACTTATAGTTTGTGTTAATGATTATGATGTGATTTGATTATATTCGTGAATATATCTACGATGCCTGCTATTCGGAGGTTTTCGCGCAGAAGGTGATCCCACCTTGACGATTCCAGTAAGGTCTGAGTTTATGCTCCAGAACATGGAACTTAGGGCGACTCACTATGTGTCATATATTAGTGGGATCGTCATGTCATTTGGGTATGATAGGTATGTGCGTACTCCAGAAGCTTATAACCATGTTCACCTCCACTGTGTGTAAATTTATTTGGGTTCGAGGAGACATACGGAACCATTAGTCCTTGATTTGGTATGAGAAGTGTATGAACTTAATAGCAGAGTATGACTGCATCGCGAGGGGCCATTTCGGGGATGCTATAGTTGTATATATTATATGTGTGTTAAATATATACAAGTGTGATATATCTACTTATGTGTGATAGTAAAACTGATAGATTGTGTATATCTAAATGTATTTAAGTAGAGAAACTTAATTACTTGACTCAATTATAATACATTAATATAAATTGATTATAGAGACTGTGGTAGTGTATTATATGGGTAATACGAGTGAGCTAGACTAAATAAGGCTTTTAGATATGTTATCTAGTTGGTATGGGTAGCATAGCTAGATAGGGTATTTAAGCGTGCACATTAGTTGAGAGGTGAGGATCTCAAGAGAGTGTACTTGGATCTAACATGTGTATCTAATAACTGATTTAACTTGTGATTTAAACACTTGCAAAATATTTTCAAACTGTTTTTTTGGGTTCTGACCCGTGTCAGAATATTTTCAAAACCTTTTAGGTGTCCAGCCACAGGGATGCCACACTTAATGATTTTATCCATAGATGTGGAGCTGCGGCACTTATGGAGGCTTGCAGGAGTTGCTTTAGACGCTTCAGCTTATTCATTCTAGATAGGATTTCTCTCAGTATTTCATTTGGGGGGATTTCCCCTCAAACCATTTATTCTTCAGTTTATTTATTATACTGTATTCAGATTCAGTTACTTATTACAGATTGTAATTGGATTATTGTTTTAGGAATCTATGGTTTATTCAGTCTTACTCATTTATATATTTGTCGTGTGATTGTTCAGATTATTATTGTGTGGATGGTTGGGCTTAGTTGAATTAAATTTACTTTCGCATGTTATTAATAATAAAAGATAAAATTTGGCACCGACTTATTTTAACATAGGTAGTTAGTAATTAAAAAGTTTTCAACAGTGATGCTAAGAATGAACTGTATGAAATTCATGATTATTTTGATAAAGGACTGATCAACCGTGATTAAAATAGGCGGGGTGTCACAACCATCATATTAACTAAATTATTACTAAAAGCGGATGATGAATCCTCAAATAAATTGTTCCACATATAAGATGAAGTATCATTTTTCTCAATTAAATTATATAAAAAATCTTGACAAAAATCAACATTTAAAATCATCACAAGTATTACATGTGTCAATATTCTCAATTTTCTACTCACAAAATTGATTATCCCCATTTAATTCATGACTACTTTAAAAATAATCTTATTATAACGTTTTTTACCTCTTCCCAATTGATATGTTTTGGTGGCAAATAGT
Organism: Sambucus nigra; assembly: GCA_949130495.1. Taxonomy (NCBI): domain Eukaryota; kingdom Viridiplantae; phylum Streptophyta; class Magnoliopsida; order Dipsacales; family Adoxaceae; genus Sambucus; species Sambucus nigra. Next base: position 548,099,464 of record OX422210.1, read on the forward strand.
GATTAAAGGGGTTGGACTCTCATCCGCACCTTCTTTAATTTCTTTGAAAATAATTCCCCATTCATCTGACTCAAATTGAAATATGTAATCACTTAAAATTTTATATTTTGTAGCCAAACGTCCAAAGGATCAATTGACGAATATGATAAAGACGACGAGATAATAATATGAGGATCACCCGTAGTAATTTACATTGCATGAATATTTTTTCAATTTTTTTAATGCAAAAGAAATTAAAATTAACTCAAAACCGCATAAACTAATAGAAAGCAATTTTATTTAAAACTTACATTTTACGATACAAGGGACTGTGATGTTACCAATAAGAGACTTTGATGCCTTGTGATAAAATGGAATTAGTGTTACCAAAAAGAGACTTTGATGCCTTGTGTCTCGATTAACATAACATAACACAAATCACCAATCGATGCAACCACATATATATTGAACATCAACAAATTATCTGACCATTTATATGGTTACCTCGGATTGATGGTTTGTTATCATTATCGCATTCAAAACTTAAGAAGATCGACGCAATTATATTTTACAAATTGTGAGCGATGGGGAAACAAGTCTAAGAGAATTAAACATATGAGTAGAAAATTCACAAGCATAATTAAATATGAGGGTTTTTCCAATGTATACGATACAGATATGGTTGTTATACAATAATATAATGTTTATAAAACTCAGTCTTCGTTTAAATTAACTACAAAAGGGCTAAATTAGGAGTCTCATCAAGAGCATATTGAAACTTTTTAGGAGACATTAATGCGTCTGCTTGAGTAGTCAGACCCTTCAGTGCATGTATAACAACAGATCAATTTTCGTCGTTTATGGTACAATATGCATAACTCTACATAACATTTATTCTTCAGTTCGTGGTCATTACGGTACAATATGAAATCATATTTGCATGGATTAAATAGATTTATACTTCAAACCCAAACCCTTTAAGCTTTTTTTATGCTCGGATAACTATCTGGTAAGGTGTTCTCTTTTGGGAGAATGTCTTTAGCTCACTTAAAAATTACAGTTATGCTATTTCCCTATAACCCAAATTGACTCTTCAAATTAGGCAAATCGATCAATGCGTACAATATTGAGTGATCTTCTTCACAATTTTTATACAAAGGTCTAGCCGCATCGGCTTTCAATCATATGTATTCCCAATATTCGACTAATTCCTTATTAACTTGTTCATTGACTTTGTCGTAATTCATACTATCCATATCCATAGGTTGGTGGCTTTGATGGTGGTGAACTCCATAAGCATCGACAATTAGGTCGGTCAAAGGACGATGTATTGTCGAATCGTTCAACACTTCCACCCGATGGGGCTTCGTTATGCGATCATGTACCAGTAATTCTTTCAAAACATATGGTATATTTTTTTTCTTTGGAATGTCCATATCTTATAGTCTTGCATTATACCCCACAATTGTCTCTCCATGTCCTCATTCTCCAACATGTCGCTTTATTAGTCTATGGATATTTTAACATTTCAAAGAACTTTATCTTCCAATGCTAAGATATCGGAACTCGTAGCCCCTTTCAGGAAAAAAATCTACCAAAGGATCTTTTAATAGATTTTTAAATAATCAACTATTCGAGAGAGAACATTTGCCTTCAAACCGGTTAGAAATGAAAATGTCATACCAAGTTATTGCCAAACATCATCTTTGATGGCAGGATCATCCTTATTTCAGTTGTCAGCACCCCTAATGTCCACAATCATCTTTTTGAGAGCCATACAACAGTTTTTAAAAGATAACAGTCGAATTTATCACCGGTTAGATAATTTCCACTTAAGAAGAACCTAATAGCATTCTTAAGGTTTGCTTGGGATCCCTCGATTGAAAGGGGTGGGGAGTTGAATTAATATGAGGCTCTTGATTTTGATGACTTAGATATGGAATAATAGATTTAATCTCCGATAAAGTGGACTATTAATAACTTGGAGGAGATAAGAATTAAGGTTGGCTTGAAGAATAGAGCTTGATTAGAAGTGTTCCACTATTTGATTGCCTATTTTTATTTCCGTTCGACACTTCTTACAATTAAAAAAAATGAGTGACGTACGTAAGAAAGTACATTTAATAACTATATATGTATATAACTTTTCAATATCTTTTAAAACATGTTATATTTGTTTGATTTCCATCCAATTAGTATTACTTTTTTTAAATCTATGAAATTTTGCACGCAGCCAACTAGGCGGAAGTAAATTTTTGATTGACGTATAAAGGTCCATGATATGAACTCGAAATCTTTATTCTTTAACTTATTTTCAATCTCATTTTTAATACGTATATGTCACTGGACTTCCCAATCAAGGTGAATGCTTTCTTTACAGATTTATATTTCATCATTTTCTAACAGTGTCACCAATATCAGTGCCCTGTTGGAATTATGCAGGCAAACTATATTATTTATTGTCTCATCCCAGCATTCTGGCAAGGAAAACGAAAAACGATGGAACAAGTACTCTTGCGAGAGATCAACTCCACAATTTATAAGGTAATAAAATTGTTAAATTATCCTATTCTCATACTTGTAACTAAGAGTTCCCTCTGTATGGCGTGCATTAATGAAAGGTGTTTTAGTGTGATCAAATTACACCCTCTCATACCCTTATTAAAAGTAATTACTACCGTGACTCTTTTTTCCAAAGAAAATATATAGATTGTTGTGAATATAAGTCATAGAGGAAATGACTCTCATTAATCCTAAACAAATTATATTTTTTCCATCCTATCAATCAGACACAAAAAGTATAATTTAAGTTCATTTTAATTTAATTAAACTTAAAATTACTATATGTTTATCAATTATCCAAGTCTTTCAACCAATTTGTGCTCACCCAAACAATAATCATTTAAGAAAGGGACGAACACGGCCATAACAAGTTAATCAAATGACTTTATTTTAAACATTTAATGTATATATATGTGCATGTGAGTCTGTGTGCATGTGCACTTGTGTATGGGCGTGTATGTGTATGTGTGCATTTATGAGTGTGTGAGTATCTATGTGTGTAGTCATTAAGATATGGTGGTCGTTAAGACAAGTAATTAGTTAAAGGTTTATTATGAAGAATTAATAGAGTGAGCATTTTAAGTATCCATCATTCGTATCGAACCATGATCATTCAACACAAGCCTCAACAACCATCAACCCAAATATCCAACAAAACTTTATCTCGTACTCATTCTAAATCATCTACTTGATTGATTTCTAATAATATAATTTGAGAACATAATACCATGGTGTATTCAAGCATAAATCTTATCATTACAATAATTTTACATTTTCATACTCAAAGTTTCATTAATTAAGTATTTGGTATCAAGGGTATTACTCATGGAGTTATATAATTAACTATTCCTAACATAAACTTTATCATACTTTAATTAAAGTTTTTAAGTATATCTTAATTACTCAATATATATTTCTGAAATACTGTTACTAAAGCCGTTTAATATAAAATTAAACTATTTAAGTAACTCCAAACTGTTTTTTGAAGAAACTCTTTTCTTAAAATCAAATCAAAGTAATCACAAGATGTGTTTAACAAAATATGTACGAGATCTGTTCAAGATTGGTTAACAGGTTTAACAAATCAGTTTAAAACTTAAACTCAGCACAACCATAAGAATTAGATGAGGATATGAAGAAAGATTAATGACAAGCTATTTTTAACATGGTAAAACCTCAACCAACTGAGGAAACATCCACGACTCCTTCTACGGAGTAACCAAAAAAATCCACTAAAAAAAATTATAACAGTTACAAACTATATAACACGCATGCACACAAATCAGACCTATACAAGTTTACGAATGTACCCACTGACGTCCTTCTAACTTTTCTGCAGTTCTGTTTGTTGATGTTGTTCTCCAGTTTGCTAACTTCCAATTTGTTCCAGTTCTTTACGTCGACTCTTATTATTGAGATCTTAGTACCAACACTTTTAGTGTGTTAGGGTGATAGTGTTTGAGAAGGTGCTTTCTAACACATGCATACACACACTCACGCTGATTTATACAAACAGTCCTATCAAATTACATATAAGATCTATATGTTGTGATTTTTTATTTCTCTCTTCTCAGAAAACTTAAATCTTATTTGACCTTTATTAAATCCCAGAATCCACGGCTATCTTGCTCGGAAGACGTATCAAGATCTTAATCAATCTCAGGTTTTGAAAATATTTTTGAGATTGATAATCACCAAGTGCGATTCCAACTAGGTCGAAGGTCTTGTTTCAAAAGAACTAGAAACATAAAATGTTTTTGTTGATTTTGAAGTTGTAAACATTTACAGAAACAAATCAACAAAAGTTTTCTCAAGATGAGAAACTACAGATGTAGATCTATGTGTAATATAACATGCAACAACTAGATCTAAGATTTCTATAAAAGTATAAACACAGATCTAATCAAATGTTTAAGTTGAAAACAAGATCTGAGAACGAAGAGGTTACAGCATCAAACAATTAATAAATTACCACTCAAAATGCTCAAACACTCAAGGTTGTGTTTGGTATAAACTGGTTTTTGAAAGAGGTTATGGTTTGAAAACTGTTTAGGACGATTTAGGGCTAGGGTTTCCTAACTCTGGATTCTCTCTCTCTCTTCTCTCTTCTCTCTTCTCTCTCTTATCTCTCTCCTCTCTCTCTTCTCTCTCTAATAGACGAAGTGGCAAGAGTCACATTTGGCTGAGGAAAGGTCTCCTTATATAGGGGGCTGAGAAGGATCGAAAAGGCTGACTCAAATCAATGGCTACTATATGGTCTCAGCAAGTTGACTTAGATCTAAGGGCTATAGATACGCGATGATTAAAACGCTTGTGATTGGCTTGAAAGAGTTGCACATGGGTTGTATAAGGACGCATGCAGATCGTCGATTAAAGACAATCCAAGGGCTGGAACTGAGCACGGCTAATGTCTCAAAGAGAAAATACAAAATGGTTTAATAACAGCCTGACAGGTGTAGGGATAGGGCTGGATACCACACGCGCGTCCAAAAAAAATTACAAACGCACCCTGATGTTTCTAGCGCATTTTGATTCTACCCAAGTGAACTTTCAGCCAATAAAACCAAAAATCCATAATTACAAAAAGATCCCAATACTTTATAAAACCAATTTTAATTAAGCTAAAAATTATTTTAAAATCATTTAAAATTCCCAAAAAATATTAAAAATCAATTTGAGGGAAATTAACACACTCGACATACACACACTCAATTATATGCAATATGCAATGTATGAATGCAATACTAATGTGTGTGAGTGTTGGTAAGTTTACCTTGGATCAAACAAACAAGAAGAATAAGATGTAGACAATCTTTCAGGCCTTTTGGATTCTAGGAAACGACAAAATTTTGTCACTATTTCCAAACTAGATGAGCACTTATACATTATAGACTCAAGTGAGTCAAGAGTATAAGGTGCTTCAATCTCCCCTTTTGGAAATATGAGACAAAATCTCCTTTGAGTCATCTAGGACTCGTAGGGCAATAAAAATGAGAAAAACTTATTCCTTTAAAAATTCTATCTACCCATTTCCTAGAAAAGAAAAGTACATAACTCAACTAATTACAATTAAATACCCTATTACAACTGTTGAGAATAACTGTACAGAATCCTGTAAATAATCACTGAGATCAAGTACTTTAGAAATATGTAGTAAAAATGAACTTATAAAGACTCAAATTTCTCCCCCATTTTGTCTCAAATAGACAAAGGGAATAAATATGTAGGCCAAAGATATTAATCAGCACAAACCATACCTATTGATTTACGCAAAGAAATAATTCTATTGTAATCCAAAGGTTTGGTAAACATATCTGCGAGTTGCAAATCAGTAGGAAGATAATTAATTTATAATTCCTTAGTTTCAACCAATTCACATATAAAGTGATGTCTTATTTTTATGTGTTTTGTTCGCGAGTGTTGAACAAAATTTTTAGAGATATTGATCCCACTTTAATTATCACAATAGAGTTGCAATTATTTTTTTTTAATACCATAATCACTTAGCATTTGTTTAAGCCAAAGTAATTGCGCACAGCATCTTCCAGCGGCTATGTATTCAGATTTAGCTGTTGATAGAGAAGTGCAATTTTGTTTCTTGCTACTCCAACCTACCAAATTATTACCTATATAGTAACATGCTCCTGATGTGCTTTTTCTATCATCAATACACCCAACCCAATCATCATCAGTGTATCCAATTATAGTGATAGGTGTATCACTAGTGTACCAAAGTCCTAGATTCAGAGTGCCTTTTACGTATTTAATAATTCTTTTAACAGAAGTTAGATGGCTCTCTTTAGGATTGTTTTGATAATGAGCACATACACAAACAGTATACATTATATCAGGACGCGAGGCAGTAAGGTATAGCAAGGTTCCTATCATACTACGATAGAGAGTTGGATTTATAGATTTTCCAGTTTCATCTTTAGATAGTTTTACCGTAGTACTCATGGGAGTTTTCGCATTTTTAGCACTCTCAAGGCCGAATTTTTCGACAATCTCTCATGCATATTTACATTGCGAAACAAATAATCCTTCTGAATTTTGTTTGAATTGAAGACCCAGGAAAAATCGCAACTCCCCCATAAGAGACATTTGAATTTTTTTGTGCATAATTTCAGAAAAAGATTTAACTTCTGAGGGATAAGTTGATCCAAAAATGATATCGTCAACATAAACTTGAGCTATAATGATGTTTTTGTCAAAATGTTTAACAAATAAAATTTGATCATTTCCACCTCTCTTAAAACCTTTCTCTAAGAGAAAATTGGAAAGGCGCTCATACCAGGCTCTAGGCGCTTGTTTTAAGCCATACAAAGCCTTTTTAAGACGAAACACATGATTTGGATATTGAGGGTCAATGAACCCTTTTGTTTGTTCTACATAGGTCTCCTCAGTCAATATTCCATTAAGGAATGCAGATTTGACATCCATTTGGTAAAGTGTAAAGTGCAAGTAGCGAGCTATGGCAAAGAGAAGACGAACAGATTCTAAACGAGTAATGGGAGTGAAAGTCTCGTTAAAATCTATTCCTTCAATTTGGGAATATCCTTGAGTAACTAATCTAGCTTTGTTTCTAATGATTATCCCATTTTCATCGGATTTATTTTTAAATATCCAACGTGTGCTAATAACCTTTTGTGACTAGGCCTAGGTACAAGATACCAAACATCATGAATGACAAATTGAAGAAGTTCTTCCTGCATGGCAAAAATCCAGTGAGAGCCATTTAATGCCTCATTTACATTCTTTGGTTCCACAAGGGAGACAAAACATGCATAACGAGCACAATTTCTTAATTGAGATCTTGTACGCACAGGCTCACTAGGGTTACTAACAACGTTGTCTATGGGATGGTCTTTAGAAACCCAGTTAGGTACTTCGGGAGTCTCAATTGGTAAGGAATCATCTACTTCTGGAGAGTCATTTTTTAAAACATTTGCAGGCTCTTCCACAATAGTTCGTTCCCCACTCTTACTCTCTACAGTAGTGTCACTTACAATTACATTTATGGATTCCATTATGGAATTAGTGCGAAGATTATAAACACGGTAGGCTCTACTGTTAGGCGAGTATCCTAAAAAAATAGCTTTATCTCCACGACTCTCAAATTTGGATAAGTGTTCTCTCTCTTTGCAGACATAACAGGTACTACCAAAAGTTTTAAGGTACTTAAGATTGGGTTTTTTCTTATACCAAAGTTTGTAAGGAGTTTATTTCGAATTCTTTCTAAAATAGACCCTATTGATAATGTGACACGCAGTACGAATAGATTCGACCCAAAAATATTTAGGTAAACATTTGGCATGTAACATAACACGTTCCATCTCTTGAAGAGTACGATTCTTTCTCTCAGCGATACCATTTTGTTGAGGAGCCTTAGGGGCACTAAACTCATGTTTGTAACCATTATAGTCACAATACTCCATTATACCGGTATCTTTGAATTCTCCACCTCTATCACTACAAATTCTATTTACTTGAGTGTCCTTCTCATTTTCAATCCGAAGAAGTATTTTTAAAAAAGTTTGGAAAGTGTCAGACTTTTATTTTAAAAAGGCTACCCAAGTAAATCTAGTGAAGTCATCAACCATAACAAGAATGTAACTGTGTCCACAGAGACTAACATTTTGAGAGGGGCCCATTTGGTCCATATGGATGAGCTCTAAGGGGTTAGAGGTAAGGATATCTTCAACTTTCTTATGAGGTGCCTTAATAATTTTTCCTTCTTGACAAGATTAGAAATAGGTTTGATTTTTGGAATACCTCTAACTATTTCTTGAGAAGACAATCTACTAAGATTATCGTAATTTATGTGACCCATCCTGTTATGACATATCTCATTGTCATCCATTCTGGCAACATTACAGATCTAAGAACTATTCATGACAGTATAGTAATTATCAGGAGTCCTGAATCCTGTAATTATGCATTCACCCGTTTCATTTAAAATTTTGCAATTGTTCTTGGTAACAGTATTATCTGAGTCACAAAATTGCGATATACTAAGTAGATTAGCCTTAAGACCTTTAACTAGAGGAACAATTTCAAGAACAGGAAGTCCTTACTCTTTGAGAGTTCCTTTACCAATGATTTGGGATGATACTCCATCACTAAAAATAAATTTTCCTCCAGCAAAGCTAGCTTTATTTAAAAGTTTTGTATCATCACCAGTCATGTGTTTTGAATATCCAGAATCTAAATACCAACCAGAAGATGTGTGTTCAGCTTTTAAAGCAGTAATAACAATGTTACACTTCATCTGGGGTAATAGATCATCTTTTCTAACCCAAATTGCTCTTGTTTTCATTTTGCGCTTATTTGCTCTCATTTGATAAAAGTTGCGAGTATTCGATTTTTGTTGAAAATTGTTTTACGCATGATTTTGAATTTTATGAAACACATGAGCATTTGGTTTAGGAAAGTGTTTAGGAATCCTTCTAGGAAATGTTCTTTTAGGTTTGGTCTTTATTTTCCTATAGTTACAGTTTTTGTCTGGTTGTCTAAGCAGAACATAATTGTTACGGATTCTCCTAGAATAATTAAAGCTTTGATAAACAGGAGGGATACAGACAGGTTTAACTAGTCTTCTAGCATAGCAGCCATCAAAAGAATGACCATATATATCGCAGTAGGAGCAATAAAGATTGCTCAAAGAGGGTATCTCTTTAGGAAAGTCTCTAAACATAGGCTTTAAGAGATTTATAGGTTGAACTCTATTTCTTGGTAGAACAGTTTTGAAGGTAGAGTCACTCTTCCTAAATGGAGGGCAAACATATTTAGCCTTGGGTGAATTTTCATGCTTACAGTAACTTGGTTCCCCAATATCAAACTTTTGTTGTTTTGTATCAAACTCAGTTTTTAGAGAATGAAAGTCTGGGCAAGTTTCTATAGGTCTTTTGCCTCCTGACACAAACTTGATAAATTCAAAAGATTTTTTTTATGTCTTTAAATTGGGACAAAACCCTATTCCAGATCGATCATCAGAATTGGTTTTTGAATCAGCAACAAAACCATCAAAGCAGTTTGAGTTATTTTCAAATTTTGTAAATTTTTTGAAAACAGTTGATGTCTTCTGTTTTGTTTGTTCCAATTCTAACAATGTCCCTTTGTATTTTTTTCTCCAGAGTTTCATTTGTTTCAGTCAAATCTTTCAGTTTTTAATCAAACATTTTGATTTCATTTTCATGAGTAAGACATTGGGTAGTATACTCTTCAGCATTAAGTTTGACCATCAGGCTTAGATCTTCTAGTTTCATGGTGAGATCTTTCACTATCTTATCTACTCTAGTGCTTTTCTTAAGAGTTTTCGCATAAAGTGTGTGAATATCAGGGAGGTCTTCAGTGTCCGAGTCACCAAGTGTGGTGTGTGAATTGACCCCTAAGGATTCATTTCTTGAACTCACGCACCCATGGACATCGTCATTATCGCATTCCCTTTGACTCACACACCCCGTGGTTGAACTAACAATATTCTCCGAAAGTAAAGCGTCTAAACTAGTAGCAGCATGATTCACAACAGCAGGAATAGAGATACTATCATCATTATCATACATAGGCATATCATCATTGTATATTATCTTAGCAAATAAAGACATGCAAGGATAAAAAACATCAGATGATTTAGGTTCCTCATTTTCAGAGTCGCTTGAATCATCCCATGTCTTACAAATGTTGGCCCTAGTATGCTTATTGTGACTGTTCAGTTTCACTCTACAGTCTTGTGTTATGTGTCCTAGTTTTCCACATATAAAGCATTAAATTTTCTTAAGGTCTTTGTTAGGTCTAGTATGAATGTCCTTTTGATGTTTGTCATGACCTTTCTCAAGAGGTTTGTGATTAGAGTGAGTTGGATAATTGGACTTGCCTTGTTTTTTTGCCATGTTATTTCTAAACTTAACAATTTTCTTAAACTGTTTTGACATCGAGGCAATCTGATTGTCCAAACTCTCTATGTCACATTCCTCATCAGAGTCATAATTGGAAATGTTAAGCTCAGACTTAATCAGCTTAGAAGAAAAACTCAGATTGGAACTAGTCTGTTTCCTATGGGACTGGGTCAATTGTTTCTTAAATTCTAATTCTATTTCCACAGTTCTGTGACACCCCGCCTAATTAAATACCGGGCGATCAATCCTTTATTAAATTAAATCAAGGTGAACAGTTGGTTCATTCTTAGCATCATTGTCGCAAAATAAAAATTTTCAATTTAAACACCCTAAATAGTTAAGCTAAGTGTCAAAACAATTTAAAACTCTATTTCCATCTTTATTAAATCCCAATTTGAAAACCTTTTAAATAACCAAGAGTTTAAGAATCACATAAGTGTTACGGATAGAAATCAACACGAAAGAATTAATCCATCTAGATTAACCAAACCAAATTTAAGCTACAAATGAAATCATCCTCACAAGAGTTAATACCCAAAGAGTACCTGATTAGGCATAAATTCTTCACATTTATCCCCTTAATTTGGATATTTGTATGATCTCGTGCGGTGTAAATAGATTGGATTTGGCTTATATTTATTCCAATAACCCTTTTTGGCAAGTATTCCATATTTTTTGTATCTCTTATGTGTTTTACAGGTATTTCATGCAAGGTAGTGCCAAAGAGAACTCAAAACAGTGAAAGAAAACCAAGAAACGGGGAGTAAAGGAAATTTTCATAATTTTTCAGCCTTATTTTGGAGGTGGGGCCAACTGGAAAGTTGAATAGCTTTCAACTACAAGAACACTGGAAAAAATGGCTCCTCAATCGGAGTTTGGGTGTGAAAGTTATGAGCAATCAAAGATAGAAGAAAAAGTCAAATAAAGAGAGGAGCGGTTCGCCCAGAAATTAAAAGAACCGGTTCGCCCCAGGACCGATCCGCCCAAAAATTAAAAGAACCGGTTCGCATAAGGACCGATCCGCCCTTACCCCGGACCGGTCCGCTGTTCAAACTCCAGTAGACCTCAGATCAAGGCAAACCGGTCCGGAGGAGGAGGGGACCAGTCCGGCTGTCGCAGTTTTAATTTTCTAATTTTCCTCTAATAGAGAGTCTTAGTGCTGCAAAACTCTTGGAGTCTTGTAGGGTATAAAAACCCATTTTATTGTTATTATTTGCACGGAGAATTAGTATAATTTTCCTTACTTTTTCAGAAACCCTAGTTTTGATACAGTTATTCTTTTAATTCCAAGATTAAAGCTTTGTTCAGATTTCGGTGATTACCAGTAATTCTAGCTAGTACTTTGAGTGCTTTGGTAAGATTAGTCAGTAATTTCTTCTGTTTAATTCCGTTTTCCATCAATTAACATGTTTTTCTTAGATTAATCATGGTTTTCTGCACATCAAACACTGTTTTTATTACTTTCAGCATGTTAGGCTAGATTTTCTAAGGCCGAGATACATGAACTCAGCCTGATGTGTTAGTTGCATGTGTATAAAATTAGTCCTCTGAATTTAGTGATTGATTACGACCGTATTGCGTAGGAACACAACAATTATAGATCTTTATATCTCGTTTGCCTCTGGGTAACCAGGATGATTTAGAATGCAATTCGAGTGTCACTATCGCGATACCGATTTACTCATCCTCAGATTAGGTATGACGCGGGCTTGAACCTCGTATACATAATGCTTGGGAGTACTAAATTCCGGGTTAAATTAATCAGTTAAATTCATGATTAGTATTATAACTACAAATACTAGGGTTGGGGGATTGTATTCCCGTCCTGTTTTTCTCATCACTTAGTTCAAAAGTTTCAAATTATTCTTCATCGGTATTTTAGGTAGTTTAGTATAATTGCATCTTTTCATAATTTCATAATTGCATCTAGTGTAGTCATTCCACAACTCAGATCATTTTTTCTTTTCCCTTTAGAGTCAGAGTTAGGATTTCCTTGTCTATCCAACGTCGTCACAACTCCGTTGTCCTTTTTTCCTGTGGATACGATCCCGACTTACCGGGTTTATTACTAACGCGACAGGCTTGCACTTGAGCCTAGAGTGAACGCACATTAGAAACACATTCTGAGTCGCGTCAGTACCGAATGCTGAAAATAAATAAACATACATCTCTGACAAATCTATGCTGAATGGGAAATGGGCGACACTTGCCCGAACTATGAAGAACTATAACAAGAACCAAATCAATGGAGAGGTCGTCTACAATAAAGACCTGTAACTCCCACATAAGCTACAGCGCATCCAATCCAAAGAACCTATGCATGATGCCCCTGTGGCTGGGAACCTGTAATATATACATATATATACAAGAAAGGAGAGATAACAGAAAATGGGTCAGAGCCCGATTGTAAAACAGTTTTAAAATAGTTTAGCAAGTATTTAAAATGCTTACCTGCTAATGCAACAACCATGTTAGTATGCGACACTCTCTTGAGAATTCTCACCTCTCGCCTAGTGTGCACGCCTATTATACAAATGAATCTCATAAGTCTATCTAACTTATTCTCCATAAGGTTTTATCACTTGAAAATAAGGTTATGATATTCACTTTAGAAAATCAATCTCTTCAGGATTTATTACGTTATTTAGAATAACCCCGCACCGTCATAAAGTTTCTGAATACTTACAGTGAAGTTGAAAATTTATACATTGTTTAACTTCTTTCACGCATAGTAGAAAGTTCTCATATAGATATACATATATATATTAATTACTCGTATAATATATATATACAAACAGCACCCCACATAAAATCTATAGTGCAAGGTTTCCATATATAAGTATATATATACCAATCACTCATATAATATATATATATATATATATATATATATATATATATATATATATATATATATATATATATATATATATATATATATATATACTAATGGCACCCCACATAAAAACTATGGTGCTGGCATACTCTGCTATGAAGTCCCCGTATCACGCAAACTAAGGGAAATACTAGTTCGGAATCACTCTCGAACTGTATTAACACAAAATACAAACAAATGGAGGCGAAGCATAGTTCCAAGTCACTAAGAGGTCAGCGCATACCCTCGGGTCTCTTAGGACCGTTTGACTATCAATCAGATAGTCTGTACCAAGGAATCCTATGTTCTAGGGTACGAGTCAATATCCCCCATAAAGGTCCCATCGAGATAAGACCGTCCCGGTGCGGAAACCCCCGTGATAGCAAGTAGCCCGAGTATGATTTTTACACAGATATAATATATGCACAAACACACAGTCATATATATATATATATACACACATCCACATTGTTGAATTAGGTGCGCTCACGACCCATAATTATAATTATCCTTTATTACACATTTTACTCGATTATTTCATATAACGGACTCGTTATTTGTATTCTAATTTATTATTCAATTCATAATCACTTATCTTCTCTCGAAGTATTCAAGGTATAATTTCAGTAGGCATTCACTCACTTACGCTCCGGTCCAACTCCCTTACGAGTTTCGATCTTTTATTAAATATACGCATGATTTCTTATACACATGAATCGTTCCTCATTAACCCAAAATCTCGTCCTACACTAAGATTTACTCAACGGGGTCTACCTAGTCCCTACTAGTCATCTCTATATCCCATTATATTCCAACAACAACAATCAAGGGTTCCCATACATTTTAATCGGATTAAACTATCGGATGAGAAATATGAAGTTTTCCAGGAGGGGTCGAACGATCGAATAAAAGGGATCGATCGATCAGTCGATCGATCGATGCTCTGGGCTCGATCGATCGATCAAGCAGTTCTTGCCCAGAAACTGCAAATTAAACCTACGGGTTTCATCTTCCAATTCCTCCAAAAACATCATTAACAACTCTAGAATCCTCAAATAACAATACTACAAGTTGCATATACATATATATAAGGTTTCCAACGTGAAACATGTGTAATTTCATCAACGATGTCGAATTAATGGGGTAAAATTGACATAATCTTTAAGAACCCTAATTTTGGAAGAAATGTCTGTTATTCTAATTAATTTCCAGATTTCTTGTTTCTAAACTCATAATAATTCGTGGGTAATCCTCTACATATGATGGGTATATCCATAATGTATTGAATCTCTCTAAACATGGGATTTAAAGTCTCCAAATTAACAATTTCTTTCATAAAACATGATCTTGGCAATCCTAAACTAACATGGGTGAGACATGAACCAAAAATAAAGCAAGATAGATACTTGCCTGAAATTCAAGGTTCTGATTTCGTGGATAAAATGGTATGGTTGCGTTCCCCGTCGTGCTATCTACGTTTTGGTGGTGGTGGCGGTGCAACCGGATGAGTTCTTGGCCTTGGATTGCTTGGAAAGCTTTCTACCTTCCTCTCTAATGGCCGTTCTAAGGTTTTGAGTTTGCTAACCCTAAGAGACAATCCCAAATGACTGATATAACCTAATTAAATTCGTGGATTTAATTACCCAAAAATGTAAGATGTCCATAATACCCTCCCGAGATGTCAAATAGGCCTAAAAACGTTCCGAGACCCAAACTAAACCTCCGGGTACACTTTTATGACTATCTCGACCCTTTCGGACACATTAGCGCACTCAAAACGACCATACAAGCAACTTATAATTTTTTCACTTTATATGATAATAATTTAGTCCTGACAGGACACAGGCGTGTCCTGACTTAAATTTTCATAATTGTCATTTTATTCACTCGTGACAAATTTTTAACTGACACGACACAGGCATGTCCCGACTTAAATTTCCATAATTGCCATTTTATTCACTCGTGACAATTTTTTAACAAAAATCGATTCTACATATTACTTTACTCACTAAGTAATATCTAACGGATCAACAAACTTTCAATAATTACTAACTCACATCACGTTAGTAAATATATAAATAAATTTTCGTATTAATATTAAATTAATATCTCAATTTAAATTTAATAAATCCCCAGTTTTAAAAGCCATAAAAATACAGGGTATTACAAGTTCTTAGTTTACTACTGAGTAATTCAGGAGTGAGATTTTGGTCACACATTTCCTCAGTAGAGTATCTTTTGTTGTCAAATTTCTCTGGTAATGATCTTAGAATTTTAGATACAATTTCATGTATGCCATATGTTATCCCATTAGCATGCAGTTTTGTCACAAATTCAGTCAAATTCATATAAAAGTCATCAAATGAATCAGAGTCGGACATAATTAAAGAGTTATACTGTTGAATGAGCATTTTTATTTTAGCATCCTTAACTCTAGTGTAACCTTCATGAGCAGTAACCAAAGTGTCCCAAGCTTCCTTAGAAGTGGCACAAGATGAGATCCTTTTGAACTCATGTTCATTTATGGACATAAATATGGCATTCTTTCCTTTGTTATTATTGCGAGAAACTTGCTTCTCTTCTTGTGTGAACTCACTTAACACTTTCTTAATCCTCTAATTACTTCCTTCAGTGGCTGGTTTAGTAGGATAAGAGTATCCATTTTCAACAATGTCCCAGACATCATCTCCCAAGGTTCCATGAATGAAAGCAATCATCCTTACTTTCCAGTAAGCAAAATTGGTTCCATCAAAGAGAGGAGGTCAGGTCAAGTTACCAAATCTTTCATTTTTCTCGTCCATGTTTGATTTTTAGAAAACAATTTCAAAAACACAGGATCTTTTTAAAAGAAGTTTACAAAGCTCTGACACCAATTGAAATACTGTTACTAAAGCCGTTTAATATAAAATTAAACTATTTAAGTAACTCCAAACTGTTTTTTGAAGAAACTCTTTTCTTAAAATCAAATCAAAGTAATCACAAGATGTGTTTAACAAAATATGTACGAGATCTGTTCAAGATTGGTTAACAGGTTTAACAAATCAGTTTAAAACTTAAACTCAGCACAACCATAAGAATTAGATGAGGATATGAAGAAAGATTAATGACAAGCTATTTTTAACATGGTAAAACCTCAACCAACTGAGGAAACATCCACGACTCCTTCTAGGGAGTAACCAAAAAAATCCACTAAAAAAATTATAACAGTTACAAACTATATAACACGCATGCACACAAATCAGACCTATACAAGTTTACGAATGTACCCACTGACGTCCTTCTAACTTTTCTGCAGTTCTGTTTGTTGATGTTGTTCTCCAGTTTGCTAACTTCCAATTTATTCCAGTTCTTTACGTCGACTCTTATTCTTGAGATCTTAGTACCAACACTTTTAGTGTGGTAGGGTGATAGTGTTTGTGAAGGTGCTTTCTAACACATGCATGCACACACTCACGTTGATTTATACAAACAGTCCTATCAAATTACATATAAGATCTATATGCTGTGATTTTTTATTTCTCTCTTCTTAGAAAACTTAAACCTTATTTGACCTTTATTAAATCCCAGAATCCACGGCTATCTTGCTCGAAAGATGTATCAAGATCTTAATCAATCTCAGGTTTTGAAAATATTTTTGAGATTGAAAATCACCAAGTGCAATTTCAACTAGGTCGAAGGTCTTGTTTCAAAAGAACTAGAAACAGAAAATGTTTTTGTTGATTTTGAAGTTGTAAACATTTACATAAATAAATCAACAAAAAAAATTTCAAGATGAGAAACTATAGATGTAGATTTATGTGTAATATAACATGCGACAACTAGATTTAAGATTTCTATAAAAGTAGAAACACAGATCTAATCAAATGTTTAAGTTGAAAACAAGATCTGAGAACGAAGAGGTTACTGCATCAAACGATTAAAAAATCACCACTCAAAACTCTCAGACACTCAAGGTTATGTTTGGTATAAACTGGTTTTTGAAAGAGGTTATGGTTTGAAAACTGTTTAGGACGATTTAGGGCTAGGGTTTCCTAACTCTGGTTTTTCTCTCTCTCTCTTCTCTCTTTCCTCTTTCTCCTCTCTCTCTAATAGACGAAGTGGAAAAATTCACATTTGGCTGAGGATAGGTCTCCTTATATAGGGGGCTGAGAAGGATCGAGAAGGCATACTCAAATCAATGGCTGCAATTTGGTCTCAGCAAGTTGACCTAGATCTAAGGGATATAGATATGTGGTGATTAAAACGCTTGTGATTGGCTTGAGAGAGTATCACATGGATTATATAAAGACGCATGCAGATCGTCGATTAAAGACAATCCAAGGGCTAGAACTGAGCACGACTAATGTTTCACAGAGAAAACACAAAATGGTTCAATGACAGCCTGACAGGTGTACGGATATAACTGGATACCACACGCGCATCCAAAAGAAATTACAACTGCACTCTGATGTCTCTAGCGCATTTAGATTCTACCCAAGTGAACTTTCAGCCAATAAAACCAACAATCCATAATTATAAAAAGACCCCAATACTTTATAAAACCAATTTTAATTAAGCTAAAAATTGTTTAAAAATCATTTAAAATTCTCAAAAAATATTAAAAATCAATTTGAGGGAAATTAACACACTCAACATACACACACTCAATTATATGCAATATGCAATGTATGAATGCAATACTAATGTGTGTGAGTGTTGGTAAGTTTACCTTGGATCAAACAAACAAGAAGAATAAAATGTAGACAATCTCTGAGGATTTTTAGATTCTAGGAAAGGACACAATTTTGTCACTATTTCCAAACTAGATGAGCACTTATACAATATAGACTCAAGTGAGTCAAGAGTATAAGGTGCTTCAATTTCAATTATCGTAAATCAAATAACAAGTCTAAAACCTTAATAAGTCAATTTTACATCAAGGGTTTCGCATACAATTCTAACTATAGATAGGGCATATTTCAATAGAAAACATATGAGAATAATCAAACTCACACACATTCGTTATGTACATTGATAAGGATTTCTATATTTGAAAACTTGATGTTTAACCATGTAATATATAATATTTTTAACTAATATGAGGGTTTTTTAATAATTATTTTTTGTGCATTTCAAACTTCGACTCAATTAGAGTTTATTACATTTGATGAATTATTTTGTTAAAATATTTTGAGTTCCAAACAAATTCGTTCTTTTCAAACATGACAAAATTTGACTTAATTTGAGCTCCAAACAATTCCATGTATTTCGTGCATTTGAATTTCGCCACTCGAGGGTTTTAACTAACTTGAGTGTTTTCAAAAAATTAGTCTCTGTGCGTTTCAGACTTTGACTCAATTTGATTTTATTAGATTTGATGGGATATTTTTTTAAATATTTTGAGCTCTGGACTGTTTCATACATTTTAAAAAATACATGCATTTCAAACATTTTACACTTCGACTCATTTTGATCTCCAAATAGTTTCTTGAATGTCGTCTATTTTAATGTTGCCACTCTGTTAGTGCGTGCGTGTGCGTGCTTGTGTGTCATACACTCATACATTCACACACGCACACATTCAAAAATATACACATGCATTGAAAACACACTGAAACACATACACATTGAAATGTAGAATGGAGATTAAAAAGGAGATGCACCCAAATTAATGGAAAGATGAACACTAGAGAGCGAGCGAGAGAGAGAGAGAGAGAGAGAGAGAGAGAGAGAGAGAGAGAGAGAGAGAGAGATGAACTATTTTAGTGAAATGAACATTGCCTTAACTTCTTGAATTAATTTCCAAAACATAGTCATGATTTTGAAACGTGACCCCTTCTGTGACCAATTAATCACTTAAACTTAGTCATGGCTTCTGACCTTAACCACCACTGAGAACAGTTAAAGCTTGAGAAATGGTCGTGATTTTGGATCATGGTTAGTTTAACATGACCATTTTGAACTGGGGGTTTGGGGTCATGCTTCTAAACCTTGACCCTAGTGTGACACCCCGCATAATTAAATATCGAGTGATCAGTCCTTTATTAAATCAATTCAGAATATCCAGTTGGTTCAGAATATGTATCACTGTCGAAAAACTTTATTATTAACACTAACCACCTAATATTTAAAAAGGTTGGTGTCAAAATTTATCTCTTAATCAACATAAAATCAAATTTATCCAATTAGTAACCATACACCATTCAAAACAAATCTCCAACGAATTAAAATGACTAATGTAATAAATGAGACTAGAGTTAACATATCCAGCCTAAATCCCTATACAATAATCCAATAAAGTAAATCAACAACTGAAAGAAATAAATACATCTACAAGTCTCTGGCTGTGTGAACAAGTAAAAGGGGCAACATGCCCTAACTGAAATAGAGAAGCTCAATATGTAGTAATGAGAATCATGGAGGCGTCTACTACCAAGTCATGTAACTTCAACAGCAACTACAACTCGTCAAATGAATCGAATTCCTATCCTTGGTGTCCCTGTGGCTGGGCACCTAAAATAATTTGACAAGAGAAAAGATTTGTAATAAACGGGTTAGAGCCCGAGTTGAAAACAGTTTAAAAATTAGCAAGTGTTTAAAATGCATTAAACAGTAAATATTATATCCATGTTAGTTTCTCGCGCCCTCATTTGAGATTCTCACCTCTCAGTTAATGTGCACGCCTAGCGTAGACTCCTAACACCTCCTAGTCATGCTATCCCACTTATCTAACTTAGCCCAAGTCCTTTACTGAAATGCCTAAGTCATTGTACCCAATCATAACACCCGAATGATACATTCCTATAATTATAACGCTAGCTTAATCGGATTCAAATTACTCATTAATCATTCAACTTCTCACATTGTTGATTAATATGAAATATTGTAATTTTTCTCATCTACTAAGCAACACGGTAGAATAATCTCAAGTGTATATATATACATATATATATATATATATATATATATATATATATATATATACCCCAAAAGGCTAAACCAGCGGTGCACGCATACTCGGCTATCAGTCCAGGTACATCACGCACGTAAGGATTACGAATTTTGAATCACTCTGGAATCGCATCAACACATATCACACATAATGGAGGTGAGAATAGTTCCAAGACCCATGGGCTACGCACATACCTACGCACCCACGTGACCATAAACTTATCAACTCACAGATAAGTCTTTCCCAGACCTATGTCCTGAGGTAGCAATCTAAAATCCCCCCGAAGGCTCATCAAGATAAGATTGTCCCCTTCCTACGACCTTCCATGATAGCAAGTATGGTAGGTATGTCATACATAATTGAATTCATACAGTAGGTACACACAATCCATATAATTAATAGGATCACACCACCTAAATACTCCATATTTGTACGAGTTGTCATTCTTATAATGTTCACTATGTCTCCCAATTACGACTATTCTCTCTAACGTATAGCATTTCTTATAATGGATATCACTAAGAAGTACCTATTATCCTTAAATACACATATGCCCATATTACTAGCTTAAGAACTACATTTACCCTACATAATTTGAGTCATTCATAGTTCTCGAATTATTTTCACCAAATTCCAGCTCGCCCCGTAAATTCGCAAAATTCTGAAATCTCGTTCGAAGTGCCCAGTATCTCATTATTCGAACGACCTTCAAATGAACTAAGTTCTGATTCTCGTTGGATTCTCGTTCGAACGATGTCGTTCGAACGACTCTCCCTTTTCCCAGTTTGTCTTCCACCTTAGGAAATCTGGGTTTTCGCCCATTTTTGTTCACCCAATTCACATCAAACTTCATCCAACTCATAATTAATAGTCCTACATCTATTTTACATACATATGGATGATCCCTAATATCTTTTAACCATAAAGTCCCATTAAATCTTATATATGGGTGAAGGAAT
The DNA here is from genome assembly GCA_949130495.1 of Sambucus nigra. NCBI lineage: Eukaryota > Viridiplantae > Streptophyta > Magnoliopsida > Dipsacales > Adoxaceae > Sambucus > Sambucus nigra. Next base: position 548,120,665 of record OX422210.1, read on the forward strand.
TTAATCAAATGTCAAAAACCCTAATTTTACATCATCAATAATTTTATCCACTCAAAACCTAAAATTAAATTCATTTTTCTTCATGTAATATCCCAGATTCATAGCCTCTATGTATAGTATTTCATCTACAATCAATTTTCTACCCAAAACTTGATTAACAATTCAATTTCAATCCAAATTTCATCATAAAACGTGTATATCATCAATTCTACACTAACATATATAATATATGCACTAATTTAAAGCAAGATAACCACTTTTCTTATTGGGAAGGTCTGAATTGTTGAATGATAGTGGTATAGAGGAGTTCCTCTCTTTTCGATCTACAAGTTGATGGTATTTTTAGTGAAGGATGGTTGGTTTTGGTCTTGGAGCTCCTAGAAATCCCTTCTTCTTCTTCCCCTTGGACTCTCTCTTTTTCTCTACTGATAAAACCTAAATTCTCTCATGTACGTGCAGATATAATCCTCCCAATTTTCTTCCATTAATTTCCCTAGATTTTTCAAAAGACAAAAATACCCCTCTAGGGTGTCGGTTTGGCCCAACACTATCTCGAAACCCAAAATAAACCCCCGAGTAGACTTTTCTGACTATTTCAACCCTTTTAGACATGTTGGCGCACTCGAAATGACCATTTGGGTGAAGTATAATTATTGTACTTCTTATCTTACTAATTTAGTCCTGACACGATTCACACGCGCGTCCCGACTTAAATTCCATAATTATCGTATTTTTCACTCACGACAGTATTAATATTTTCATGATCATATATTACTCACTAAGTAATATTCAATATAACTTACATCAATAAGTACTAACTCCCATCACGCTAGTAATTATTTAAATAAATTCGGATTAATTATGAATAAATTTCCCATTTTAAGTCAATTAATCCCATAATTAAAATCATTAAAAATACGGGGTATTACACATAGTTCACTGATATTTATCATGGGTGGGTCAAGGTTTTGGACCGTGACCATCACAGTAGTCGTAATGTCAAAAAATTTGGTGCCTAAAGGGATTATAATTAGGTCGTGATTTTGGACCGTGACCCCTCTTGTCATGGTTCCAAACCGTGATCATCTGCTAACTATTCACCTGGTCATGTTATGGTCACAGTATTTTGAAAAGGGTCACGACTCTGGATCGTGACCAATTGATTGCGATAATTTTCTAGTTTTGGTATAGTGAACCCATGGTCTAAACTATACTAAAATTCTTGATCTCTAGACTAATAAGTAACTCATATTCAATTGCAATAAGGATGTAACTAACTATACATGTGAGAATGCAACCCAAACACCACCCATGGCAATGTCACCTGTAAGTACGACATACATAGTCTTATAATAGCAATTCATAAATGTAACACATGGTACATTTAACTAAATTTCCATCGCTCGACTAATATATATATTTTATAATTTTCCATTATATCACACCAAGACAACTACCTTTGTCACGATTTCGTCCCAAAATAGTAGTGGGGAACGAGTGTCTTGACATGACACCAAGGCAACAATCAGTCTGGATTTTAAAATATTTCTTAAAATAAATACAATGGAAATACAATCACATGGTTATGAATCATAAAATACTGATAGTGAAGGAATTACGTCATCAAATCTTTCTAAAAGGAAATTTCATATATATTAAAAGTAACAACGAGTTACAACTTAAGAGAAAATTTAAACTTATTACAAGAGAGCCCGGTATGCTATATATGATAAAACAAACTTTTTACATAAAATAAAAAAAAGAGCTCTAAAAGCTGAATCTTCAATATAGTCCTTTTACATTCCCTCCAAGACTACTTATTTCCTGAAAAAATGGTTAGTTATACAACATCAGCTAAAAGCCGAGTGAGGTTCAATCTCCATACATTCCAGGATTTTTCAGAAAATTGATACCTATTCAAGCAAGAACAGAAAATATATACATATATGGACAGGAAGTTGCAGTATATAATTTGAGATAACAGTATATAGAAATGAATAGCTCAGAATAGAACGGATGCAACAAATCAAATTCAATATCTTTTTCATTCAATCATATAATTTTAATGGCCAAGTACACTCTAATACCATATTCTTCTACCGTATTATTCCTCGGTAGTTGAGGGTCAATCAAACTTGCTCGTTACAAAACCTTATTTAGGACACACCAGTGATAACCCAACTGGGAAGGTCACTCAATAAGAGAGGTCCCTTATGCTGAATCTTATTTTCAATATTCAATATCATTTTCAAAACTCTTTTTAATCGGTATGTCTATATGGACAGATATAAACATATCACAAGGAATCAATCATCGATATCAGATGAATTTTGAGAATAAAAGCAGTTCACAAAATATATATAGTTTGCATAATATCATATAATTAAAATGCACAAGGAATCTCAGAGTACTCACCTAGAACAAAAGTCCGAAGTTATAGATACAGAGTCTTGGATCGCTCGTTAATCTTGAGACGAAACTTCTTCTTAAACTTTCCCCGCACTTTCTCTCACTATTTCTTTGTAAGCTTTTGGTATAATTTCATGTAATGGCTTATCCAAGGGATTTATTTATAGTTTTTTCAAATGTATATAAGTGCTGACATGTGTCTGGGTGATAAGGCTTTCATTTTGGTGAGTCGACATTAACGTGTCGTGTAACGGAGCAGCCTTGCAGTCCTAAATCACCAAACGGTGACACGTGTTTTAACTTTTTCTAAAGGATTGACATGTATTTTATATTTTCCTATAAAGGCGACACTTGTGTGATGGAGGTGTTAAAACCAAGCACGAGGTGTAAAGTTACTAAGGGTATAAGGGTCATTTTACACATCAAAGGGCATTTTGGTAATTTCACACTATATATTTTTAATATTTCATAAAGGTTCCTGAAAATAATTTATTCACAAAATGATCCGTTTTATATTTTCATTTTAGACCATGAAACCTTCTTAATTAAAACTAAGTCCTTAAAGTTTCATAAAATTATAATTTCTACCCCAAAACTTATCATTTTGCTTAAGATAGGTTATAAGACTTTGATTTAATCCAACTTATAGTTAATTATTCATAATGATGATTTCTATCATTTCAATCAATAATACTAAAAATATAACAAGATTTATGGGTATGATTAACTCAGGGACTTTTACGTAATTTTCTATGAATTTCCCAGAATTTTCCGTCGCCTTTCTCTCCCTAAACCTCCCGTTTCTCTCTCCTTAGGCTAAAAATATTCCATGGCTGAAATATGAAGAAGGAGGATCTTATTTCAAAGGTTTTAGGTCGGCATAGGGCACCTCCCCTTGGTCCAATCAAAGTATGACACGTGGCAACTATGTACGATTAAATGATGACTACTTACCCCTTGTTTGTAAAAAGATGATATCTTCTCACTCGAATGTCCGTTTGATGTAAAGTTTGTTGTGTTACAAACCTAATTCATATACCTACAACTATCTAGAGTATACCTCAAGTCAAATCTTATATTACAATGGTCAAAACTAGGCTTCAACATGAACATTTTTACCAAAAACTTCAAAATTTTATAGTTGCAATTAATTTGATATTTCATGCCTTATGAAAGTATAATAACTTAACATTATATATATTAATGACACATTACCCATATCACATAGGATAAACATGATTCAAACATAATTATGTAACTTATCATTTAGCTTAGGATGTGTCATAAAATATCAATTTGACTCATTTTACATTTAATTCTTCAAATTTAAAAATGGGTTTTATTATTTTAAGAATCCAGAATATCACATATGTAATAATACAACATTATTAGATAGTAAGCGAGATGAAATTGAAAGAAAACAATTATATATTGGTATAAGAAAATGGGGTCATTACAACCTTTAGGGGCCATCTCATGCTTTTATCCGTAAATCTGTAAGATTCACTCACGTAATGGATTCAAATATAAAAATATACACACATGAGAATGGGGGATTAATATGCAATCAAACCAACGGGTAGTTCTTTACTAAAATTTGACCGATCGGATCATCAACCTCTCTCATCACAGAGCGTAGACCAACTGAACGTATGTATAAAACATAAGACCTCCATAATAGACTGTATCAACAATTAGGTGTGCGATACACTTTTCTCACAACTTTAAAAATAACCCCGATTGATAGTTCACTACGAGTAACATTATGTTCACACAAACCAAAATACATATGTGTTACATGTGTTTGTGTGTATATATACAGAGAGAGAGAGAGAGAGAATATGTGACTCTTTTGCGAATCATTTAATGCGGAATTATTATGCACCTTTAAGTCAGTTCCCCAAACGACTTGATGCTTTGCCATTTTGAAAAGCAAAAAAAAGATCTAAAATCGTATTTGGCAACATCGTTCCCTAAACAACCTCAACCAAATAGAGAAAACCCTTATGAGACGAAAAATGGTCAATTACGAACTTCCAATCAGATCTCATTATTCTATAAACTTGCTCCAACTCAGATATTAATTATTTTTTTAGTGTAATCGTATTGTTATCATTTAATGGTTCATTTCATTAAAAATGTGCCAATTGTTGTCATTTAATGATTTAATGTGTCAACTTACTTATTTTTTTAATTTAATCATTTAATGATTCAATCTGCCAACTATTATGATAACTAAAGGGTTTAGAGAATGACAAGATTAAATTGGCTTTTTTCGTCAAAAAGGGTTTTCTTTGTGTGAGTGAGGTTTTTAGGGAACGATGTTGTTAAATCTGATTTTGGATTTTTTTTTTCCTTTTCAAAACAACAAAGCACCAAGTCGTTTTGGCAATTGACTTAAAGGTGCGTACCAATTCCACATTAAATGATCCGCATAAGAGTCATTCTCTCTCTCTATCTCTCTCTCTTAATATATATATATATATATATATATATATATATATATATATATATATATATATATATATATATATATATATATATATAATCTTCTTAATCTCTAACACTAGATTGTGCTAACCATATTAAAGTTTATTTTACTCCAAACCTATATTAAAATCTCTTATCATGATATTCTAGTCTAAACCTCATATTAAACTGTAAATTAAGTGTATAAGAACTATCCAATAATTAATTATGCAATGAAAACCCAAAACCATCCATTGCTGCCCCAAATTACTACAAATCCCAAATATGTATTAATATATGCATATAAGTTACTATAATATACAAAAGAATGGTTTAAAATAGACAATAGTTTGGAGTTATACGGTATAATGTAGTTGGCAGATAATAAATGAGGGGGTATAATGGACAATTTAGTTCAGGATTGGAACTAGTTATTGTTCAGCGGATAAAAAATTGTTAAAATGGGGGACAAAAACCTATAATTGAATATAATTAATGTGTGACTCAATAACGAATGATGAATGGTAGTCAAAATTCCAAATAACTCAAATTAATTTCTAAAACTATTTTCAAATAGGTTTTTGTGTATTAATAGATTTTTAACCTACTAAAGTTTAACACACACAAAAAAATACTAAGTATCTCCATAGAGAAGCATGTCTTTTCTAATTATATTTAGTATTTTCTTTTGGAAATATCACCATTAAACCCTAGTGCGCTACCAATAATTGGAAAACCTAGGGTTGATGTTATGAACTAATTCCAAATAACTAGTGCGCTACGACTAGTGCTCTACCACTAGTTCTAAAGCTTCAGAGTTGATGTTATGAACAACCTAAGGACCAATGATTAACCACTAATTCGCGAGTAAGAATTAATCGAGTTGTCTATTAAGAAAGTGTTCAACATAGTTGTTCAATGGCCATGGCCAAGTGGGTTTTGGTTTACTTTTAGGGTCCTGATAAATACGTTCACAAAATATCTCCAAAACACCCTTTTGTCTAAAACACCACATAAGTACCCAATATTTGTCTAAAACGCCAAAAACACACAACACCACATTAACCTTCACCCATATAAAAACCCCACATTTTTTAAACCTCACTTTTTCCCTTTCCCTCTCTCTATCTCTAACTTCTCTCCCAAACCTTTTAACCTTCCAACTTACTTCAATTTTTTCTCAAACCCTAGTAATTACCCTCAAGCTTCATTTCTAGTATGTTACACTTTTTAACCTTACTCCCATTACTGCCACACTCTCATTTTGTGTATTAAACCCTAGCATGCAAACTACATATAAAAAATCCATTGTAAACTCATTAAAATGTAACCCTAATTAATCTAACTGGACATATATTCCATTTGCATGTTAACATATAGATTTTTACACGGTTTGAAAAACCTAGTGTTTACGGATTTGAAAAAAAACTGCTCTGCACCTACGATTTCTCGTCACCGAAGGTGGCAACAACATGTGGTCATACCAAACTATGGTTAACCATATACGTCCAGTTCTCACCGTAGGTTTCTTTTCACGGCCATACACAACCGTGGTTTCCTTTTCACGGCCATATACAATCGCGGGTATATTTTTTCACGTCCAATTCTTACCGTAAGTACCAATGTAATTCCTATTTCATATATTAATGTATTTTTAGTAATTATTATTTCTAGTAAATAGGTTTTACTAATTAGGTTTTAGTAACAACAATTAAAAAGCAGATGTTAAACGGGCAATGATTCCTTTCATAATAAACCATAGTAATTATTGTTTTTAATAAATAGGTTTTACTAATTATTGCTTCTAATATTATTTGTACTCTCTTAAAGTACCAATTTATTTACTATTTCATATATTCATGCATTTTTAGTAATTATTGTTTCTGATAAATAGGTTTTACTAATTAGGTTTTAGTAATTAGGTGTTTTCGGGGGTTTTAGTAATGAGATTTTAGTCATTATATTTCTAATGTATGCATGTATCCCTTTCACTAATTATTGTTTCTTCGTTGTTAGCAATGTTCATATGCTAATATAATTTGTTAATTTCTTATGTAGGTCATATAAATGGTGAGAAGCAAAAATCCTCCTACCGCATCAGACTGGAAGAGGAGGTTGGAGGCGGCGAAAGGAGTACGACTACCTGTATCTTCCTCTAGTAGTAGTAGTGCCAGTGAGGCCACTAATTCGAGTAAAGGATATTCTCCTATGAGTTCGTTGGATAAAGTAGTGGACCAAGTGGTAGGAGGTTTACTTAATGCTGATGAGGGTGCTACTTCGCAGTCAATTGAGCAAGTAATTGAGGCAGTTATAGGTGATTTGATTGGGTGTAGAGGGTGAGTTAGGAGCAGGAGATAAAGAGGAAGAAAAGGAAGAAGATAAATAATGAGAGGAAGAGAGAGATGATGAAAGAGAGGAAGAAAGAGAGGCAGAGAGAGAGGAGAAAAGAGAGGAAGAGAGAGAAGAAGAAGAAGAAGAAGAAGAAGAAGAAGAAGAAGAAGAAGAAGTAGAGAGATGAGGATAGAAAGAAGAGGTAGGAGAGGGCAAAGGAGAGAGAGTAGGAGAGGATGAGTCTTCTTCCTCGAAAGATAAAATCTAACCATCCACATCGAAAGAACCTGAGAAGAAAGCTCAAAAAAAAAATAAACCACTCTAATTCCCAACCGCTCGCGGGGTGCATGCCAAATAACCCCGAACTCCTGAAAATATATCATAACCATATCGGTTATTCTATTTGGAATAGAAATGAGGATAGGGGAATAATGAAGTGCATGTACCATTACAAAAAATTTGCTGAGTGGTACATAGACACAGAGGATGAGCGACTTATAGAGTTGGTGAGGAACTTGGGTCTATACAATCTGATTAATCACTCCTATCGATACATATACTATGTATCGATGTTGGCATTCATCGAATGGTGGCAATCGGAGACAAATTCATTTAATATGTCGTTCGACAAAATGACCATCACCCTAAATGATGTGTACCATCTCCTTCAAATCCCGATAGTTGGTAAACTAGTGTACAGTACTATTTTGAAGAAATTCGAGGAGAAGACAGTCCAAATCCAATGGCTTACTAAATATTTGGGTTGTACCGAGGATGAGTCCAAGGAGGAGTATAAGTCTGTATATGTCATTAATTTTGACTGGATAATGAATGTGTGTAAGGGGATGGTTAAGAATCTGTGGGAAGGTGCTACAAAGAGGAGAAATGAGCAGGATGCTAGGGGGTACTTGCTTTTCATGGTCGGTTGCTTGTTGTTCCCGTGTACTCCTGCAGTCTTTACGAAAGGTCCAAAAATGAAAAGACTATGCTTGGGGATGGGTATATTGGTCCATTTATATCGGCAGTTGGGGATTGCCTCTCGGGTAGACGTTCGACAGGTGGCCGAATATCTTCCCCTTCCCGTGGTACATATTTTAAATTTTGTCTTGTCATATAATAATTTCCTAATTAATATGTCTATATTGAAATTTTATTTTGTTTTGACTGCAAGCGTGGATATACGACCACTTAAATTTGGTGAGGGGTGTTAGAAATCTTGACTTTCAGCATAGCGAGCCGCGTCTATGCAAATGGAGGGCGCAAACGGTGTCAGGGGATGCCTTTGATAGATACTGGAGCTAAGGGAAACCTTAAACGATTTAAAATCTTCAGACGTAAGTATTATTTGTTTTAAAGTCAGTATTTATTTTCTTTATTTATGTACGTACTAACATTTGGAAATACATTTAGGTTGTATGGGATCCTTGCTCCAAAAAAAGTGAGGCCTACCCATTTCAGGAGGTCTCATAGTACAATGGCCTCCTTGTTTTCTATGATGTCGGGGAACCCTACTACTCGGAGAGGGTCCTACGTTAGGCTGGATGTGTTCAAATAATTCTTAGACTGTAAATGCGCCCTTTATTAGAGGAGATGGGGAAGACCCAGTCCCGATACAAATTAAAGTTTGATGTCGAGAAATGGTATCAACTTAACTAGGTCGACCATATTTTGTCTGATGATAGATGTTCGACCGTGGTGAGGTCTGTGCCTTCAGAATGTGTGGATGGGTACATGTCTTGGTACCTAGAAAGATCCCATCCATACATTCAAAATCCCGAGCATAGAATATGCAAGCCGAAGCTAAAGCACTCGAATAAAATGGTAAATGTTTTGAAATTTATTCTTAAATTGATTTCCTTTGTTTAAGAATTATCGAACACATTTGATGATAATTTATATATAGGCTAAGGGGATAGATGTAGCCATTAGCCTGCTCCAGGAAACTATTGATGGAGGCTCGGACTAGAAGGTTACGAATGTCCTTAAACTATCACGTGCAGCGCTTGACGCCCAGCTTGAGGCCAAGGGAACGCACGTGCATACAGAAAAGGAAAAGGCATCGGTGCATCAAGAAACTTGGACCAAGGCACGACACGATCCAACCCCCCAAGCAAAAGGCCACCCTAGCAATCCCTCCCCCCGAAGAAGCGTTTAAAGAGAAAATATACATAATTAGTTGGAACAATTTCAATGTAACTGTATTTAAAAAAATTTGTTTGTAAAGTATCATAATTTTGAATTATCACATGTTGGAACAACTTTGAAATAATTGTGTTATGTGTGTGAATGTTATGTGCTTGAATGTTAACAAAGTTGTGTTATGTGTTTGAATGTTATATGCTTTAATTATCACATGTTATGTGCTTGAATGTTAACAAAGTTGTGTTATGTGTTTGAATGTTATGTGCTTGAATTATCACATGTTATTTGCTTGAATGTTAACAATTTTGAATTATCACATTATAAATTAATTATTGGTTATGTAATCTGATCCAACCGTGGAGTATTTCTACACGATGGGAAATAATTATAGGTGTCCAACTTACGATGTGGTGTCACCATTCTATGAATATCCACAGTGTGGTGTCATCGCCATATAAATATCCACGGACCATACCTGTAACATTCACGGTTTCATTAGACCGTGTAAGTTGGGATGAAAAATGGGCCAACTTTCTGAATAAACCATATGATGAGATCAAACCGTGGGATATATATATATATATATACGACTACTATTGACCGTAACTGTAACATTCATGGTTTCATTGGACCGTGTAAGTTAGGATTAAAAATGGGCCAACTTTCTGAATAAACCACATGGTGATATCAAACCGTGGGATATATACTTACGACTACCTCTCACCGTACCTATACCTTTCACGGTTTCATTGGGCCGTGTAAGTTGGGGTGAAAATGGGCTAACTTTCTGAATAAACCATACGGTGAGATCAAAACGTAGTTTATATACATACGACTACTACTGACCGTAACTGTAACATTCACGATTTCATTAGACCGTATAAGTTGGGGTGAAAATGGGTCAACTTTCTGAATAAACCCCACGATGAGATCAAATCGTGGGATATATACTTACGACTACCTCTCACCATACCTATACCTTTCACGATTTCATTGGACCGTGTAAGTTGGGATGAAAATGGGCCAACTTTTTTAATAAACCACACGGTGAGATCAAACCGTGGGATATATACTTACGGTTGCCTCGCATAGTACCTAGACCATGCACGGTTTCATTGGACTGTGTAAGTTGGGGTAACAAATGGGTCAAGTCTCTGCATATACCACACGGTGATAACAAACCATGGTTTATAAACATACGGCTACCTCTCACCGTACCTATACCATGAACGGTTTCATTGGATCGTGTAAGTTGGGGTGAAAAATGGGCCAACTTTCTAAATAAACCACACGGTGATATCAAACCGTAGGATATATTTTTATAGCTACCTCTCACTGTCCCATACCATTTACGATTTCATTAGACCGTGTAAGTTGGGATGAAAAATGAACCAAGTCTTTGCATAAACCACACGGTAAGATCAAACCATGGTTATATACATACAACTACCTCTCACCGTACTTATACTATTCACGGTTTCATTGAACCGTGTAACTTGGGGTGCAAAATGGACAATGTCTCTGAATATATGGGACGGTTTCAGTAGACCGGATTTGTTTTATTCACGATGTGGTGTCATCGTAGGTTGGGCATGGACAATGTGGTGTCACTGTGTATACATCTATGCGGTGTCAAGGGACGCTAATGATTGTAAAAAGTAATGATTATCACATATAACCAATTTATCACATATAACCAATTTATATTATAGTAATGATTGAAACAAGATATAAAAAGTAATAATCACTGTTCTAAAAAACCCGCCTAGGCTTAAGGCTTAGGAGAAACGCCTCGCCTTACGCTTTTCACGCCTTATTCTTGGTAAAACCCTTACGGCGTACTTTTTTCTAAAAACAACAAGGCCTTAGTGAAACGATGTCGCCTTTTAAAGAATTTGTTTACAAACTAGACCATTATCTTATCCAAAATAATCAGATAGTATTTTAATTTGCATATATTCAGACATATTTTTATGTTATATGCAATTTTTTATTTTAATAGCCTTGTTATGCTTAAAAAATATTAAAATATATTAAGAAGGACTAAACGCCTTTTCACGCCTTTTTACGCCTAGGCCCGCCTAGGCTTCTAAGGCTTAAGGCATGGCCTCCACGCCTCAATCACGCCTCGCGTTTTTTAGAACCTTGGTAATAATTAATAATTATTTATACAAAAAGTTACAATGCATTTACATGTAACTAATTTCCAATTTATCACACATAACCAATTTATCACATATAATCGATTTATATTATTGTAATGATTGCAAAAAGATACAAAAAGTTACAATCAATAATTGTTAATACAAAAAGTTACAATCCATTTACATATAATCAATGATTGCAAAAAGTTATAAAAAGTTACAATCATTAGCCCTAGACTTTCTCCAACAACCAATTTACATATAACCAATCCGGATAATTATAAAAAGTTTTCAATCCTGATAATTACAAAAAGTTACAATCAACCTTAGGACTTTCACCACTGAATTTAAGCTGTTGTCAAGTCCTCGTCCTTATCCGACCATATCAGCACGATTCATCTCTCGTCGTAATGTCTTTGGGACATAGATTTTGAAACGTTTGAAAGGGAGACTTAAATAAAGTAGGCCACTTAATGGCATCTTAACTAGCCCTTGATCTCCAGTTAGAGGAAATTGGTGGTAGGGGCAAAATCTTGTGCATTTCAATCTCACCAATGCATATTTGATGAGTTCAGGATATAGATGTTGCGATTGTCCTCCATCCGTGGTTTTGGCCCAACATCGAATGGAACAAAAGTTAAGAATTAAAATTTGGATATCAACACACCCATTAGCTTAAGTGCATTCGTCGCAAGGTAGCCAAACTCTGGCATTATAAACCATCGCTCGCTTGTGCATGAGTGTCTAAAATAGTCTAATCTCCTCTCATACTCATCAATATCGTATAAGGTCATCACCGCAGCCCAAAATGGTTTGTCCCTACGTAGTTCAGACAACAAAGCACTACAAATATCATGAGAATGTTCTAGTCCATCCCCAACACCCGCACCTTTGGAAATAGCCTTATATCCACAGTTCCCATTAGATTTTACATCATATATGTCGTCCACAAATAATTGGAAGAGCTCAGGAATGTCCTTCATATACATCTTCTTCTCCCGAGACCACGTCTATGGTTTCACATCCGTCAATGGGGTCTTGTTTGCGAATACTTTTTTAAGTTTCGCTGTGGGCGGTATATCTTGCTCCCAAGCACAAGGGGTTATTTTCGTAGCAATATTGGCAGACTTTTTCCCATTAGGTGGCCTACCCTTTTGACGAATTTGTACGGGATCCATTAAGGGTGTGCTAAAGTGTTCAACAATCTCCATTAACTTGCTTAGCATCATATTTCTAGCGTCTTCACCTGCCTCATTCCACCTTTTCTTAAACAATATCATCTTGGGTTTATAGTCAAGGTCACGGTACTGAGGGATGTCCGAGATAATGGCAAGTTTCCTCTAATGATCGTCTAGTGTCCACAGTGGAATTACTTGGCCTAACTTCTCCCATTGGGCGAACTCGTGGACAAAAAATGTGTCTATACCCTTCCACACCGTTACAAATGAACCGGTGCTACTTGTTACATGTTTTTTCAGTTGTGCATGGTCACCCTTTGCTCTGTTAGTTGTTCGGTTGCCACGATGGGGTATACGATTAGTTCATGCATGCACGAACTGAAAACACAAAGGTATCCAGTTCTTCTGTATGTACCCAACCATATTCGGGTATTCTTGCCAGTTTTGGCAAAAAGCTAGCCATGCATTCTCAAAGTCATTCGTATTCTCCAACTCCAACACCCCAATCCAAACTTGCATGAATACTTTATTGTACTGGTCTTTGATGTTGTGTTTCACACATGCACCTTCAATATTTTTTTGAATATGGAATAAGCATAGTAGAATGGTGGCAAGTGGAAACACTCTTCGTAAAGAGTTTAGACAAGATTGTTGTTTTTCGGAGACAATAACTTACGATAAAGCTTCTGGCTCGTATAATGACCGCAAATGTTGCAGAGGCCATCTAAAATTCTCCTCCATCTCACTCTTCAGAAATGCAAAAGGATTTCCCGATAAAAATAACCTCAATCATCTCAAATAATGGTATATTATACCGATTGGTCTTGTAAGTGCAATCGATCACAAGCACACTCGGGAATCATTTGACCAATAAGCAAGAGGTGGGATGTGCGAAACATAAATCCCCTACCACATCGGTTTGCTCATTCCTTCGATGCCAGTGGACATAATTCTTGTCCCCGAGCAAATGCATCAATTGTTGCATGGAGGTGTGACCTTACATCTCAATGCTCTTTATTTTTCTTTTAACGTTATATATTGTTCGTATGGATGAACAATTGTACTCCGACCTCTTTTTTAATGTTTGGACTACTTCCTTCGGGCCCACCCCATTGTTTATCATCTAAGAAGCAATGTTCCACTCTTCTTGGGAGATTCGAACGACATATGGGTGTCCAACAAGTGATTTTGACACCTCGTGGTTGTGTAGCCCACAGATAACATCACCACCCCAACGACCATTATCACAGGGAACACCTTTCAATCAAAATAGCCAATCAAATTTTCATGGTTCGGAAGAACACTTCCTCTTTTTGTCCAACCTCTCGTCTTTTGGGGGTCTATGACGCTCACTTCGCTCATAATCGATACAACCCTCCCCTTGCAGACTATACTGGCCTTATCGAATTTTAGAATTATCACGATTGCATGAAGCTTGCGACCAACTTGTTGACACTAATTAATTATCTTGTCCTGGTCATCAAAAATCTACACAAGACGAACATTGTTAAATCAAAGGATAGTTTAAATGAAGATTTCAAGTATAAATGTAAAATCATGTTGAGTACAATATAAATAAACTAAACATGTCTCCTCAGTGGTGAATTCGGCTGTATGGTCTTCACTAATCGCATTATTATCCAATCCTTCTTCTATTTCCGCATCCTAATAATGCATACAATCAAATTATGTCATACAATAAAAATATCAAAGTGTTGAAATTTAACTACGTGATATGGTTTTTTATCATGGGCGCTGTGAAATCTGGAAACAAATCATGCAAACATTTGGCCGAGATTGATGTCGTTGCTTGCTCGCTCATACTCGGTTCACGCATATTCGCTTTCTCAGTGGAACCACATTGAGTAGATACACTCGGTACAATGAGATTGTCTATATCTTGCCAAAATGTATCATCTAGTACTGATTCATCTAACTAAAATGATAATACAATAATTGGTACAAAAAGAATTGACAATATAATAACAAAAATCGATAAAAACAGATAACCGCTACATGAAATATTTCAATATAGAAATTTTATATCTATATTGAAATGTTATATCTATATTGAAATTTTATATCTAATAACAAAACCACGGTCAACTATAATAGTGGATATAAACCCACAGCCAAGTCAAACCGTGGGGTCCTTATCATTGTGACATCAAACCGCCATTTATCATTCCACGACCAATTATAATCGTGGGAAATATTACGATAACTTCTGACCGAAAGTGATTGTCACTTACGGCGACGGGCAGCCGTAAGTGCAGTCACCTTATTTTTTTAATCTTTTCATCATTTTAAATGTTGTTTTACAAATTATAAAGTGTGTAGAGGTGTTTTAATACCTCAAAATCCTCAAACGAGCAATGGATATTCCGAGTTAGGGAAACTTGATCAACACTTTCCTTTCCTCAACCATTGCAATGGAGCCATTTTAGCATTGATTTATGTATATAAACAATACAACAAACACACGAAATGGATATTTGGGAAAAAATGTGTAATATCCTGTAATTTTATTGATTTTATTTAATGGGATTAATTAAATTAAATGGGAATTAATTGGAAATTAATCCGGACTTAAATATTAGAGAGACATGAGTTGGTATTTGATTATGATGATAATGTTGAATATTACTGGGTATATATGGTAAAATATGATTATTGAATTTATTAAAATTATCGCGAGTCATATATACGACAATTCGGGAAATTAAGTTGGGACGCAAGTGTCAGTCGCGTCAGGAATTAATTTAATTGAATTTAAAGTAAATTATAATTTTATCATCCGTACGGTCATTTTGAGTGCGCCAACGTGTCCAGAGGGGTCGAAATAGTCAGAAAACACTAGTCGGGGGTTTAGTTTGGGTCCCGGGGCATTTTTAGGCCAAACCAGCAACCCGAGAAGGTATTTTAGTCATTTTAATTTTCAAGGGATTTTGACCAACGAATTTAGGCCTTATTTATCAGCCAATATTAGGGCCATTAGGGTGATTATCAGCCAAAAAGAAAGAGTGGGCAACGTGAGAAAGAGGAGAAGTTACAAGGAGAGTTTCCAAGCCACACCCACCACACACCACCATTATTCACTGGATTTGTAACCGGAGAGAGAGGGAGAACCATCCATTAACATCACCAACGGATCAGAACATCGATTCTAAGGCAAGTGATTTGATTTCATTAAGTTTCCGCGAATAATTCATCCATGTTAGTGTAGGGTTCGATGATAGCCTTGAATAATGATGTAAACTCATGAAATTTGGAGAAGAAACCTAAATCTTGGATAGGATTTTCATGTAGATTAGTTCTGGAAGTAATTCAGTAACTAAATCATAACCTTAGATGGATTAAAAACGGATTTAAGAAGATAAATATTATGGTTCTTGAAGAAAATAGAAAAATAAGGTTTTTAGGTTAATATGGAGATTTGATCCAAGAAAGGCTAATTGCTGATGATTTAAAAGTTTTGGAATGTTAAGAATCATGTAATTAGGTTGTATAATGACCCCATATACTTGTATTACAGTTTCACATCATGTAATGAAGTTTTCGGACAAATCTGGGACTGAAAAACGAAGGACCCCGTAGCCTCACCTGCTTCATCGATCGATCGACATTCATAGGTCGATCAATCGACGATCAGGATCGATCGATCGATCCACCCAGAAATGGTGAATTTTTCCCCTTTTTGATTGTAAGTGTTTCCAGCCATCGAACGTTGTAGTTGGGGATTATGTGAGTAAATTAGGACTTAAGGGAGATCAGTAGGGTTATATTTGAAACCCGGAACATATTAGAATTGGGGTGGAATGTAGCGTTGAATTTACGAGTGTCCGACGAGTAATTTCCTATTTTATGATGCGAGAACATGATTTAAATTCTTAGGAGTGATAAGTTAGGATTTCGGGACATAAATAAGGAGTATAGAGTACTGAATTAATGTGTGGGAAAGTTAGGGACTTAGTAACCTCTTCGGTTAGGTTTAAGTACTCGAAATTATATGACGTGAGGCGTATCGGCGAAATATAATATATATCATCCGGAATAATCCTAGTGTATGAATTAGACTAATGGTATAAGGCTGAGAATATACCTTTAATAATATAACAAGTTATCTAAGTTGTGTGAATGCTTAGTATATGAATTATTATGTGTATGACATACCTACCATGCTTGCTATCACAGGAGGTCGTCTTTCGAAACAGGGTCATGGGGGGGGTGGGATTTTGATTGGTACCTTAAGGACATAGGGTTTTAAATGACTTATTTGTGAGTTAATAAGTCAGTTGTCCATAGGAGCGTAGGTATGTGTGTGACCCATGGGTATGCGAACTATGTTCGCCTCCAATATGTGTGATTTTCCTTATTGAAACGGTTCCTGAGAGATTCAGAACGCGTGGTCCTTATGTACGTGATGTACCGGGATTTGATAGCAGAGTATGTGTGCACCGTTGCTTAGCCGAGGGGTGCCCTGATTGTATATTTATGCTGAGATTATACACTTGAAATTATAACAGACTCTTTGTCAAAGTGTGAATATAAGTAATTAAGATATTTTAAGTGGGATTTAAAATGAGAATTTCCTATCGTAATTGTTATAAATTAATCTGGTCAATGAAAAGGTGAGATACACGGAGGATATATTATAATGGTATGATTAAACCCCTATATTATAATGTGAGGCCAGGAAGTGGTACAGACTAGTTAGTTAACGACATAACTAGGACAGGTTAAGGATATACATTAGGCGTGCACATTAGATGAGGGGTGAGAAACTCATATGAGAGTACGTACTAACATGTATTTAATATTCACTGTTTAATGCAGATAAACACTTTCTATATTTTAAACTATTTTTCCCTCGGGCTCTGACCCGTTTGCTTTCAAATCTGTTTTCTTGTAAATTCTTTTAGGTTCCCAGTCACAGGGACGCCAAGCAGAGGAGTTCCATTCCATTGACATGCTGTAGCTGCTGTGGAAGTTACAGGATCTCGAGAGTAGACGCCTCCACATTTTGCATTTGATTTTATTTCAGGGTCATTCATCTGTTAGGGCATATCGCCCCTTTCCATTTAGATACAGCTTTCTCATACTTTCATTTTCATTTCAATTCTGAAGTTATTTAATTATTCAGACTTTGTATTGGGTTTTATTTAGTATTTGGATTATTAGGGGAGTGTTACTCCAGAATCATTTTATTATTCCATTATTATTTTGTTGTGATTGTGATGTGATTGTGGTATAGTTAACTCGTAATTTAATTGGTTGCATGTTAATTTGAATTGATAAATTTGGCAATTCACTTTTTAAATATTATGTGGCTAGTAATTGTTTAAAAAATATATTTTCGATAGTGATGCTATGAACTGAACCAACTTGACATTTTATATTAAATTGAATATAAGAGCAGCTACCCGGTATTTAATTAGTCGGGGTGTCACAGGTGGTATCAGAGCATCAAGTTCTAGTGTCCTTAGGATATGTACGGCTTGTTATGTTTTCGCGTAGCTTCCTTTGATATAGAGCCCTATAATTTAGGATTGTTGTACTCTTTTGTGTATATTACGCTCTTCAGCTATTTTGAGATATTAACGGTGGAATTATAAAATTTCTCTCTCATTTCAGATGCCTCCTAGACGTGCATTGCAAGTTCCCAGGGGTTCCCATCTCGAGCCACAGCCTGCACCAGTTCAGGGTTCTATGAACGCTGCGAAAGTTGCCGCCATTATAGCCCAGGCCGTAAATGTCGCGTTAGCTGTTGTGCAGCAGGTGCCACCTCAGTCATCGGTGGTAGCCCCGGTCCAGGCTCATGCATTACCATCTTCTTAGGAACGTGTCCATGATGCCTTTCAGAAGGCGCACCCTCCAGAGTTTATAGGTAGCTCCGACGTCGTTGTGTCTAGTCGGTGGAAAAAGGACATCCAAAGGCACTTGAGGATGTACGAGTGTACGGATGTGCAGAGGTAGATACTAGCTACTTTTAAGCTGGTAGGAGCAGCCTTGCAGTGGTGGGAGTCTATTACCACCGCAGAGGAGAGAGATGCTTTTTCGATACAGGAGTTCTGGGTGCGGTTCGATCGCAAATACTTTCCCTCAGCAGTTCATACCAAGATGAGGCGGAAATTGATGAACCTCAAACAGGAGGGGAAGACACTGTCAGAGTATGAGTATGAGTTCACTAATCTTCTGAACATCGTTCCCTATGAGATCCCTACGTAAGATGTAATACCCCATATTTTTTATGATTTAAATAATCATGGGAGTAATTATTATAGTGGGATTAATTGAATTAAAATGTGAGAATTTAATTTTTAATTAATTAGGATTTAAAAATAAATATTAATTAGCGTGCCAAGGGTTAATACTTATTGAGTTAATATTACTGTGTGATATGTAATATGGAACTATACACTTTAATAAATTGTCGAGAGGGAATAATACGACAGTTTGGTAATTTAAGTCTGACACGTTTGTGAGTTGTGTCGGGACTAATTGAATGGAATATAAAGATAAATTATTTTTATGTAACTCGTATGGTAATTTCGAGTGCGCCGTTGAGTTCGGAAGGGTCAAAATAGTCAGAAAACTCTACCCGAGTATTTTATTTGGACTCCGGGAGATTTTAGGCCAAACCGGCACCCCGTAGGGTAGTTTTGTAATTTGGACTTTTGGAAAAATAAAATGGACAAAAATTAGAGAATAATTATATCATCTACGGGAGTTCCATTAGGGTTAAGATAAACAAAAATCAAGAACAGCCACAGAGGGTGTGAGGGAGAACCAGTTTCCAAGAGGGAAGGCTCAATTAGCACCACCTTGCACAACCGTGACCACCAACGCGTAGATCGAGAAGAGAGGAATGCGTCTATATAAATATCACCAAAGAATTCAGACCTTCGATTTAATGCAAGTGTTTATTATTTGTTTTCTTTAGAAATAATCATACTTATGTTAGAGTAGGTGAAACTAATCTTTGATTTACAGGTCAATTGGGTGAAAATTGGAGTTTAATTAATGAATAGAGACTGGGCAGATTAGTTATTGATATTTCTTCTTGTATGTAGAGGTTAAACTATAAAATAGAATCATATATTGATGAATAAATCTGGGTTTATTAAATTCTTTAATTAAAGTTTTGGAAACTAGGGTTCATGTGAATTAATTTGGGGGTTTCATATAATTATGATGAATAATGACGAATTAAGGATCCTAGGATGTTAGGAATGACTTATAATCTGATATGTGTTGATGGGTATTAATGACGAGACGTTGAGGATTAAATATTAGAGGTTTTTAGGTTCAATAATGGTGAAAAATGCTGAAAATCTGGGCAGGAAGACGAACAATGCAATCTCGCGCGAAGTAGTTCGAGCGAGATGGCATCTCGCGCGAAGTCGCTCGAATAACACGTGGCAGTCGTTCAAATGACATGCCATCTGGTTCGAGTGACAGAGAGAATTTTTGGGAATTTTCTTTGAGTCCAAATTTGGGTTTACCGGTTTCTTGGAGTGAGAGGAAATGTCCAATAGTAAACTTAAACAATACAGAATTTTGAGAAAAGTATGTGAGACTTAATACTTTAATTATTTCGGTATAGAGAGAATGTACCTTAGATATTACGAGAGAGATATTAATCTAAATATTTATACTATACATAGTGATGAGATTAAAATACGTATGAGGAGTATATATGTAGGTTGGAGAAATACCTATAAATTATAATAGGATGTGTGTATGCCTATTATGTGATATTATTGTTAAGAGCACTAATGGGTGACAACCCGGGGGTGCAAGAATCATATTTTTAGGTGCACTAATGAGTGATAACTCGGGGGTGAAAGGATTCCATTGTTAAGTGTACTAATAGGTGATAACCCGGGGGTATAAGAATATCATTATAAGTGTACTAATGGGTGATAACCCGGGGGTACAAGATTATTGTTATAGGTGCACTAATTAATGATAATCCGGGGGTGCATTATTATTATGGTTAGTTTCTCTCATGGGTCTTAGCTCGGGGGCGCAGTATTAGAATATATATATATATATAGGGAAGATGTGACTATATGTATATATACGTAAACTTATGAATCATTCTACTGTGTATAGTTAGTAGAGATGAAAATGTTGATATATCAAATAAATCCTAAGAGTATAATTGATTTATTATGAAAACGAGAAAATATATTAATTAGGTGTTCGACATAGGCTAATATTAAAGCATATTGTATGGGCGATACGGGTATACTACTGTTGAGTATAGGTACTATTAGAATGACTTTAGACTAGTTAGACTGGGTGGTATAACTAGGGGGAAGATTAGATGTACGTTAGACGTGCACTATAGATGAGAGGTGAGAAGCTCATGTGAGAGTTCGATAACTAACATGCGTATAAGACTTGTTTTAAGAACCAGTTTTAAATACTTGCTAAATTATTTTTAAACCTCGGGCCCTGACCCGTTTATTGCATCTTTTCTCTCTTTTGCTATATATATATATATATATATATATATATATATATATATATATATATATATATATATATATATATATATATATATATATATATATATATTATTCCAGGTGCTCAGTCGTAGGGGTACAAGAATTAGAGATTGGATTGTTAGACGTGGTACAGCTATTGTAGAAGCTGTAGGTCCTTGCAGTACATGCAATCTATTCTTTTCATTCAGTTTCTCTTAGACTTACTATTTTGGGCATGTGTCGCCCGCTTCTAGTCTTTTATCAGAGATATTGTATTTAGTTTCTTATATGGTTTGAAGTTTTGAACTGGGAGGTTTTACCCAGTCTTATTTATTTTCGTATTAAATTCTTATTTAGTACTTATTATTCCTATGTATGGTGAATGGTTTATAATTTACTTTTGGAATGTTGTGGTTAAATGGTTTTATTAAAAAAGGAAAATGCTTTGACACTTAGCTTAATTATATTATAGGTGATTAATATGAATTATATTGTTTTCGATAGTGATGCTAAGAATGAACCGACCGTATATCCTGTTTTAAAATTTGGTAAAGGACTGATCACCCCATATTTAATTGGGCGGGGTGTCACAGGTGGTATCAGAGCATCAGGTTCTAGAGTCCTTTAGGATCTGTACGGCTTACTATGTTTTCTGCTTTGCGTCCTTTGATATAGAGCCCTATCTTTAGGACTGTTGTGATCTTAATTCTGAGATTACATCTTCAGCTATTTGAGATTTAGTAATAACTGTGCACTAATAAAATTTTCTTCTCGTCTCAGATGTATCCTCGATGTGCACCAAGAGACAGATAGTCCCAGCCAGAGCAGCCGGCAGCGCAGGCTCAGGGGACAATGAATGTAGCAGAGGTTGCCGCGATAGTAGCACAGGCGGTGAATGCAGCCTTAGCGGTGGTACCTAAGGCCCCACCCCAGGTTCAGGCAGTAGCACCAGTTCCAGTGCATTCGTTTCCCACTGCATGGGAAAGAGTGAGAGAGTCCTTTCAGAGGGCATGTCCCCCAGAGTTCATGGGCAGTTCGAATGTGGTTATTTATAGTCAGTGGAAGAAAGACATATAACGACACCTTCGTATGTATGAGTGCACTGAGGTTCAGAGGCAAGTGTTGGCTACCTTTAAGCTGAGAGGGGTAGCCTTACAGTGGTGGGATTCCACTACTACTAACGAGGAGCAAGAGTTGATGTCAATCAGTGATTTCTGGGTGCGGTTCGACCTCAAGTACTTTCCTTCTGCCGTCAAGACTGAGATGAGGCAAAAACTTTTAGACCTCACCCAGGAAGGGAGAACAGTTGCGGAATACAAGGATGAATTCACGCGATTGGCGAACATGGTGCCGAATGACGTGCCTACTGAGGAGAAGCACATTCAGATGTTCATGGATGGCTTGATATGGAGGATACGCCAACATCTTTTGGGTAACCTTTCCCTACACTCATATACAAACGTTCTGAATGAAGCCTTGTTGCATTGTCAGGACAACCGCTTCCATGCTAAGGGAAGCAAGCAAGGGGAAGAGCCCAACCAGTTGGTAAAGATAGGGGGAGGTAATGCCAGTGGAGCACCAGTTGAGTAGAGTTAGAGGCAGGGTGCCCAGTAGGGGGAGCATGTTAAGAGGTTTCGTTCTGGAGGCTTCAGACATGGTCATGGGGGTTGGAAGCAGGGCCAATAGCAGGGCCACTAGCAGGGCCAAGGTAGGGGTGGTAACGGCCAGCAGGGTCGAGGCTATCAGGGATAGAGGGGAGGAAACTTTATCAGGAAATGTTATACTTGTGACAAGACTCGCCATAAGAAACAGGGGTGCCCCCGATAAGGATAAAGTTCCTCGGCAGTAGGGTGCTCACCAGGAGCCTCAGAGACCTATTTTTCCCACCTCCCTACCAGCACCATCTCCAGTTCCAGCTTTGCCCACAGTTTCGATGCATCAGGGGCAGTTGCAGTATGGACGTGTCTATAACGTCCACTAGGCCACAGTTCTGCAGGCACCACCAGCAGTGGAGGGTAAGTTTTTTATCCATGGTACTTTGGGTTGTATCTTATTTGACACGGGGGAATCACACTCCTTTATAGCCACTAACTTTGCACTGACCACTGAGTTGTTAGGAACGACAGAGAGTACAGTGACATGTGACTCACCGTTAGGTAGTGGTTCGATGATTTCTTCATATGCCGGGGAGTAGGCATAGAGATTGGCAGTTTGATTTTATCGGCTGATATGCTAGTGTTAGATATGTCTGAGTACGACGCCATTATTGACATAGATTGTATAGTCGAGTATAAGGCCATGATTGATTGCTTTAGTAGGAGTATTGTGTTCGCCATTCCAGGCCAGGAGATGTTCTTAGTGGCGATGCCTTGTTCTGAGGGAGGGTCGTCCACCCACTTATTTTATATAGAGGATGAGACCTCTGCAGTAGTGGTTCCACTCGATTCAATTCTAATCGTCTGCGAGTTTGCTGATGTATTTCAGGATACACGGGGGGTGCTTTCGAGTAGGGAGATCGAGTTTGTGATAGACTTGACACCGATCACTCGTCCGATAGCATGTGCGCCTTACCGTATGGCTTCGGCAGAAATAAGGGAGTTACGGGATCAGATAGAACAACTATTGGGATAGGGCATCATCTGTAGGAGTACCTCACCTTGGGGTGCCCCAGTTCTGTTTGTGAAGAAGAGGTATGGTTCCTTATGACTTTGTATTGATTATCGGGAGCTTAACAAAGTCAGGATACGGAATAAGTATCCATTGCCTCACATCGATGACTTGTTTAACCAGCTGAGAGGAGCAACCCACTTTTTAAAGATATACTTGAGATCCGGGTATCATCAGCTATGCATCAGGGAGCAGGACGTGGCTAAGACTTCTTTTCTGATGAGGTATGGGTCGTATGAATTTAGGGTTATGCCATTTGGGCTAACCAACGCCCCAACAGTATTTATGGACTTGATGAACATAGTATTCAGAGAGTTCTTAGATCAGTTTGTCATTATCTTCATAAATGACATCCCAATTTATTCTCGCACTGAGGAGGAGCATGCCGAGCACTTACGTATTGTTCTACAGGCCTTACGAGAGCATGAGTTGTACGCCAAGTATGAGAAGTGTGGCCTCACGAGAAGAATTACCACACCCATGACTTAGAGCTGGCAGCAGTCGTGTTTGCACTGCAAATTTGGAAGCATTATTTATTGGGGGAACAGTTTCGCTTATTTACAGACCATAAATCACTGCATTACTTGTTCAAGCAGAAAGAGTTGAATATGCATCAACGCAGGTGGCTTGAGTTTGTAAAATATTACCAGTTCGAGATACACTATCACCCGGGGAAGGCTAATGTAGTTGCTGATACGTTGAGCCGTAGGTCGGTAGATGAGACAGCCGAGGTGTGGAAAGCGAAATGGAAGGAATTGGGGAACCAGGATGCAGTTGCTAGGTCCTTTATGTCAGTTATGATTGTCACACCGTAAATAGTGATGAGGGTAGTTCAGGCATAGGCAATAAATCCTTTTTGCTAGGAAAGGATTAGATAGCTTTTAGCCGGTCGAACTGAGTCATATTCGGTGAGCTCTGAGGGCGGTTTGCGCTTCAATGGGAGACTCATTGTCCCAGAGAAGGAGGACCTTTGACATGCAGTGATGACGGAGTCGCATGGGTCACGATTTGCGATACATCCCGGTGGGGACAGAATGTATCAGGATATGAGGCAGCAGTATTAGTGGAGCGAAATGGAAAAGGATATCACAGAGTTCGTATCTAAGTGTACTACTTGCCAGTTAGTGAAAGTGGACCACCAGAGACTACCAGGCTTGCTTCAGCTTTTGGATATTCCTACGTGGAAATGGGAAGGCATTTCCATGGATTTTATTACCGGGTTGCCCACTTCACAGAGGGGGCATGATTATATATGGGTTATCGTGGATCGGTTGACGAAAGTAGCCCACTTTTTGCCCGTTAGGACATACTACACAGTGGGACAGTATGCTCAGCTATTTATTGCAGAGATAGTGAGACTGCATGGTGTGCCTCTTAATATCGTGTCGGATAGAGATAAGATGTTTGTATCTCATTTTTGGGACAACTTTCAGGAGGCTATGGGTACCGAGTTGCGGTTGAGTACGGCGTATCACCCACAGACCGATGGGCAGACTGAGCGCACCAATCAGATGCTCGAAGATATGTTGAGCATGTGTGTCCTTTATTTTAGTGGAGGATGGGAGTAGTACCTCCCACTGGTGGAGTTTGCTTATAACAACTCCTATCAGTTTACAATTGGCATGGCCCCATTCGAGGCATTGTACGGTAAACCTTGTCGTTCTCCGACTTGTTGGCTAGAGGCGTGGGACAATAAACTACTTGGGCCAAAGGTGATTCAGGACACATCGAGCAGAATTGAGATGACTCGGGGACGCATACGGGTAGCGCAGGATAGGCAGAAGAGATACGCCGATGCTAAGCGGTCCTTCAGAGAGTTCATCATAGGGGACTAGGTTTTGTTGAGGGTATCTCCGATGAAAGGAGTAATGAGATTTGGGAAAAAGGGAAAATTGACTCTGAGATATGTAGGACCATTTCCTATTATTGAGAGGATCAGAACAGTGGCATATAGGCTTGGGTTGCGGGAACACTTGCATCGTATCCATGATGTGTTCCACATTTCGTCACTGAGGCGGTATCTTTGGGATGAGTTAGCACACACTCACATCGCGATTGAGGAGATTGATTGACATCCCGATAGTTCATATTAGGAGAGACCGGTGGCTATCCTAGATTATAGTGAGAGGAGGCTGAGGTCAAAGGTAGTTCCACTTGTTCGGGTGCAGTGGCAACATCACAATGTGGAGGAGTCCACTTGGGAGCGTGAGGCGAATATGCGTGAGAAATATCCAGATTTATTCGTACCAAGTATGCCTTATTTTATGAATTTCGGGACGAAATACCGTTATTAAGGGGGAAGTATGTAATATCCCCATATTTTTTATGATTTAAATAATCATGGGAGTAATTATTATAGTGGGATTAATTGAATTAAAATGTGAGAATTTAATTTTTAATTAATCCGAATTTAAAAATAAATATTAACTATCATGCCAAGGGTTAATACTTATTGATTTAATATTACCATGTGATATGTAATATGGAACTATACACTTTAATAAATTATCGAGAGGGAATAATACGACAGTTTGGTAATTTAAGTCTGACACGCGTGTGAGTCGTGTCGGGACTAATTGAATAAAATATAAAGATAAATTATTTTATGTAACTTGTATGGTAATTTCGAGTGCGCCGTTGAGTCCGGGAGGGTCAAAATAGTCAAAAAACTCTACCCGGGTATTTTATTTGGACTCCGGGAGATTTTAGGCCAAACCGGCACCCCGTAGGGGTAGTTTTGTAATTTGGACTTTTAGAAAAATTAAATGGAAGAAAATTAGAGAATAATTACATCAATTAGAGGAGTTCCATTAGGGTTAAGATATACAAAAATCAAGAACGGCCACAGAGGGTGTGAGGGAGAACCAAATTCCAAGAGGAAAGGCTCAATTAGCACCACCTTGCACAACCGTGACCACCAATGCGTAGATCGAGAAGAGAGGAATACGTCTATACCAACATCACCAAAGAATTCAGACCTTCGATTTAAGGTAAGTGTTTATTACGGTTTTCTTTAGCAATAATCATACTCATGTTAGAGTAGGTGAAACTAATCTTTGATTTGCATGTTAATTGGGTGAAAATTGGAGTTTAATTGATGAATAGAGACTGGGCAGATTAGTTGTTGATATTCCTTCTTGTATGTAGAGGTTAAACTACGAAATCGAATCATATATTAATGAATAAATCTGGGTTTATTAGATTCTTTAATTAAAGTTTTGGAAACTAGGGTTCATGTGAATTAATTTGGGGGTTTCATATAATTATGATGATTAATGACAAATTAAGGATCCTAAGATGTTAGGAATGACTTATAATCCGATGTGTGTTGATGGGTATTAATGACGAGACGTTGGGGATTGAATATTAGAGGTTTTAAGGTTCAATAATGGTGAAAAATGCTGAAAATCTGGGCAGGAAGACGAACAGTGCAATCTCGCGCGAAGTCGTTCGAGCGAGATGGCATCTCACGCGAAGTCGCTCGAACGACACATGGAAATCGTTCAAACGACATGCCATCTGGTTCAAGCGACAAAGGGAATTTTTAGGAATTTTCTTTGAGTCCAAATTTGGGTTTACCGGGTTCTTGGAGTGAGAGGAAATGTCCGACAGTAAACTTAAACAATACAGAATTTCGAGAAAAGTATGTGAGACTTAATACTTTAATTATTTCGGTATAGAGAGAATGTACCTTGGAGATTACGAGAGTGATAGTAATCTAAATATTTATACTATACATAGGGATGAGATTAAAATACGTATGAGGATTATATATGTAGGTTGGAGAAATACCTATAAATTATAATATGATGTGTGTATGCCTATTATGTGATATTATTGTTAAGAGCACTAATGGGTGATAACCCGGGGGTGAAAGAATCATATTGTTAGGTGCACTAATGAGTGATAACTCGGGGGTGCAAGGATTCCATTGTTAAGTGTACTAATGGGTGATAACCTGGGGGTACAAGAATATCATTATAAGTGTACTAATGGGTGATAACCCGGGAGTACAAGATTATTGTTATAGGTGCACTAATGGATGATAATATGGGGGTGCAGTATTATTATGGTTAGTTACGCTAATGGGTC
The DNA here is from genome assembly GCA_949130495.1 of Sambucus nigra. NCBI lineage: Eukaryota > Viridiplantae > Streptophyta > Magnoliopsida > Dipsacales > Adoxaceae > Sambucus > Sambucus nigra. Next base: position 548,148,592 of record OX422210.1, read on the forward strand.
TTTGCCCGGGGGAGCAGTATTAGAATATATATATATATATATATATATATATATATATAGGTAAGATGTGACTATATGTAAACTTGTGAATCATTCTACTGTGTATAGTTAGTAGAGATGAAAATGTTGATATATAAAATAAATCCTAAGAGTATAATTGATTTATTATGAAAATGAGAAAACATATTAATTAGTTGTTCGACATAGGCTAATTTGAAAACGTATTATATGGGCGATACGGGTATACTACTGGTGAGTATAGGTACTATTAGAATGACTTCAGACTAGTTAGACTGGGTGGTATAACTAGGGGGAAGATTAGATATACGTTAGGCGTGCACTATAGATGAGAGGTGAGAAGCTCATGTGAGTGTTCGATAACTAACATGCGTATAAGATTTGTTTTAAAACCCGGTTTTAAATACTTGCTAAATCATTTTTAAACCTCCATCCCTGACCCGTTTATTGCATCTTTTCTCTCTTTTGCTATATATATATTATTCCAGGTGCTCAGCCGCAGGGGTACCAGAAATAGAGATTGGATTGTTAGACGTGCTGCAGCTATTGTGGAAGGTGTAGGTCCTTGCAGTACACGCAATCTATTCTTTTCACTCAGTTTCTCCTAGACTTCCTATTTAGGGCATGTGTCGCTCGCTTTTAGTCTTTTATCAGAGATATTGTATTTAATTTCTTTTATGGTTTGGAATTTTGAACTGGGTTTTTTTACCGAGTCTTATTTATTTTCGAATTAAATTCTTGTTCAGTACTTATTATTCCTATGTATGGTGAATGGTTTATAATTTACTTTTGGAATGTTGTGGTTAAATGGTTTTATTAAAAAGGGAAAATATTTTGACACTTAGCTTAATTATATTATAGGTGATTGATATGGATTATATTTTTTTCGACAGTGATGCTAAGAATGAACTGACCGTATATCTTGTTTTAAAATTTGGTAAATGATTGATCACCCTATATTTAATTGGGCGGGGAGTCACAGAAGAGAAGAATATTTAGAAGTTCATGGATGGGTTGACGTGGAGGATTCGCCAGCACTTGCTAGGTAATCTCTCATTGGCCACTTATTCAGATGTGGTTAACGCAATATTACTTCACTGCCAGGACCACCGCTTCCATTTGTCAGAGGGTAAGCGAGAAGGAGAGTCCAGCCAGCAGGACAAGACATGACAGGGGGTAATGGTGCCAGTGGGGCACAATCTGCTCAGGGTCAGCACAGGCAGGGTGATCAGAGTTCCCAACAGGGGGATTCTATGAGGTTTAGATCAGGAGGTTTCAGGCATGGCCAACACGACCATCAGGGCCCGCAGGGCCAGCATGGCCTGTCGCAGTTTTAGTAGGGCCAGAATGGCGAGGGTAGAGGTGGTAACGGCCATCAGGTCCGTGGACAGTAGGGTCAGAGAGGGGGAAACTTTACGGGGAAATGTTTCATATGTGGTAAGATTGGCTACAAATGCCAGGAGTGTCCTGAAAGGGGCAGGGTCCCATAGCAGCAGAAGCAGGGTTCTCGACATGAGCCCCAAAGACCTATGTTTCCCGCCGCCCTCCCAGCACCACCGCAGATGTCAGTATTACCACCTATCCTAGCAGTCTCAGTCCAGTAGGGACAATTTCAGTACGGATGAGTTTACCAGATCCAGCAGGCCGTAGTCCCACAGGATCCACCCTCTATTGAGGGTATGTTTTTTATTTAGGGGACTATGGGGCATATTTTATTTGACACGGGAGCCACGCATTGTTTTATTGCCACGAGATTTGCACGCGCTATGAGGTTATTAGATACCGCGGAGAGCACTGTTATGTGTGTAGACTCACCGTTGAGTAGGGGTTCTGTGATTTCTCTTATATGTAGAGGTGTGGGAGTAGATATTGGGAGGTTTACTTTACCTGCCGATATGTTAGTATTAGATATGATAAACTTTGTTATCAATTTGACGCTGAGCACTCGATCGATAGCCCACACACCTTACCATATGGCTCCAGCAGAGATGAGGGAGCTACGGGATCAGATAGAGCAGCTATTGGGTCAGGGGTTTATTCGTAGGAGTACTTTACCGTGGGGTGCTCGTGTGTTGTTCATTAAAAAGAGGGATGGATCTTTGACGTTGTGTCTAGATTACCGGGAGTTGATTAAAGTCACGATACAGAATAAGTATTCGTTGCCTCGAATCGATGACTTATTCGACTAGTTGAGAGGAGTTTCCTTCTTCTCAAAGATTGACTTGAGATCTAGATACCATCAGTTGCGTATCAGGGAGCAGGACATCTCGAAGACTACCTTCTTACCGAGATATGGTTTTTACGAGTTTAGGGTTATGCCTTTTGACCTAACCAATGCCCCAGCCGTGTTCATGGACTTGATGAATAGGGTGTTCAGAGAGTTCCTAGACCAGTTCATCATTATCTTCATTGATGACATTCTGGTTTACTCCCAGACAGAGGAGGCACATGCCGAACACTTGAGATAGGTTTTACAGATGCTGTGTCAGAACTAGTTGTATGCAAAATATGAGAAGTGTGGATTTTGGCTGGAGGAGGTTCAGTTTTGGGGGCATATCATTTCAGACAAGGAGATATCGGTTGATCTGGGGAAGGTATCAGCATTGAGGAAGTGGGGACAACCCATGACACCGATTGAGATATGTAGTTTCTTGGGCCTAGCAAGATACTACAGGAGGTTTCCTTTAACACATCTGACCCGTAAGGGTGTGCCATTTATCTGGAGCGATGCCTACCAGTGGGCTTTCGACGAATTGAAGGAAAAGTTGACCTCAACACCAGTGTTAGCATTGCCCAGGCCGGGAGTGGAGTATTTAGTCTACAATTATGCGTCCTTATAAGGACTTTAGGGTATACTGCAGCAGGAGAGTCAGGCTAGAGAGTATGCTTCCCGTAAGCTTAAGCCTCACGAGAAGAATTACCCCACCCATGACTTGGAGTTAGCGGAAGTCGTGTTTACTCTTTGAATTTGGAGACATTATCTCCTGGAGGAGAAATTCCGCTTATTCACGAACCATAAGTCCCTACAGTACCTCTTCACGCAGAAGGAGCTGAATATGTGTCAATGTAGGTGGCTTGAGTTCGTGAAGGATTATCAGTTCGATATCCAATATCACCCAAGGAAGGCTAACGTGGTAGCAGACGCGTTGAGCCGTAGGCCAGTAGGTGAGGTGGCCGAGGTGTGGAGAGAAAAGTGGAAGGAGTTGGGACACCAGGACGCGGTAGCCCAATCATTCATGTCTGTGATGACAGTTATGCCCCAGATCATTATGAAAGTGATACAGGTCCAGGCAACATATCCGTTTTGTGAAGAGAAGATAGTACGATTGTTAGCAGAGGGGGCCAAGTCTTATACCGTTAGTTCAGACGGGGGCTTACGCTTCAATGGAAGAATGGTTGTTCCTGAGGGGGAAGACTTGCGACACGAGGTTATGACGGAGTCGCACGGGTCGTGATTCGCGGTGCATCCAGGTGGGGATAAGATGTACCAGGATATGAGGCGACAATACTGGTGGAGCGAAATGAAGAGAGATATTGTCGAGTTCGTTTATAAATGTGCCACTTGTCAGCTGGTAAAGGTCGACCATCAGAGACCGGCAGGACTTCTACAACCATTAAAGGTTCCTATGTGGAAACAAGAGAGCATTTTCATGGACTTCATCACGGGGTTACCTACATCGCAGAGGGCTCACGACTCTATATGGGTAATCGTGGATCGGTTGACAAAGGTTGCTCACTTTCTACCAACTCGGACAGACTACACTACAGGACAGTATGCCCAGATCTTCATAGCTGAGATAGTGAGACTCTATGGGGTGCCCCTCGATATCGTGTCCGACAGGGACAAGATATTTGTGTCACAGTTTTGGGAGAGTTTCCAGGAAGCCATGGGAACAGAGTTGCGATTGAGTACAACCTATCACCTGTAGACAGATGGGCAAACCGAGCGGACGAATCAAATGTTAGAAGACATGTTACATATGTGCATCCTAGACTTTGGAGGTGGTTGGGAGCAGCATCTTCCACTGGTGGAGTTTGCCTATAATAACTCCTACCAATTCACTATTGGCATGGCTCCATCTAAGGCGTTGTACGGTAGACCTTGTCGTTCCCCAGCATGTTGGCTAGAGGTGGGGGATAACAAACTCCTTGGTCCGGAGGTGATTCATGATACCTCGATGAGGATTGAGATAATACGGAGTCGTATTCGGGTAGCTCGGGACCGACATAAGAGTTATACCGATGCCAAGGGGTTCTCTAGAGAGTTCAATGTGGGGGATCATATGTTGCTCAGAGTATCTCCTATGAAAGGGATTATGCGTTTCAGGAAGAAAGGGAAGTTGACGCCTAGATACGTGGGGCCATTCCCTATCATCGAGCGAATTGGACCAGTTGCGTATAGACTTGGGTTACAGGAACACTTGCAAAGGGTCCATGACGTGTTCCACATTTCCTCACTGAGGAGATATCTTCGGGATGATATGGCCCATACCCACATTGCTTTAGAGGATATCGATCTACAACCTGATAGTTCCTATGAGGAGGGGTCGGTTGCTATTCTAGACCATAGCGAGAGGAAATTAAGGTCGAAGATAATACCGTTAGTACGTGTTCAGTGGCGGCATCATGATGCCGAGGAGTCTACCTGGAAGTGCGAGGATGAGATGAGTGAGCATTATCCAGAGTTATTTTTGCCAAGTATATTTTATTTCCAAATTTCGAGACGAAATTCTGTTATTAGGGGAGAAGTATGTAATACCCCGTAATTTTATTGATTTGATTTAATGAGATTAATTAAATTAAATGGGAATTAATTGAAAATTAATTCAAACTTAAATACTAGCAAGACGTGAGTTGGTATTTGATTATGATGATAATGTTGAATATTACTAGGTATATATGGTAATATATGATTATTGAATTTATTAAAATTATCGCGAGTCATATATACGACAATTCGGGAAATTAAGTTGGGACGCACGTGTCAGTTACGTTAGAAATTAATTTAATTGAATTTAAAAGTAAATTATAATTTTATCACCCGTATGGTCATTTTAAGTACGCCAACGTGTCCGGAGGGGTCAAAATAGTCAGAAAACACTAACCGGAGGTTTAGTTTGGGTCCCGGGCATTTTTAGGCCAAACCGGCAACCCGGGAGGGTATTTTAGTCATTTTAATTTTCAAGGGATTTTGACCCACGAATTTTAGGCCTTATTTATCAGCCAATATTAGGGCCATTAGGGCGATTATCAGCCAAAAAGCAAGAGTGGGCAACGTGAGAAAGAGGAGAAGTTACAAAGAGGGTTTTCAAGCCATAACCACCACACACCACCATTATTCACCAGATTTGTCACCGGAGAGAGAGGTAGAATCATCCATTAACATCACCAATTGATCAGAACATCGATTCTAAGGCAAGTGATTTGATTTCATTAAGTTTCCGTGAATAATTCATCCATGTTAGTGTAGGGTTCGATGATAGCCTTGAATAATGATGAAAACTCATAAAATTTGGAGAAGAAACCTAAATCTTGGATAGGATTTGCATGTAGATTAGTTCTGGAAGTAATTCAGTAACCAAATCATAACCTTAGATGGATTAAAAATGGATTTAAGAAGATAAATACTACGGTTCTTGAAGAAAATAGAAAAATAAGGTTTTTAGGTTAATATGGAGATTTGATCCAAGAAAGGCTAATTGTTGATGATTTAAAAGTTTTGGAACGTTAAGAATCATGTAATTAGGTTGTATAATGACCCAATATACTTGTATTAGAGTTTCACATCGTGTAATGAAGTTTTGGGACAAATCCGGGACTAGAAAACGAAGGAACCCGTAGCCTCACCTGCTTCATCGATCGATCGACATTTATAGGTCGATCGATCGATCGACCATCGATCGATCAACGATTAGGATCGATCGATCGATCGATCCTCCCAGAAATGGTGACTCTTTTCCCTTTTTGATTGTAAGTGTTTCTGGCCATCGAACATTGTAGTTGGGGATTATGTGAGTAAATTAGGACTTGAGGGAGACCAGTAGGGTTATATTTGAAATCTGGAACATATTAGAATTGGGGTGCAATGTAGCGTTGAATTTACGAGTGTCTGACAAGTAATTTCCTATTTTATGATGCGAGAAAATGATTTAAATTCTTAGGAGTGATGAGTTAGGATTTTGGGATATAAATAAGGAGTATAGATACTGAATTAATGTGAGGGAAAGTTAGGGACTTAGTAACCTCTTCGGTTAAGTTTAAGTACTCGAAATTATACGACGCGAGACGTATCAGCGAAATATAATATATATCATCCGAAATAATCCTAGTGTATGAATTAGACTAATGGTATAAGGCTGAGAATATACCTTTAATAATATAACAAGTTATCTAAGTTGTGTGAATGCTTAGTAGAAGGATTATTATGTGTATGACATACCTACCATACTTGCTATCACGGGAGGTCGTCTTTCGGAACAGGGCCATCTAATCTTTGTGTGCCTACGCGCGCGCGCGCGCGCGTGGGGGGGGATTTAGATTGGTACCTTAAGGGCATAGGGTTGTGAATGACTTAGTTATGAGTTAATAAGTCAGCTGACCATGGGAGCATAGGTATGTGCGTGACCCATGGGTATGTGAACTATGTTCGCCTCCAATATGTGTGATTTTGCTTATTGAAACGATTTCTGAGAGATTCGGAACACGTGGTCCTTATGTACGTGATGTACCGGGATTCGATAGCAGAGTATGTGTGCACCGCAGCTTAGCCTAGGGGTGCCATGATTGTATATTTATGCTGAGATTATGTACTTGAAATTATAACAGACTCTTTGTTAAAGTGTGAATATAAGTATTTGAGATATTTTGAGTGGGATTTAAAATGAGAATTTCCTATCGTAATTGTTATAAATTAATCTGGTCAATGAAAAGGTGAGATACACGTAGGATATATTAGAATGTTATGATTAAACCCCTATATTATAATGTGAGGTCAGGAAGTGATACAAACTAGTTAGTTAACGGCATGATTAGGACATGTTAAGGATATACGTTAGGCGTGCACATCAGCTGAGTGGTGAGAAACTCATGTGAGAGTACGTACTAACATGTATTTAATATTCACTGTTTAATGCAATTAAAACACTTGTTATATTTTAAACTATTTTCATCTCGCGCTCTAACCCCTTTGCTTTCAAATCTATTTTCTTGTAAAAGTTTTTAGGTGCCCAGCCACAGGGACGCCAAGCATAGGAGTTCCATTTCATTGACATGCTGTAGCTGCTGTGGAAGTTATAGGATCTCGGGAGTAGACGCCTCCACATTCTGCATTTGATTCTATTTCTGGGTCATTCATCTGTTAGGGCATGTCGCCCCTTTCCATTTAGAGACAGCTTCTCATACTTTCAGTTTCATTTCAGTTCTGGAGTTATTTATTTATTCAGACTTTGTATTGTGTTTTATTCAGTATTTAGATTATTCAGGGGAGTGTTACTCCAGACCCATTTTATTATTCCATTATGATTGTGATGTGATTGTGGTATAATTAACTCGTAATTTAATTGGTTGCATGTTAATTTGAATTAATAAAATTTGGCAACTCACTTTTTAAATATTAGGTGGCTAGTAATTATTTAAAAAAAAATATTTTCGACAGTGATGCTACGAAATGAACCAACTTAACATTTTGTATTAAAATAAAGGAGTAGCTACCCGGTATTTAATCAGTTGGTGTGTTACAAAATGGACAAGGTGATTTTGACTAGGGTTAACTGTGGGTTTGAGGCTTTCGGTAGAAAAATCAATCAATTTGAGTTTTGATTATTGTGGTGTTTTAGATTATGTGTAATTTTTTGTTTAATTTAAGGTATATTAGATATTTAAAAAAAATAAAAGGTACAACATTTTTTAGTGTGATTAGTAAAATGTAGATTTAATTTTTTTGGCGTACCTATCCCCGACCTTACTTTTATGTTGGGAAAAACATGTCCCAAATAAAGCCATTAAAAGGACAAACGACTGATAGTAATAATTCAGGGAGTGTGGTAGAGCGGAAGGGGCTCTTTTTCTCTTAATCAAGGGTCGGAGGTTCGATCCCCGCCTTGGGTATGGAGCAGTCTTAAATCACTCGACCAGCTGTCCCACCTATCGAGGTGCCTACATAGTAATTTAATAATCGCATGCGGCTCACGATAGTAAACCACCACCTGGTGAGTGTTCGTTGACCGTTAAATGCCAAAACACTTGTATGCCGCCTTTTTCCACTTCAAATTAAATAAAGGCCCGACCTACTATTATTGTACTTTGTATACTGCCTTTATTTCTTCATCTAACCAAAACTTTACCCTAAGCACTTGTAAACTCCACCTTTGAAAACTAGACGGAGTTTTCAATAACACCCACCTCGGTTTTATCAGCAAAACCCATTCTTCTTTTACCCATTCAATTTCATTTCTCAAAACTTACAACTTTCTCCTCTATGGCTGCAATAGGTGATTCAGCTCTCATGTGTACACAGACCATCAACCCATCTGTAAATCTCAAACATGGTGTCTTTGGTATTTCAGTTTATTATCCGAGAGCCAGCTTTAATGGTAGGAAGTTGAAGGGGAATGGAAATTATATGGTTAAAGTTGGAATAAAAGCAGTTATGCAAGTGGGTGTAGAGGATGAGGAGATTTGTGGTGTTTCTAAGAGTTTGTTGGGGTTTGATGTGGTATGTGAAGGGGAGTTGAGGGAGAAGGGTTTTTTGGGGCTGAGGAAAACGAAGCTCATCTGCACGATAGGGCCGGCGTGTTGTTCCATGGAGGATTTGGAGAGGTTGGCATTTGGGGGGATGAATGTGGCTAGGCTTAATATGTGTCATAACACAAGAGAGTGGCATAGGGATGTGATTAGGATGATTAAGAAATTGAATGAGGAGAAGGGTTTTTGTGTGTCTGTCATGATTGATACTGAAGGGAGTCAGCATGTGGTGGATCATGGCTCTCCTACCTCTCTCAAAGCAGAGGTACAAAACAAAACAGATTTTCATCTAAATGCTTTGCTTTGGATGTTCATTTGTTTTTCTCCTCAAATTTCACATATAAAATTTTGGGATATCGGTCTGCAATTTTTCATACTGCGATTCAACCTTTTAAGCATAAATTATTAGATTTTATATGTGAAATTAAACACGCATAGTTTTAAGTGGTGAACAAGTTCACTAATAAATTAATACCAACTAGGCTGGCATTTTGTTTATTTTTTGTTGGAAAAAGGAGAAATTATGTAACGTTGACCATACTGTTCCTGCATTAGGATGGCTCAATTTGGTCATTTACTTCTGAGAAATTTGAGGGTTCTCGTCCATTCACAGTTCAAGCAAATTATGAAGGTTTTTCTGAAGGTAGTATAACCTTATAGCTAATGATTCTCCACTATAACGTTAATTTTATTTTCTATTTGAATGCAGAATAGGAACTGTGTTAAAATCTCCCTTTGTCTCTCCTTTCAGGTATCAAAGTTGGTGATGAACTTGTTGTAGATGGAGGTATGGCGAGTTTTGAAGTCATAGAGAAGATTGGGAATGATCTGCGCTGTAAGTGTACTGATCCCGGTCTTCTCCTGCCTCGAGCTAAACTGAGCTTTTGGAGAGATGGGAAGCTGGTTGGGGAAAATCATGACCTCCCCACTTTATCAACAAAGGTGAATTATATAAATATAAAATCATCTAATATTTTGTTTATTGGTAGGCATCATAGTTGTCAAATCGCGAATCATATCGTGAATCGTTTACCCCCCGAATCGCGAATCGTGAATCGAATCGTGAATCGTATCGGTCGAATCGGAACCAAACGATAAAAACGTAGTAAAACATATGTAAATGGAATTTAACACTATAGAATTGGTAATTAAGCGTAATATGACAAAAAACTAATCATAGCACATGATAATATACCAAAATATATCACAAAAATTAACCGTAGTACATGTTCTCATCCATTTTAAGCTTAAAAATGTAAAAAACAAAAATATTTCATAAAACAGCCTACATATTAATTTAAAACACCCTACATAAAACAAATATATATATATCATAAAGAGCCTATATATTAATTTAATGTAAAAAAATCGCGGAAAAAAAAAAAAAAAAAAAAAAAAAGTGAATCGGACCGAATCGTGAATCGGACCGAATCGTGAATCGGACCGAATCGGACCCGAATCGGAAGATTCGAATCGTGAATCGCCGATTCGGTCCGATTCTTTAGACATTTGCGATTCGAAGGTTGATTCGAATCGTTTTGGTACTGAATCGAATCGAATCGTCCGATTCGAATCGCGAATCGGACGATTTTGACAACTATGGTAGGCATGACCTCTTGTTATTGCTTTTGGACTTAAAGATCTAATCTAATGACAGATCGCTTTATATTGCAATAAAAGATGATCCCTTTATTGAATGTAATATTATGTTTGTGGTATTTTTGTCAGTGGTGCCGATTTCAATCAGCTCGCTGATGTTAATCGCGTGAGCTCATCTCTGTCTGTAAAACTTTTGAGCTTAAACCAAACAATATAGCTCTGTGATTTCATAGAGATCAGGGGTAGCATTGTAATGTGAATATATGCTTATGATGACTGTTAATATATATTGAACTATGCTCCCTATAATGTTCTATTGCATTGTGCAGATTCTTTTTGTTAGGATTACAGACAACAGCGTGTAAGTTGACAAATTTCAATATGTGCTCATCTTTATTTTATGTTGTATATGATCTACAGGATTGGTCTGACATCGAGTTTGGAATTTCTGAAGGCGTTGATTTTATTGCAATGTCATTTGTAAAAGATGCTGATGCTGTCACGCATTTGAAATCCTACCTTTCCACTAAATCATCTAGGTAAATGTACTTTTTGAAGAGCAATGGTATATAAGTTTACTCAAGAAACAGGCATTTTCTCTTGAACATTATAACGGACACCTTATCAAACAACTCTCTGGGTGATGTGTTGGAACTTTAAACCCTCAAGGGCTTTGTCCTACGAGAACTGTGTATCATCAGGCCCCATTTGGTTTGAGGTGAAATATTTTTCACCTAGGTGCACCTATTTGAAGTTTTTTGTTTATATAAAATTGTAAATAATTAGTGAACAAAATATAACTCTAAATAGGTGACAATAGTTTTTACCATTTACTTTTCACCTAGGTTAAAAATATTTTACCTTGAACCAACACGACATTAAAAGAAGCACATATATCGCAGAAGTTGTTAGTTTCTTTGCTTAGTAGATATACAATTGCTTTAGAGAACCTTGTGGAATTTAAAATATGCAAATGTGATTGTTTCATACGCAGATCCATAAAGGTTTTGGCAAAAATAGAGAGTTTGGAGTCTTTCCAAAAATTGGAAGAAATTGTTGAGGCTTCTGATGGAATTATGGTGGCCCGAGGTGACCTCGGAGTTGAAATCCCTCTTGAACAGATTCCAACTGTGCAAGAGCAAATTGTTAATGTCTGCAGGCAGCTTAACAAGCCTGTGATTGTAGCATCACAGCTTTTGGAGTCAATGGTTGAATATCCCACTCCAACACGAGCCGAGGTACTATTGATTCTATTCTATTGAATAATTTTCAAATTGATCAGCAACCTATCTTCTCTTTAACCTTGGTGCAGCAAAATTCAAAACTTTGCATTGTTATTAAGGAATTTTTATATATTTGTTGCGGGGAGGGGATCAGTTTGTTTTTAAGTGAGCGAGACAATGAAAATATTTTAGGGTGCATTTGATTCCAGAATATGTGACTGATTTCAATATTGAAATTGAAGGAGTATGAGAAAAAAATTCCTTCGTTGCAAACTCGTGTTTGGACAAATTTATGATAATTTTGTAACAAATGAATAATATTTGTAATTGATGATCCTAGTAGTATGTATTCTGGTGGTTATGGCAAATTAGTATAGCCTTCTTATGATGGTCACTAGCCCTTATGTTCTCAAATACTTCATTTAAATAAATTTTAGTAACAGTTTTTAAAGAAATTTATCTATAAATTAAACATAATCCCTTCTGGGAACCACAGGAGGATCGAAGAATCCTCATTTATTTCAATGCAAACACAGAATTCGTTACTGGAAATTTCAAGTTCCTTTTTGCCATATAGGCCTTGTGTCCTTAAATGCCCCATCCAAACAGAACCTTGAAAATCTTTCTTTCCATACAAGTGTTCCCTTTCACAAAAGAATGAGAGGGATAACTATTTATTTGTTCTGTATTATGCTTCCTGGTTGAATAGTAATCATCCCCCTTGCTGATCTCTCCACATGGCAATCTTCTTTTTCATGTAAAAAGGTTGCAGATGTCTCTGAAGCAGTTAGACAGTATGCTGATGCTCTGATGTTATCTGGTGAGTCAGCAATAGGACCGTTTGGACAGAAGGCTCTTTCCGTCCTGCGGATGACTAGCAGCAGAATGGAGCTATGGAGTCGTGAGGAGAACCGGCAAAGTTTTCTCCAGCAGCGCAGACTAGGAGTGTCTTTGCCTGACAAAATTGCTGAGCAGATCTGCAATTGTGCAGCCGAAATGGGTACTTTCTCTTCTCTCTCCTCACGCTTCAGCATTTACTATACAGTTCATTATTTGCTAGAACATCTTTTGGGGTCAATTAACATGTTAACACGTCCCGGTAGAAACTATAAGAATCATAGATAAAGTGATTCACTTAAACTGAATGGATTAGCTGGAAGGCGTGGAGTCCCTGCTCTTGTTTTGTTTGTAATGTGGGTAATACCCCTTTTAAGGGATCGTTTGGTTTGGGGTAAAGTATTTTTCACCTAGGTGAAATGTAGTTTCACCTATTCAGGGCCCGTTTGGTTCGGGGTAATATATGTTTCAACGCGGTGAAAAGTAATATGGTGAAATACGTTTTCACCTATTTAGAGTCAATTTTTTTTCTATATTCTTGTTTAAAATTTTATAATTATAGGGTGTGCACTTATTCACAATGTTAACCCAACAAAAAATTAATTTTGAATAAGTGAAAACGTATTTCACCATATTACTTTTCACCGCATTGAAACATATTTTACCCCGAACCAAACGGGCCCTCAGAATTAAATTTTGTTCACTTTCTTCTTCAAAATCACATAATTATGATGTGTACACTTATTTAGAATTGTATAGGATAAATTTTTTTAACTCCAAACAGGTGAAAATAATCATTTTTACCATATTTCACCTCGAACCAAATGGGCCTAAAAAGTGTAAAAAATGACTAGCGAAAGAATAACAAGAAGATATGCGGGAAAAAGTCCTTGCACCAGGTGTAACCAATGTTTAAAAAGGCGAATGAGGCGTATGCCTCGAGGCGCGCCTCGAAGCGAGGCGCTAAGAAAAAGCCTTGAGACTTAAGCCTCAACACTGTTACATGAGGCTTACGCCTTTTGTGTCTGAAGCGTTGCGCCTCAAGGCTGTCCGCCTCAAGGCGGTGAGGCGTACGCCTCATCCATTGAGATTAAAAAAAAAAAGGGTAAAGTTACTTTAAAGAAAAAACTCAAGTAAAAATCACATTTCGACAGTCAATGTTTAAAAACCGTAAGCCCTAGCTTCTCTTCTCTACTTGAAAATCAAATTCCGGCCTTCGGATCTCATTTCCGGACTTTGGTTCTACTATTCTGACCCTCGTTCCTGCCTTAGGTAACTTATACGGCCTTTGTTTCAACTGTGTTAGCTGGTACGACTTTTATTTAGTTAGAAAATTTTGTTTTTTTGTATTTTTTGGTAAAAACTCCGTTTTTTTTGGTTCAGAACAGGTAGAAACCTGTATTTCGTTAAAAAACTTGGTTTTTTTGTCAAATCCTTTATTTACTTTTTTTTTCAGTTTTTTTGTAAAAACCTGTTTTATTTTTAATTTTTTGTAAAAAATCTTATACGGTTTTGTAAAAAATTGCTGTCTTAGTTTTAGTTTTAGTTTTTTTTTATATTGTTTTTTTTAGTTTTTATTCAATAAAATTGCTGTTTTCTTTGTAAAAAATATGTTTTATCCACTGTTTTTTATACTGTTTAAGTTTGATCGGTTGATGGATTGAATGATTATGGATCCTTTTGCATCATTTAATGTGTTGGATTATTTTTTTGTGAATTTATTAGACTTTTTTTATTTTTCCCCCTTTTTTTTCCTTTTCGGTGAGGCTTACGCCTCGCCTCGCCTCGCCTTGACCAAAACGCCTCGCCTTTCGCCTTTCACGACAATAAGGACAATCTTGAAAATAGCACACACGCACACACGAGAAATACAACGATGTACATGATTACGTGTTTACATCCACGGAGATGCTGTAGTTCTTATTGATTGCAGAGTTTACAGTTTGATAGAGCTTCGTTACATTCAACTCCGCATACCCACATAGGGATGAGCACTACTATATGGTTGTTAACATGTTGCTTCCCTTAGAATATGTGCGAGTGTTGGAGTCTCTCCTTTGTGTTTATTCGTTTTGATGAGCTGTAGGTATATGGTTGCTTATCTTGTTACTGTTGGAATACACATAATGCCGTTGGAATTCGCATGTGCGCTAGGCGTGGTGCCATCTTGGCCGTTGATGATCTCTAATTTTGTGAACCCACCAAAATTAGTTGTAATTTATTGTTTTTATTATTATTATTATTATTATTATTATTATTTTATTTTATATATATATATATGAGTGGTGATGGTGGCGGTGGTTTTGGGGGGAGGGGGATCAAATTCTCAAGCCACTAGGCTAGCCCTAATGGTTAGTAGTATAGGCTAATGATGTCCAAATGGAATCGAATGGCCATATTGGATATGCAGATTTCCATATGCAAGATTATGTTTCATTAACTGTGGTTAAGATTGTCCCTGGATTAATACCTCCCTCCATCTCAAAGCAAGGGTCCTGTTTTTCTTTTGGTCAGTAAGGAATAAAATGTCCTGTTTCTAAAACAGTGAGATTCCTAAGCTACCCATCCCAGCAGAGAACAATGTACCAAGCGCATGCGTTTCATGTCTTTAAGATAGCACCACTGAAGACGCCCGATACATCCTACTTGATCTAATGAGTTACACAATTACAAAATGCTAGGAGTATAAATTTGAAAAGTATTATTTTCCTTGAAAAGTTTGACTTTGACTTCTGATTTGGGGCAGAGGGGAGTATAAACTCTCTCTCTCGTGTGTACATGCGAGCCCTTGAGTATGTTTCACATATACTAATTCCTACTGTCTCTGTCTGCAGCCAACAGCCTCGGTGTGGATGCTATTTTTGTTTACACTAAGCATGGACAGATGGCTTCACTCCTCTCACGCAACCGCCCAAATTCTCCCATCTTTGCATTCACGAACGACGAGAGAACTCGAATGGCCCTCAATTTGCAGTGGGGAGTTATACCCCTCCTCGTTAGTTTATCAGATGACATGGAAGCTAACGTCGCTAAAACCATTGATCTTATAAAAACAAAGGGAATGGTGAAACAGGGAGATACAGTTTTGGTGGTCTCGGATATTATTCCAACATGTGCAGCCTCAGCCATATTCCAATCAATCCAGGTCAAAACTATAGCTTAAGCAACAATTCTCTATATGATTTGCAGTAATTAGGAGCTTTGCGTTTATAGGGAGATGACATGTGTCTTTTTCATTCTTTTGTAGTTTAGCAGAACAGAAGTCCTCAAATTTAGTTTTTTTTTTTCCTTTTTTCGCCCCCCTTATTTTTGTGGATACATGCATTTTCTTGAACTAGATTTGTATTTTATTCATCTCCCATAATGTGTAGTAATGTGTTGTTAAAATGTACGATTTGGACTATGTTTTCAATAGAGTAATGAAAAATGGTTTTGCATTTGGATGCTTTGATAGTTTTGCTTTGAGCCATTAGAAATAAATAAAATAAAAAACATTATTCGTACTGTTATGATATGAGTCTTATGACCTATCTTGTTGCACAGTGAATGATTGGGCTTGCTACTTCTCGAAGACAGATTTAAGATATAAGAATATTGATTACAATTGAGGAGCTTGAATGAGACATAATACTGAAGTTATATAATACAATTGGCATTCAGTGACTAGGAAATGTTCATTAAAATGATAAGCTTAATGCATTATTTAATCTAGGATTAGGTAGAGAAAAATTATTATGATGAACTAAAAACAAGTTGCGCCTCATAGCTGAAACAACTAGGATTTTATTTTAGTTTTTCTATTGACCCAAAAATATCTGTCCGCAATCCACAGCAATTAAAATCAACACGTTGGACCATTGGATCTTTACTTTAAAAAGAGCAGCAAATAATTTCAAGTCTTTGTTTGTCTTGATGGAAAATGATTAGCAAATAATTTAAGTTATCTCGAAAGGACCAACTATGTGTATTTTACATTCATAATTTTGTTTTTCCATGTAGTGCATAAGCGATTGAGACGTAATAATAATTTAATAAGCTTAATCCACCAGCATTGACTGCCGTCATTAAAGAAATTCTGTTTCAGAATATCTTTATCATATATTTTCCATTTTCGCTAATTACAAGAGCTTCAATATTATAAAATAATGAATATATTATGCATGTCAAATTTGTGACAATCAGTATATAATATTTTATTGCTATAAGATATTGTTTGTAATAACTTCCTATGAGGACCCCAAAAATCAAACTGGACGGTAAATTTGACATCTGAATCAAATTATTACCAAATGATGATAGGGTAAACCCCAAATATGCCATATGTTTTTTTCCAACAATAATCAAGCACACATTAAGTGTTGTTAAGGGACCCCATGTGAACTACAAACACAATTCAATGTGTGCTTGACAGATCATCAGATATGAAAAAAGGGTTCAAAATAGGAATTTTCCTAGTATTACTCTTTTTTTCTAAACATTCGAAAGTGGATTTCATTAAATGACATCAACCAAATGTTGGAAAATTGGAACTTAAATGGGTATTTAAAGCTGTCCAGATTTTTCTGGACAGATTTTTGAGCAACTTTGAGCTCAAATTTAGGTGGGACCCACACTACGGAAATTGTGGGACCATATACGAACGCGTTCACCTCCGCAAGGAGATTAACGTAGTATATTCATATGTTCAATTTTAATAAGTTATGAATGATAATTATGTCCCCAAAGTGACTCACAAAGCAATGAAAGTTAATGAATTGAGTGTGTTTTAACTCGTCCCACATTGGAAGAGTAGTGAAATTTTGATGAGTTAATAACACCCCAAGTATGGACTAAGGCTTGGATGCCTTGGGGGTATCCCAACTCTTTGAAGGGGAGATGACCTAAGCTATGCTCGGGTTGACTTTCGGTCAAAAGTCCATACGCATGCGTCCGTCCGGCCGGCCGACTCGGTTGGGCTTGGGCTTATAAAAATTCTTATAGTTAATTTCGGTTTTGACTGTTCCCAACAGTCAAGACATTTACTATAAATAAAATGTTTCCCCCTCAGTTTTAAACACTGAAAAAATAAACCTTCCAAAATTTCGAAAATGCTATTGCATTATTTCCTCTGCCCAGAAAATTCTTTTCTTTATTTCTGCATTGCATGTTCTTGGTTGTGTTGAGTACAAAACATAGAAATTGTGTTCGCTGGGATTAGTCATTGCTGTGCTGCTTGATTAAATTCGAAAATCCGTTCTATCTTGGGAGACAATTATTCATTAAACTCAAGCACGTTGGAGGAATAATTTTGTCTTAAGGAGACTGTTCAACAGGGCTCGGATTTCTTTCTAATTATTATTATTTCTGCAAATTCTAGTAAGTAATTCATTTCTATAATTTTGTTTCAATTCTATCATCGTTTATAATTCTGTACAATTGTTATTTATAAACAGTAGACATAACACCAAAACACGTGGCAATGCCACACAAGCCTGAATATACATGTATCAACTACACCACTATTATCCATCGTTAACAACAAGAAAAGCTATAACGCCCAGCGGCCTGCCTTATTTGGCCGTGGATGTATGTTGGGCCACTTTTTCTCGCTGAAATTTCAACTTACTTTATTATAGGGCAAGTCCTACATTATTATAGGGCAAGTCTTACATAGCCGCGACCTATATGAGGCATTGACCTCTACATGAGTTTGCAGAATGGCATTCACAGTCAATAACACATATTAAATGACAATTCATTTACAAAACATTTGTTTCATAATAATCTATTTTCAATACATGCCAAAATAATGTTTCTCATCACACAATTCTCATAAAAGTTCCATAGCTCTTTGATCACAACTAAGAGTGAAATCTATATAAAAATTCCAAAAGGGAGCTCTATGCAAAGCTACCCTCTGCAATCTATGTTCACTTCGTGGCGTCAACTAAAGTCCTCACCTCCTAACTCGAGGAAACAAAGAATACAAAAGGGATGAGCTCTAATTAACTCATCAAGGGCTAACGCGAAGGTCCTCAGTCGCCTGCCAGTGTTAGTATAAATAAGGGCATAAGATTTACAATGATGTAATATAACAATGATATAGTAAAGGATGGATATGCAATATAAGCAATAAGGAAAGGAAAGAATATTATTTTCCAACCCCTCGGATTCCCTAATGACCTCCATCTCCCAAAGGTCCTAACTCCCCGACTTCCCCCATGGCTCAATCTCCCATGGTCCTCCCTCTTGGTCTGTGACATATATTTTTATAGCCTTGGACTACTCAAACTTCGCGACCTTATTCTAGGTGTTTTTTACCAAGTCATGCTACAGGTCGCGGCCTCCTCTCCTGCCTAAATTCAGGATAAGCGATCCATGGTCTCCCGCTAATCTCCACCTTAGTCGACCTTTATCACATTATTAAGTCTCATAGTTAGCCTAGGCTCAATCTCCTTAGATAAATCGCTTTGACTTCAAGCACTAAGCATGAGGTCTTCAATACACATGATGCCTTTGCCTGGATAATGAATATCGCAGCTTCAATACCGAATCCCCTTAACTCCCAATGCACAATATGATACTATCTCCCAACTCCATGGCTTCTACTAACAGACCGCGGCCTCAAGAAAAGAGTTGGAACTCTTGATCAACAATAACAAGGATATTATAGTAAAGATGGTGTTTTAAAACCCTAATTTAAGTCTTATAAATTCAAATAAGAATATTCTCAAAATCCCATTTCTCTAACTATAGAATCTCATCTCATGAATTCTAGTAGAAAACATTTAAAATCATAGATTTACGCAATGAATATAATATGATTAAGTCGCAAAATCACAATGAACAATGACACACCATGGCCTCCAAACCTTGATGAACAGTAACCCAAGAACCTATATGAACAGTAAAAGGGCATACCCAAATTACACATGTCATATCTCATTCAATAGAGAATATGAGAACTAAGGTTTTAATCAAGGAAGAAGAATATGAGGACATATCCCTTACTTTAATGGATTAATCCGATGAATAATAGCATTCCACAACTTCTAGGACCACCTACTTCTTTGGTGAACAGTAGATATCCATGGCCTCACTTCGGCAGCACCTCCTTCTTCACACGCACAAACCTTACTTTCTCTCTTTGGTGTGGATTTACGATTTTTAATAGCCTTGGGAAGTGTGCCAAGAGTGGGTATTAATAGGTTTTAGTATGTAACCTATGTTTTTCCTCTTTTGGACACTCTTTTCCACAATTATCCTTTTAAAAAGGCTTATAGAATCCTCTAAACTTACTCTTGAAGTCATGACATAATAAGTCCACATCATCACCCCATGTGTTGCTCTAATAGTACTGGACTCCGTGGCTATCACCCTAGGACTTGGCCCTAGCCTCTAGATCTCATGAGTCCACAGTCACTCCCTTCTTACCTTGGTCTCACAACTTCAACGGTACCTTTAATAGGGTCGCAACCTCTTAAGGTTTTAGGGTCGTTACAAAAGCCATACACACAGAAAACCACCGACAAAAGAAAGCCAAAAAGAAGAAAAGAAACCATCTTCTCCCCCCATACAAAGATAAATTTCACTTTTTAGCAAATTTTATCTTGATTTAATGAAGTGATCATACAACAGAGTTATGAAGCCAAATTCCAAACCAACTAGCAAGAATAAGAATTTTAGGAAAAAATTCGTTTCGGGAAAAAACTTTAATTTCAACACTAGTAAGGAATTTGACAGATACAAGATGAATTACAAACTACTTAGAGATCCACTAAGTATAACGCAGAGATGTCTTCAAATCTTCTACATATACGCCATAGTCCTACACCGTCAACAACAAGCAACTCTTGCCTCGATATCCACAGACCACCCTCATGAATCGCAATTCTTTTCTTCTTCAGCAGTAGAGACCCGACTCTATAATTCATAAGTAGAGAAAATCTCTATAAGTGTTGTTGAACTTGAAATTTATTCTTCTTGATTTGAAAAAGTGATCCTTAAAGATCCAAGGGATTTGGATGGAAAAAGTATAAAGTTTGATCACAAAAAACTCTGAAAAGGCTTGGAAAAAATTCTAATCCCATATCTCTATTTATAGGTAAGATTGATGAAAAGCGATATGGATTAAAGATTTAGAAAGATATGTTTTAAAGAATAAAATCTTACGTACTCGTTCAAACGAATTGACATCTCGTTCGAACGAAGTACCCATTCTCGTTTGAACGACTTCCAATGAAACTTCGAACGATATTCTAGAGCGCACCCAAAAGGCACCATTCCAGATCTCATTCGAACGAAGGAACCTCGTTCTAGCGACTAATGAACACTCGTTTGAATGACATTTCAAGTCATTCTAATGAACTAGCGAAAATTTCAAAAAATAAAACAAAATTCATCTTAAAACATTTTGAATTTTTTTTAGATGCAAACTTTTTAAAAAAATCTCTGAATAAATAGAGTCTTTACCAAACCACCTCATAACTCTTCAGAATGATGTTATGATGAACGATCTTCAATTTTTTGAAATGTTATCAACTTCTTCTTTTTGAATACGTGAAAGTAGTCATAAAGGTGTAGTGGGGTGTAACAGGATAAGCCAAATAAAAATAAAACGGGCAATTATAAAACTTGCTCTTAGAATCATAGTTGATTCTTATCCATGACACGGGGGGTGCAAAGCTTGCAGTTTTGCGAGGCAATTGAGGAATTTCCCTAGGAATGTGAGTAATATCCTTATAGCTTTTACTGTAGCTCACATATAAGGTATTAGCCTTAGAGATGACTTTATAAATGTAAATGTCCGACTTTTTGAAAATAACATCATTTATAGTTTTCCAAATCATCCAACAAATGTATGCAAACAACACCCTAGCATTAATTAAGGGAGGGAAGAGAATGGAGAGATTATCATAACGTTGAAGAACCAATTCCCCATTACATGACAAGGATTAAGAGTTAGATCTTTCAAAAGGGGAGAATTGTCCCAAATCATTTTTGACCATTTACACCTATTTAACAAGTGTTCAATAGTTTCCATCTCCTTACCACAGATAGTACACATTGGATCCTCTCTAAATTTATTTTTCCACGTAGTAAAATTAACAGTCAAGCACTCATTACAACTTTGCCAGAGGAAGTTGAGAACTTTTGCGGGAGCTTTAACGTTCCACACTTTTTCCAAAGATTGGGGGGGACTTTGAAAGAAGATTGACTAGTTTTTTGGGAGATTTTCTAGGATTTATGGTTGCATGGTAAGCAGAAGAGGCTGGGAGCTTTTCATCCTTGGTATGGGGCCAAATGATGGCATATTTATCTGTGGGGGATATCAAAGGAATGGACACAATGGTTGAAGAAATGTCTGTGGGAAATCGGTTGTATATCAAGTTATGGTTCCAAGAGAAGGGGTATAGGTTAATAAAGTCATCCACTATTAGGATATCATAGGGGTTAAAGGGGGGGAGGGGTTGCCAAAGTGTCATCAATACATCTAGTCTCCCAAATTTTAGTGTCTTAGCCATTACCTACTTCCCATAATATTTGCTCTTTTAAAATATCTCTCCCATGAATAATGATGTTTTAAGTCCAAGTACATTTTCTAGTATTAGGCACCTCCCAAAAAGAACAATTAGGGAAATAAAGACTTTCTAAAACCTTTCCCCAAAGAGAATCAGGGTTAAAGAGCAATCTCTAAGCATGCTTGGCCAAAAGTTTGGTTTTGTGTCTCAAAATCTTTAAACCCTAAACCACCAATAAATTTTGAGTTATAAATAGGATGCCAAGCTTCCTAGTGTATATCTCTTTTAGTTTTATCACTGCTCCACCTAAATTTAATAATTTTTGAAGATAGGTCTAAGCCAAACCTTTTGGAGAATTTAAAAATATACATAACATGAGAAGGGTCTGCTTGGAGCACAACTTTAATCAGGATTTCATGGTCGGATTGACTACGAAATTATTATTTCTAACCTCAACTTGGCAAATAATAATTTTTTAGCTAACAAAGGTTTTTTTTCTTAGATTTACCCCATTCAATGGGTAAACTTAAACACTTACTATGTTTATTAATGGAAGTAACCATTAGGATATCAGATAGAGCTTTCATAAGAAGAAGGGGAGTATTTTTGCTACAAATTAACCCATATTTATTAAGGTTAATCTGTTGCCCAGAAACATAACAATACCTATTGAGGAAATGCATAAGAGCTCTACATTCCTCTTCATTCCCTTTGAGAAATAATAGATAATCATCAACAAACAACATATGGGATATAGGGGATTAGACCTAGCAATTTTTATGCCCTGAAAGTGGTTGTTCTCCATGGCTTTGTTAATGAGGAAAGAGAGGCCATTAACTACAATGATGAGAAATAAAGGGGATAGAGGGCCACCATGTCTGATACCTCTAGAGGGTTTGAAGAAGGAATGATTATCCCCATTAATGAGGACTTTGAAACTAACTGAGGTCACACTATTTATGACAAGGTTGACCCATTTAATATTAAAGCCAAAAGCAACGGGAGACTGTTTGAGGAAATGCCACTCAATCATATCATAAGCTTCATTCATGTCTAGATTTATGGCACAACTAGAGTTCTTACTTCCTCACTTCCTTCTAAGGCGGGCAAACATTTCTTGGGCTATAATAAAGTTAGCTTGGACGTGTCCACCACAAATGAATGCACTTTGATGGGGGAAATGATTTTATCAATGATTGGTTTTAGTTTAGACACCAAGCTTTTTTAAATGATTTTAAAAGTGAAGTTGATGAGACTAATGGGTTTAAACTTGGATAACTCTTCGGGGTTAGGGTTTTTCGAATGAGGATAATATTGGTCTCATTAAGTTGTCTAAGCATACGACCAATATGAAAAAAACTTTTTGACAACCTTTAATACATCATATTTGATATCCTCCCTAAAAATGTGATAAAAGAAAAAGGGCATGCCATCAGGACTAGGGGGCTTAGAAGGACCGACGTAAAAAATAATAACTTTAGTTCATTTATGGAGACATGATGGATAAAGGTATTATTCATAGACTCCATGACACGACAATGAATAAGAGAGGTTACCATTATAACGTCTCTGTAGCCAGTGAAACTGAACAAGGAGGTGAAATAGTTATTGACAAGGTCTTCAAGATTTCAAATTCCCTCTACCCAATGTCCATCCCCACTCTTAAGTTTAGATATGATTTTTTTTCTTCTTTGGATGGTGGTGGCATAAACGAATTTGGTATATTTATCACCCCACTTCATCCACTTAACTCTTAATCTAACAACCCAATAATTTTCACCTCTTATCCACAAAGCTTTGATGTTGTTAGCAACAACTCTAACCTCACCAGTAGAAAACTTTCCATAGAATAAGACTATAACTCCTTAAGCTTCTCGTGCACCCTTAAGATTTCAACTTTAGAGTTTTTAAATTTGAGTTTTCTCACCATTGGTGTTGATGATTTTGGAAGTAAGCCTATACATATTATAGACAAGCATAGGGATTACTCATTCTTTCTTGATTAACTCGTGGAATTCTTTCTCCTTAAGCGAAAAGACCTCAAATTTAAAAATTATCTTTTTATGGGTAGAAATGGTAATATTATCCATATCTATAGGGCTATGGTTGACCCTACAGGAGGATAAGTAGTGGTAACACAGTTAGGAAACAATAAAGACCACTCCACATGACAAAAATATCTATCCAACTTCTCTATCACATTTTCACGCTCCTCTCTATTATTGTTCCAAGTGAGCCTGCACCCCTTAGTAGCTAACTCCAAAAGATGATAGTTATCCATTAATTTATTAAAAATCTATATATATATATATATGATTTTGGTACAACCCCTTCCTTATTGAGAGAGGATGTCATTAAATCCCCCCCCCCCCCCCCCCCAAAAAAAAAAAAAATCTAGGGAGTAGTAATATTGGGACTGCTGAGGGGAAAACTATCCCACTAAGCTCTCCTTAGCTAAAAAAAAGGGTTTCCATAAACAACAGTGACTTTCAAACTTTGAGAATTCTCCCCAAATCATGCAAACTGAGATTAACAAAATCTTAGAACATTCCAAAATAGAAAGAGAGGTCTCTCTATTCCAAAAAGGATAGCACCCGCCAGACAAACAATCTAGGTTAACCCAAGTAGCATCATTGAATTTGAGAATTTTTTTAACAAAGAGGACTATTTATTTCATAGATTTTTTTTCAGATAGGCAAACAAGATCATGCTTCTTCAAACCATATAGGTTTTGAAGGCACTAGATCGTCAAGGGTTTGCCCAACCCTTGATAATAATCATTGATTTTAAGGGGTTCAAACAGGGAACCCCTCTAAATTATGAAAATATTGAGTAGGACAAACATTAATAGAAATATTAACCAAATATTATTCACCATTATTTCCATTTCCATTATATTTCCATGATTGTATTTTTTTAGTTCTTATGGATAGATTCCTTTTTTTTACTTTTCTTTTGCCAAACATTGTTTCTGCAGGTTCTCTAACATGAATAGTTCATCGAGAACCACAGCTGATTCATCACCAACCCTTATGATTGTTGTGGATTGTTGCTTGAAGTTCTCCAGGAGAGAAAATGAATTGAGAAGTTTCCTTTTTTTAATGGTGAGGTTGTTAAAGTTTGATGCCAAAGCTTGGTTACTTTCAACTTCATCATTGGGCTGCAGGGCATATGAGGTCATAAATGTATCATAATCTTCCATGATCATTTTATTTATTTTTTATTGAACAAAGATAGAGGGTCAAAAGGGGGGTTTGAAGGAATATGGGTTATGGTGGGATGTTTAGGAGGTATCTCATTGGAGAAAGTGTAATGATTGGCTTTGTGGAATGGATATTGGATGGGGTAGGGCTAGTTGGTTCATGGTTTCCTATAACACACTAGTTGGGAGGATGGTAATCTTTTTTTTAACACTTGGTGCTTTGGTTTTATGTTTGGGTATGGGTTTTGGAAGGAGATATTTTGGTTAGGTGCTTTTTGGTTTTAATAATAACAATGGGTTTAAATTTTGGGGTGTTTAATAGGATAGGGGGTGGGGTGCTGTCTGCCATGGGTTATGGATGATAATTATTTGTTTATGGTAGTGAGGAGGTGGAGTTGAGATGTGACGTCCGTGCCCAAGACTGTACCTCCTTACCATGTATTTTTGTATGTTTATTGACCATGGGCTTAATATAATGGATGGTCGTATATTTTGAATTGTTCTTGTGGACTTTATGCAATTAAAATAGGATTGAATGGCTTAAAATTTAAATAAGATAAATTTTGGGTCGTTCGAATAGTATGCTAGGTAGTTCGAACAAGATTCAAATCTCGTTAGTTACAAGGCTGGATCGTTCGAATGAGGTGCCCCGTCGTTCGAACAACTTCTTCAAACGAACATCGAATGAAAATCACCTATTCTCTTTTACTAGCCTCGTTAGATCCTCGTTAGAATCCCGTTCGAACGAGATGTGTTGTCATTCGAATGAGGGCTATTCTCATTTGAACGAGACTGCAGGAAATTCAAATTTTTACTGTCCAAATGTGCTATCGCGATAAGAACCTTTAGGTAGTTTAATCTGTCAAGCTCCCTATGGAGCATGTCAAACGGGGCAGGGGTTTTGGCTGAACCAAAGGTTAAAAGATTAAGGGGGTTTGGGGTATAAATAAGATAGAGAGAGTGTTGGGATTGGGGGATATTCTAACACTTCTCCATTAGATTTTCATGCTCTCTCTATCCATTTCTAAGTTCCTCCCTCCATTTTTAACCTTCTTCCACCCATTTCCAAGGCTTATACCTCCATTCTAAGCCTCATTCTAGCCATTTTCAAGCTTGTAGAACCCATTTCAAGCCTTGTCCAAGGAAGAAGTAGGGTTAAAGAATTGTTCTTGGAGCTTTCAAGAGGAGTTGGTGTAATTCGTCGAGCTTTCAAGAGGAGTTGTTGGGAGCTTTCTTGAGGAATTATTGGAGTTTTAGGAGCTTTCAAGTTATCATTTCTTATCTCTACTCTTCAAACTCAAGGTAAGGTTTTCCTCATTATGTTTTTGAGTTTAAAACCTAAGCTACATGTTAGTATGCATGCTAGAATGTAGATAATCTTGCAAAGTTATTTTCTAGTATGTTTATTTAAAGTTTTCTCATGAAATTTAACTGAAACTGGACATAAATGGGTTTTTGAGGAACAAGCGTTATTTTAATCTTAAATATGATAAATATGCACATAAAATATGATTTCATGCTAATATAATGTTTAGACTCATATTTATGGATTTCTAGGTTAAAATCCATCACCACGTGTGTTGAATCTTATAGTATTTTAGTATATGGCGTATAAGCATAGTAAATGAAGATTAAAATGAGCTTCAAGATGAAATATAAAAGTTGGTAAATTCAGTCCCTATATATGTTGTGAAATTTGATATAATGAGGAATAATGATGTTTAAAACGACATATGATTATAAGGCTAAAATGGATATTCTAGTAAAATGTTCTTCAAAATATTAAATGTATTTCTTGTTAAAGAAATGGGATTTTCTTGACATAAAATGATGAAGTATGGCTTTCGGATATAAAATGAGGATTTTTTATGTAAGGATGACGAAAATGTGTTTTTCACAAAGTATTGGCAAAATGAAGGGAAAAGGGATAATTTTGGTAAACTAAAGGGTCCTGGTGATTGGACTTCCTCATTTGACCTTATCAGTCTGTTTTATGAAAAATGGGTGAAATGAATAAAGTGGCATGAAAACGGGGTGAAACGTAAATGTGAACCGTAAGAATGATACAAATGGTGGGATAGTGTGAACATTTGATAAAATGTTTAAACGCATACATTAATATGGATTCGGATACAACCAGAAAAGAATTAAGAAGGGCTCGAAGTCCTGGGATGAAAGACCCAAAATAACTGGCCAAGGCATATGGTAGCGTAGCCGATAGTGTGGAGCCCGTTAAAGTACACAGTTATTTGGAAAAATTCTAGAAAAAGATAGCGTTGATAACATAATTATTAAAATAGAAATAAATAAGGTTGTGATTAGGAAATATAAGAAAGACAATATAATGAAATAGTAAAATGAAGACTAGTGGGTAAAGATGATTAAATGGTCTCTAATTATGAGGAAAGTTGGTGTAGAATGGACAAGTGTGGGTAAGAGCACATTGCTCGATTGCATCGTATGGTAGTTGCATTATACTCTTTAAATGATAACGTTTTCGGAATTGCTAAAATAAAAGTTATATGTATAGTATCTTCTTATAAAAACTTATAGCTTAGTATTTTTCACCTTACTGTGCATTCGCTTACCCCCTACTTTTTATGTTAAAAACCCCACCCCCGGGTAGGGATGCTGGCAAGGACATTGGTAGGGCCCCAGAGGGCATGAATCATCGTTAGAGCTCTACCATGGTATTTTCAAAAATTATTTCTTGGAACTTTTGAATTCATGGCACTTTAAACAATCTTTTATTCGGGCCTTAGGCCATTTTTTGTAATAATACATAAGTTTTTTTTTGGTTTATTTCCCTTAGTATTAACATTGTTGGATTCAACAGAATTTTTCCTAAATAAATCTTGTTGATTAACTTAATTGCTTAAAGCGGCAACCTATTACTTAAATTAAAACCTGTTTAATTACATTTCGTTCCTTATACATAATGCAAATTAAAAGATTTTCTTAAATAGTAAAATTGAACCTTTTCCCTCCCCCCTTAACACCTTGACTCGGGTACGGGTTGACCCAACGATAGCCCAAATTAGGGTTGGGGTATCACATAAGAGAGCCTTCAAGTCTAAATCTATTGGAGATATTGACAGGTTGATGTGCCCCATCAAGACAGTTGGGTAAGGGGTTGCGTTTAAAATTATGGGGTTGGTTTTAGGTTAGGTTTGAGAGAGTACATTATGAGTTATAGAGATGTGACATCCCTATTTCAGAGTCCATGCCTTTTCAGAGATAATAACTATGGGGAGGATCTAGCTTGAAACAATGACATCTTTTTGGGTTGGGTTTAAGAATGAGAGGATTCTTTTATGGATTTTGCGATTTCAAGCGGGCTTAATACTCTCTTATTGACGTTTCTAATAAGTTATTCTCACGTAAAATAGTTTTGTTATCGCTCATTTTGCAATTGTTTGACTAATTCAAGTCCTTTACGTTTTGTTTGTTTTTTGTTCTTGTGTAGTGTTATGTTAATGCCACTGGGTGATAGGGAAAATACCTTACCTATCACCCTAAAAACCCACCTTAGAAAAAATAGCCTCACGTCTCCCTCAAGCTTTCAAATGACTTGACAAGCTTAAGTTGAACACCGAAAAATTAATCCTTCTATACCTTGGAGAAACTCTGACACAAAATCCCCAAACTAACCCTAATTAACCCAGTTGCATATGATGAGTTGAGTATGTCTGATTCAGACACTGCCATCTGTTGAGTAAAATTTGAGACAACTCCCTCATTCTTCTTATCAAATTCGATAACTAGATTTTACACTTGAAAACTGTAAATGCTAATTTTGGAAGTTTGAATACATGTCTAAAAAGAGTGAACTAATCCCTCAAATAATGTAGTGACCCGACTCCGAAATAATAAAATATTATTAAATTATTTTTATTTATAATATTAGTGACGCGATATTTAGTAAAACCTTGAATTTAATCACATATTATTAATCAATAAATAAAATTGTACTAAATAAATAAACATACATAATTACTTATGGAACAATTTGAACTAGTTCAAAGTTGAATGTTAAAATATATATATGAAAAGAAAATAGAAGAGATGAGTGTCTAGCTTATAGGATAAGTGTCTATCTTATAAGACAAGTGTCCAAATCATGTGAAAATAACCCATGCAAAATAACCCTAAAGCTCATGGTTTTGGCTAAGTGTTTATCCTCTTTTATGAGCCAAAATAAAATAATTCCTAATATACTCTAACAAACAAAATAAAAGGGGAGAGAGAGAAGAAGAGAAGGAGAACGAAAAGGAAAGCCAAAGAAAAAAAGAGAGGGGT
Source organism: Sambucus nigra (assembly GCA_949130495.1). Classification (NCBI taxonomy): domain Eukaryota; kingdom Viridiplantae; phylum Streptophyta; class Magnoliopsida; order Dipsacales; family Adoxaceae; genus Sambucus; species Sambucus nigra. The sequence goes on from OX422210.1 coordinate 548,178,012, forward strand.
TTTAACTTACAAATTTTAGCAAGTTACTTCTTTTTCTAGGTGAGATTTATCTTCTCCTTTAAACTCATCTTTTTTTAAATATAGTTTTAGTAATGGATAACCATGGAAGCTCTATTGAAGCTTCAATGGCTACTTAGAGAGAGAAAATCTAAAACCCACTCATTATAACTCTAAAAATGCCTAAATAATTAATTTAGTACCCTAAGATAATGAGAATCAACATACTAAAATTTCAGCCCCATCTGAATTGTGCAATTTTTTTAAAAATTAGGAATATGACGAGTTGTATTTTGAATTTTGACCTAAGTAAACCATTTTTTTATTTCTTTATATTTTTACTGGATAGAGCACAAAATTATTATTCTTTGGACACTAAAATCGTAAATTTTGAATAAGAAATAAGTGAGATATGAATTTTTGAAGTTTAGTATATAAATCTGAAAATTTCTGTTAAAAAATTGTGACACCATGACATATCCGAATTTTTAAAAAAATGTAGGTTTTTTATTTACATCTGAATTTTTTTGTGTGATATACTAACTCATATGAAAACCATATATAATTTATTTGGAGAAATTTAAGCAGATATAATAATTTTAATAAAATGATAAAGTTAGTGTTAAATTGTTGTCCCAAATTTATTAATGGTAATGTGTGTTGCATGTAATGACCGTTCCGAAATAAGTGAAATAATTTCATGTGATGTTATTATTAGTATTTTAGTTTAGACATATCAATAATTTTTAAATGGAGTATCTAAGTAGACTAATAAAGATAAATTACCTCATAAAACTGGGTTTGTACCACTGCATAAATTTCGGTATTATCAAAATTCCACAATCAATCACTTATAATGTAATATTTTAGGAATTATGAAAACGATTGTTGTTATGAGTAAGCATGTTTAAAATTTACCCCTAATGTGTTGTCGAAAGTTTCAAACTATTAACAAAGGAGTGAATTCTTAAATAAAACTTCAATGTGAAAATATGTTTATCATGTTAACATCAAAATTTAATATAAAAGAAATGTCGAAGTAAATCCATGAGTTATAACACGTCAAAATAATTGTGGAGAATATTAGTTGATTTCTTGTGTCGAGTAAATTAATCTTATATTATGATTTTTATTCAAAATTATCTCTATTCTCATGATAAATCACATGTGTTTAATCTTATTCGAGTTGTTAGATGGGTATATGCAAGTTGTCTATATCGAGGTCCGATGCCATTAATTAAGTTGTGACTTATTATCACCTATTATTATTGTTGTTTAACTTGAGGATCCTCCTAAGTTGGTCGGGATTGAGATAATCCTACAGTTGGTGCAATAATATGATACCATCGGAAGTTGTCTAGTGGGTAGAGGTATACACATATGCAAGTTGGCTGTGTGTTGTGGCCTAAGGGCAACGTACATTGGAAGTTGCTAGTGTACCTGTCATAATATTTTATTATAAGTTCTTACGAATAAGTTTTAGATTCAAGAAGTTGGAAATAAATAATTATATCCTTAATCATGTGATTATATTTTATCACAAGCTTCCTTAGATGTAGTGAAAATAGATATTCATTTGAATTCGTGCTCATTAACAGACATGAATATAGCATTTTTTCCTTTAATATTAGTTAAGGTGGCAAGTTTTTCTTACTTAGTAAACTCATTGAGGATTTTTTTAATCCTTACACTACTACCCTCTGCAGCAGGCTTAGTTGGATGTGAATATCCATTTACAATTTCTTCCCAAACATCATCCCCCAAATACCCTTGGATGAAAGCAATCATCCTTACTTTCCAGTAAGAAAAATTGGTTCCATCAAAGAGGGGAGGTCTGAACAAATTTTCAAGACGCTCAAACTTTTCGTCCATAAAAGGATTTTTAAACAATTTCAAAGTATAGGATCTTTAAAATTTTTGAAAGTACAAAGCTCTGATACCAATTGAAAAACCTCACTATGTTGTTTTAATAAAAGTTAAAAAGGTCTAATGAGTTCCGAAAATACTTTTTGAAGAAACTATTACAAAAATCTTTATAAGAACACAAGATGTGTAAAACAGTTTAATGAACGATTTATTTAAGTCTTTTGGAAATAAGAATAAACTTAAGTCTGAGTTTCATAATAAAGTAATGAATAACTAAAAAGTACATACAAGAGATAAGCGATTTTTTACGTGGTAAAACCCCACCCAATTGGGGAAACATCCACTGTGACCTCTACGCCACAAAAACAAAATCCACTATAAACGGTTTTAGGTTACAAGCATACAACAAATCATACAATAAATTTCTATTCTAAGTCTAGAAATATACCTAACCGAGATTCCACTCCTTCTGGGTATCCTTTCTGACTTTTTTAAGAAACATGATTGTCCTTTATTTGTTCCTTGTTCTGCTCCCTTTCTCCTTTACACGATGTCGACTTAATGGTTAAAATCTCTCAACCAACATCACATTTCGGTGTCAGTGGGTGATTGTATAGTGAGTGATGTGCCTAAATGTTATGCATGAACTCACACACACTTAATTACAGACAGATCCTATGAATTACAACATATCTAAATATGAAATCCATTTTTACACTTCTGAAATTTAGACTCGTTCTTTTTGTAAAAATATTTCAAGGTCTGAGTTCCTTTTGGATCTTTAAAACTCAGATCCTTAAAACTTATTTATCAACACAATGTTGCTAAATGAAAAATTTGTCAGATCTGAAATATGCAAGTCATGATTTTAGTTTGTAGAAATAAGAGATGTTGGATTAAAAGTTTTTATAACTTTACACATACAGAATCCAACAAGAGATTAAGATTTCTCAAAATAAGAAATTAAAAACAACCTAGAAATTTAAACTTGACTCTATCACTGTTTTAGATTTTCAAGTTTTTAAAAAGAAACGAGACCATAAACTTGTGACGCTGTTGAGAGAGAGATCAAAACTATGAGGAAATTGAAACCCTAACTCTCAAATGATTTTCAGAATTTTTTTTATAGAGTTTCTATACAATTTTCTTTTTCTCTCTTCTCTCTCTTCTTTCTTTTTTCTCTCTTCTCTCAGAATTCCAAAAACTTGTAAATGTAGAGACAAGGATCCATTTTATAGGTTAAGAGAAGGATCTCGAAGGTTGGTTTGAAATCAAGGGCTCAGATTATTTGGAATTTAAAACGATGAGATCTAATGGCTCGTAAACGATCGCACAATAACACTCTCTGATTGGTTAAACACAGGCGCACAAGAATTAATAAAAAACATATGCAGATCGTTGATTGCACATGATCTAACGGGTATAAAGTATGCAATGAAATGTGAGAGTAAAGAAACACAATTGTAACCAATCATAGGCAAGCACGTGTTGCACTCAAACTGCCTAACACACGTGTGTTCTGAGTTTAGTAAAAATTCAATTTTGAACCACAAATATTTTTGCCGGTTTTGGATTCTACCCAAGCCATTTGTTTAGAAACTTTTAAAATACATATTTTAACCCCAAAATAATATAAACCTTATTTTAATTATTTTAAAATAGATTTTAATTGTCTTAAAATTCCTAAAATTTTTAGAAATTTCATTTTAATTCCAATTAACACACATTATCTAAATATGAGATGAAATGCAAACCTATGTGATGTGCGTGTGTTGGTTTTCTACCTATATGAATTCATCTTTGCTGATGTTAATGAGAACATGAAGAGGCTATGATGCACTTTGAAGGAGGGACTCAATTTTGTCTATATTTCCAAACTAGTTGAGGCTTCTATAGAGTGCAGACTCAAGTGAGTCAATTATGTAGTGTGCTTCAATCTCACCCTTTTTAATTGAGAGACAAAATCTCTTTTGAGTCATCTAGGACTCGTGGGGATAAAAAATAAGAAAAACTTAATCATATACAAAAATTCCAACTACCCCATTTTCTAGAAACCAAAAAGTACATAACTCAACTATGAACATACCAACACCCTAACCAGATCTGATGGTGTTGATTCCTGAAAAATAATACGACAACTAATGGCAAAGATCAAGAATTAGTCAAGTTTTTCCAATAACTGTCTTGATGGACTCAAATATCTCTCCCCCATTTTGTCTCAATTGGACAAAAGGTGAAAACAAACATAAAATGAATATAACAAGCAAGGTAAACATCATTCTATCCACCTAAATCAATCAACGGGTCACCTCAATGGTCTCCTACATAAAATAGAGATAAGAGACATCTTTTGTCATTTATCAAACGGTCATGTCCTATATCCTCAAAGACCAATTATAAGCATGACAGTAACCGGAGGATATGATAGGTGATAGATATTTAATCAAGCATAATCATACCTATGGATTTCCTTAAAGATTCAAAACGTAAATTGTCCAAAGGTTTGGTGAATAAGTCTGCTAGTTGATGTTTAGTGGGTAAATAGTTAATCTATAATTCTTTAGACTCTATAAGTTCACGTATAAAATGATGTCTAATTTTAATATATTTAGTACTTGAATGTTGAAGAGTGCTTTTAGATATATTGATCGCGTTTTTATTATCGCAATATAAATTCAAATTTTCCTCACTAATGTCGTATTCGCTAAGCATTTGCTTTACCCATAATAACTGAGCGCAAAAACTTCCTTTCGCTATATATTATGATTCGGCTGTGGAAAGCGGTATGCAGTTCTGCTTTTTTACTGCTCCACACTACTATTTTGTTATCGAGCAGCAGACCTAGTTAGCATCGATGTATTCTATAATTGTGCTTGTGGTGTCTTTTGTGTACCATATACCTAGGTTTATTGTTCCCTTAACATATTTGATTATTAGTTTAACACGGATAAGGTGACTTTCCTTAGGTGCATTTTGGTAACGAGCACAGACACAAATAACGTACATGATATTGGGTCAAGAAGCTGTTAGATACAGTAAACTGCCTATCATACTTCTATATAACGTAGGATCAACAAGTTTCATGTTCTCATATTTGAATAGTTTCGTAGAGGTGCTCATAGGAGTCCTAACAACTTTAGAATTATCTAAACCGAATTTTTTAATTAATTCAATTGCGTATTTAAACTGCGATATAAATAACCCATCATCTTTTTTCCTATCTTGAAAACCTAGAAAATATTAAAGATCCCCCATAATGGACATTTGGAATTCCCCATGCATAATTTTTTAAAACTCTTTAACTTCAGCTGGAGAAGTAGATCCAAATATAATGTCGTCAACACATACTTGAGCAATTAAGGCTTGTTTGTTAACATGTTTGACAAATAATGCCAGGTCATTTTCGCCACGTCGAAAACCTTTATTGATTAAAAAAGTCGACAGGCATTCATACTAGGCCCGAGGGGCTTGCTTTAAATTGTATATGCCTTTTTCAACTGTGACACCCCGACTAATTAAATACTGGGTATCTACTCCTTTATTAAATTAATTCAAAATGCCAAGTTGGCCCAGTTAATAGCATCACTGTCGAAAACATTTTTATGATTACTAACCACCTAGTATTTAAAAAGTAAGTGCCAAATTTTAATTAAAGTCTGATTAACATGCAACAAGTGTAATAAAGAATAATAACACCATTCACCATAAATAAGTAAATAGAACGACCATCACATAACGTAAATAAAGTCTGGAGGAAAAACTCCTCACTACAATCCCATAACTGAAATAAGTAAACCGAAAACTAAAACAGTACATGCCAAAGTCTGAAACTGAAATGGAAATGTAACTCTAATAGAAATGGGCAACATGCCCTACAACTGATAGATAATGAATCTGGAATCCAAGTGATAGAGGCGTCTACAAGCAAATCCCTGTAGCTTCCACAAACAGCTACAGCTCATCACCTGAATGAATATCCTACGCATGGTGTCCTTGTGGCTGGGCACCTAAAAAGGTTTTACAAAGAAAAATAGATTTGAAAAGCAAACGGGTCAGAGCCCGAATGTGTTGTTATATTTTAAAAACCTGCAAGTGCTTTAAAAACATTTAAAACATTAAATGCAAAGTACATGTTAGGACCTGCACTCACATGATATTCTCACCTCTCGTCTAACTGTGCACTCCTAACGTAAGTACCCATCTAGAGTGATACAAACAACTAGCTAAGTGACAACATATCTAGCTAGACTATCATAGGTCTTACCCTTATTACTCGGTTCTATTAACATTATAACGCTCGTAATTAAGTAGGGGTTTAACGTAAACTCAGATGTTCAATATGCAATATATAACTCTATCAGTTAACTCGTTATATTTTTCTCGAAACAATACCGTACTTATATTCACAACATTAACATGAAGGTTCTTATTAATTAAACGTATATTATTCACATCATAAATATACAATACAAGCACCCTGAGAACTAAGCTGTGGTGCACACATACTTTGCTATCCATCCCGGTACATCACGTACATAAGGATTACATATTCCGAATCTCTCAGGAATAGTTCACAGATAACAACATCACAAATAATGGAGGCGAACACAGTCACATCACATGGGTCACGCACATACCTACGCTCCCACGATCAGCGGACTTATTAATATCCCAATAAGTCTTTCTATGACCTATGTTCATCGAGGTAACCAGTCTAAATCCGAGCAACACAAGGATTAGAGGGCCCTAAGGGAACGCAAACCTCCCGTGATAGCAAGTATGGTAGGTATGTTATACACACAATTCATATACCAATACTAAGTAAACACACGTCTTAGTAATACCGTAGTTTAATCGTAGTACATATCGCATTCTCGTACTAACTATAATTATCACAATTTATACTATTCCGGTTTATAATCATACGCGCCATAATTTTCTCACGTCGTAGTAGACACTCACGTCTCAACCCAAACCGTCCATTTAATTTAACTCTCGTATATAATTTCCTTATCATAAATACCCAAATGTCCCAATTCTATCATTACAACATCAACGAAATGATATCTATATCCTCGAACAAGTTTACGGGACTCCAAAAATCAAAACAGTCCAAAAAGGCCCAGACTGCCATCTCGTTAGAAGTCTCGTTCGAACGAGGCTGTTCGAACGAGATTGGACTGTCAGCTCGTTAGAAGTCTCGTTCGAACGAGACTGTTCGAACGAGATTCCAGTTCGTTCGAACAAACTGTAACTTCTAACGAGATCTCGTTCGAACGAAATATCGAACGAAATTTCTTTTCGTTAGAAGCGACTGGTCAACTCGTTAGAAGCTCGTTCGAACGACCTGGGAAGGTCTTCTAACGAGGGACCAGTTTCGGCCCAGAATTTTCCCCATCTCGTTTTTTATCCATTTTATCACTCCTAATCTCTTCCAAAGTTCATCCCAACAACGTCTTAGGGTCTCTAATTCATCCTAAACATATTCAAGTCAACTCCTAACATGTTTTCAAGGATTAAATCTCTTTAACATCAATCAAAATATAAATCTCTACACTTTTTCCCCAATTATTTCAAGAACATGAACCCTAACTTTTGAATCATGAATTAACTCACTATAAATCCGTTTTAATTCCTTCCTATCATAGATATCATGAGAATAATTATCTACCTATCATTCTACATGCAATTCTCCTCAATATTTTCAAGTTCTAAGCTCCAAACTACATGGGTTTTCATTATCTTTCAAGAACAGTTATAATTCATCAATTTTCTAACATGGAAGAAACATTCTACGAATTTAAATATGATTAAAACACTTGCCTTGATTGGATTTCTGATTTTGGTGTTGGTTTGGTGAAGATTTCTGCAGAATTTCCTCTCTCCAAGCTTCTCCTCCAATGGTGGCTTAAGGTGGCTAGGGTTTTCTTTGGGAAAATTTGTAAACCTAATGATAGCCTCTGTAGCTTAATGGGTTAATATGGGTTGGTTAGTGGGTTTAGTGGGTTAAATCCATATCAGATTAAAACTCCCAATTTTCGTCACTTTTAATTCCTCAAAATGTAAAATTACCAAAATACCCTTTAAGTTGCCGGTATAGCCTAAAAATACCCCGGAACCCAAACTACACCCCGGCTAGTGTTTTCTGACTATCTCGATCCTTCCGGATGCGTTGGCGCACTCAAAATGACCATACGAATTATATATTTTAAATTCACTTTTATAGTGAAAATATTACACCGTGACGCGGCGGTCCCACGCGTCTCAACAAAATTTCTAAAATGCCGTATATAAATCTCACGACAACTTTCATAATTCCAATTTCATATATACTCATATATGTACATAATTAAATACCAACTCACATCTCGTTAGTATTTATAACCCGGATTAATTTCCAATTAATACGCATTTAATTAATTAATCCCAAAAATAAATATAGCCAAAAGTACGGGGTATTACATCAACCTAAAAACATGGTTTGGGTAATGAGGATTGATAAAGCCCTTCAATTGTTCAATGTAGATCTCATCCGTCAAAATACCATTTAAAAATGCGGATTTAACATCCATTTGATAAAGGTAGAATTGTAAGTGACAGGCTATGGCCAAGAGTAAGCGAACAGACTCGAGGCGAGTGACCGGGGCAAAGGTCTCCTCAAAATATATACCTTTAACTTGAAAGTAGCCCTAGGCAACTAATATAGCTTTATTTCTAACTATCATCCCTGATTCGTCGATTTTATTTTTAAATATCCAATGAGTGCCCATAATCTATTTATTTTCTAGCCTAGGGACAATATTCGACATGTCATAACTCTTAAATTGGACGAGCTCTTCCTGTATAGTACCAATCCAAAAGGAACCACTCAGTGCCTCATTTACATTCATTGGTTCTACTAGAGAAATAAAGCACGTAAAATGGCATCTGTTATGTAATTGGGATCTCGTATGCACTGGCTCATTAAGATTACCAGCAACATTATCAATGGGATGATCTTTAGAAGCCCAATTAGGTACTTCAGGGGTCTTAGTCGGTAAAGGCTCAAATTATCTCTGGAGAGTCACGATGATTGATCCTTGATCTTTGCTCTTGACATTAGTGTCACTCAGTACCACATTTATCGATTTCATGATTACTTTGGTACGTAAGTTATAAATGCGATAGGGCCTACTGTTTGGGGAGTAACCCAAAAATATGGCTTTATCACCACGAGTTTTAAACTTAGACAAGTGTTCTTTATCTTTGCAAACATAACAAGTACTCTCAAAAGTTCGAAAATATTTCAGATTGGGCTTTTTACTATACCAAAGTTCATAGGAGGTTTGTTTAGTATTTTTTTAAATATAGACCCGGTTGATAATATGACACGCTGTTTGAACTACCTCAACGCAAAAGTATTTTGGCAAGTTCTAAGCATGTATTATTACCCCGGCCTTTTCTTGGATTGTTCGATTCTTACGCTTAGCAACACCATTCTATTGAGGTTTTTTAGGAGCATTGAACTCATGTCGATAACCATTACCACTACAATACTCTCTTACACCCGAGTCCTTAAATTCACCTCTTCTATCGCTACGTATTCGATTAACTTGCTTATCTTTTTCATTCTCGATTCTTAAAAGGATTTTAAAAAATTCTCGAAATGTATCGAATTTTTATTTTAAAAAATCTACCTAAGTGAATCGAGCGTAGTCATCCACAATGACTAAAATGTAACAGTTACCACAAAGGCTCACAGTTTGCGAAGGACCCATAAGATCCATGTAGATTAGCTCTAGAAGTTTAGATGTTAAAATATCATTAACTTTCTTATGAGCACATTTACTCATTTTTCCTTCTTGACACGACCCACAAACAACATTTGAAATCGATTCTATTTTTGGTAAACCTCTAACTATATCACACGAGCTCAATTTACTAAGATTATCGTAACTAATGTGACCCAATCGTTTGTGCCAAATTTCATTATCATCAAGTCTGGCTATCCTACAGGTCTCATTTCCCGAATTTAATGTGTAATAGTTAGTTGGGGTCCTATGACCTGTAAGGATACAGTCACCATTCTCATTTAAAATTTTGTATTTAGTTTTTAAGAAATTAACAGTGTGGTTGGAGTCACAAAATTAAGATACACTCAACAGATTGGCCTTAAGAGCTTTTACTAGTAGGTCATCTTTGAGAATAGGGAGTCTGTTTTTGTTTGGAGTGTTCCTTTGCCTATGATCTGAGATGATACTCCATCTCCAAACATTCCCTCCTATCAAGTTAGTCTTGTCGGATAATTTAGTATCGTCTCCGGTCATATGCTTGGAGCATCCAGAGTTTAAGTACAAACTAGATGCAGTTCTCTCAACTTTTAAAGTACTAACAACAATATTACACTTCAACTAGGGTATTAGATCGTCCTTTCTAACCCAAATAGCTCTAGTTTTAAAATGTTTATAATCTTTTGGTTCATAAACACATCTAGGACTCTTTCTCTTAGATTTCTTCTTAGCACGAGATCTTTTCTTACTAACTCTATAGTTAGAGTTTTTATTGGGCTGTTTAGGAAGTACATAATTATTCCTGCTTCGCCTAGAATAGTTAAAGTTTTTGTAAACATGTGAATTATAGATAGGCTTATGTAGTCATTTTTTAAAACACTCAGTAAGACAATGTCCATAAACATCACAATAAGAACAGTATTGGTGGCTCGACGATTTTTTTACATTTCAAAAACCTTTAAAAAAAAGGTTTATCCATTTGCTGGACATTGGCCTTAGGTCTAATTGCAACAGTTTTAAACTCAGGATCACATTGCCTAACAAGGTGGCAAACATACTTAACCTTAGGTTCAATAGTTATCTTAGGATGATTTTTCATCTAATTGTTTGACCACTTTTTCTTATTTTCAAAATATTTCTTTAAGGTTTCAAAATCAAGACATAGGTCATCTGGTCTTTTTCCAGAAGAAATAAATTGCACATGTTGAAAAGTTTGAGTTCGTGTCTTGGTTTTTTGATAAAAACCTAAACCAGTTTTATCTTCAGAACTAGTTTTGCTTGATGCAACATAGTCTTAAAAATAGTTAGAATTATTTTCAAACTTAGAAAATTTCTTGAAGACAGTTGAAACTTTTTGTTAAGATTCTTCCAATTCTATCAAAGTTGACTTATATTTCTTTTCCAAAACCTCATTTAATTTTGAAAGTTCTTTAATTTTTTCAACAAAAGATTTAGTTTTCATTTTATAGGTCAGGCACTGATTTGTATAGTCCTCTATGTTCTGTTTCATCAATAGGCTTAAAGATTCAGCCTTTTCAGTTAAGTCCTTGACTGTCTTTTCTAGTTTAATTTTTTTCCTACCAGTCTTAGTGTAGAGTGTGTGAATGTCAGGGAGATCATCGTTATCGTACTCATTATGTGTAGTGTGTGAGTTATCCCTTAGCGTTTCATTTGTCGAGCTCACACACCCATTCAATTCATCATTAGTACGAATACTGTGACTCACACACATCGTTAAAGAATTATTACTAGCAATATTTATAATATGTTTATTGCATAAGCAAAGATTAGATAAACTAAAAGTAATCAAAACATCATTACACATTACACTACTAAGCATGATACCATCAAGTTCAGTATTGTTCACAAACATATCATTAAAATAGATAATTTTTGCAAAGAAAGACATACAGGGATCAAAAGAGTTGGAAGACCCAGGCTCATCTTCTTCAAAGTCACTTAAGTCATCCCAAGTCTTACTGATATTGTCTTTAGCCCTATTATTCAGTTTAGCCATATAATTTTTAGGCATGTAACCCTTTTTGACACAGCTATAACATTAAGTGTTTTCAAGGTCTCTTTCAGGTCTGTTATTGTTCTCAGTGTTTTTTTTGTCATGGTTTCTCTTATGAGGCCTATTATCAAAGTTATTTTGATATCCAGCTTTTCCTTATTTAAAAGCAATAGTATTTCTAAACTTTATAATTTTCTTAAAGTTTTTTGACATAAGGGCTATCTAGTTATCCAAGCTCTCTAAATCACAGTCCTCATCAGAGTCCAAGTCTATATTAGCCATGAATTACTGAGGTGAGCTCATATTAGACCGAAAGGCTACATTAGGACTGGACTGTCTTTTCTGATTATTAGAAAGGTGCTTCTTAAACTCAAGTTCCATTTTTACCGTCCTAAGTTTTCTATTGAGGAGTTCAGGGGCCAAGTATGGATCATCTATCTCCTCAATCCATACCTTTTGTTATCAAACTTAGGGGGAAGGGACCTAAGAATTTTTTACCCTATTTCTTTCCTATCATACATGAAACCATTTGCATATAGTTTGGTAATTATGCGAGTCAACCTATAATAGAATTCGTCAAAGGTCTCAAAGTAGGCTGACTTATAGTTGTAATAACATTTGAGTTTTGACTGCCTTAAACATTCATCACCTTTGGGAGCAGTGACTAACGTGTTCCTGGCTTCCTTAGATGTAGTGCAGATAGATATGCATTTGAATTCGTGCTCATTAACAGACGAGAATATAGAATTTTCCCTTGATTATTACTTAAGGAGGCAAGTTTTTCTTCCTTAGTAAACTCATTGAGGAGTTTTTTTAATCCTTGCTATACTACCCTCTGCAGCATGCATAGTTGGATGTGAATATCCATTTTCAATTGCTTCCCAGACATCATCTCCAAATACCCCTTGGATGAAAGAAATCATCCTTACTTTCCTGTAAGGAAAATTGGTTCCATCAAAGAGTGGATGTCTTGACAAATTTTCAAGATGCTCAAACTTTTCATCCGTAAAAGGATTTTAGAATAATTTCGAAGTACATGATCTTAAAACGTTCTGAAAGTACAAAGCTCTGATACCAATTGAAAAACCTCACCGTGTTGTTTTAATAAAAGTTAAAAAGGTTTAATGAGTTCTGAAAATAATTTTTAAAGAAACTATTAGAAAAATCTTTATAAGAACTCAAGATGTGTAAAACAGTTTAATGAACGATTTATTTAAGTCTCTTGGACATAAGTTTTACAGCAAACCTAAGTCTGAGTTGCAGAATATAGTAACGAATAACTAAAAGCACACAAAAGACAAGCATTTCTTTACGAGGTAAAACCCCACCCAATCGGTGAAACGTCCACGGTGACCTCTACGCCACAAAAACAAATTCTACTATAGACGGTTTTAGGTTACAAGCATACAACAAATTATACAATCAATTCATATTCTAAGTCCAGAAATATACCTAACCGATATTCCACTCCTTCTGGGTATCATTTCTGACTTCTTTAAGAAATTGGATTGTCCTTTATTTATTCCTTGCTCTATTACCTTTCTCCTTTTACACGAAGTCGACTTAATAGTCAAAATCTCTTAACCTACAACACACTTCAATGTTAGTCGATGATTGTGTAATGAGTGATGTGCCTAAATGATAGGCATGTACTCACACACATTTGATTACCAGCGGATAATATGAATTATAACATATCTAAATATGAAATCCATTTTTACACTTCTAAATTTAGACTCGATCTTTTTATAAAATATTCAAGATCTGATTTCCTTTCGGATCTTTAAAACTCATATCCTTAAAACTTATTTATCAACACAATTTTTCGAAATTAAATTTTTTTTAGATCTGAAATATGCAAGTCATGATTTCAATTTGTAGAAATAAAAGAGGTTAGATTAAAACGTTTTCAAAACTTTACACAAACAGAATCTAACAAGAGATTACGATTTCTCAAAACAAGAAATCAAAAACATCCTAGAAATCTAAACGTGACTGTATCACTGTTTTAGATCTTTAAGTTTCTAAAAAGAAATGAGATCATAAACTTGTGAGGCTGTTGAGAGAGAGATTGAAACTATGAGGAAATTGAAATCTTAACATTTAAATGATTTTCGAAAAAAATTTAACAGTTTCTATACGGTTTTCTTTTTCTCTCTTTTTATTCTCTCTCTTCTCTCCTTTTTCTCCCTTCTCTCAAAATTCCAAAAACTTGTAAATGTATAGATAAGGCTGCTTTTATAGGCTGAGAGAAGGATCTCGAAGGTTGGTTCGAAATCAAGGGTTCAGATTAATTAAAATTTAAAACGATGAGATCTAATGGTTTATAAAAGACCGAACAATAACACTCTCTGATTGGTTAAACACATGTGCATAAGTATTAATCTAAAACACATGTAGATCATTGATTGCACATGATCTAACGTCTATAAAGTATGTGATGAAATGTGAGAGTTAAGAAACACAATTGGAATCAATCATAGGCAAGCACGTGTTGCAGTCTAATTGCCTAACACACGCGTGCTTTTAGTTTATTGAAAATTTAATTTTGAACCACAAACCTTTGTGTCAGTTTTGGATTTTAAACAAGCCATTTTTTTTATCTTTTAAAATACAGATTTTAACCCCAAAACAGTTTAAACCTTATTTTAATTATTTTAAAAATCGATTTTAATTGTTTTAAAATTCTTAAAAATTGTAGAAAATTCATTTTAATTCCAACTAACACACATTATGTTTGGATTGGTAATTGCGATAAAGGAATAGGGTTTTGGCAACATATTGAGTATGAGAATATTCCAGATTATTGTCACTATTGTTTAAAGAAGGGTCATAATCAAGAGAATTGCATGTTTAAAGAGAAAGATTGTGGGAAGAAGGTTAAAGATGCTATGTGTCTAGAGCCAGTTAAAATAACTAAGGAATCAACAAAAGAGTGGGTAAAAAAAATTCGTGGAAAAGTCTGATGAAGTGGAAGGCAGAGAGAAACAAAAAGATTTTCAAGAAGTTTATCAAGATATGTTAGAGGAAGAAATAAACAATTTAGTGGAAGAACAATGCCGCAGTCCTGAAACTCCAGCAGATAAGCAGGTATCAAAAGAATGTATCCTAGATTCTGTAATTACAGCAGATCTTCAAACTGATCAATGTGAGATCATTGGCCAGAGAGAAGAAGGAAAACTAATTGGAATTGATACTCAAGAAGATAATCAGAGAACAGAAGAACCAGTAGAGGAAGAATTCAACTTAGTCAGGAGGAAAAGTAATGGTGGAAGACCACAACAGCCATCAGGTGACAAAAATCTTAAAGAAGACAAAATTCAATCAATTTCAATGCCTCCAGTTAGAATGCTTTAAAGGGGAGACAAACTCAAAATGAGGTGAAGATCCAATTCAAAAACATCTTCTCATGCCTTGTCTCAATGATAAGATCACTTGTTTGGAACATAAGAGGTATTGTGAAGAAAAGTGCAATGAGAAGGTTGAAGAAACTGGTAAAGATTAATAAAATTAATTTTCTTGCAATTCTAGTACTTAAACAAAGGGAGGAAGCTATGCTAAGCTATATGCTCAGTTTGGGTTTTCATCAGTGTCAAGCCAATACTAATAGCAAGATTTGGATTTTTTCAAAAGAGGAGAGTCCATTTTTAGTGATTTCTAATAAGGAGCAAGTTATTACTATGTCAATTCTTAATCAACATGTTAATAAAAGAATTTTCTACAGTGTGGTGTATGCTAAGTGCACAAAAATTGAAAGAAGGGAGCTTTGGGAGGATTTAAATAGTCTTAACATTTAGGAGCCATGGCTAGTGTGTGGGGATTTTAATATTGTGGTGTACTCATGGGAGAAGGCAGGTGGCAATGAAATTGACTTGTCTTCTTCAATGGAATTTTTAGAATGCACGGAGGTCAATAATCTTGTTGATATGGGTT
The DNA here is from genome assembly GCA_949130495.1 of Sambucus nigra. Taxonomy (NCBI): domain Eukaryota; kingdom Viridiplantae; phylum Streptophyta; class Magnoliopsida; order Dipsacales; family Adoxaceae; genus Sambucus; species Sambucus nigra. Next base: position 548,193,591 of record OX422210.1, read on the forward strand.
ATTCTGGATCAGCTTTTACATGGTTTAACAAAAGAGAAGGCCCTCATAGAATTTGGAGTATATTGGATCGTGTATTGTGAAATGGAGAATTGAAGGAATTTGGGTTCAATGTCAATATTTCTCATCTGAATAAGTCTGCTTCAGATCATGCCCCTGTTCTTATTGAGTTCAAAACTGATGTAGGCCATACTAAAAAGCCATTCAAATTTCTCAATTTTTGGACAAAGAAAGAATCTTTTTATGAGATTATTCAAAATCACTGGGATTCTAGTATATCTGCTAATCCGATTTATGCAGTTGCTCTTAACCTTAAAAGCCTTAAAGTACATCTTGCTAGATGGAGTAAAGAGACTTATGGGGACATTTTCCAAAGAGTTTTAGAGGCTGAGGATAAACTTCTTGCAACCGAGTTCGCTTATGAGCTTAATCCTTCAAAGGAGTATAGGGAGAGGTGGTCTAAGGAAGAAGCTAATTTTAATAAGAAAAGTGCTTTAGAAGAGGAGTATTGGAGACAAAAGTCAATTGAAAAATGGCTTGCAGAAGGGGATAAAAATACAAGGTTATTTCAAAACTCTATAAAGGCTAGTAGAAAAAGGATGGTTATTAATAAAATAAAGAATGCAGCTGGTGATTGGATTGATAAGGAGGAAGAGATAAGTAATGCTGCTTTTAATTTTTTTAGAGCTGCTTTTGAAGACAAAGAAGAATATGGAAATGCAGATAGCTTTCTATGTTGCATCCCCACTCTTATTACTGAAGAGCAAAACCTTGAATTAACTGAGTATCCGGATGAAGAGGAAGTCAAGACAACAGTGTTTGAGCTAAATGAGGATAGTTCTGCAGGTACAGATGGCTTTTCTGGACATTTCTTTCAAAAGTGTTGGACAATAATTGGCAAGGACATAACCAAAGCAGTGCAAGGGTTCTTTGCAGGTCTCGAGTTTCCTAAAATTGTATTATCTTCCCTTCTAGCTCTGGTTCCTAAGGTACAAACCCCCCAATCTTTAAATGACTTAAGGCCTATAAGCCTTTGCAATTTTTTCAACAAAATTTTCACTTAAGTGCTGGCAAGCAGATTGAGTCAAATTCTTTCTATAATTATCTCTCCTATCCAAAGTGGTTTTATTAAAGGGAGAGATATTACAGAAAAAATTCTTTTGGCTCAGGAAATGTTCCATATGATCAATTTTAAAAATTTTGGGGGAAATATTGCTATGAAGTTAGATATGGCTAAGGCTTATGATAGAGTATCTTGGTTCTTTCTTATAAAGGTTATGAGGAAATTTGGATTCTCTAAAAGATGGCTTGACATGATTTGGAGAGTTATGTCTAACAATTGGTTCTCAGTTCCCATAAATGGCAATTAAAGAGGTTTTGAAAGAGGGCTAAAGCAAGGAGACCCTCTATCTCCAGGTCTTTTTATCAAAATGGCAGAGTCTCTAACCTTGAACCTAAATAGACTTCATTCTCAAGCAGTTTTCAAACAATTCAAACACCCTGTAGGAGCTCCTAAAAATAATCATCTTGCTTATGCAGATGACATCATTATTTTCACTTCAGGGGATTTAAAATCAGTTCAGAAAGTGCTTCTTGTGATGGAGAATTATGAAAAGGTTTCTGGTCAAATGATTAACAAAAATAAGAGTTCTCTGATTATGTCCAATAAGATTAATACAGGGATACAAAAGAAGATTGCTGATATAGCTAGTATTGCTTTAAAAAAAAGTCCTATCACTTACTTGGGGTGTCTAGTGTATACAGGTAGAAAATGAAATATCTGTTTTGAGCCTTTAGTGGCTAAAATAAGGTATCAAATTTCTAGTTGGAAAGCTAAAATGTTATCTTCTAGAGATAGGACTGTCCTAATTAAGCATGTGTTATCATCTTTTCCCTTATACATCATTTCTGCTTTGGTGCCAACTAGGAGAATTATTTCCTCCATTGAAGCAATGCTAGCTAATTTCTTCTGGAGTTCTAATATGGGGGAGAGAAGACACCATTGGTGTAAATGGAGCTTATTAACTACGACGACTTATGAAGGTGGTGTGGGGTTTTGAAGTCTTTGGGATATGATTGAAAGTTTTTCTATTAAATTGTGGTGGAAGTTTAGAAGCAGTAAATCCCTTTGGTCTGATTTCATGACAGCTAAGTATTGTAGAAGAGATCATCCTTGTGTAGCTAATGGGAGAGTTGGGTCTCATACGTGGAAAAGAATGTTTTTGATAAGATCTTCAGTATAAGTTAACATAAAATGGAGGCTTGGAGAAGGCAATTGCAGTGTTTTTTGGGATAACTGAAGTCCAATAGGCCATTTAAACCAATATGCTTCTGATGTATCTCATCTCAAAGTGAAGGAGTTATCGTCTGATAATAGAAAGTGGGATTTGGCCAAATTAAATGAGTTTTTTCCTCTCCAGATTAGTTACATAATAATGAACTCCTATATTCCTGTTCGAGACCAATTGGATGATATAATTTGGTTAGGTACAAAGGATGGGAGCTTTTCGTTACAGTCTGCTTAGGAGTTAGTAAGAGATCATTTTCCTCTTTCTTGGTTTTCATATTTTACATGGCAGAAAGGTCTACCTATGAAATTGTCCATTTTTATATGGAAATTATTGAATGGTTTGCTTCCTTTGGATGATAAACTTTACTCCATCGGGTGGTGTGGTCCATCAAAATGCCATTGTTGTGAATTTCCTCATAATGAATCTTATGATCATGTCTTTATTACTAGGGATATTACTGTTAAATTATGGCTGCATTTTGGAGGTTTAATGGGGATCCCAAATTCTAGAACCTTCATTCGCAGAAGATGTCTTCTATGGTGGTCTTCAGTAGCTAATTCTTTTGCAGGTTCATGCCAAAAATGATGCCAGTAATCATTTGTTGGATCTTGTGGTGTCAAAGAAATGAAAGCAGATACAATGGTTCTACTCCTAATTTGTCTCGATTGATTGTGAAAATAGAGGAATATTGTAAGTTCATTTTTAAATTGATTACTCATGCCCCCAAGGCGTTCTCTATTTATTACTTAGAAGATGTTTTCTTTCATAAAGATTACATTTGGGTTAAATGGAGACCTCCTGATAAGCAAGTGCTAAATCTCAACATAGATGGGAGTTCAATAGGTAATCCAGGTAGAAGTGGTGGAGGTGGGATTCTTCGAAACGTACACGGAGATATGATTTAGGCTTTTTTCCATCATTTTGGTATTAAAACTAATATTGAGGCAAAAGCCTTAGCCATCTTAGAGGGTCTAAAATACTACAGGGAGCTTAAGGATTATCAATTAATTGTTGAATCGGATTCAAAGATCTTGATTGATGTGATAAACAATAATATAAAGTGTCCTTGGAAGATTAGAGATGTAATTGAAGAAATTAATATTCTAGCTTCAGATCTCAGCTTATCATTTCTTCATGTTTATAGAGAAGGCAATCAACTGGCAGATATTTTAACTAGTATGGGAAGAAAGTCTCAATCTTCTTTATGGTCTCATGATATTAGATCATTCCCAAGTCAGCTTAGAGGAGCAATCAAAGTGGATAAATGGGGCATGCCTACTGTTAGAATTAGAAAAGTTTATGAGTAGGTCAATTATTATAGATTTTCATATGCATTCGGCATTAATTAGATTCCTATTAATTCTTGTAAGGGCTTTATTTATAAAAAGCCTCATTTATGATTTTAAAATTTTCTCTCAGATTATAAGCTACCAGGACAGGGCTCTTCTATCCCAATTGGTCTAATTAATTTGGGTGGGGGTTCCGTCCCTCTTCAATAAAAAAAAAGAAATATGAGATGAAATATAACCGTATGTGATGTGAGTGTGTTGGTTTTCTACCTATATGACTTGATCTTTGGTGATGTTGATGTAGCATATGAAGAGGCTATGATGCACTTTGAATAAGGGACAAAATTTTATCTATATTTCCAAACTAATTGAGGATCCTAGTGCAGGCCCAAGTGAGTCAACTATATATTGTGCTTCAGATACCAGGGCAAAATATAGAGAGTCATAGATGAGGGTGGGCTGGTGTGGTCCCTAGTTTGGGCACCCGCAATTCAACCAGTTGATCCTGATGTACCCATTGTGGTTATTGATCATTTGGCGATTAATGTATCACCAGAGCCAGTTATTCTTGTTGAGCCACCCGAGCCGATACAGCCAAATTTACCAATCCACCTAAGTGATTCTCGTGAGCCGACCAGTAGTCTATTATGCATCATCAAAATATACAGAGGAATCTATAACTAGTCCATTGGGTTGAAGTCGGGGGGAGTCAGGCTTGACATGATAATGGTTCTCTTTTTTTGTATGTATTTTTTAGGAGTTAGTTTAGAATTTCTACATTTTGTTTAGGTTTCTCTAATTTTGTTTAGGTTATATGGAGAGTCTTCTATATATACGACTTAGGGTTCCCGTGTATTTTTTTGTTGCATATTATATGAGAAACTGATTGTAAATTAACTCCTGTAATTAAGTCATTTCATTATATGATACAAACGTGCATTAGATGGTCCTACTTTTATGTCATGTGTTTACATTATAAAAAAATTATTAATAACTAACAATATAACAATTATAACCGGTTGTTATAGAGGAAATATAAAAACATCTGCCTTACCTTTTTCTTTCTTTCAATTGAAGATAATGGTGGAGGGAACTAGTACGGGAGACCAAAACACTCTCTTAAGGGCATTTGTTCAACAGATGGAACAAGCGAATTCCCAACAAGATGGTCATGTGGCAGATGATGACAAGATAACAAGACTTATAGCTCAATTCAAGAAACTCTAACTAGGAAAGTTTGAAGGCATGGCAGACCCGATCGCTGCAAATGGGTGGATCCAACAGGTAGAAGATAGTGTTTCGAAATTGAAAAATAGAAGTTGGTGGTATTTTACGCGGAAGCAAAGAATTGTTGGAAGTTGGTGAAGACTACGGTGGAAACTGAGATCGCAAATACCATGAGTTAGACTTTGTTGCAGGATTTTTTTTGGATAAGTACTTCCCATACACAAAGAAAGATAAGAGAGAAATGGAATTTGTCGAATTAAAGCAAGGATCAATGACGGTTACTGAGTACCAAAACAAGTCTGAAGCCCTTGCAAGATTTTCACCGGAACCAATTAGTACTCCCAGAACGGTATACCCGCAAGTTTGCACGGGGATTAACTATAGTATTTTGATGAATGGTAATCATAAATAGGCTAAATACGTACGAGGAAATAGTCAATGAATCTCTAAACATTGAGGTTAATGAATACAAGAAATAAATGGAGGCATGGACAAGGGAAAAGAAACGCAACAAAGAAACCAGGATTTCAAGGACAACCAACATGCATGGAAGAAGCAGAAGGAAAATAATGGGACTATTATGGAAATTTTGTTTGCATATTCAGGAATCCCAAATAATCCGAAGGCGAAGTGTTTGTGGAGGAATAAGAGACCTAATGAGGGATTGTACCAAGATGGGTGTTCCAAGAGGGGCTTATTTTAATTATAGAGAGAATGGTCATCACATTAAAGACTGCAAGAAACTAAGGAAAATAAATCAAGCACCACGAGGTGGTCAAGCAAGGGTATATGCAGTGGTGGGAGAACAAACTTGGGTTGAAGTTAACCAATATATATTTAATTGTTGTGGAAAGGTTCTGTTTGACACTGGTGCTACACATTCTTTTATTTCATCTACTTTTGTAAAGATGTTAGGATTAGTGCCCGATCATTCACCTTTAGTGGTCAGTTCCCCTTTAAGTAAATTTTTAATCCTTGACTTAGTCTATAAGGATTGTCTAGTGATCACTAAGGGTAGAAAAATGCTAGTCGAATTGATAGTACTTGTGATGGGACATTTTGATGTTATTATTGGCATGGATTGGATCACTACCTACCATGCCATATTAGATTTTTTTGAGAAAACAGTAACCTTTTCCATCCCAGACCAACCACCATTTACTTTTTATCGTGATCGCCCATATGATGATTTGATCGATAGTTTTCTATCCCACATCGAATATATTAATAAAGAAGTATCCATTAGTTGAATCCCGTTAGTATGTGAGTTTGTTCACGTATTCCAAAAAATCCCTAGATTGCCACCAAAGAGGGAGATTGACTTTTACATAGACCTTATTCCCAGCACTTCCCTGGTATCTCTAACACAGCACCGTATGGCACCAAAGGAAAAGTTAGAACTAAAGAATCAAATTGAGGAATTATTAAGCCAGCGTTTCATCCGACCAAATGCATCGCCCTGGGGAGCCGCTGTTTAGTTCGAACCGAAGAAGGATGGGTCCCTTAGACTGTGTATCGACTACCTCCAGCTAATAAGTCACCATAAAAAATAAGTACCCATTGACGAGAATTGATGACCTATTGGACCAACTTCAAGGTGCATAAGTATTTTCAAAGATTGATTTAAGGTTTGGGTACCATCAACTCTTAGCTAGGGAAGAAGACTTTTCGAAGACGACATTTTGAACACGATATGGACACTATGAATTTTTAGTATGCCTTTCGGAATAAAAAATGCCCCATCTAATTTTATGGATTTGATGAATAGAATATTTCGCCCCTACGTAGACCAAATCATTATTATCTTCATTGATGATATTTTGATTTACTCAAAATCAAGGGAGGACCACGAGCACCATCTTCGAATTACACTTTAGACGTTATAAAAGAATCGTTTATATGCTATGCTAGAAAAGTGTGAGTTTTGCTTGTTCGAAGTAAAATTTCTCGATCATATGGTGTCGAAAGACGGTATTTCTATTGATCGTTCCATGGTTGAAGCCGTTTTAAAGTGGGGACAATCGAAGACACCAACGGACATTAGAAGCTTCCTTGGTTTAGCAGGATACTACTGAAGATTTATTAAAGGTTTTTTTCGTATAGATTCCCCACTTACCTGCCTAACCCGTAAGGATGTAAAGTTTATTTGGGGCGATGGTTGTAAGAGAGCATTTAAGGCATTAAAGAGAAAATTAACTAATACACTTATACTCAATATCCCAAAGAGAGGGATGGAGTTTGTTGTTTACACTGATGCCTCTTACCAAGGATTAGGGTGTGTCTTGATGCAATATGGAATGTCAGTTGCTTATGGTTCACGACAATCCAAGCCACATGAACAGAACTACCCCACTCATATTTTGGAACTCGTAACCATAATCTTTACCCTAAATTTATGGCGACACTATTTGTATGGTGAAAAGTTTGATCGTTTCTCCGACCATAAAAGTTTGAAGCACTTTTTTTCCAAAAATGATTTGAATATAAGGCAACAAAGGTGGATGGAGGGTCTAAAAGACTATGACATCACCCTCCATTTTGATCCAGGAAAGGCCAATGTAGTCGTTGATGTCTCGAGTCGTAAGCAGCGTGGTATTGTCACCCTTATGATGGGGTGCAAGAATAGCGTATGATTGAAACTCTAGAATCATTCAACATTCAACCATCGATACATAAAACTAGAGCTTATCTTTGTAACCTTATTCTTCAGTCAACATTAATTAAGAAAATCCTGCAAGCACAATGCTAAGACGTGGTTTCAAGAAATTATAGTTGAAATTCTTAAAAATGGCAGCACGAGAACCAACTAGTTGGAGCATTGGAATTGATGGAGGATTTATATTTCATGGAAGGTATTGTGTTCCCGACGTGGATGACCTAAAGGAGGAAGAGGTTCTGAAGTAGGCACACCATTCAGGATATTCAATTCATCTCGGTAGCATAAATATGTACAGGGATCTTATGAGGCACTATTGATGGGACGACATGAAGCGTGACATTGCTGAATATGTGTCAAAGTCTCATTAACTGAAGGCAAAACACTAGAGACCCATGGTACTTTTACAACCACTTCATATTCCTTAGTGGAAGTGGGAGCACGTGACCATGTACTTCATCACCGGACATCTAATATAGCGACAGGGTCATGACGCAATATGGGTTATTGTAGATCAATTAATGAAGTCAGCTCATTCCATTCCTTACTGTGATACGTACACCGCTGATAGTATGAGAAGGTTATACATTCAGTAGATAGTGAGACTTAATGGGATACCGGTTTCCATCATTTCAGATTGTGATCGACGCTTCACTTATCATTTTTAGGCAAATTTCCAAGAGGCATTCGGTACATCATTGAATCTTAGTACTGCTTTTCACCCACAATCAGACGGACAATCCGAGCGAGTAAACTAAATTTTGGAAAACATGTTGCAAGCATGTGTTTAATATTTTGAGAATGCGTGGGAGACTCATTTGCCATTAATCGAATTTGCCTATAATAATAGCTACCATTATAGTAGCATCATGGTTTCATTTAAAGCTTTATATGGAAGATCGTGTCGATCACCGATTTGCTGGGTAGAAGTCGGAGATGGGGAACTACTTAGTCGTGACTTAGTTCATGAAAATACTCACAAAGTTACAATTATAAGGGATCGTTTGCATGTTGTGCAGAGCAGATAAAAGAGCTACACAGATTGTGGGAGAAGGGACAAAAAAATTGAGGTTGGTAACAAAGTGTTGTTAAAAGGTTTCACCAACTCGTAGGATAATGCGCTTTCGGGAGAAGAGAGGAAAGTTATCACTGAGGTTCATTGGATCATTCGAGATCTTAGAGAGAGTCAATAAGGTGGCATATCGACTCGCATTACCTCCCAATTTGTCAATGATACATAATGTTTTCCACATCTCCATGTTGAAAAAGTAATCGCATGGTGTATCCGATGCTATTAATTTCAATGATATCGAGCTAAATGAAGATGTCACATACATTAAGAAATGAGTTTTCATCCTTAACCGAAGGACAAAGAAACTATGGACGAAGGAGATTGGGTTGGTTAAAGTGCAGTTGAGTCAACGCGACGAAAGCGAGGCTTAGTGGGAACTTGAGTCAGAAATGCAAGAGAGATATCCACATCTCTTCAATAACCAGGTACGTAAATTTCGTGGATGAAATCCTTTTAAGGGGGTAGAATGTAGTAACCCGACTTCGAAATAATAGAATATTATTAAATTATTTTTATTTTTAATATTAAAGATGTGACACGTTTAGTAAAACCTTGAATCTAATCACATATTATGAATAAATAAATAGAATTATACTAAAGTATCATTTAAAAAATGTATATATAATAAATAAATAAACATACATAATTAGTTATGGAACAATTTGAACTAATTCAAAGTTGAATGTAAAAAATATATATATAGGAAAAGAAAATAGAAGATATGCGTGTCTAGTTTATCGGATAAGTGTCTATCTTATAAGACAAGTGCCCAAACCATGTTAAAATAACCCATGCAAAACAACCCTAAAGGTCATGATTTTGGCTAAGTGTTTATCCTCTTTTATGAACCAAAATAAAACAATTCCTAATATACTCTAAAAAACAAAAGAAAATGGGAGAGAGAGAAGAAGAGAAGGAGAACAAAGAAAATATATAGAGGCTTTAACTTACACATTTTAGTAAATTACTTCTTTTTCAAGGTGAGAATTATCTTTCCCTTTAAACTCAATATTTTTAAGTATAGTTTTAGTAATGGATAACCATGGAAGCTCTATTTAAGCTTCAATGACTACTTAGAGAGAGAAAATCTGAAACCCATCCATTATAACTCTAAAAATGCCTAAATGATTAAATCAGTACCCTAAGATAATGAGAATCAACATACTAAAATTTTAGCCCTATCTGAGCTGTGTATTTTTTTTTCAAATTAGGAATATGACGAGTTGTATTTTTAATTTTGACCTAGGTAAACCAATTTTTAATTTCTTTATATTTTTACTGGATAGAGCATAAAATTATTTTTCTTTGAACACTGAAATCGTAATTTTTGGATAAGAAGTGAGTGAGACATAAATTTTTGAAGTTTAGTATATAAATCTGAAAATCTGTGTTAAAAAAATCTGAAAGCATGTTATATCTGATTTTTTTTTTTATAATTTTTAGGTTTATTATTTATGTCTGAAATTTTTTGTGTAATATATTAATTCATATGAGAAGCGTATGTAATTTATTTGGATCCATTTAAGTAGATATAATAATCTTAATAAAATGATAACGTTAGTGTAAAATTGTTGTCCCAAATTTATTATTGGTAATGTGTGTTGCATGTAATGACCGTTCTGAAACAAGTGAAATAATATTATAATTTTAGTTTAGACATATTACTAATTTTAAATGGATATTAAATAGACTAATAAAGATAAATTATCTCTTAAAATTGGGTTTTTACCATTGCATGAATTTCGGTATTATGTAAATTCCACAATCAAACACTTATGATGTAATATTTTAGGAATTATGAAAATGGATGTTGTTATGATTAAGTATGTTTAAAATTTACCCCTCATGTGTTGTCGAAAGTTTCAAACTATTAACAAAGGAGTGAAATCTTAAATAAAATTTTAAGGTGAAAATATGTTTGTCATGTTAACATCAAAATTTAATATAAAAGTAATATCGGAGTAAGACCATAAGTTATAACGCGTCAAGTAATTATGGACAATATTAGTTGATTTCTTGTGTCGATTAAATTAATGTTATATTATGATTTTATTCAAAATTATCTTTATTCTCATGATAAACCATATGTGTTTAATCTTTTCCGAGTTGTTGTATGGGTATATGCAAGTTGGCTATACCGAGGGCCGAGGCCATTAATTAAGTTGTTACATATTATCACCTATTAGTCTTGTTGTTGAACTTGAGGATCCTCCTAAGTTGACCAGGATTGAGATAATCCTAAAGTTAGTGCACTAATATAATCTATACCACCGAAAATTATCTAGTGGGTAGAGGTATACACATATGCAAGTTAGCGTGTGTGCTGTTGCCTAAGGGCAACGTTCATTGAAGTTGCTAGTGTACCTGTCATAATATTTCGTTATTAGTTCTTACGAATAAATTTTATATTCAATAAATTGGAAATGATGAATTATATCGTTAATCACGTGATTATATTTTATCCCCGCTTAAGTTTATTGACGCAAATTTTAATAATTGATATATAAAATAAAAAAATCATTGCTATTAGTATACTTGGGTGGGGGGGGGGGGGGGGGATAAATTTTGAGCACAAATGTATTCTCATTGGGTCGCATTACTTATGATGGTATGCACTTTTTCTTTCAGGTTCTGTGCACGATTGAGTCTCTTTAAAGTTTGTTTTGTCATAGTCTGACGTATTTTGGGGCGAACTTCTTGCTTAATTATATTTCTTATTTCCTTATGTAAATTTGAAGTGCTTTTCTAGACATATTATATTCTCTAGCTGGATGAAAATATGTAATGTAAAACCCCTTACATAGTAAGACCTCGTATGTAATATTAATATGTTTTTGTATTTATGGTGTTACTAATTTATATCTGACAACTTTCTGAGTGCACCGTCACATATCCAAATTATAGTATTGATTTTAAATTATTAACATTTTCTATAATTTGGGGTGTGTCAAATAAAAACTCTTGATGTTAATAAATAAATCATCAAAACTTTTAAATTCAAATTAAGAACATCTTCAAGGCAATTGACATATATGTTGTTTGCCATTTTTGTTGTCGCATTTTTCGATTTAAACGCTGGAAAACAGTTGGTATGTTTAGGAAAATCTTTTCGGTCCAGGCCAGAGTGTGGTCCCCCACGGCAAACCAAGTGCAGTCGGATGCGTGATAATTAGTGTATCGCGTGAAACCCCATTTTTTCACAATTCCCGTATTTTGTATTATAAATTTAATTACTTTTTAAAAAAAATATATATAGAAATGCAATCATACAAAAAACAACAAGCATAAGATTGTTATAATGAAACCAAAAGATTAATAAAAAAAACAAGACTAATGAAAATAAAAATTAAAATCTACATGCAGCCACATAAATGCCACAAATGCTCTTGTAAATCGTGTTGAAAGATACATTCATTGCATTGGTGTGGAGTCGGACTTATGAAAACATTCAGGCCACTTAATTTATGTCATGGGGTTGAGTGCGCTTTCACGATCCTTGGGTCGCTAAGGCTGGAGAGTGGGTTCGTCCCATTCATCTTCAACTGTCATATCGTGAAGAATGATACATGTTATCATGATGCACACTAGGTCACCTAGGTACTAGAAATGAGAGGGACCCTTGATAATATTGAATCAAGATTACAAGATACCAAATGCACATTCTACACTTACAAGCCCCCTCTTGACAGTGTGCAAAGTATCTTTATTTTTATGTTTGTGGTTGTGAGATTGTATGAACAAAAGTGGAGAATTTTGGATAAATACCATTAGCAAGGTAATAACCCATATTATATGATCATCCGTTGATAATGTAGTTGTACTCGGAGGCCCTACCTTATATGATTTACTAGAAATGGTCCAACATGTTCAAATCATTATTTGCACCCCACCCGATATGCTAAAACTAAAGGTCATAATCAGTTACGACCTCCATTATGATCATATTTTTCTGTGATGACCTCAGTGTATTTTTAGCCAAGACATTGAATATTTTTACACTCCAAGTTCATGAAGCCTACACTAATTTTCATGTATGGAAAGCTACGTTCTCCTCCTTTTGCAAGCAAGCATTGTACATCATGGGGCATAGGTGTCATAATGTACCGTGTCGAATATATGGTGTGTACATCATCGCAGAATATCTTCAGCATCTCTATGGAAGTGCTCTCTTTAATTCTTATATACTCGTTAACTGAATTAGTAGGACACCTGTATAGAGCATTTGGAGACCCATAATTATTTTTTACTCGCCGAAAAACTCCATTTTCCTATTGCATATCTCTTCATTACGAAATATTTATCGTAAGAACTTACTCCATCAAGGACTTGGATGAATAATGAGCGACGCATGCGGAATCAATGCATTAATAATAATCTTAAAGGCACGGAACTTCACTTTGCATCAATAGTATCATTCATTCATTCGAAACAAATAATTACGACGACTCACCAAGGGAATTGTAAGAGACATATTTTTATAATTACTCATAGCTTAGGCATTTTTGGTATTTTGGCGTATCCTGTTACAAGATCGACTTTCAAACCAAAAACTACATCCGTATTTCCTCCGTGATCATTCAAAGATAAGTTAGTGACCGATCATAGTTTTGGATTTCAAGACATTGGATTTTTCACCGACACTTTATCGAGGTATATGACTTGTGGTTTTGATTTCTCATATACATTATATTCTGGGATGTTTACATTTTAAATCGAGGCTTTTGGATAAAAATGATTTTTAAAAAAATAAAATTATTTTTAATCGCATTCAAACGAGATATTGATCTGGTTAGAACAAAAGTCCCTTTTTGTTGGAACGATCTTTGAACGACCATCGAACGATAATCCTCTGTTTAACAGATCCAAAGTTGTTGTAAGGTCATTGAAAGGTTGATCGAACGAGAATGGATTATCATTCGAATGAGAATGGATTGTCATTAGAACGAGACTTGATATCATTAAAACGAAACTAGTGTTTTCATTCGAACGAGATGCCATTTTCGTTCGAACGCGAAGATCGCCTTGAAATTTGTGTTTTTTCTATAAAAAACTGTTGTAATTAGTTTTTCTTAAGACTTTTGAAGAAAATGATATCCTAATATCTGAACCAAAAGTTTTCATCCTTATGTTTTAGAAAAACACTTTTCTTTTTCAAATTATTCATCCTATATATGATTTGTTGAGTTTGTTTAAACCCAAGTTTCCATACACTTGCATCAAACCCGTGTAGAGTTATACTCTATTGTTGATTTATGGAGGCGATGCTCTATGTATGAAGAAAATAGGATTGTGCCTTCTGAGGTTGATCAATCGATACCGAAGGAATACCGCTTCGTGTGGACGGTATAGGATTATGCCATATTTTTTAGAATATTTGAAGATCCTACGCGTTATACTTAGTGGAGCTAGGTAGTCTGTAAGTCGACTAGAGTCTCTTAAACTCTTTACAGTGTTGAATGCTATGTTTTACTCGAAAGTAATTTTTCCTTATCTTCTTTGCATGTTTGATTTGATTATTTTCTTGGTATGGAATATTTATTATGGACATTATTTCATGCACACCTAATTGCTAATCGAGATAGAATTTGGGTAAAATTTGAATTTTTTCCATATAAAATCGCTTTTTCAAATTGATATCAGATCCTGTTGTACTAAGTTTTTTGTGATCCTTTAAAAATTTAGGATTTATGGACAATTTGTATAATAGTCTATCAATTTTTGATGGATCTAGTTATGCTTATTGGAAATCTCCAATGACATCGAGTTTGAAAGTGATTGACGAGCATGTCTGGCTTATGTGTGATGAAACACCACCCACTGTGACCAAGGGAGAGTCATATGTCCTAAAACCGTTACCTCTTGGATGGACGGAGGAACTAAAATGGAGTCAATTTAACTAATTTGGTTTAAGTATCAGATTAAGTTCCATTTCTGGAGTCTTCACCCCTGACGAGTTCCGTCGCATCATGAAGTGTACCACGTTTAAAGAAGCTCGGGATACATTAAAGATCATTCACGAGGGCACCAATGTTGTGAAAAAAATTTATCTGCAAAATGTCACCACACAGTTTGAGACATTACCACACTAAAGTATGAGTCTTTTGATGAATTTTATGCACGATTGTCCGACATCGTTAACTTTAGTTTTAGTTTGGGAGAGAAAATTCACGATACATGTGTAGTGGAAAAGATTTTGAGATCCCTGCCAGCCCAATTTATTCTTAAGATTACTCCCCTTAATTCGTTGGGAATTTTGTATACGCTTAGGTTAGAAGAACTTATAAATGACCTTCAAACTTATGAGATCGATATGTTTGCCAAAACTGTTGAGAAACAGGATATAGGAATTTATTTGAAGGCCTAGTCCAAAAAGAAAAAAGAAAAAGTTTGTGATTATGATTCTAAATTTGATTTTGAGATAGATGATTTTTCCTTTTTTGCAAAAAAAAATAAAAAATATCTCAAAATTAACAAAGAAAATTCTTCCAAAAGAAAAGATTTTTGAGAAAATTAAAAATAGGAATGAGGGGAAGAATGTTTATGGGAACGATGAGGTGGTATGTTATGAGTGTGAGGGCAAAGGATACAAAGCCCACAAATGTGCCACTAGGCTTAAGAGACTAGGAAAGGGTAAAGTTGCACATAAAGCCACTCTTAGCGATTGTGACGTCGAGTCGGCGAATTTAGGGAATGAATCATCACATGAACCTAATTTATGTTCGTTCATGGCAAGTCATGTGAGATTTCTAGTTTATCCCACGCCGATGGGGACATTTCTAAATGTTGGATCTTCAATAATGTTTCGAATCATTCTAGAAAGTGTGAGTGCGAGGAAGAGAATATGAGCGAGGGAGAAGGTGGAATCTAAAAAGCCTTTCGTGAAAAAGTTTAAAAAATATTTGTCTCTTAGGGGGTGTAATTTAGAGAATGAGGTGAATGTTTTAAGAGAGTGAGAGGTGTCGGTGAGTCAACTCAATAAGGTGAAAGTTTTTTTGTGTGAGCAGTTGATTATTATCGGTAGGGAGAAGATCGATTTGACCAACACTGTGGCTAGTCTTACGAAAGATCTTCAAGCTTCATAAGAGACTCGTGATAAACTTAAAGCCCGTGTATCCCAACTCGAGATTGATCTCATAAGTGCCCGGGGGTCAACGTCACTTTAGAGGACACATCTAAGAAGGCTAGAAAGATGCTCCTCGATCTCACGTTATGTAACGTTCAGAGGCAGGGAATAGGTTATGAAGATTCATCCACTTCCCAAGCTACGCTCGATCCAGTTCTCGATTTTGTGATGAATCCATATGGCCCTCCTCCTAGACCACGTAGGAAAGGTCGTCCTAGGCATTTTGAGCGAGGTAGACCCAGGTCCATTTATGTTTGTTCTTATTGCAAACAAAGAGGTTACCTTAGAGAGTTTTTTTTTAAGCTAGGGAGAGTTTCTCACTCGCGCGTTCTCTAGTTTACTCCCACACGAGTTCCTACATATGTTGCCTCACGCACTCCCACACATGTTGCTCCACATTCTCTCGCAAATCACCATAGAGATATTGAGAGTTTTCGAGAGCAAGTAGAGTATTTAGTCAAGAGTTCACAATGTTTGAAGTAGGAATTTTATTGGATGTCTTCTCCTTTTGAGAACTCCATTGAGCCTAATAAGTGAGGTTGAGACTTGTTTACAGAATAAGGTGATTATCATGTTTATATCATTGTCCCTATTGGTAGAATGTACTTCTATTTTATTCATATGTTTTTCTTTCTGATATATTTGAAAATTTCCAAAAGGATTTTCGATTTTCAGGAAAAAGTTGAAAAAATCCAAAAAGACTTTTCGCTTTTAAGAATAATTTTGAAAAATCGAAAAAGATCTTTGTTCTGATAATTTTTTTGAAAAAGATAAAAAAATATATTTATATTTTTGTTTTCACTTTATATGCATGAACATTTGAGACATTTGGATCACCCCTACATTCCATCCATTCACGTGACTTTTTCTTAGTGTTTTAAGATAAGGTTTTCTTTCGTTAGTGTGCTTAATAATGTGTTGATAACATTTCGTTGATCATTGACGATTACTTATTACATGTTATACTCTTTACAGCTTTTTTGCACTTGTGCACGAATTTTTTTAACATTATACTTACTTGTCATGTGTCGAATTTATTGTTCTCACCTCAATTCTACTTAATAACGAATCAAATGTAAAAAGAGATAAGTTGTGATTGTAAGAACTATTTCCCGAATTTTGTTTCCCATAAAATATTAATATATGTTAATGAATGGAAAGGGGCTACGAAAGAGCAAAATTCTCTTCACGTTAAAATCCACCATTTGCAAAAAGAGAGTAAAAAGATTAACGAGACACAAAAACAGAAGTGTCAAGGCCATTTATTTTTTATTCATTGATGCTTCGCTACACACGAACATTATGATATTTTTAAAATATTTTATAGTGAATTCTTATATATGCGAGATTTTGAGGGTGTTATAACGTAGAAGATCAATGGTTTTTCAGAACAAACTATCTTGAGAAACATTAAATAATTTAACGTTATTGATTTAGGAATCATTAAAATTCATGGCATATTGCATAAGTCGAGTAAATTTCATTTAAGTTCAACATTTTACACCTAAAGTCGAAATCAATTTTTTTCTTTAGAATCATCTCATGACTTTGTGCACCTATGTTATAAATATTTATGTTGATTTTCCTGTGAAAAAATGTTCATATAATTACATTTCATTTTCACGATTAAGGTCTTTAAGTGTTATTCCATGGTGCTATGTGCTTTGTACCTATATCTATTTTTATACTTATACTTGAAATTCTTTGAAAAACTTCAAAAATAGTCGTTTGACAGGGGGAGAACACATTGTTCCTTTCGGATATTCATCGCATGTGTTTTATATATTATATTTGTGATGATATCCTTACTTTTTCATGTGATGCTTTTTATTCATGTTTAGATTCTAATTCTTTATCTATTACGGACAAAAAGGGGAAGAACAAATTGAAGGAGATTTTTATTTTTATTTAGAACTCGTACGCGTCACCGTATTTTTTGTCGCATGTGTGCAGGTCTATTTCGTCTTGATGATGATTTTATAAACTACACAATATGAAGACAATGTTGGCCAAGAGCATAAAAAAACTTCTGTTGAAGATAAAGTTTCAAATGTCATTCCGTTCTTGGGTTTGGGAGGATATTATGATACATTATCTTAAAGGTATTATTGTAATTTGGTTTTCGATTTTTGTTTTGTGCCCGAATAACCAAAGGGGGATATTTGTAAGAGCCTGGTTTTATGATTGCACATAGCTTAGGCATTTTTGTTATTTTGATGCATCCCATTACGAACCGGAGTTTCAAACCAAACACTACAGTCGTATTGTCTCGGTGACCATTTGAAAATATGTTAGTGACCGACATAGTTTTCGAATTTCAAGCCGTTGGATTTGTCACTAACACTTTTTAAAAGCATATGACCTGTGGTTTTGATTTCTCATATAAATTATATTCTGGGATGTGCACGTTTTAAATTGAGGCTTTTTGATAAAACGGATTTTGATTTTTTTTTTATTTTAATCTCGTTCGAATGAAATATTGATCTCGTTTGAATGAAAGTCCCTTTTGTTGGAACGAGCTTAGAACGGACATCGAATGAAAACCCTCTGTTTAACAGACCTAAAGTCATTGGAAGGCCATTAGAAGGTTGATCAAATGAGAATGGTGTAACACCCCGCTTAAAATAATAACGGGTGGCCAGCCCTATACTACATTAAATCAGGAGTTTAAGATGGTCCAGTCTCAAAATCAACAGTCAGTACCATATAATATAGGACTAACTACCCGATATCATATAAACGAGATGTTAAAATTAAATAAAATATGCAACAGACAACAACCAACACTACTAAAAAAAGGAAAGAAAGATGCATGAAAGAACTAAGATAAATGAAATGCTGGAGTAAAACGAAATAAATGACTACAACAGAATATACTACAAAAAGTAGACCCGAATAAGCTGTCGGGTCACAGCCAATACAATAACTGGAATGGAATAAATATAAACATGTATATAAATATCCCTTGGGTACAAACCCGATATACAACACGAATCCTACCAAGAATTTTTTTCAAAGGGGGAAGGGACTATATTCTACATCCCGCAACAGTCCGCACCTGTCGCGACTGCCAATACTCCGGAGAGAAGGTCATCTGGCATCCATGCAGTAGGACACCTGTATATATATATATATATATATATACAAGCATGAGAGAAAAGTAAACGGGTCAGAGACCGAGTGTGAAAAATATTTAGCAAGTCTGTTAACCGTGCATAATAAATATCGGTGAACTTATTTCATAATTAAAAGTGGATTCGCATTCTCGTGAATTCCCAACTCACCCCTCATCTAACGGCGCGCACCTATTCGCATCCTCAAGTTTCAGTTAAATTACCCCCATTTATAAGGACAACCTAACTTATCATAGGCCCAGCCTATACCTACGAGAATTGCCTTCCTAACTTAACCCAAGAATCCACCCCTTTTCTAATCATATTAGATTATGTTTACAAACAATTACGCCATAACAGGAATAATGGATTCTGGATTATAATTTACTTAATTATAATTCTTACTACGTTACCCATTTATAACTGGGTTGAAACATATGATTTAATTTCTAATTAATAGGCATGCAAAATTATTATTAATAAAACGTCCCTCCAATTTCAACGCTGCGATGCGTTTCGTGCGTGGGGTGTCTCGCAAAGCGAAATCCAAACGAGGACCCCCCCCGTTACACTACTCCTTGTCAACGTCGATCCAGGAGATCCATTACGCCACACATAAATATCGACAGAACTTCTCTTTAATCTCAACAATGTACTACGTTTCGTGCGTGGGGTGTCTCGCAAAGTGAAATCCAAACAAGGAACCACCCCGTTACACTACTCCTTGACAATGTCGATCCTAGAGATCCATAATGCCACACATAAATAATTGGCAGAAATTTTCTCCACTCTCAACACTGCACTACGTTTCATGCGTGAGGTGTCTCGCAAAGCGAAATCCAAACAAGAAACCACCCTGTTACACTACTCCTTGACAATGTCGATCCTAGAGATCCATAATGCCATACATACCATATAATTCTACCACTACTACTAAATTTAAGACTACAATATGAAAACAACTAAAAATCTCCAATAATATCCTTGGGATGATGTAAACGAAATA
The DNA here is from genome assembly GCA_949130495.1 of Sambucus nigra. NCBI lineage: Eukaryota > Viridiplantae > Streptophyta > Magnoliopsida > Dipsacales > Adoxaceae > Sambucus > Sambucus nigra. The sequence continues at coordinate 548,213,365 of OX422210.1, forward strand.
TTCCTTAAATGTGATACATCAACCCCCATCAATCTAGTACACCATAATCATCCAAGATGTACTCCACGACGATACCATATCCTTTTTATCTATAGGATATAAATATATATATAGGCATTTTATTCTAACCATATATATATATGCCATCATCATCCATACCCATGACCAAGAGTACATATCATATCTGATGTACAATGGCCATGCACAAATAATATACCCGGCTATATATATCGCCGATAAAACTGCACTATGCTATCATCTTCCCTATGTCCGGCTCACGTAGCAACTGGGGACCACTTGGTGGGGATCAACGACACCCACCTCGTGATAACTCACACACACGACGTCCCGGGAAGCGGTCATAGCTCCAACTGGCAATGAGACGAAACATACCCACCACGTCTCATCCCAAAAATATATCATTCATATAATAACACACAGGACGACTATGACCTGGGGAATATCCACACCCTGCTATATATGCCAGGATGCTCACCCTCTGCGCGGAAACTTCCCAATGATAGCATGAGCGGGGTATGCTTAACCACATAAGTATATATATCGCTCACATGCACAATATATACACATCCATATGATCCCATCATATGATCAAACATTAAACCATCATATACGGTTTAGATATCTATATCATGTATATCCACAACATAAATATATCTATATATTCATATCCATACAGATATATATATGCACATATTCACATATCCATATATCTATATATCTAAACTAATTCTCGTTCATAAGTATAAGATATATAAACTCGGCTATGAGTATACAAAATCCTCAATATGCAAGCCGTCACCACAACTCGTTTAATTTAACTCGATATGTGAATACGATCCCTCACTTGAAACATATTCAATCATTTTTCCTATGATGAATAGTCTCCCAAAACCATATATATATATATATATATATATATATATATATACATATATATATATATATACATATATATTCAACATTAGGGTTATCACCCAAGATTTTGTGTAAGATTCCATCACTACACATACCATCTATATCCGAGAGCACATTATAAAATCTAGTATTAATTTCGACTATCGGTATACCTATAACTAATAATCTATAAGCCTCAAGCTCAATCTTACATTCATCAGATAATCCCATTTCATAGGGAAAGTACCCGTTGTAAATCACACACCGATAAACAATATCTACCCCAACTAGATTTTCACACTCTACTCTAGTTGGTAATAAAATCCCATCGCTCTCGATTTCGACTACGGTTCAATCACTTTTGTGAATCCCCTAGTCTAAGATCTCTCGGATTTATTTCTTAAATCTTATCATTACTAAGGGTATGAAACCACACTCTTCCATTTGGACCCAAATCGTATCTTAATAATATCCTATCCTTATAAGGATTCGATATAAATGTCGGCCCAGAAATTTCACAACATACCCTCGCAACTCTCTCTAAGAGTTCTTAGCCTCCCCTCACATATATACTTACTTTTAATCTACAATTAGTATACTCAATCCCAAAAAGGTTTCCCCATAATCTCTATACACAACTCCAAATACATACATGGATACATTTCTCCCAAATTACCCTAAGGAGTCCCCAAAATCCTAATATGTGAGAAACTCCTTATATGTCTCCAAGAACATATCTCTTGCATCATAAGAGAAGGCCCCCAAATCAATAAACCCAACCAAAAGGGTTTGGAATCACTATGGAGAAAATACCTCAAAATGCCCTGTTTCCGAATCGATTTGGCCCTATTCCGAATCGATTCGACCTCCAAGGCGAATCGATTCGGGTCCAAAGACCTGGGCTTAAGCCACAGGCCGAATCGATTCGACCTGGGTCCTAATCGATTCGATCAATGCAGACCTGCCAATTTCCCTAAACCGAATCGATTCGCTTAGGGGACGAATCGATTCGGGCCTGCAGATTTTAAAGGGTTCTTCTTCTTCATCAAAACCCACGAATTCTAAACCCTAAATTTTCATTTCTAACTCTTAAACCTTCATCAATTCATGATTTTTAGCCCATAAATCAACCCAAAGCTGATCCCAACCATTTATATACCATTAAACCCATATTTAGACGTTGATTTCAAGATTAAACCCAAAAATCTAGGTTTTGATATTAATACCCAAAAACCATTTCTTTAACCCACAAATTATGAAATCAAATACACAAATAAATAATTTAGCAAGATTAAACACTTGCCTCAGATTTGTAGAGGTTGGATCGTCCTCGATGTCGCGATTGGGCCGGAAATCTCCAAGCTTTTCTCCCTCTCTCTCTTCCTTTATTCTTCTTTCTCTTTTCTTTCTCTCTCTCTCTCTCTCTCTCTTTTTCTCAAATGAGAAGGCTTCATCCGTAAGCCTTTAAATCCCTTAAAACATAAGTCCCATTTTCAAATGTTAATATGCAATTTAAATGACTCGTTTACACCAATTCGAGTCAAACTGACTTAAAAATATTTCGGAGCCGAAATAAAGCCCAATTACAGTTATTTTGACTATCTCGACCCTTTCGGGATCAATGGTACCCTCAAAATCATCATCCGAAATACTTCAAAACGTCCTCTATTTTCGACTTAAATTCCCAATTTTAGAATTCTCCAATTTAATTAAATTTTTATTTTTCCAAAAATTTTAATTTCTCAGTCTCAAAATTTATGGGGTGTTACAATCTTCCCCCCTTACAAAAATTTCACCCGCGAAATTTAAGATATGCATAGGACCTCAATACTATCTAGTCGTAACATCGATTCAAGATAACTATACCGACCCTTTCTAGTTCTCACATCGAACCAAATAGATTTTAAAATATACTACTACCCAGGGCGCCCATACACCCCATACTCGAGTTTAACTCATAGAATTATAACCAGGCTCCAATAGCCTCAATCGTAACATAACTACCACCAATATAATCTATAATAACATATTAATTATATAAAAGTTTGAAAATTCCCAATGGTTGAACTCTCCTCAATCCTTGACGCTAGCTACCTTCGTGCGAGGGAGGTCTCGCAAGCGAAATCCAAACAAGGAACCCTCCCATACACTACTGTGTAGCTAGGTCGGGGATTGAGATTAGTTGAACCAGGGCTAAGGTTTATAAAAAGATTTTCATATTTTAGATACTGCCCGAAGTCCTAGGTAATAATATATAATATAAATAAATCCCGCGTCTTTCGACACGCCAAACAAATACCTTATGTTTAGAACACAAGGCCTCAATAAATACAATACTGCTAACCATTACCTAGTTCTCAAAAGTAGCACAACTAAGAGCGAAATTATCCGCTCAACATAAATCTACTAAACTCTGAACCTCTCTGTTATGAAATTCCTCTACATCACATCAACACCTTTCCATAAACTAAGTTCTTCCCTCAATGAACCAATAACCTTAACAATTTACATTCTCAAGATCAATAGAGCCACTCTCTACTAGCTCATTATAAAACGTTTTACTATTCCAAAAAAAAATGTCGCATAAAGACCACACTTGCTCACTCCTCCCCAAGTCCTAATTCTCCTCAAAGAAATAATTTCCTCATAAATCCTTCCTAACCATTTTGAAGGACAACGCTATTGCGACTACCGAAAAGTCCCTCAGTCCTACACAATGAAATTGAGTCTCCAAATTCTCTCCCTCTTCCCATAAGGAAATACTCCTGATATTGGGACAACTACACCTTCCTCACATCGGTAAGAGTCACCAACACCAGGTTTCCTAACGAAAGTTAACGGGTTTCTCAACCTAAACCTCCCAAGGACTACACTAACCTCTCCTTAGATTTTCCTTACTAAGCCCAAGATTCACTATTTGAGTAATTTTCCTTTCTTACTCAACTGTCGGTAAATCACCTCGAACCACTGCTAGAAACCTCCTCAATATCTCCTCCGAAATCGGGGAAAACAAATACCCCCAATTAAAGCGTACCCAAAACAAGCTATGGTTATTGTAATTCTAATCCTATCCTTTACTAGACGATAAAATCTAGGCGACGTCTGAAACGAAACAAGAGCAACTGTTATCAGAATGTCAATCAAGTGAATATACTTCACAGAAGAAAACAACGCAGTTAACACAACAGTCCTAATTGTAGGGCTTTATGTCAAGAACGTTAACGGAAGAATGCAGAAAACTCGCATAGATCCTAAGGACTCTAGAACCTGATGATCTGATACCATCTGTAACACCCCACTTAAAATAATAACGGGTGGCCAGCCCTATACTACATTAAATCAGGAGTTTAAGATGGTCCAGTCTCAACATCAACAGTCGGTACCATATAATATAGGACTAACTACCTGATATCATATAAACGAGATGTTAAAATTAAATAAAATATGCAACAGACAACAACCAACACTACTAAAAAAAGGAAAGAAAGATGCATAAAAGAACTAAGATAAATGAAATGCTGGAGTAAAACGAAATAAATGACTACAACAGAATATACTACAAAAAGTAAACCCGAATAAGCTGTAGGGTCACAGCCAAAATAATAACGGGAATGGAATAAATATAAACATGTATATAAATATCCCTTGGGTACAAACCCGATATACAACATGAATCCAACCTAGAAATTTTTTCAAAGGAGGAAGCGACTACATTCTACATCCCGCAACAGTCTACACCTGTCGCGGCTCCCAAGACTCTGGATAGAAGGTCATCCGGCATCCATGCGATAGGACACCTGTAGTAATATATATATATATATATATATATATATATATATATATATATATATATATATATATATATATATATATATATATATATATATATATATATATATATACAAGCGGGAGAGAAAAGTAAACGGGTTAGAGCCCGAGTGTGAAAAATATTTAGCAAGTGTGTTAACCGTGCATAATAAATATTGGTGCACTTATTTCATAATTAAAATTGGATTCGCACTCTCGTGAATTCCCAACTCACCCCTCATCTAACGGCGCGCACCTATTCGCGTCCTCAAGTTTTAGTTAAATTACCCTCATTTATAAGGGCAACCTAACTTATCATAGGCCCAACCTATACCCACGAGAATTGCCTTCCTAACTTAACCCAAGAATTCATCCCTTTTCTAATCATATTAGATTATGTTTACAAACAATTACGCCATAATAGGCATAATGGATTCTGGATTATAATTTAATTAATTATAATTCTTACTACGTTACCCATTTATATCTGGGTTGAAACATATGATTTAATTTCTAATTAATAGGCATGCAAAATTATTCTTGATAAAACGTCCCTCCAATTTCAATGCTGCGATGCGTTTCGTGCGTGGGGTGTCTCGCAAAGCGAAATCCAAACAAGGAACCCCCCCGTTACACTGCTCCTTGTCAACATCGATCCAGGAGATCCATTATGCCACACATAAATATCGATAAAACTTCTCTCTAATCTCAACAATGTACTACGTTTCGTGCGTGGGGTGTCTCGCAAAGCGAAATCCAAACAAGGAACCACCCCGTTACACTACTCCTTGACAATGTCGATCCTAGAGATCCATAATGCCACACATAAATAATTGGAAGAACTTTTCTCCAATCTCAACACTGCACTATGTTTCATGCGTGGGGTGTCTCGCAAAGCGAAATCCAAACAAGGAACCACCCCGTTACACTACTCCTTGACAATGTCAATCCTAGAGATCCATAATGCCATACATACCATATAATGCTACCAATACTACTAAATTTAAGACTACAATATGAAAACTACTAAAAATCTCCAATAATATCCTTAGGATGATGTAACCGAAATATTCCTTAAATGCGATACATCAACCCCAACAATCTAGTACACCATAATCATCCAAGATGTACTCCACGACGATACCATATCCTTTTTATCTATAGGATATAAATATATATATAGGCATTTTATTCTAACCATATATATATATACCATCATCATCCATAACCATGACCAAGAGTACATATCATATCTGATGTACAATGGCCATGCACAAATAATATACCCGGCTATATATATCACCGATAAAACTGCACTATGCTATCATCTTCCCTATTCCCGGCTCACATAGCAATTGGGGACCACCTGGAGGGGATCAACAACACCTACCTTGTGATAACTCACACACACGACGTCCCGGGAAGCGGTCATAGCTCCAACTGGCAATGAGACGAAACATACCCACCACGTCTCATCCCAAAAATATATCTGTCATATAATAACACATGGGATGACTATGACATGGGGAATATCCACACCCTGCTCTATATGCCAGGATGCTCACCCTCTGCGCGGAAACTTCCCAATGATAGCATGAGCGGGGTATGATTAACCACATAAGTATATATATCGCTCACATGCACAATATATACACATCCATATGATCCCATCATATGATCAAACATTAAACCATCATATACGGTTTAGATATCTATATCATGTATATCCACAACATAAATATATCTATATATTCATATCCATACAGATATATATATACACATATTCACATATCCATATATCTATATATCTAAACTAATTCTCGTTCATAAGTATAAGATATATAAACTCGGCTATGAGTATACAAAATCCTCAATATGCAAGTCGTCACCACAACTCGTTTAATTTAACTCGATATGTGAATACGATCCCTCACTTGAAACATATTCAATCATTTTTCCTATGATGAATAGTCTCCCAAAACCATATATATATATATATATATATATATATATATATATATATATACATATATATTCAACATTAGGGTTATCACCCAAGATTTTGTGTAAGATTCCATCACTACACATACCATCTATATTCGAGAGCACATTATAAAATCTAGTATTAATTTCGACTATCGGTATACCTATAACTAATAATCTATAAGCCTCAAGCTCAATCTTACATTCATCAAATAATCCCCTTTCATAGGGAAAGTACCCGTTGTAAATCACACACCGATAAACAACATCTACCCCAACTAGATTTTCACACTCTACTCTAGTTGGTAATAAAATCCCATCGCTCTCGATTTCGACTACGGTTCAATCACTTTTGTGAATCCCCTAGTCTAAGATCTCTCGGATTTATTTCTTAAATCTTATCATTACTAAGGGTATGCAACCACACTCTTCCATTTGGACCCAAATCGTATCTTAATAATATCCTATCCTTATAAGGATTCGATATAAATGTCGGCCCAGAAATTTCACAACATACCCTCGCAACTCTCTCTAAGAGTTCTTAGCCTCCCCTCACATATATACTTACTTTTAATCTACAATTAGTATCCTCAATCCCAAAAAGGTTTCCCCATAATCTCTATACACAACTCCAAATACATACATGGATACATTTCTCCCAAATTACCCTAAGGAGTCCCCAAAATCCTAATATGTGAGAAACTCCTTATATGTCTCCAAGAATATATCTCTTGCATCATAAGAGAAGGCCCCCAAATCAATAAACCCAACCAAAAGGGTTTGGAATCACTATGGAGAAATAACCTCAAAATGCCCTGTTTCCGAATCGATTCGGCCCTATTCCGAATCGATTCGGCCTAGCGAATCGATTCGGCCTCCAAGGCGAATCGATTCGGGTCCAAAGACCTGGGCTTATGCCACAGGCCGAATCGATTCGGCCTGGGTCCGAATCGATTCGATCAATGCAGACCTGCCAATTTCCCTAAACCGAATCGATTTGCTTAGGGGGGAATCGATTCCGGCCTGCAGATTTTAAAGGGTTCTTCTTCTTCATCAAAACCCACGAATTCTAAACCCTAAATATTCATTTCTAACTCTTAAACCTTCATCAATTCATGATTTTAAGACCATAAATCAACACAAAGTTGATCCCAACCATTTTTATACCATTAAACCCATATTTAGACATTGATTTCAAGATTAAACCCAAAAATCTAGGTTTTGATATTAATATCCAAAAACCATTTCTTTAACCCACAAGTTATGAAATCAAATGCACAAATAACCTATTTAGCAAGATTAAACACTTGCCTCAGATTTATAGAAGTTGGATCGTCCTCGATGTCGCGATTGGGCCGGAAATCTCCAAGTTTTTCTCCCCCTCTCTCTCTTCCTTTCTTCTTATTTCTCTTTTCTTTCTCTCTCTCTCTTTTTCTCAAATGAGAAGGCTTCATTCGTAAGCCTTTAAATCCCTTAAAACATAAGTCCCAATTTCAAATGTTAATACACAATTTAAATGACTCGTTTACACCAATTCGAGTCAAACTGACTTAAAAATATTCCGGAGCCGAAATAAAACCCAATGACAATCATTTTGACTATCTCGACCCTTCTGGGATCAATGGTACCCTCAAAATCATCATCCAAAATACTTCAAAACGTCCTCTATTTTGGACTTAAATTCCTAATTTTAGAATTCTCCAATTTAATTAAAATTTTATTTTTCCAAAAATTTAATTTCTCAGTCTAAAAAATCATGGGGTGTTACAAATGGATTGTCATTCGAACAAGACTTGGTATCGTTAGAAAGATTTTAGTGTTTTCATTCGAATGAGGCCACCGCCTCGAAATTTGTATTTTTTTAAATAAAAATATCTGTTTTTCTCAAGACTTTTGGCGAAAACGAATTCCAATATCTGAACAAAAAATTCTTGTCTTTATGTTTTAGAAAAATACATTTATTTTCCAACTCATTCATACCATATATGATTTGTTGAGTTTGTTCAAACCCAAGTTTCCATACACTTGCATCAAACCCTTGTAGAGCTCCACTCTACTGCTGATTTGTGGAGCCGAGGCTCTACGGCTGAAGAAGATAGGATTATTCATTCTGAGGCTGATCGGTGGATATTGAGGGAAGACCGCTTCCTGTTGACGGTGTTGGACTGTGACGTATTCTGTAGAAGATTTGAAGAACCTACACAATATACTTAGTGGAGCTAAGTAGTTTGTAAGTCGACTAGAGTCTATCAAATTCTTTACAGTGTTGAATACTAGGTTTTACCCGAAGGGGATTTTTCCTTATCTTTTTCGCATGTTTGTTTTGATTATTTGCGCCGTTTAGCATAATTAATTTGAACATTATTACATGCACACATAATTTATAATCAAGATAAAATTTGGGTAAATTTTGAATTTGTGTATGCATAACCTAATATACAGACTATCTATACGAACCCTTCTGATGAAAAAGGCATTGAAACTTAAAATTATTTAGTAAAATTGATGAAGGTGATGGTGTAAAATTGGAATTATGTGGTACTTTATAGATGTTCAGTAAAAATCTAGTTGTTGGTCTTGTAAAAAGTAGAATACCACAAGAACCATATTCCCACGACAAGTGGACTATTATGAGGAACCAAGATTTGGAGATTGACTTAAACCAAATCATAAAATTGGGGAGATAAAAAAAAATTTGTCCCTTTTGCGACAACATATTTGGCCCTATGAACGTGAGATGATCTAAAAATACAATATTTGTCTTCTTAAATGAAAAAGTTAATTACCTATGTGTCTCCTAAAGTATACAAATATTTTTTTAAGCCCTTAAAGTATTATTTTATTCCTATTAAGGCCCTAAAAGATCTATATAGTTTCAATTTGACCATTCCATCCAGTTTATCATCAAATTTCATGAAATTTGGTGGTTACAATGGTATTTCGGCAAATGGCAATTCAAATAACCCTTAAAAGGGTATTTTGTCCTAAAAAGAATTAAACAATCCTTCATTATGGAATTTTACACCTCAAAATGATCTTAACAAAAATACTAGTGTTCTTTTGCATTCACGATAATTAAATAATTGTTAAAAATAGTATTTGGTGCCAAAAAAGTTAATAGGTATAGTAATAAAATAGTTAAATTATTACATTTTTTTTTAATAGAAAAAAACTAGGACATTTTTTTTGTTAAATAATATTTGGATGCTAAAAGGAACGAAAAATAATTTTTAAGTATTTTCTAAGAAATAAAAACTTGGACAAAAAATAAAACAAACATGATTTTAGTTTCCTAATTAATCAAAAGTTGGAATGAAAGAGAGAACAATTTTCTTGTTTTTCTTTTATATTTAAAAATTTGGATAAAAAAAAAGAACAAACAAAGATTTTTTATATAAAAATAAGGACGAAAATAAAAAATAATAATAAAAAATCTACGGCAAAAATGGAACTAAAAAAATAGATTTTTTTCTATATTTTTAAAAGATAAACCAGGACGGCCAAAAAAGGTATCTTTTTTTTTAAATAAATAGAAACTGGGATGAAAACAAAATGAAACTAAATTGCTTTTCTAGAAATAAAACAATTTCATAAAAAAATTATTTTCTAAATAAAATTATTTTAAATAAGAAACTATTTTCTTACTAAAAAAACATGGATAAAAACAATTTTACAAATAAGAAACTGTTTTACATCAAGTTTAATAAGAAACTGGGACTAAAAAGAGTATTTTTTTTCCTTTTTTATTACATAAATGTGGGGAAAACAAAAACATCTGTTTTTTAATAAATAAAAATTGGGATGAAAAGAATAAAAGGAATAACTTTCTTTTATAACTAAACCAATGTTATAAAAAAATGTTTCATAAATAAAATAATTTTTATCTATTTTTTAAAAAAGACAATTTTAAATAATAAACTATTATTGTAGAACTAGAAGTGATACAAAATGTTTTTATAAATATTTTTTTCTGTATTAAGTTTAATAAGAAACCGTGGGGGCCAAATCACGATTGAGCCCAATTCTAGCTTACCCGAGCAAGCCCGATAACTCTAACGCTAAACCGGCCCAGTCCATGAACATGGAGGATCAGCATAAGCATTTACCACATGGATAATTATGAAGTAATTATCATTTCTATAGGCTCATATCGGTTACCTAAAATCTCGGACGAGATTATCAAGAAATCATTACACAAGCCAATAGCAAGCCAAGGGAGCTCCTTGAATAATTCAATCACTGTAGCTTTACTAGAGTATAAATACAGCCCCCGCCATAAGGCCAAGGGGGGTTTAATTTTCAAACTTTGATAGACACTAATAATAACTCAGTAACCTTTTCGTAAACGTAGGCAATTTACTGAACCACGTATATCTGTGCGTTATGTGTGACATTTGCATGCTCTTTCTTTAATTGCTTTCTAGAAGTCATTAATTGTTATTATTTGCACTCAAAATTGGAGTCGTATATGGGAATGATTTTCCTTCTTATGTACAAAAGAACAACTATGATGTATCACCACCCAAACACCCAACCTGTCAAGATAAGAACTCGAGGTTTCATCCAAAGCAATAGATTTTCAAGGAAAGTCATGAGAAACCTCGATCTATCCAAGTTTAATTATTAGTCGGCGCGTACGATGTAAGACTCCAATACCGGGAGGAGGCAACTCACCTCCATATTGAGGAGAATTTCCATATACAGTAGCGATTGGAAAGAATGGAGAGAGAACTTTTCCAGGAGAACTGAAAACGTCGTGGACGGACTCTTAGACCTCAGGTGCGCAAGACTCGCAGTCGAGGAAGGAGCACCAGGAGCTACCAAGGGTGTTCAGAGCATAAAAGTCACCTAAGGAAGCGCCACCGAGATAATGAGCGCCAAAAGATTAGGGGCGGCAATTTTAGAAACAACTTGGAAACACGATACGAAACGACACGAAATTGACCCGAAATTGACACGATATGTTGTGTTCGTATCGGGTTTTTTTACATGAAGTCGTGTAGTGTCGTGTTCGTGTCAAAATTATAAGTCGTGTTATTGTGTCTTTGTCGTGTTAATCATTTTTTTATCCAGGTTTCGTGTCTATTTATGTTTAATTTAGTATGAAATTTTAAGAAAATCGTGTTATTCATGTCATGTTGTGTTGTGTTATATCGTTTTTATTTGGTTTGTATTCGTGTCAACTAAAAAACACGAATTAGTATTGTGCCTTGTTCGTGTACAAAAAAACTTATCGTGTCGTATCATGTCAGCTCGAAACACGACCCAAATACATGAATTATCACTCCTACAGAAGATGACACTAGGAGTTTGGTTCAGAGGGAGATGGACTAGCACCCAGCTCATCGAGGAGATAGATCTATAAAATAATTTACAAGGAAAGCTCCAATTACCCAGATGAAGTCTCCTTTATCAAGGTCTATTGAGAAGGAGGAACCCCTAAAGAAAATTATAACACTAAGGTTCAAAGTCTAGTATAGCAAGACAGACCCAATAGATTATGTTCGGTGGTATAGGCAAGTCATGACCTTATGGAGTCACAACGATGCTCTTATGTGTCGCATTTTCCATTCCATCTTGGGGATATTATCCATAAGTAGTTTGAGAGTTTTCCTCTTAGGTACATTAAGAGCTTTAAGGTGCCTTCATTGCTCACTTCATAATCAGCAGCTCTCACCCGGAGAGGATAGACATACCGCTCACAGCGAGGAAAAAGCAATAGGAGACTTTGCGCAAGTATGCCTAGTGTTATTGGAAAGTGTTCAATGAAGTGGAAGACTGCTTGGAGCAAGTTGCTGTGGCATTTTTCATAATCGGCTTATCCCCTTATTCCATGTTGCACCAGTCTCTCACAAAAAGGAGGCTGACACCATTGATGATCTCATGTAACGTATTGAAAAGTATACCATGGTGGAGGGCGTGGTCCATACCATCGAGGAAGAAATTGGTCGCGCTAAAGCAAACAGAGAGGGGACAAGGTAAACATTCCCAAGAAGGGAAACAAGAAATAAAACATTGCAAAAAATGAGGGAAAAGTAGATTCATCCAAATCCTTCCAAGCCATAAATATAGTTTTTAAGGAACCGTTCTACAAGATCCTGGGAAAGATCAAGGATCAACAGTTTCTCAAATGGCCAAAGAAAATGGGAAGGGATTCGATCAAGAGGAACAACATGCTTTGGTGAGCATTTCAAAAGGAAAATGGACTCAACATAGATAACACTAAGGAATTGAAATCTCACCTAGAGAAGTTGGTCCAGGTTGGGCACTTAAATGAGTACATAGAGAAGAAGTCCAACAAGTTCGTCGCTAACGGCGATTAAAAATCAGATAAAGTCTCGGACGAAGAGATGGGACATGAATTTTAGTGATACAACGGACATGAGTTCAATGGAAGTCAAGAAGGTCATAACCATGATGGACGTCTTCTAAATAGATTCTATAAAAAAAATAGGCTAGTAAGCACCGCAGACAAGAGGACGTCGATTACAACAAGAACATTATTTTCACGAATGAATATTTAATTTGGGTGATACCCCACGCCATGATGAGCTAGTAATCACTCACGGGACTGCAAAATAGGATGTGGGCAAGTTACTGGTGGAGTAGAGGAGTTCCTCGAAGGTGATGTACCTGGAACTCTTCCATAAGCTCAAGCTCAAAATGTCTGACCTAATGGAAGAAATTGTCTCTTCATTCAGCTTCGCAGGAAAAACGGCCATGCCCCTTGGGAAGGTGGTTCTACCACTAAAGGCAGTGAATATCTCGATGCTTATAGAGTTTTTGGTGGTAGATGTTGATTTGCCCTATCACGCCATTTTTAGTAGAGGGTGTCTTCATTCCATGAGCGATGTCCCTTTAAATTACCACCAAAAGCTCAAGTGCATCATAGATCGGGCACAATGGAGATAAGAGGTGACTAAGCTATTGCTCAAAACTATTACAAGAGGCCCTTCCGAAGATGACCAATGATGGGGACACTCCCTAAAAATAGTAATTATGGCATGGTCGACCAGGGGTAGAGGATACCAGTATCCACTCTGTTGACAAGGTCGTTGAAAACCAGAAGGAGGTTATTTTTCCTAAAAGTCGATCGAAGATCAAATTATTTATCGAAACAACACTAACCAACCATAAAAGAGGGGAGTTGGTCAACCTCCTAAAACACAACTTAAATGTATTTGCATAGGATCCATACGACATGCCAAGAATTGATCATATGACCTCTAGCTACCGTCTCCACATAAATTTGGCATTCAGGTCGATCGTACAAAAGGCTCGCTGAATAGCCCCAGAGAAGGGTAGGTAGAAAAAGAGGTAGGAAAACTTCTGGAGGAAAGGTCAATCAGAGAAGTTTAATTCGAAGTGGCTCTGGAATCCAGTCATAGTATAAAAGCAGCGATAGCTAGAGAGTCTTTATAGATTTCACCGACCTCAACATGGCTTATCCCAAGCACAGTTTTCCCTTGCCAAAGATAGATCGATTGGTTGACACTATTGTAGCCGATGAATGGATGAGTTTTTTGGACGCTTACTAGGGGTATCACCAGATTCCTCTGTTTACCCCGATCAAGACAACCCTTCGCTCATAACACTATTAGGCTTTTATTGTTATAAGGTTATGCCATTCGGCCTTAAGAACAACAGATTGACCTACCAGAGACTGGTCACAAAGATGTTCAAACAACAGCTCGAGGAAACAATGGAAGTATATATTGACGATATGCTCGTCAAAAGCATAAGCAAGGGAGACCATCTCATAGACCTGATTGACACTTTTAAATCCTTGGGCGCTACTGAATGAATCTCAAAGTGAGCAAGTGATCATTCGGAATCCATTCAAGAAAATTTCTTGGTTACCTGGTCAGTAAGAGGGGGGTCGAGACATATCTAGATCATATAGAGGCTATCAATAATGTCGAGTCGCCTATTATAATACCCCGTGCTTTCGGATTAAATTATTGTGTCCAAATTTAATTAAATAAACTCGAGAATAAATTAAATTGGTGGAACTTAAATTAAAGTGGAAGAATTTAATTTGAGAATAAATTGCATATTTATTGGGTTCAATTGTTCATATTGTGTTACTCGTAGAAAAATAAATTTGCATGTTAATTAAATAACTGATACGTGGTGTGCAATCAAATTGAAAAAAAATGATAAGTTGGGTAAAAACAGTTTGCGCACGTTTTGGTATGATTGGGGACTCGTTTAAGTGTTTTAAATATCTAAAAATAGGCACGGGTTATAGGTATACCATTTGACAAGTTATTGGACCATTCCGGTTATGGGTTCAGGTTTATTTGGAGCTAATAAATAGAGGTTATAGGTTAACTCGGGATTAGCATCCATTATAAGCTAACCAAGAGTTTAGATAAATCCTTTCATTCATCCAAAGTTGAACCTAGCATCCGCACCTCCATAGAGAGAAGTTACCAAGACCAAGATATGGAAGAAGATTAAGGATCCCAGGGGAGAGGCACTCAATCTTCAACATAAGACAAGAATTGTCTTGCTAAAATTAACTTCCAGTATGCTTCTTGATTTATTGGTGTATTTTCTCATATAATTTCTGAGGTTAAAATATATGATGATATGATGGAATTAAACCTTATGTATGTATAGGAACAAATATAAATTTGATGTTTAATGATTGAACAAATTGATGGTAAACCCAAAAATTTGGAAATGAGTAAATCTTGAATTGGACCTTAGAATCTATGTTGAAGGACCTTTAATTGATTATCATTATTATCCATGTATAGATCCTTAAATCGGAGTATGATTAAATATCAATATGGGTGTAACAATAGTGGATAGTTAATTAAGGGGTCGTCAATGAGGTTTAAATTGGGTAGAAATTTTCCAAAAAAAAAAATTAGCCACTTAGAAGCTGTTTTTGATATGGTATATCTAGAAATATAGCCTTTTGGAAAAACAAGAATCCTAATTAAATTAAGTTAAGAATGCATGGGAAGTAGTTTCGTAATTTTTACAGTTGTGATGAATATTTGATGAGTATATTTTGAAAAGCATGCAATGTTGAAAAATTCTTAAACGAATATGAGACTTTGAAGTTATTTTTGGAATAGTATATCTATGAATTTATCTTTTGTGAAAAAATAAAGTCCCAATTAAATTGAGTTAAGAATGCGTAGGCTCTAGTTTCGTAATTTTTGAAGTTTCGGAGAATATTTTATAATTATATTCTGAACAGCGCATAAGGTTTCTACCAAATTGTTGAAAATCGATTGACTTTCCCCTTTTCCTTAGGTTTGAACCTTAATGTGAAGATTGTGTTAAAGAGACTAATTTTTTATTCTTAACTCATTAAGTAGAGTGACTCTATGGCGAGAATTCTAGACATTAATTAGGTAAATGTGATTGGAGTTAAACCCGGAATCATATACACGAGAATTGAAAACATTATTGAGAGATTATTGGATAAGTGATTTACTTATTAGTTAAATGAAATAAATATATATGTAAGTTAGGTGTTGCTGTAAATTTAGAAAGCGATAGATATACTCATACTTTGGAGGCAGAATAAACTTAGCGTTGAATTTAGTAAGGATATTTTTTAAGATTTATGGGACTCATTCGAGGTAATTATAGGGATAATTACCTAAATATATTATGTGGTAAAATATGTATTTATTATTTGTGTGAACATACTCATGTTCATGGATGGCCTATCGGTTGGGGTTGCATACTTCTTGGGATCGGAGCACGCATCGACACAGGTGGGTTAAGCGTTGTGTAGGTCATTATTATAGGTACTACGTAACAGTGCCACTTACGAGGAGGTAGGTGTAGATGGTAGGATCTATTATCACCGTTGAAGGTATGGACCATGCAATGGTGTACAACATGGGGACTACCCCACTTGTATATGTTTTGTGATGTCCATTTGGATGAGGGACTCCTCTAGAATTATCGATAGAGTACGAACGTGACACGAGAGGTAGATGCCTTTAGGTATCATATATATGTAAGGAAATATATAATTATATAAATTAATTATGATTATTAATTAGTCTAATGATGTAGACAAACAATTGTGAACCCAATAATACGCAAATGCATAATATATAGTTATGTTACTTTTGTGTGTAGCATCATAGGGGTACAATGGGAAATCGAATTATGTATGTGGACAGTTATCTTTGGTACGAGAACTATGCTAGATGCATCGTGTATTTATTATGGTTATGGGTATTAATCTTTCATAATTAAGGACTTTTGATATATGTGTAGGATTATACTTAAACGAGGGGTGAGGTACTTAACGCATACGAGTGCCGATGAGTGGTACGTACTTTGAATTAACTGTATTATTCCTTCTTAATTTTTGTAAATTAGTTCTTACATCTCTAGGGAGCTGACCCAAATTATAAAAATGATTTCCCTCCACGTTCATATATATACAGGGACAACACGACTGGCAGGAGATAAGACTTAGGGTCAAATTTGCATAGTGACTACTTCAGTTCATTTGATTCTGGCATAGGTTGATATTTCCATTTCAGTCAGTTTATTATTTCATATTATTGCATGGGCAAAAGCCCGAGTTTAATATTCAGTTATTGGCACAATTGTATTATTGTTGGATTTTTTTATGACTAGTTGGGTGTTAAATTTATATTTATTATTAGTTAATATTTAAATAGCTTTTGTGCATATTATTTTTAGAAGAAAAATTCAAATGTGTAAATGTTTTTATTATTGTTTTGATGCTGAGAATGATATAGATTAATAGACAAGCCCCATCTTCAACGTATTGTATCTGGACAACCTTTACATGAAAAATGGGGATCGTTACAATTGGTATCAGAGCATCTAGGTTCTGGTGTCCTTAAGTTTTGTGTTGCATTCATTACATTCTACGTTGCGTTCCTTGATGTGTAGAGCCTATGATTAGGGATCATTGTACTCTTTGCGACATGTTACAAATACGAAATCGTTTGTTTTGAGATGGCAAACGGTAAGGGAGGCATACCTATTTACATTAGATATGTCAGAATACGATATTATCCTAGGGATGTATCGGCAGGCCACTTATAGGGCTTGTGTTGATTTTATGGGACCGTTGAGAATTAATGGTCAAGTGTAGAACGATTAGTTGGACAATGGTGTTCACCATAGATGTGAGAACTATTACGGGAATTATAATGTTTTGAGTCTAGTTATGGTAAAATGGATGGTGATATAAACTTAGGGTTAGTACGACGACTTTATGATTTAATGCACTCAAGAGATAGCAACGTATTGTTGCGATTGTGAGGATTTTGAGGAAAGATTTGGGGGAATCAAATTAATGTCACGCTCAGATTAGGAAAGATTTATTGTGATGCAAACCATTCGCAATCTCTATGAGAATAATGTGCGAGTGTTTTCACTATGTAATTTCAGAATATGAGGGTCGACGAGTCAAAAATTATACGAGGATGATGTTAATTGTGCATCTTAGACGTGTATTTTGTTGATGTAATAATGATGGATAAATGGACAAGCATATGCCCAATTAGGAAATTATGGAGATAGTATCTTTGGACCAATGATGGTTCGAATGAGTTTATAAACCCTATATAGTGAAAGTTTATACGTGCAATGGTATTATAGCCATGGGTCTTGCCTGAATGGGGGAGTGTTGCCTTATCGAGAGTAGGCACAATAATGTGAAAATTTCAACATTTGTTATTGACGTATTTCTTAATAATGAATGTTTGATTCGGGGTACAGACATAGACTAGATGCTAATAATGGATTTTTTTAAGGATGAATAAATGTAAGGGTTATCCAAGGACAAATTTATATTAGTAGGTGAGTATATGCATAATTTGAAGCATTTGTATTGCAAAAGTTTTGGTTACTTTAAGCGTTTATGACTAGTGAGAGTCTCTGGTATGTGAATATGCGAATGGTCAAGAATAGTGTTATAATAATGACTATGTCATTGAAAATGGGCAGTAGTAGCCTTTATTAGAATAGGCGGGTTGACTTGACTTTAAAAATATTTCTAGTGCGTGATTCTATCGACTCAAATATAAGTCAATCACTCAAGTAACAATCTTGTAAATCGAGTGTCGAACTTAGGGAATATGATGAATGCTCGTGACGATGGATTGGAGGACTGATTAACCTTACTAATGACTCTGAGAAGGAAGAGAAAGATGATGAACCGTGACTTTACCTATCAACTGATGCAATTTGAATTAAATTAATAACTAAACTATGTACGTAAGAAGAACAAAGTGAAACTTTAAATATATGAGAGAAAATAAAATCGGGATACACTCCCCCAAATCGTCGGTATTTGCATAGAACATAAAAGATTAAAAACTTTAATTCTTCATTCTAAGAGACATCAAATACTATGTAAGCATTCAACATATGAGGGATTTACTCCGCACAATATCAAATCAAAAATTGTCTTTGATGATGATGAGAAATTATCAAAAAGCTAAATGCACCCTTAAACATATCGGTTACCTAGGGCGAACGGAATTAAAAGACCTACAAGTTTTATCTTGATAAAGTTCAAATCTTTGAATGAAGAATTACTTTTTATTCACTTTTAAATCCATATATGTCACCTAGATTGGGTTCATGTACCCTAACCCTTTAGAAATCTATGAGAGAAATTGAAAGCAATAATGAAACTATACTTGTATTGAAGAAAAAACCTTAAAATCAATGTAAAAGATGAACAATTGTTGAAGAACATTAATCCTTGGGGCCTCCAACATCCTCTCAAAACTATGTAAAATTTATCTATCTAATGCCTGGTCATATAATAGAATATATCTCTCACATTTTATTAAGTGTTTACACCATGCATAACTCTATTTTTAAGAAATAAAAAATTTAGAATTCGTCACGCCGAATCAGTTCGGAATTTCCTTCTTTACTGGGCAAACCGGTTCGTTTATTCGAGTTAGTAGAACCGGTTCTGAGTCTTGATTATCGATTCAGTTTGTCAAACCGGTTCTCCATTGTTTCCATCGGTTCGGTTTGCATCTTCCAATGAGTAAAATCGGTTCCCCTCTAATAGAACCGGTTCGAAATTCTGAATTCTTCTTCCTTCTTCTTTGATTTCTTCTTAACTTTGAATCTTCGTATCTTTGTAACCAGGGCTCGGGTTTGGGTAACATTTCATCCTACGCGCTTGTGGACTCAAGGTCTTTGACTTCTCTTTAGGTTTCACATTCGAATTCTAGATATACAATTACTATTTTGCCCTTGACTTTTCTTCTTTTCTTTCTTTCTTGATTTTGAGTTTTTCTCTTTTCTTCACTTGCATATAATAGATGAAAAATGTAATAGAAATACACGAAACTCGATGCACTAGATAGAAGATGTCAGTAGCAAGGATATGAGATAAATTAATTCAAATTACATCGTAACGGGTGATAAAAGGCTCTAGATTATGGGGATAAATATGAAGAATTTATGCCTAATCAAACCCCCTAACTTAGAACTTTGATTGTCCCGAGCAATTTAAAAGAATCAAAGCAAGGTCAAAACACTTAGCAAACATGTTATTGGGTTAGAATACCTCTTTTTCTGGTAAGCGATTGTATTTAGCGTATGCAACAAGCTTTTAAACCCCTAGGTTGCCCTAGTAGGACGAGTGGTGTCTCGTGAGGGTTTGCAGTGAATATACCCACAAAATTCATCTTTCGACTCAAAGAAAAATCAAAATACTTAAAAATTATACAATTTAAACTCCCCAAAAATAGTCACCATAAATTTATATTCAAGAGTCTCAATTGGCAGTGTGTGTGCGAAGCCAAAGATCAAACCGCTAATTTCGTTCGACAAATATCCTAATTTTATATTTCTAAACAAATTTTTAATTTCTTTCAAAATTAAAGTGAAATTAAATTAATCCAAACAATATTTAAATTTTCACTTAAGCACAAATTTAATCCAATTCAAGCTCTAAACTATACCAAACAAACTTAAGCATACATTTTGCCAAATTAATTATGCCAACTTGAATTAAATTAAATTAAAATTACCCAAACTTAATATAACACCAAAATTACACTAAAGTTGTTATTAAACCAATTTTTATCTTTTTTGTCCTACTCATGCATCTAAGTGAGTTTGCAAGATAAAATGAATCACAACACACACAAGGAGCGATGCACGAGAAAAACCCACAATGAAAAAAAATCTCGGATGGCCCAGTCTACAAATCCACTTGAAGTGTGTCATGCGTGATACCGAATCAACTAAATTCGCAAATTTCTAATTTAAACTTATTTAACTGGAATCAATTTTAAACCAAATTAAATCAGCCCCTAACTATGAAACTACGCATGTGTGTGTGTCAAATCATCATATATAAAATTGTTAACTTGCAGATTTTAGGAAAAAAACCATTTCGGGTAAACCCTTCATTTCATTATAATACTTCTAATGATTACAATGAAATCCGTAATGAGTTAACTGCAGAAAACCCACATAGACCGCAAGCTAGAGTCAGCAAGAACCGTAGGCCCAATTTAGCCCAGGAATTCCCACAAGTACTCCCTATTGACACGCAGTCATCGTCAGCCCAGTACTCCCCTCCAGAGAACCTAAATCAACAGTAGAGATCTTCTCTACAAGAAAAACTCCAACAAAGATGTGTTCTTGGGTTCCAAAACAATTCACATAAACTATTGGGATGATTTGTGAATTGAAAACAAAGGATTAAAACCCTAAAAATGAGAAGACAAAGTATTATTCCAAAGCAATTTCGTCAATTGAAAATTCTCAGGTCTTCTAATAAAAAACAAAGTTAGAAAAACCAATTTATAGAAAAGCTAAGGAGGCGTGTCGCTCGAAAGAGATATCAGTGTCACTCGAACGATGACACGTGTCATTCAAACGACGTCGCGTGACATAAGGATGTCGCTCGAACGAGAGCTTCTATCGTTCGAACGAAATTAAATAAATATCATTTTTTTATTTCGTCTTTAAAAAATTTCCTCAACACTTAGAAAAATATTTTTGACGAAAAACTTAAAAAGTCCGCTCCAACACTTAGAAAATATTTGCTAAAAAATATTCCAACACTCTAAGTGAAATTCTAAGGAATTAAAACACAACCTTTACCAAATTTATCTCACGGAGACTTGAATGTTGAAGAACTTTGATATTCAGATCCGTCCTGATGCATGATTGATCTTGAAAAGTCTTCAACGATTGTATCGGTATACGACATACTCAAATGTAAGTCGGACAATAAAATAATGTCCTTACACCACTAAGTACGGTATTTTTATGAAGACATGATAAAAGAACTTACAATAATGACTCGACTCCCTTCAAGCCTTCATGCTCCTTCATTCTTCAGCCTCCACCTAGTAGATAACGTTAGAGTCCACCAACGTCTCAAAATTTACCGGTGGGGCTCAACTACCATCAACAACACACGAAGCCTTTCTCCGTATACATACCGTAACTCAAACGAACGAAATCCACCGTATGAAACTTTCTCTTTTAGGGATAAGAAAAATACCCGGTAGCAACAATGGTGATCTCAAAGCAAATATATATTTAGAACTTGGATCAACACAAACATATGGGTGTAAACATTGTATTTTTGGTAGAATTTAAATCATGAAATTACCAACACAAAATGGGACTTTTGGATAAACAGGTTTTGATCTCAAAGTGTCAGAAAGTCTCTCCAAACTCTTATGAAAAAAATTATTCCCGCAAATACTAAAGGTGGTAAAAAGTTAGTGGGGAAAATGTAGGTTAAGAAATAAATCTGATGAAACTGCACAAAAAATCGCCAGGTCATTCGAACGACTTGGTTCAAAAGAGCTACTAACGAGAAAACAGGGATAAAATGCGAAATCTCGTTAGTTATCTCGTTCAAACGATGTAGTTCTAACGAACTATCTAACGAGAAATTAGAAAAAGATAGTCGATTTTCGTTCGATACTTCATTCGAACGACCTCATTTGAATGAGAAAAAATGTCATTCTAACGACATTTCAGAAAATTCAGAAATGCCTTTTAAGCCCAAAAACTTTTATGCAAAGTTTTAAAATGATTTTTTGAGAAAAATAAAAAGTCTTTATGATAAAACTTTATGAAAAGACACCCATAAAAAATATATCCAAGGTTCTATATAAATTAAATGCATTCGTACCTTTAGATACCTTGGAATTCAAATGTTGATGACGTAAATGCTTAGCGCATAAACCGATAATGATGTAGTCTTCAAAATCTTGGCCGCTACGTCTTCAACTCAAACGTCATAGTCCTATGACACAATTAGTTTTTTTCGAAATTAAGCCAACACTACAAATAGACTCGATTGGAAATTTGCCCTTACAAATCCCCCACTTTGGCTATTCCAGGACCAAACCCAAAATAAGAAATCCTATGGGCCTTCAAGCTTTTCTAAAAGGACACATCCCTCCCAAAATAAAATACTACAGATGCTTGATAAGACATATGGGATGAAATGTTATGTCGCTTCAAAGGATGCCACTAAGGATGAAATCCTGCACACTTAAACACACCATTAAATGCATAGGGAATATAATAAGATAAATGACATAATTAAATACTCCCCCTTTGTCTAACATGACCTACTTAAGAAAGCAACATCTCCCCCTAAGTTAGATCTCCTAAACTAAAAGGTTTAGATACCATTTCTCCCCCTTTTTGTTCAAATAACAAAGATTAAAATTGCATTAAATAACCTATTTCTCCCTAATTAAATCAAATACTCCCCCTAAATGAAACAAGGAATATGAATAATGAAAAAACAAGTATATCATGCAATGGTGTACAGAGTGACAATAATAATAAAGCGCATGGCATGAGAAGAAATTAATCCAACACAAAGATTAATAAATACCAACTATGATGCGATAAAAAAACGATATCAAATAAAATAAACTAATATGAGCATGAGATGTCAATCGTAACAAGATGAATATCTATTTCAACATGAATCATACATGGACTAGATAGCAAGGCAAAGACTTAAAAAGAATAAATACCATATATATATATATATATATATATATAACGCACACGCACATATACATAGATATAAACACCACACATGACACAAAATACATAAAGCTTTACACACTCATATGGAAAAAATGTGTATAAATGACATGTGGTAAACGGAAGTAAAGGGGTGTGAACTACAGACTAAAGAATTTAGACCCAATCACTTAAACATGTTCACAAAGTTCTTATTTGAATGCAAAACTTTATCAAACTTAAATATAGCCTCATGTGACAAGATAAAGTGAACTGACAGAACAAACATACACAATGCACTCAAGCCTATAATTTTGATGATTCTACAAACCAATAAAGTCATGAAAAAAATAGCTTAACTAGGATACATTGTCATTGTGCAAACCCGTTGATATATCAATCCAAACATCCTCGATAATGATGATTATTTTTCTTTTCTTTTTAATAATCATATCAAACTCAACTACTCTGGCCTTGGCTAATTTTAACAAGGCCGCGATTTTTTTAATCAGCCAAAGTTCAATGGTGCCTTTTCACGCAAAGTAATTTTGTCTTTCTCAGCCCGATTCCATTGATAAATAACTACACCGGATAAATATTTTCTATTTTTTTAAATCCGGGCAATGGTTCTTACATGCACAAATCCTCCATAGTCATAACAACATGTAGATGACTAAATTGATAGGAGAGCATCTGACTTAACGCAAATATACAAGTGAAGTGAAAGATTAAATAGCTTGTGCGTGTGTGAATCAAGGTATATAAAAAGGGAATCCATTAAGCAAGTCAAAGTCTAACTACTCCATGCAAGCATGATAAATAACACTTTAATGATTGAAAATCTTAATCAAAAGTTCTAGCCACATAGTAGTGGGGATGATATTGGATTCAAACACAAGTATATGCCACAAAAAATGTGTAAAACTACAATACACAAAAATAAAAAATCTTTTCGAGTTTTTTAAATTTTTATGAAAACACAAAGACAACCCTAAAGACAAATAAAAGTGTTTTTGTATTTTTTATTACTAATACACAAAAAAAATACAAAGAATACGCAAGCCATAATTTTAGCAATACATATATGATGTAGCAAGGTCTAAAAAATGGCAATCAAACATACAACTAGCAATAATATATCATGTAGCATAAAATTTAGTGTATGTAAATAAAACTAACACAATCAACCTTTGGATTTAGCAAGAGAGGAATCATGTGAAAGCAAATGAAACTTATAAACTCTATCACGTAAAGTCTCTAATAGGATCTCCTAACCCACATAAGTGAAACACGACGTTCTTGGAATATGGTGACCTTGGAGACTATACACTTAAACTTTATAGGACCATTTTTAAGATCAAAACAGAACTTCCTAAGCTGCCCCTTTTGACCATAATGTGTGCAACTGAAAACAGGGCATGAAGTATGACCTAAGGATTGATCTTTTATAGTGTTCCTATACGATTTTCTCAAAACAATGGTTTTGTCTTTATTGGCGAAAGTATCTTGAGTATCAAAGGCAATCCAACACTTGTCATCTTTGATTCCGATGGTCCCTAAGATTTTACTTAATTTTTTCGAGCTACACTCCAAATCAAATTTGACCCAATTTAAGTCTTTCAATTTCTCTTCAAGTTCTACTATTTGAGACTCAAGTAAACACTTACTCTCTTCACACTCGAGAAGCTCTTTCTTCATAGCCTCCATTAAACCTATAAGGCTATCTCTTTAACCTTCTGCGTACTCTATCTTCTCATGAATAATTCTCACATGTGCCTTAAGGTCTTTAACTAAAACACTCTTATTATTTGCCACGGCACACTCTCATTTTATCTTATAACTTAAAATTAGCCCTATTTAATTTCAATGATTTCGCATACAACTCACGGAAGGCCACTTGAAGTTCACTCTCTTCAACCTCTTCTTCATTATAACCTTCTTCTCCACTCTCTCTACCATCAAACTTTTGGGATTCACAAATAATTACCTTAGAAGTGTTATGTAAAGGAATATCTTCATGGGAAGATTCATTGTCAATGCTCACATGACTTGCTTAGAACTCGGTGAAGTTACGTTTAATGGGGAAATTGGGTCCCTTTTATGATTCATCATCACTAAGCGTGGAATTATATGAAATCAATTGCTTGTCTTCCTTCCTTAGCTTCGTAGGACACTCGAATGCCCTATGGACATAACCCTCATAACCATAACACCTATTTGACTCGTTCCAATTTAGATCCTCGTTATGATTTTTAGGAAATCCCTCGGCTTTAATATGCTTAGACTTCTCATACTTCTTAAAATCATTTTTAAGTTTACCCTTATTAGTCTTGAGAAATTTTCTAAACGAAACAAACCCATATTTTTCGAGTCAATCTCAAACTCATCATCCGAAACCGATGTTTCCTCCTTCCAAACTTTCAAAGTTATGCCATTGCCTTTCTTCTTCTCATCCTTTGAGGGAAATAATTCATGTTCATAGGTTTGTAAGTCACCTATAAGCTCTTCTAGTTTCGTAGAGTCTAAAGTACTGAAAGAATTTAATACGGTCACCTTTGGAATAAATCTATGAGGTAAAGACCTCAAAATTTTCTTTATGACACGTTTGTCGGGTATCTTTTCTCCCAAATTAAAATTAGAATTCATAATATCCGACAATCTTGTATACAACTCATCAAATATCTCACTTTCTATTATTTTAATAGTTTCAAATTGGGTCGTGAAGTTTTAGAGTTTCGAAGCTTTTGCGACACTTGTTCCCTCATGGGTGAGTTGGAGAATATCCCATGCCTCCTTAGACGTTTCACACGTTATAATGCGGCAGACACTCATTTGGTCTGATCGCACTAAAAAGGACATTTAAACCACGGGAATTAAAATTAGCTAACTTAAGCTCAGTCTCACTCCATCTTTCTAGGAGTTTAGGAACACGAACATCTCCTTCTAGGCATATTGGTAGGGGCCATCATTTAACTACCGATAGTCAAACCCTCTCATCTAAGGATTTAAGTGCCGACCTCATACGTGCTTTCCAATACGCGTAGTTGGAACTATAAAAAATAAAATAAAAATTGCAACAGGTAAATTTTCCATTTTTATAGCAAAAATTTTAACAAAGGATCTTAACACAATAATTTAGCATTCTTGCTCTGATATCAATTAGAAAGGGATAAATATTCTTTGATTCCACTTGTAAAGGGGTGATCGTCCGCCAAATATCCCAATTTTTTATTTCTAAACAAATTTTTAATTTCATTCAAAATTAAAGTGAAATTAAATTAAGCTATTTTGCCCAGATTATACTCAAGAGGGGGGGGGGGGGGGGGGGGGGGAATTGAATATAAGAAAACTTTTTGAGTAAAATTAAAATTTCAGAAAATATTTAATTTAAAACACTTAATCCAAATTATAGATTAATAACTCTTAAATTATCAAACTATTTAAAATTAACTAAATACAACCAATTAATTTAATCAGGATAAATCACAGATTTTAACACCTAATAAAAAAATTATCAATTTTCGTAATTAATAAAAATTTAACTTATGGAACTAATCTTAAATGATTCAAACAAAGAATATCAAATAAATACTCTCAATTATTTAAACAAGTTATATTTCAAGATTATAAGACCTAATAAATTTATTAACAATTTTCGTAATTAATATTAATTAATATTCTGAAATTAATTAACTAATTCAAAAATAATAATTTTAATCTTTAAATAAATTTACCAAATTTTTGGATTTAATATATTTGCATATATATAAGTGCTTAAAAAAAATAAACAATCACAAGCAAATAAATAAATATAAATGCTAAAAATAAATGACACCGTAATTTTTATGTAGTTCGGCCAAATCCTGACCTACGTCCACACGCCAAGAGCGGCTTTCGTCTCCCGCGCTTCATTAATGTTGTCCACTTTACGATAGGATTAAACCACCAATTTACAGCCGTAAAATCGGCTACTGGTACAACCATCGAAGCTAAAAACTAAGCTTCAAATCTTTACAACAAATAGAGTAGATTTGATGTACAATGTTTGAAACTCTTTAAAGATTCAAATGAGTCTGAGTTTCTTCTTCAAAGATTTCTTCTTGTAGCAGAATAAAAAATTCATGTGCTCTTGTTCTCTTCTTAAAAAAATAGTTGAATAAGACTTTGTTGATATCTCAAATATTGTAGAGCTGGATGTTAAATTTCAGTTGCTCTATTCTTGAGTAAGTATTAGGTGAATAAAATTTCTACTGCTCTCTTGAACTTGTATAAGCTGAGTAAAATTTTGTTGCTCTTTAATTCCATTTTCGTGTCTTTTATGTGGTGAGTTCATGCTTCAACTTATCTTAGTCTTGTATATTTGTAGCTTCAAAAATAATGACCATTGGAGAAGAGTATAGACTGAGTTCATCTTCGTAAAATGTTTTAGAGGCATAGCTGAAAAATAAGAACGTTAGAGAGCATATGCAACTAGGAGTGGTCTGAGTGTAGATCATTAAATGCACACAATCTTTGGGAGATAGAAAATTATATTTGATCATCCATTTATGTCTAAGAAAGAAAAAATTGTAGCCTGATAGAGAGAAAAAGGTGTTAAAAGCATAATGAAATATACATTGAATTTGAAATGCGTATGGAGAGATGGTAAGTAGAGAATGGTCAACAATAATTATTTGAAGTGAATAAATTATATCTCTACAAGATAAAAGGACGACATCCAATGCCAATCAATGTGTTCCACTAGATAATATAAAAATAACTAGTTGGTCTTCGAAGATTGGAAAATACATATATACATAATTATGTGTTGACAAAGAAAGGCACTACTCCTACTGATATGTGTAAAAAAAATTACTAGTAAGGAAACAAAGAGGATTTTTATTTGTATGCATATAATTAAAATAATGATACATATATTTTTTTCAAGACAGATAAGTGGTGTGAAAGTTATCAAATCATATCTTCAATTGATCAAGGCAATAACGAAAACCAAGACTAAGGAACAATAAAAAAGAATTCTTATCCATGTAAAGAGTAACTTAGATATGCATATATACTTGTATGAATATATATAATGTATAGCAAGTAAAAGGGATATAAAAAGTGTATATAATATAAGTTAAAAAAATGTAACTATATAGAGTATAAATATTTACATTATCTGTTAATATAAACATATATAATTTTAGGTATATTGTATGTGATAAGCAATCAAAGTGGCTACAGATATGTCTACTACTTAAATGAGCTAAAGTGAAAAAGTCTACTCCTCTAGGTGTTTACAAAAATAGGATTCATTGATCACTTTCAATTGCGGAGCCCTATTTAATGCAAGAACATGTGTACTGACATGTACATAAGGATGATAGGGAAAATGATTATATAAATATAAATAGTATATATATATATATATATATATATATATAAACAAAGTAAGGATTGCTAGAATACACTGTTCAAGTGTTTTTTTAAATTATCCACTGTACAAAAACAATTAAACGGATAAAAAAAATATACAGCATATTTAAAAATATATGTGAACGTTATAAAAAAAATTGGACCTAATATAATACATATAAAACATCTATTTATAAACATATATAAAGGTAGAAGTAATAAAAAAAATCTTGCTTTGTTTTGAACTTGTTTCGTCCATTTAGTTATATGTAAACTAATAGATTTGTTTCTCAAAAAAAGAAAACACCTCAAAGCAGTTGATAGATTTGACATGATGAATAAAAAAGCTTTTACAATTGAAAGGACACGTGTACAAAAAAAAGATTTGACTAAATCAAGAAAAATCTTGTATGTGTAGATATTAACAAACACACATTGTCCAAGGCTTAAAAGGAATCAAACAAACGACTGGGACTGTCCAAGTTTAAAATAAAAAGAAATAATATAAATTTATATTATCTATTACAAACATATATATAAAATGTAGTGTGTGTATGTATACATTAATTAGTATATATATGTATATTACAAATATATATTAGTGAGCTCTTAGTGTGTAGCAGGTATATTATGTATTATTTAGTATATAAAATAACACTTATATAAAGTACATAAAAAATATAGTAAATTAATAATAAAAAATAAGAACATTAAATATATATATATATATAAGTTTATATATAAAACTAAATATCCAATATATTAAAAATTATAAAATAAATATTAAAAGATTAGAAATATTTACATAAACACTTAATAAAAGTATGTTTGGAATCATCAAAATCAATATATTATATTAAACTAAAATGTACACTAATTAAATATTAATTAAATTTTCGTTTAACAATCTCCCCCTTTTTTATGATGACAATCAATGATTCACAATTATTTATAAAATGAATAAATTAAGCATAATTAGTGAATCATACATATTTCTCCCCCTTCGACATTATCAAAAAGATTTTTCATATAAATCACGTGTCAAGGGTAAAAAGGGAACCTCCCCCGATCAAATATAAATTTTGCATAGGATCCAACCGTAAATCACAAGGGGCATATGCAAGTAGCATGAAATTTTCAATAAGCAAATATTCAACATAATAATCCTCATTGCATGTATTTGATTTTATGGATAGGCATGGATTTCATCAAATAACATATAAGTCATGACAATTGATCCATTTTTCAAGCGCATGTATGATAAATGATAAATGATAAAAATATAAATGATACCAATTGCACTAGGTTGCATACTTTTTATGCATAAATAGAAATCATAACTAAATATTCTCAAATTGTTTGAATTAAGCACAAAGCATGAGTTAAAATATTGCAGCATATATACAACAACAAAATATTGCGTCTTGCTCAAGCTTGGTCGTTTTCAAGATACGAGCTAAAATTCTCGGAATAATCAATTATATTGAAATATTAATAATAATGAAATACCCCATACTTTTATGGATATTTAAATTACATAAGTGGGTGTAATTTAATAATTTGAGAATTTTAAGTGAAAGAGAATTTAAAGTGTGGATTAAATATTAATTGGCGAGTTTTGGATTATTATCGATGTGTGCTATTTTTACTTACGGGAATAAGTAAATGAAGTTAGATTATTTTATATCATGTCGCAGTTGGGAAAAACGACAAGTAATAATATTTTATTTGGAAAATACGTGTAGAGTTGTATTAGACTTAAAAAGGCGAATTTCTGATAAACAAATTGGACGGGGTTTTGAGTATACGGTTACTCTCGGGTGGGCCGAAATAGTCAAAATAGAGTACCCGGGAGTAGTGTTTGGGTTCCGAGGACTTTTTGAACTAGTAGGAACTCGCATTTGAGTATACGAGTCAATTTTGGATTTAATAAGGGGATAAGCCTTAATCTCCCATTATAGGCCACGAGAGAGAAAGAAAAGAAACAAATAAGGAAAGAAAGGAAGAAGAAAAGGGGGAAAATGAAGAGATTTGAGTATCCAAGCTCCGGCGGATCCCGACACAAGGTCGTCGAATTTATCTAACGAGGCAAGTGTTTAACTTACTTTAACTATTTATGTGTATTAATAATTCATATTACAGTTCGTGAAAGCTATATGAATTTTGGGTTAGGATTCTTGAATAAAAATGGGGCTTTGCAAAATGATTTCATATAAATTGATGTGATAACAACTCCATATGAAATCTGAGCTCAAATCCATGTTAATAGTGAAATTTTTGGTGAGAAATTAAAAGAGTTGAATGAAATTAGGGTTTAACTAAGTTAGGGTTTAAATCTCGGTTACATTGATGAATCACATGGAGAAATTATTGTGTTGGGTAAAAAATAATTGTTAAGAAGTTTATAGTGATGGTTGGTGATGTTAAAACCACAATTTTGGAGTTGGAGAAGATGAAAAACTCCCAAACTAATCTCGTCAAATATGTGAAATGCGATTCGGTTTGGGTCACTGGGCCAGTTCATTTTTCTGGCCATCGATTCGGCTCGTTTATTTATTATCGGATCGATTTGTCTTTCTGGCCATCAGTTCAGTTCGTTTATGACAGTTAAATTTGAAAAAAAAATCTTGGGCTAAAAGGATTGGAGAAATTTTTTCCTTTGGAGAAAAATAATAAGGGACCCTAAATAGAGTGTGAGGGCCTCTAAAAGATTAAACGAGTGATGTATAAATCAAGGGCTAACGAGAATAAGATCCGGGTTATAAATTTTAGGAGTGTTCGGGACGAATGACACTCGAGAAAGTTACTTCGGCGGGTATATATATATATTTATGAGTGTAGAACATATATATGCCGATAGTATATGAATGAATCTAAATGTGTGAGTAGGATGGAATTAGAATATTAGCTAAACGTGATAAGCTAATATACGGAAGAAATTAATGTGATAATTGTATCATAAGTGAGTGTATACTTATGGGATTAAAATAAGTGTGTGTATACTTATTAATTAATACGAATTGGCATATTCGGGATTATAAGATAATGCCACAGGAGATAGTCATGAATAGCCGAATTTGATATATATATACGGGTATAGAGGCAGTATAAATATGATATGATTATAAATATATTTGTGTGTGAATGGTATATTTATGTGAAACATACCCCTCTAGTGCTATCATGGGAAGTTGCGCAATGTGGGTGAATCTCGTGACTTGAGGAGCAGGGTAAGTATAGTCCCTAGGTCATAGCGTCCAGTTATTTATGCAGTGTGGCTCTTTATCATGGGTGAAACGTCTTGGGTACGATTCGGTCTCACTTTCAGGTGAGGAACTATGACCGCTTCCCCTACGTTTATGATATGTTTTTATCAGGTCGTGTGAGACCCCGATCGGTGATACCTCGGGATGAGGTGTGTTCCCTGGAAGATGATAGCATTCTAGCGACTGCATCCATTGAGTTATAGCTCTGAGGGATAGTTGTTATACTTATATAGTGTGTGATATATAAGTATGAATATACTTGATGTGTATAATATATATATATATATATACAGACAAAATAAAGAATGAGATGCGAAATGATTTTTGGTTCATCTTAGAGAATAGAATCCGGAATAAATTGTGAGATAAGTATATAAAGATGAGAAAATTATACACTGGATTAATGACACTAAAACGTGAATAATGTATCATAACTAGTGAAAGTTATTTACTATGAACTGATAAATTATAAGTGAGAATTATAATGCATAAGCTTATACGAAAGCTTAGGATATTATATACGCGGGGTATGAGATTGCGTATGGTGACTTGGAGGTTTTGAGAGATACTAGTTAGGCTATGTAGCGTAACTAGGGTGTTTAAAATACATGTGTTAGGTGTGCACCGTTAGATGAGAGGTGAAGGGTATGTCATGTGAGTGCGACACCAATTTAAATATGGAGAATATCATATTGTAAATATTAAAGTATTTTAAACACTTGCTAAATATTTTCAAAAACGCTTTGGGCTCTGACCAACTTTCTAATATTTTAAAAACCTTTTAGGTGTCTAGACACAGGGACGCCTGGATGATATTATTTCTTTGAGTCAGACGATGTTGTTGCAGTTGTGGATGCTAGAAGGGATTGTTTAGGTGCTTCTATCCTTGTGATCTAGATAAGAGGTACTGTTAAAATATTCGGGCACGTCGCCCAACTATTTTCATTTATATTATTTGCACATTTTTGTTTACGCCTATTCGATATGGTTGTATTAATGTTTTACCACGAGTTATCGGTTATTGTTTATTAATTTTAGTTGATGTTTATTATTAATCGTGTGGATCGATTTATTGTGTGTTTAAGATAACGAGATTAAAAAGTTTAAAATTTGATACCATGCCTAATAGGTTATTAGTAATTAATTTGGTTTTCGACAGTTATGCTGAGAATGATCCATATGAGAATCCTATTTTATTTTGATAAAGGATTGATCAACCATTATTAAAATAGGTGGGCTGTCATAGATGGTATGATAGCATCAGGTTCTACTGTCCTTAGGAATCATTGCGGGCATATTATGTTTTCAGCGTTGCTTTCTGTTTGATATAGAGCCCTATGATTAAGATTGTTGATTCTTATGATGAAATTTCGTTCTCCTGCTATAATGTATCATTTTTGTGAATCTTATATGCCTTCGGGTGTGCTTCATATGCCGAATAATGAAGGACGGCGGATGAGGGCCATTAGGAGGACTGAAGGAGGCGGGGCTCAGTTAGAGTTGTAAAATATTTCGAGGACGATGATCGTAGTCGAGGTCACCCTTATTGTTGCTAGGGAAAGTTTGGGTTGTAAGGACTGCTAGGGTGTAGAATATATTTTTTTAAGTACCGCTATAGCAGAAAGTGGTGTCGAATTAGACTCACCCAGCGTCGTTAAAATGGGAGAGAGTCAGACGGGTCTTTGAAGAGGACCACCCGTTGGAATTTTAGTAAATGTGGAGATTGTGTGTGTTAGCCAATGGATGCAAGATACCCAGAGCCTTTGGCATATAGCAGAGTGTAATATACCCGAAAGTGAAAATTGGGGTAAAAAAATTTTTAGCTCGTGGGAGCAGTGTTATAATGGTGGGAGTCAATCATCACGTTTGAAAAGTGAAATATTATGCCAATGGAAAGATCTTAGGTACGATTTCGGAATAAGTTCCTTCATCTATTGTTCAGGAAGAGACGTGAATGAAATTTTAAACTTATCATAAGAGGGCCAGACAGAGGCCCATTTGTGAAAAAGAATTTGGTCAAAGAGTAAGACTTGATGAAATGGAGTTAGAGAAACACCGCGGGGGGGAGACCCAT
Source organism: Sambucus nigra (assembly GCA_949130495.1). NCBI lineage: Eukaryota > Viridiplantae > Streptophyta > Magnoliopsida > Dipsacales > Adoxaceae > Sambucus > Sambucus nigra. The sequence goes on from OX422210.1 coordinate 548,247,817, forward strand.
CAGGGAACCCATTTAAAGGATTCTGATAACTGAATTTGTATCGAGTGACGGTGGATTCAGTCGGGACTAGTAAGGCCAATAGTGTGTTCCCTAAGGCCAACGGAGCTAAGGGAACAACGGGATTAGCCATCGGGATTGAGGTTGCCAGGTTTTGAGAGAAGGAGAACCCTAATACGGTCAATATGAATGGAGATAGGTGTATTATATTGAGAGATATTTACAGGTGGAGAGTAGGACCACATGCATCTATTTTGCCCGCGGTGAGGGACAAGAGTACTGTTCCTAATAGGGGCAATGATTAAGATAATTTTTAGTTTAGTTCGGACAAGCGTGTTATGTCCGAGAACCATTTGAATAGCCAGGGCGATTAGCAAGGTAGAAATATGAGTTTTATCCTCAGGTGAATGAGGCATGCTTTATGTAAGACGAGCGAGTTACGGTATTTTGATCAGCACTAGATTCACGCATGAGACGAGTTTAGTGTGTATATCTATAACATTATTATGTGTATATATATTATCCGTGGTATAGCGAGGTTATCTTTGGTTTCATCCACAGGGAAGCGGGTATAGATAGTGGGAATATATTTTATTGGAATTACTTATTCTAGTGATGTGTTATACGAGTATGATATTATCCTGAGTATAGACTAGTTAAAACAATAGTGGGCTAATATTAAAAGGCTATCGTGTTTGCTGTTCTAGGGGAGGATGTGTTGTTTTGGCGATGTTTCACCTAAAAGAGGGTCGAGATCGCATTTATATTATATTATGATAGAGACTCCAAAGAGTATAGTTGTCTCAAGATATTGATCCCAGTGTGTAGGGACTTTGAAAAAATGATTTGGGCTACATGGGGTTTACAATCGAGCGGAGATATTTAGCTCGTTATTATGTTTAGCGCTCAGGACTTGGTGATAGGGAGAGCGCGTTGTTATATCACTCCTTTAGAGACGAGGGAGTTGAGATTTATATTTATATGTCTGGGGACAAGATTTTTTAAAGTCCCGGTTATGTGTTTGAAGTTTATGCAATTTGATTTCCGCCAATGCTGAGTGAGAGTGCATTGGGGAAAGTTCATGGTTTGAATGTGCGGGATGAGATACGCATGGGCCTTGATAAACGTCGTGAGTAGAGAGACGTTGATGGATGCTAGTGTAACACCCTGTACTTTTGGGGATAATTAAAATTCATAAGTAAGTGTAATTTGGGAATTTTATCGTGAATAGTACTTTTTGGAGTTTTCAAGGATTAGATGATTTTTTATGGGTGTTATATTTACTTTTGGAATTAAGTAAATAAGTCAGAGTATTTTAATTATATATCGCAGCGGGGTAAAGCGACAGAGGATAATATTTTAATGGGAATACCGCATTAAGTTGTGTGGGTTAAATTAGGGATTTGTGGTCAAGTACCTCGGATGGAGATTTCTAGTGTGCGGTTGGTCTCAGAATGGCCGAGATAGTCAGAATAGAGTATCCGAGGGTAGAAATTGAGTTTCGAGAATTTTTGGACTAGTAGAGACTCGTAATTGAGTAAACGAGTCATTTTTGGGTTTAATAAGGGATAAACCCTTTTTCTCCCTATATAAGACACGAGAGAGTGGGAGAAAGGAAAGAAAAAGAGAGAAAAGAAGAAGAGAAGAAAGGAAGAGGAGAAAAGAGGAGAGAAGAAGGATTTTTGGGCCAAACTCTGCGGGATTCGACTCGGGGTCGTCGAATTTTATCCACGAGGCAAGTGTTTACTTGCTTTATTTCCTTTTGAGCATAAATATCATATTGTAATTTGGTAAAAACAAATTATATGATTTCGGGATTGGGTTTTCGTGAATCAAACGGGTTTTTCGGAAGTTTAACGGTTAAAAATCGAAAATTGTCAAATTGGAGAAACTTAGGAATTAAATAAAATTTTGTTGTTAATTCTTGGTTCTAGGATGATTAGAACCTATTTCCTTGGTGTATATATAGTTGGGTGTGGTTATATGTTGGTGGGATAATAGAAAATAAAGTTTGGAGGTTTGTTAATGGCCGAAACAAGGGCCGGAGAAGAAGCTGCCCGGCTTGATCGATCGATCGACGGCCAAGGGTCGATCGATCAATCATGCAGAAATTTTTGCAATTTCGGCTTGTGATGTTTAAATGGGATAAAATCCCAAATATATGATTTTAGCTTTTTTAATTAAGGAATTAAATACCCAACTAGGGGGACTTATTACTAGCCATTTGATGGAATTTATTGGGGATTAGGAAGAGGCAATATTTGGGCGATACTAATTATTTATTTTCGAGGAGAAATAAATGGATTAAGAAAATAGAGGTTTGTGGTTCCTAAAATAGAGTGGGGACCTATAATTTGTTATTTGAGTGAAATGTAGTTCTTGGGTTCGTGGAAATGGAATCCACGACCTATTTAATTTAAGGGTGTTTGGGGACGAATATTTCTTGGGATAATTTCAGTGGGCATTTAGGCATACATAATTGTGCGCGTAGACAATGTAATCGTGTCGATTATGGTTGAGTAAATCCTACGAGACTACTGGGATAAAATGGTATAGTTGGAGAAATTATAAATCCTTATATGTGAATAAGATACAGGTTATTTATCAAGAGAGGGAATACTTTTGGATTTAGTATTGTGAGTGTGCGAATACTTGAATGATATTATTTATGAGAACCTTTGGGGTTATTGGTCATCGTTGTGTGTGATTGGCAATTATGGCCATTTATATATATTTGAGGAACAATATATAATATATATACGATGTGATTAAAGTATATATATAATATAATATGAATATGTATATATATCTATGTGTGGATGGTATATATATTTATGAGAAGCATATCCATTTTATGCTATCATGGGAAGTTGCGCGATGTGGGTGAGGCCCCTGGCTTGAGGAGCAGGGAGCGTATAGTCTCCAGGTCATAGCGTACATTTTATATTATGTGATTTTTATTAGGGGTGAGGCGTGGTGGGTATGTTTCATCTCACTTTCGGGGAGGAACTATGACCGCTTCCCATACGTTGTGATTTGGCTTTTACCAAGGCGATGTGAGATTCCGACCGTTGGTACCCAGGATGATACGTGAGCGATTCCCTGATAGATGATAGCATAGAGACTTCATCCTTGAGTTATAGCTCGTTAGTATGGTTATTATACTGGTGTGTATAGATTATTACTTGTGCATGCGAACAAGATATTATATATCTCTAACTAGAGTAAAGAGATAAAAGGAATAAAGATTTAATTCTCATTCCGGGAGATTGTATCCGGACTTATATTGTGATATGTATTATAAATGAGTATGTTATGTATATATATTTTTATGGGTATATATAAATATAAGTTTAGTGTTGAGGGCCTAATGGATCTCGAAGATCGACATTGCCAAGTAGTAGTGTATCGGGGGGTTCCTTGTTTAGATTTCGCTTCGCGAGACACCCCACACACGAACATGGCATAGTGTTGAGATTGGGGAGAAGTTTAGCCCTTAGTACTTGGTTTGCTTAGGATTTTTAGAGTTTGGGGGTGACGGATTGGTTAGGCAAAGTAGCTTGACTTGGATGTTTAGAGGGATGCGCTAGGTGTGCACTATTAGAAGAGAGGTAAGGGGTATCTCATGGGAGTGCAATACTAATTTAAATATGAGATAAAACATATTTTATTAAATAAAGAATTTATGCACTTGCAAAATATTTTCACAACTCGAGCTCTGACCCATTTATCTACTTTTCCTCTCTTTTGTTGTTGTTGTTGTGTGTGTGTGTGTGTGTGTGTGTGTGTATATATATATAGGTGTCCAGACACATGGATGCCTGGATGACGATTCCTTCGAGTCAGACGCTTGCTGTAGTAGCTGTGAATGCATGTAGGTTTATTTTTAGATGCTTATATTCTTGTGATCTAGATAGGAAGCATTGTAGTAACTTTCGGGATGAAAGCTCAATTGTATTTATTTATTCTTTCACCGCCTTTTAGTGCGGCATTCGATTTGGTTGTATTATATTTGAACCGAGTGTTCGGTTATTTTATCTCTTTCGGTTTCATTTATATAAACTGTGTGAATGTTTTAATTGATTTATTTGTTAAAAGATTAGCTAAATAAAATTTTGACGCCATCTAATAGGTTATTAGTAATTAATTTTGTTTTCGACAGTGATGTTAATAATAAACCATATGTGACTCATGTTTTTAATTTGGTATAGGAGTGATCGTTCGATATTTTATTAGGCGAGGTGTCACAGCTAGGGCATTAGATTTTAATGTTAATCAACGAAAGTGTAGAGAAAACACTCTATGCTGAGAGTTATTATATAGTATAAGGCCAGTGGAGCAAGTAGTGCCGTGAGAAAGAACTAAAAAAATTTCTTCTCAGGACGAGTTAAAGGGTGGAACGATGTTAGGGAGAATTAAATTTCAATTTATGGGGTTATTAAGAATACCCATGTGTTATAGCCACGCCGAGAATGCGAGGCCAGTTTTGAGAAAAAATGTGTTACGTGTGAGACATTTTTGATGTTTATGCTAATATGCACGGATAATAGGGTCTATGGGAGCCATTACTAGTTAATTTCAAATCGTTTGAGATAGGAGGATGCGGAATGTGTGGAATATATGCATTTGGGACAGTTATAAACAAAGATGGAATGGCATGATGGATTGAACGTCGTGTGAGAAAGACAATAATCCAAGTATATATGTGTAATGAGAGCTATCACACTTGACATGGGTTGAAAGGCTATGGGAATCCATTTAAAAGGATATATCTTAAGAAGAGGAAAATCCAACTATTGTGAGAAAGTACAATGGAGCCTTACTCAGTTAAATATTGAGGGTGGCTTGCGCGTAAATAGAATGTTTTTGTCTATAAGGTAAAAGGGCCGAGAAGTGCGCATTGTGGCAAAAAGTGCACGGGCCGAGACTTTTGGTATACCCCGGGGACAGAAGGGGAGTATAAAGTACCACTTAATGTGAGATATGATAAGTGGCAATTGGTGTTAGGTGAGACATAGTGATATTGTCTTCGGGTGCACTACTCATAGATGGAAATAGGTTGGATCGAGATGATCAACCAAAAAATTTTACATCAAGCCGACGATTACAGTGACAGAATGGTCAAACAAGCTGGTAAATTTCATTGATAGGTTATGCCCAAACCTTTCATTGAAAAAAAAGATAGCACCGGTACAAGGTGCCACCCAATATTGTTTTGTGTGAGGATGAGATCCTTGAATCTCGCCTCCGATAGGGATTTGTAGGAAGCAGTGTGGATGTCGTTTTGTTTTGGGCAAGTTTTGTCTCCTATAACCAATGAGTATACGGGAGATGATTTACAATATTATATAATGCGAGTGGTGAGCATTATAAATTGTACGGTAATTGGGAAGGAAAATTACCCATTGCTAGAGTTGTGTGTAATAACTCATACTGATTTATTATGAACAAGGTTTCAGTTTAGGTTTTACGTGAAGAGCCTTGTCATTCCCCCTCTGGTTGTTTAAAGGTGATCGGATAAATAGAATTTTGGATCGGATGTGATTTAGAGTCCGTTGTCAAGGTAGCATTAACCACAAATTGTTTTGGGGTGACTTTTGAGTGTCATAACAGTTACGTTGCCATGAATCGAGATTTGAAAGAATGATAAGAATGGTTAGATGTATTTTTCTCACGATGGGAGTTTTGTGTTGGGATGGATACGAGAAGATGGCACTTAGTGATGTGCGTCCTTCCAATAGTATTAAGGCGATAGAGTCGGTGATGTATAAGCTTCTCTTATTCGAATGTCGTTGGTAGAAGCACAATGTGTGATGTGTCGTTATTAAGGTGAGAGCTTATGACTAATGCAGTATATCAGTATGAAGAGAATTGAACAAGCTTGCCATCAAGTCGGGGCTATAGTGATTAAGCCTTTAGACAGGTGGGTACCATTAGCGGGTGTATAGTGGAGTAACCCTTATGTTATGTTGAGTTGCTTTTAAGTACTAGAGGATGTCATGTTGTTAAATATCCTAGGTCTTAGTACCAGTTGTATCTGAATTTTGAGGACGAAATTCCTTTGTAAGTGGGAGAGTATGTAATACCCCGTACTTTTATGGATATGTAAATTACATAAGTGTGTGTAATTTAATAATTTGAGAATTTTAAGTGAAAGAGAATTTGAAGTGTGGATTAAATAACAATTGGTGAGTTTTGGATTATTATCGATGTCTGCTATATTTACTTACAGGAATAAGTAAATGAAGTTGGATTAGTTTATATCATGTCGTTGTTGGGCAAAGCGAGAAGTAATAATATTTTATTTGAAAAATACGTGTAGAGTTGTATTGCACTTAAAAAGGTGAATTTCTGATAAATGAATCGGATGGGGGTAGCGGTGCAACCGGTACGGTATGGTCGGTAACGACTCCTTACCAATACCAAAACCACATTATATATGGTAAAACAGTACCGTACCAATTTACCGACCAGTACATCAAAACAAAAACCAAAACCAAACCGACCGATTTTTCGGTCCGGTTTTTTTGGTTTCGGTAATTTTGGTTTCAATTCGATTTTTTCTCGGTAAATACCATAATTTCAAATCGGTTTATGCATTCGGTAAATCTGTTATATATTTCGATATACCCATTTCTAGCTGTTACAATTTCTAGCATTTCTAACTATTACAATTTATAGCATTTCTAGTTGTTTGGAACAATTAGAAACATACACAAACAGGTACAATTTCTATCATTTGTAGCATTTGGAACAATAGATTTAAACAGATACGAGACCAAACTAATCGGTTTACTTCTGTCGGAGCCGGAGGAGAGTGAGACGAGACCAAAATAACCGGTTTACCTCCGTCAGAGACGGATGAGAGTGAGACGAGATCAAACTGATCGGTTTGCCTCTACCGAAGCCTGAGTAGAGTGTGATGAGATGAGGGAGCTGGTGCCTGAGGAGAGTGAGCCAAGATGATGAGCCTAAAAAAATGAGGGAGCTGTTACCTCAAAAAATGTTCGCCGAAAAGTCAAAATCATCCACACCTCTAACACCGAAAAAACAAACCATCGCCGGAAAAGCCAACTCGTCAGAAAAAAATCACCGGAAAATACGGAGGGAACTCAGATCAGAATACAACTGGCGCCGAAAAAATTGTCACCGGAAACCCGATCTCAAAACGAAGTAACCACACTAAATCGAAATCCAAATCTCAAAACAAAAAAATAGTGTTCTCAAATAAAAGTCCCCAAAAAATTATTTCTCAAAATCAACCCAAGGTTGAAGAAGAAAAAAAATGAGAGAGAGAGAGAGCTCAAATAAAAATGACGGCCACACTTTTTGAGAGAGAAAGAGGTAAAAAAAATGAAATGGAAACCCTAAAAAAAGATCTCTACACAAACCACAATATAAAGCCCAAACGAAATAAGGGCAAAACGGAAATATAGCCGACAAAACAAACGGCTCTTTTTATTTTAACAAAATGCTGCCTAATTCATTTTGTGTTAAATGTTTGATTAATTAAACAAAATATATATTTAATTAACACGGTTATTTAACACTTAAACCAAATACTCATATAAAGAAATTTAAATTCAAAGAGAATATAAAAACTCACTCATGAGAAACAAAATAAATAGAAGTAGTATGATACCCAAAATAATTTGACACTGCACAAAAAGTTTGGTACGGTATTTCGGTGCGGTAATTTTGGTACGATATCGCTATGGTAAATTCGGTAAATCGGTTTTTTGTATCTAAAAACCAAAACCAACCAAATTTTTTACGGTATTTTCGGTTTCGGTAAAATCGGTTTTCGGTATTTCATAATATGAAACCAAAACCATTTTTTTTGGACCAAAACGGTACGGTACGGTAAAACTCCAAACCGATTGCACCACTAGATGGGGGTTTTGAGTGCACAGCGGGCTGCAAATGGGTTGAAATAGTCAAAATAGAGTACTCTGGGGTAATGTTTGGGTTTCGGATACTTTTTGAACTAGTAGGGACTCGTATTTGAGTATACGGGCCAATTTTGGGTTTAATAAGGGGAAAAGCCTTATTCTCCCATTATAAATGACGAGAGATAAAGAAAAGAAAGAAGGAAAGAAAGGAAGAATAAAAGGGGGGAAGAGGAGGAGATTTTTGGCCAAGCTCCGGCGGATCCCAGCACGAGGTCATCGAATTTATCCAACGAGGCAAGTGTTTAACTTGCTTTAACTTTCTAATTCATATTATAGTTAGTGAAAACTATATGAATTTTGGGTTGGGATTCTTGAATAAAAATGGGGGTTTTGGAAATGATTTCATATAAATTGATGTGATAACAACTCCATATGAAATCTGAGCTCAAATCCATGTTAATGGTGAAATTTTTGGTGAGAAATTGGAAGAGTTGAATAAAATTAGGGTTTAACTATGTTAGGGTTTAAATCTTAGTTAAATTGATGAAACCCATGGATGAATTGTTATGTTGTGTAAAATATAATTGTGTAGATGTTTATAGTGATGTTTAGTGATGTTAAAACCATAAATTTTGGAGTTGGAGAAGATGAAGAAATCCCAAACTAATCACATCAAACCAATGAAATGCGATTCGATTTGGGTCACCGGACCAATTCATTTTTCTGGCCATTAAATTTATTCATTTATTGGTCCCCGCACCGGTTCGTTTTTCTGGCCATCGGTTCGGTTCATTTATAACAGTTAAATTTGAGAAATTGTTCTTGGACTAAAAGGATTGGAGAAGAGTTTCCTTTGGAGATAAATAATAGGGAACACTAAATAGAGTGTGAGGGCCTCTAAAAGATTAAACGAGTGACGTATAAATCTCGAGTTAGCGGGAATAAGATCTGGGTTATAAATTTTAGGAGTGTTTGGGGCGAACGACACTCGGGAAAGTTATTTTGACGGGTATATATATTATTTATGCGTGTAGAACATATATATACCGATAGTATATGAGTGAATCTGAATGTGTGAGTAGGATGGAATTAGAATATTAGCTAGGCGTGATAAGCTAATATACGAAAGAAATCAATGTGATAGTTATATCATAAGTGAGTGTATACTTATGGGATTAAAATAAGTGTGTGTATACTTATGAATTAATACGAATTGGTATATTTGGGACTATAGGCTAATGCCACATGAGATAGGCATGAATAGTTGGATTTGATATATATATAGAGAGAGAGAGGCAGTATATATATGATATGATTATAAATATATATGTGTGTGAATGGTATATTTATGTGAAACATACCCCTCTAGTGCTATCATGGAAAGTTGCGCAATGTGGGTGAATCCCCTAGCATGAGGAGCAAGGTGAGTATAGTCCCCAGGTCATAGAGTCCATTTATTTATGCATTGTAGCTCTTTATCATGGGTGATACGTCTTAGGTAAGATTCGGTCTCACTTTCAGGTGAGGAATTACAACCGCTTCCCTTACGTTTGTGATATGTTTTTATTAGGTCGGTGTGAGACCCCGACCGGTAATACCCTGGGATGATGTGTGTTACCTAGAAGATGATAGGATTCTAGAGACTGCATCCATTGAGTTATAGCTCTGAGGGGTGGTTACTATACTTATATAGTGTGTGATATATAAGTATGAATATACTTTATGTGTATAGTATATTCTCTCTCTCTCTCTCTCTCTCTATATATATATATATATATATATATATATATATATATATATATATATATATATATATATATATATATATATATATATACGGATAAAATAAAGAATGAGATACGAAATGATTTTTAGTTCATCCGGGGGAATAAAATCTGGAATAAAATATGAGATACGTATATAAAGTGGAGAAAATTATATATACGATTAATGACACTAAAACGTGAATAATGTATTATAACTAGTGAAAGTTATTTATTATTAACGGATAAATTATAAGTGAGAATTATAATGAATAAGCTCGTGCGAAGGCTTAGGATATTATATGCGCAGGGAATGACATAGCGTATGGTGACTTGGAGGTGTAAAGATATGCTAGTTGGGCAGGGTAGCGTAACTAGGGTGTTTAAAATACTTGCGTTTGGTGTGCGTCGTTAGATAAGAGGTGAGGGGTATCTCATGTGAGTGCGACACCAGTTTAAATATGGAGAATATCATATTGTAAATATTAAAGTATTTTAAACACTTGCTAAATATTTTTAAAACGCTTTGGGCTCTGACCCACTTTCAAATATTTTAAAAACCTTTTAGGTATCCAGACACAGGGACGCCTGGATGATATTATTCCTTCAATTCAGACAATACTTCAACAGCTGTGGATGCTACCAGGGATTGTTTAGACGCTTCTATCCTTGTGATATAGATATGAGGTACTGTTAAAATATTCGGGCATGTTGCCTAGCTGTTGTCATTTATATTATTTACCGCATTTTCGTTTGCGCCGATTCGATATGGTTGTATTAGTGTTTTTCGGAGAATTATCGGTTATTGTTTATTCATTTCCGTTGATGTTTATTATTAATCTTGTGGATGGATTTATATGTGTTTAAGTTAACAAGATTAGAAAATTTAAAATTTGACATCGGACCTAATAGCTTATTAGTAATTATCTGGTTTTTGACAGTGATGCTGAGAACGATCCATATGAGAATCCTGTTTTATTTTGATAAAGGATTGATCAACCATGATTAAAATAGGAGTGGTTTCACAAATAATGCATCCAAGTCCATGATCAAGCATTTTTTACAATCAAATTTAATAATCATTTATCTCCCCCTAAGGGATACTAATAAAGGCATATGTGCATATAATAAATTTGGTGCATCTTTTTCTCACGAGACAAATTTATTATCAATATTTGCTTTCTCTATTGTTATCTTCTAATAAGATGTAATATTTCAATGAAAGTAATTAAATCAATTTTCAAGAATAAAACATATCACGAGGCCAAAATAAAATGCACTCAATAATTTAAGATTGTTAATAACAAGAAGCTCATCAATATTGTCATGTTTTCAACAAATAACTCAACTATTTGCTCAAGAATAACTTCAAAATCAATCAATAAACAAGTTTCTCAAAAATGGATGCGACATAAATTAATCAACTTCAATATATTTCAAACACTCGATAATCATATGAATTTTAACTCAAGTGAAAATATCACTAGTGTCATTTTCTTTTCATCTAAAGAATATTTTTCATACATACCTTTTTAAAAATCAGCATTCATTCAAGAGGGCTGAATTAAAAATCAATAAATTCATATTTCCAAAATCAATGAAATCATATATGAATAATCATAGGATTTTTTAAATAAGCATTAATAACAGTTATTATCAAAAATCATATTCTTCATTAATGTCACTAATATTCAAACAATGGGACAAAATCTATCTCATAAAGATCAATATGATCTTATCATCAAAGTTAATGAATGCAGATCGCAAAATCAACATGTAGCGCATATAACAAGCAAATTTCAAATTTGCAAATATACGCATGACATTGTCGTTTCAAAAAGATATCTCATAAAGTTATGAATTAATCCAATGTTACTATCCACACACACACACACACACACACACACACACACACACATATATATATATATATATATATATATATATATAGAGAGAGAGAGAGAGAGAGAGAGTCAGGCTCTCCAACATACCTAACAACATACTCTTTTTTTAAATAGTAAAAAAAATAATTTTGAGTTAATATTTTTTATATGGGTTCATGATATTTCAATGTGCACCTGTAAAAATATTCAGATCAAAATAATGTGTTTTGATATTTTTAAAAAATCAGTAAAAAAAACTGGCAGTTTTAAAGGGTAAAAACTGACAGTTTTTTGACCTATTTTTTAAAAATAACAAAATTCATTATTTTCAATTGATTTTTTTTTATCGATGCAGATTGAAATATCATGAACGCATATAAAAATTATCATTTCAAAATTATTTTTTTACTATTTTAAAAAAAGAGTATGTTTTTAGGTATGTTATATGTGTGTGTGTGTGTGTGTGTGTGTGTGTGTGTGTGTTTGTGTGTGTGTGTGTGTATGTGTGTGTGTGTGTGTGTGTGTGTCTAAGTGTAACACACAAATATTATGAATTTTCATCTCAAAAGTTTATCATCAAAATCAAGTGCATGTCTCACAACATAAAACCATCAACAATAATAAGTGTACAAATTAACATGTGAGGATTTAATTCAACACATAATGAAATAACATCAATTAAGACCATATTAGAAAGAGATAGCCAAAGCATAACAAATAGTTGAATGATTTTCAACTGAGATCAAATGATAAATTAATAAAGAATTATGAGATATTTCAAGTAGGGTGTACCTCACAACCTTACCAAAAATATTTTAATGAGATTCTAAAGTGTGACATCTTTATCTTTTGGTATTGATACAAGAAACGATAAATTTGCTTCCAATATCAAATTATATATTCTTTGAGAGTCCACATCTTATCTTAATATGCAACCTACACAACTTTGAAGAAATTCTATTTTCCATCCAACAAGGTGTTAGATCCATAAAGCCATATTAAAACATAAATGTATCAAAATATGTTTACTTATCAACATTTTAGAATATCAAGCACGGACTTATTAAATGATAATCATCAATGTAAATTTTATCATATATAAAGAACAGATTATTCTTCAAGATATATAAATAATTTGTCATCCTTAATATGTTGTCTTAGACAAAAGAATAAGTGTATTCATAGTTTTAAACAATAGACACATTTAGGAATAGTATGAATTTAATCACATTATTAATCATAAATAAGCATATAAAATGCAAATATAAGATGAAATAATATTTCATGAAAATAAGCATATTAAATATGAAAACAACATATCACATTATTTATCAAGAAAAGAATGTGTTCAACTTAAACAAACTTATAAACAAGAAAATAATATTTCAAAAAAAAAATCTAACACTAATTATGTTCTCATAATTTTTTGTTCAAGTGTTAATACTGATTTTGCACCTAAAAACTTTATCTTTTAGAACCCAATATGAGTGTGGTTTATAAGGGTTAGCATACATAATAGTTCCTTTGGGAATCCAAGCTAATTTAGTGTTGTTATACATCCATCTTTGACTACTTTGAACCATGTCCAAATTTTTCTTTCCATTTACAAATTTCTCAAGACTACTTGTCAAATCCTCAACTTGAAATTTCAGTTTAGTATTTTCAAATTCAAAATTTTCAAGAGATATGCTACTAGTATTTTCTATTTTCAAAGTACCAACTTCTTTTCTCAAGGAATGGTTTTCTAATTTCAAATCATTGTACAAATCACATTTTACAGAAAGCAATGAATGAGACTTTTTAAGTTCAACATATTTATTCTTAAGTTCTTCAAAACTATCACATAATTCATCAAAAATATTTTCAAATGCCTCTTAATCATCTACATTATCATCATCACTGTCACTAGAGGATTTAAGGTTAGAATGTACCACATCTTTCAAAGCCACTAAACAAGAGTTTTTAGTATAATCTTCTTGGCTTAGAGACTCATCAACAGATTCATTCTCATTTGGATTCTCCACTTCTGCATGCTCGTGTATACCCAACTTGTAGTGAGCCTCTAATCTGTCCCAAATATCTTTTGCAAATTGACAAGGGGAAATTTTGTTATACACATTAATATGTAATGAACAATATAAAATATTTAAAGCTCAATCATTTAATTGAATTTTCTTAATATCTAATTCACTGAAATTATTTTCATTTTCGAAAAAATGTGACCCATTTATAATTAATCTCCAAATTTCATACTCATAAGACTGAATAAAATATTTCATTCTATTTTTCCAATATGTAGAATCATTTCCAGAAAATAGAGGAGGTCTAGAAATTGATTGTCCTTCGCTAAAAAAATTTGCAATGATCTTTAACTCAAGGATTCTTAAATCCAAAAATAATTAGAGCACTAGCTCTAATACCAATTATTGCCCAGAGTATACTCAAGAGGGGGGTGAATTGAGTATAAGCAAATTTTTTGAGTTAAATTAAAATTTCAGAAAATATTTAATTTAAAACACATAATCTAAATTTCAGAGTAATAAATCTTAAATTATTTAACCAATGAAAATTAACTAAATACAACCAATTAATTTAACCAACATAAATCACAAATTTTAACACCCAATAAATAAATTATCAATTTTTGTAATTAATAAAAATTTAACTTCTGGAATTAATCTTAAATGATTCAAATAAAGAATATCAAATAAATACTCTCAATTATTTAAATAAGTTATATTTCAAGATTATAAGACCCAATAAATTTATAAACAAATTTGTAATTAATATTATGAAATTAATTAACTAATTCGAAAATAATAATTTTAATCTTTAAATAAATTTACCAAATTTTTGGATTTAATATATTTGCAAATATAAAAGTGCTTCAAAAAATAAAATTAAACAATCACAAGCAAATAAATAAATATAAATTTTGAAAATAAATGAAACCGTAGTTCTAACGTGGTTCGGCTGACTCTCGGCCTACGTCCACGAGCCTAGAGCAACTTCCGTCTTCCACGCTTCACTTATGTTGATCCACTTTACGATATGATCAAACCACCAATTTACAGCAGTAAAACTGGCTACTAGTATAACCTCTGAAGCTAAAAATAAAGTTTCAAATCTTTACAACAAATAGAGTAGATATGATATACAATGTTTGAAACTCTTTAAAAATACATATGAGTCTTAATTTCTTCTTCAAAGATTTCAGCTTGTAGTAGAATAAAAAATTTGTATGCTCTTGTTCTCTTCTTAAAAAAATAGTTGAATAAGGCTTTGTTGCTATCTCAAATATTGTAGAGCTAAATGTTAAATTTCAGTTGCTCTATTCTTGAGTAAGTATCAGGTGAATAAAATTTCTGGTGCTCTCTTGAACTTGTATAAGCTGAGTAAAAGTTAGTTGCTCTCTGATTCCATTTTCGTGTCTTTTCTGTGTTGAGTTCATGCTTCAACTGATCTTGGTCTTGTATATTTATAGCTTCAAAAAATAATTACCATTGGAGAAGAATATAGACTGAGTTCATCTCCGTAAAATGTTTGAGAGGCATAGCTAAAAAAATAAAAACGTTGGAGAGCGTCTGCAATCAGGAGTGGTCTAAGTATAGAGCATTAAATTCACATAATCTTTGGGAGAGAAAAAATGTAATACCCCGTACTTTTATAGATATTTAAATTACATATGTGGGTGTAATTTGGTAATTATAGGAAATTACTGTGAATAGTAATTTTGGAATTTATGAGTATAATTGGATGAATTTGAGAATTTAAAGTGAGTAGTAAATATTAGTTTACAAGTGTCGGATTAATATTTACAAGGGTTATATTTTCTTAAGGGACTAAGTAAATGAGTTGGATTATTTTTTATGTCACATGGACGAATGGCCAAACATCTCCCTACTACCAACCTTAAGCTAAGTTTCATGCATGGGATGTCTCGCAAAGTGAAATCCAAACAAGGAACCCCCCCGATACACTACTACCTAGCATTGTCGGTCATCAAAATCCATTAGACCCTCAGTCCATAACATGTAGCCCTCTTGACATAAAAGTTACATCTCTTTCCGCAATTACACTTAAATAAGGAACTTCCTCTGAAGGGCATTGTCACTTAACATTGGTGGTAGTCACATTCCATAAACATCGTGTACATATAATCGGGGCTCTTGAAATCCTGTCCCCAGACATACAACTATGAGTATTAATTCCCACGTCTCTAAAGGGTGATATAACAATGCGCTCTACCTATTACCTAGTGATGAGCGTTAAACATAATAACAAGTTAAATCTTTTCGCTGAACAGTAAACTCAATACACTCCCAATCATATTAGTAAAGTCCCTACACATACCAGGATCGAATATCCGAGACCACTATACCTTTCAAAGTCTCATTAACATATATATATATACGAGCCCGACCCTCTTGCAGGTGAGGTTTCGCCATTACAGAACATCCTACACTGAGATAGTAACCCCGATTGACTTGCAATATCCGCACACTATCGGCCTAATCATTACTATAAAACCACAATCAGGATAATATCATATTCGTATAACATATCACACAAAATGAGTAATATCAATAAAGTATATACCACTATTAATACACCCATGCATCTTCCGCGGGTAACTATAAAGGTAACCCCGCTATACTAGGGAAAATATTCACATAATAATAACGCAGTCGATATATACTCTAAACTCGTCTCACATATGAATCTAGCATTTAATAAAAATGTAGTGACTCATTCGTGTCATATACTAGCGCTTCGTCTTGTGAGGGTAAAACTCATACTTCTACCTTGCCAATCACCCTGGCTGCTTAAATGCTCCTTGGACATAATATGCCTGTCCGAACCAAATCGAAAATTACAATAACTATGGCCCTTGTTAGGCACCATACCCTTATCCCTTTACTCACTTCGAGAAAATTTTAACACATGGGGTTTTTAATCTCCCCCAAAAGCCTATACACATAACCCACCTATCTCCGGTCATACCGAACATCTTAGGGTTGTCCTTATCTCGGACATTGGTAGTCTCAATTCTGATGGCTACCCCCATGGTTCCCTTAGCTTTGTTGGCCCTAGGGAACTTGCTACTGGCATCAACAGCCCTTACTGAATTCACCATCGCTTGGTAAAAGTTCAGCTATTCGAATTATTTAAATGGGTCCCCTGATGGGTCTCCCCCTTGTGGTGCTTCATTAACCCGTTTCACCCAGTTGTACTCACTGACTTAATTCTTCGATTCTTATAACTCCCTGCACGAGGAAACGTTAACATTCATATTGATAAAACTTGATGTTGTTACTATCTGCATTGATCGTCCGAGCAAAATTTTCCATATGTGATAGCAATTCATCTTATGAGTTAATTTCCCACATTAAAGTCCCCTTTTCCCTTGCACCTACTTCATCTGGTGCAAGGTTCACTAATTAGTTAATTTTTTTCCACAAAGTGACCTCTTCCCAACCCTCTTGTGTGAGTTCACAACAACATTCGCTTCTTATCCTGAACATCTGATGAAGGAACTTGAGGTTAAACCATACCTAAGATCCTTCCGTTGACACAACATTCCACTATTAAATGTGGTTATTTCCTCTCACCAATGCAACTCTGCTCTTACGAGCCAAGACATTTTTTTTACCCTAAATTTTCACTCCCAGTTAGCCACACTCCGACATATGCCCAAGCCTTTGGATATTTTACCTTCGTTCGCTAACACACACGATCTCCACATTCCTAGAATTTCCACTGCTGGCTCTCTTTAATGTTTCGTCTGACTTTCTCCCAATCCAACCTTGTTGGGTAAGTCTAATTTGACTCCACTTTCTACTATAGCGATAAATGAAAGTCATATGTTGTGCCCAAGCCATCTTTACCGTCCTGGCCTTTCGCACAATAATAGGGGTGACCTCAACTACGGTCATCATTCTTGAATATACCCAATAATCTCAACTGAGCTTTGCCTCCTGCTGTCCGCCCGACTACCCTCGCCTGACATACTGCATTGTTTGGCACATGAACACACCCGAATGTAAATAAGATTTGCCATCATATACATTATAGTAGGAGAATGAAATCTCACCAAAGAAATCAACAATCCTAAACGTAGGGCTCTATATCAAAGAAAGTTACGCTGGAAGCATAATAAGCCCCACAAATCCTAAAGGACACTAAAACCTGATGCTCTGATACCACCTGTGACACCCCGTCTAATTAAATACCGAGTAGCTACTCCTTTATTAAATTAATACAGAATATCAAGTTGGTCCATTCTTAGCATCACTGTCGAAAACATTTAGTTACTTACTAGCCACCTAATATTTAAAATAGAGATGCCAAATTTTATTAATTAAGTTAACAAATAACCAAGTAATTAAACCATCAACCATCAATCGCATAAAAAATCTCATATGAATATTCAACGAAATGAAATAAACTGAGTCTGGAGTAAACACTCCAATAATAATACCAGAGTAAATAAAATCCCAATACGAGAGTCTGAATAAATAAATCAATATCTGAAATAATGAAAGTATGTAACTACAACCTCTAAATAAGAATGGGCGACATGCCCTAACTGATACAAATGACTCTGAAGGAACCATGGATAAATATGGAGGCGTCTACGATCGAGATCCTGTTGCTCCCACAGCAGCTACATCACGTACTCAGAATGGAACTCCTATGCTTGGCGTCCCTGTGGCTGGGAACCTAAAAGGTTTTAAAAAATAAAAAGATTTGGAAGCAAACGGGTCAGAGCCCGAGGTGAAAATATTTTAAAACTGCAAGTGTTTAAATTACAATATTAAACAACCCATATATTAAACATGTTAGTCACGTGCCCTCACTTGAGATCCTCACCCCTCAACTATTGTGCAAGCCTAACGTATCTTTTAAATTCCACCTAGTTACACCATCCCAGACTAGTACATTCTACCCCTATATAGACGGTTCTTACTTTAGATGCCACCCATTTTATTTAAATAGAATATATTCATAACTCACACATTCAATAATCTGATTACTTAGCTCAAGTATTAGTTAAGTCCACATCATTCTTAACTCCATTAAATTCTTTGATTATTCGCATCTATTAAGTAGCGGTGAATCAGTCACAAGTACATATATAAGTCACCCATTACATAAATACATATATGGTACCCCTAGGCTAAGCTACGGTGCACGCATACTCTGTTATCAAATCCCGATACATCTCGTACATAAGGATCACGTGTTTTGAATCACTCAGGAACCGTTTCAATACAAATCACACATAGTGGAGGTGAACATAGTTCACATACCCATGGGTTAAGCTCATACCTATGATCCCATGGTCAGCTGACTTATCAACTCACAAATAAGTCATTCACAGTCCTATGTCCTTAAGTTACCAGTTTAAATCCCCCCGAAGGCACACAAAGATAAGACGTTCATTTCCCAAAAATTAACCTCATGTGATAGCAAGTATGGTAGGTATGTCATACACATAATCATCCACATAATAAGTATTCACACAACTTAGGTAATCATCATTTTAGTATAGGTGTATTCCAGCCCCATATCGTATGTCTCACACATATAATGATATCGTCCCATTTATTAAACACAATAGATTTTAACACGATAATTCTCGACGTATAGCTCTGAGTACATACCCTATCCCAAAAAGGTTACTAAGTCCCCCGCTAGTATCTAAGGTTATCTCAGTATTTAAAGTTTCTCCCTTTTAGTCTTTAACCTAAAATTATAATTGGCGCAAAATATATTCGGGTTCTCACAACTTACAATCGTACCTCACTAGTCAGATATTCGTAAGTCTACCACTTAACCTCAATTAAATCTAATAATTTTTCGTGCTTCAAATACCACCCCACTGGTCTGTCCTAAGTACCATCGTGCTCAATCAATCATCACTAAAGAGTTCTAAAGGTTGGAAGTTATTCAATTATTTAAAGGAAAATACTTCACTTTTCTAGCGGGGTCGATCGATCGACATGCTTGGATCGATCGATCGATAAAGCAGTTATCTGCCCAGAATTCCTTTAACAGTTACGGGATTCTATCATTTTTACACCTCCAAATCACATTACAACGTCCCAAACTCCCAAATGAGTATACTAATCATGAAACCAACATTACTACACCAGTCTTAACGTTCAAGGTTCATCAAAACATCACAGAACATCAATTTCTTGTATTAGAAATCAATAATAATGCTATAACCCTAGTTTTCCATCATCTCTTCAAAAATCATTATAAACCTCAATTTAATTTCATGATTTCCTAACTCTTAGTTTATAGTTCTTTCACTTAATGATTCCAGAAGGTCCGCTACATGCAAACCTACCCAAATTTATGATTTAGTCTCCAATTTCACATTATCACAATTATTCATTATTTGTCTTCAAATCTAATTTATCATGTAGAACATATGCCATAAATCTTTGCAAGACAAATCACTTTCCTAGAAAATAAATATTATGAAGCAGACGGTATGGGAGTAATCCTCTCTTTTCGATCTATCCGGTGGTGGTGACGGTGGTGCAAAAGCGTCTAGGGTGGTTTCTTATTTAGGAACTTTCTTCTCTTCCTCTCTAACTGCCGTTTATGATTTTTGGTTGTGAAACCCTAAGGTTCTCAAGTGTTGGATTATATTATTAGTCTAAAATTCATGGTTTACTATTCCTCAAAAAGTCAAAATGACTAAAATACCCTCACGGGTTGCTGGTTAGGCCTAAAATGCCCCGGGACCCAACCTGAACCCCCGGATAGTGTTTTCAGACTATCTCGACCCTTCCAAACACGTTGGCGCACTCAAAATGATCATACGGATGACATAAAAATAAATTACTTTTAAATCCATTAAATTGGGTCCTGACACGACTGACATGCACATCCCAACTTAATTACTAAAACTGCCGTATTTTTAACTCACGATAATTTTTTTAATAAATTCAATAATCATATATTACCATAATCACTCAATAATATTCAGCAACATTATTATAATCAAATACTACTCTAGTCTCGCTAGCATTTAAATTCGGATTAATTTCCAATTAATTATCCCAAATTAATTTAATTGTTAAAAGTAATTTCATTTAATTAATCTCATCATTAAAAGCCATAAAAATACGGGTTATTACATTTTTTTGCATGTCTTTCTTCCTTACATGTTTCTTCTTTTTCTAGATATCAAAATACTTTTTTCATTCTTAGTTATTGTTCAATCATGATTTTCCATCCATGCAACATTAATATATACACAAGCACACTACATTTTATATAAATGTATGTGATAGATAATACAAATTTATGTTATTTCTTTTTATTTTAAACTCGGACAGTCCTAGTCCTTCGGTTGATTCCTTTTAAGCCATGGGCAATGTGTGTTTGTTAATATATACATATACAAGATTTTGCTTGCTTTATTCAAATCTTTTGTTTGTGCGTGTATCCTTTCAATTGTAAAAGATTTTTTACTCATCGAGTCAAATCTTTCAATTGCTTTTAGGAGTTTTCTTTTCTTTGAGAAACAAATCTATTAGTTTACATATAACTAAATGAACGAAACTAGTTCAAAACAAAGCAAGTAAATATTTTTTATTACTTCTACCTTTATATATATTTATAAATAGATGTTTTATATGTATCATATTAGGTGCGTTTTTTTTATAACGTTCATATATTTTTTTATATATACAGTATAATTTTTTTATTCGTTTAATTTTTTATTCGTACAATATATAATTATTAAAAAAACGCTTGAACAGTGTATTCTTACAATCTTTACTTTGTTTATATATATACTATTTATATTTATATAATCATTTTCTCCTATCATCCTTATGTACATGTCAGTGCACATGTACTTGCATTAAGAGGGTTTATCCGAATCTATACCGTGAAAAATGGGAAGAATTTGGATCATCCCATTTCAAAAGTTAAATTGTCCTGCATTGTGCTGAAGTAAAATGCACCCTGGAATAACACTTCACTCAGGATATAAGAGCTCTCTCACGGGACGATACGACATCTCACCCTCACCCGTACCAAAACTAGCGTTATACAATATGTCTCTCTCTCCAAATGACTCAAATTCCTCACTCGGTGCCCTAGAAGTGTGACTCGTAATGGAATTGGGCGGTGTAGGGGTGGAACCCAAAATTGCTGAGCGTTAAGAGTGTGTGGACTATTGGAGTCGTACTCTACTATCGAATTCTCGTGAATGCGGGTAGGAGTGGCTTGAGGAGTTTGTTGCGGATTTTACATGGAAGGACTAGAGAGATGGTATATATTTTTTTATTTTTTATTTTATGATTTCTTTTTCTTTTTAAGAATTAGAGTCAAATTTGGGATTAAATTTACATAACCTAAAAGTCTACCTAATCCTCGGCAACGGCGCCAAAAACTTGATGCGACTTAAAAAGTATTTCTAGTGCGTGCTAATATCGACTCAAGTGTAAACTGGTCGCTCTAGTAATAATCTGGTAAACCGAGTATCGAACACGGGGAATAAGACGAATGCTCGTGACGACGAATAGGAAAATGGTATAACCCTACAAATGACTCAGAGAAAGACAGGAAAAGATGATGATTTTATGATTCTACTTATCAACTAATGCAATTCGAATTAAATTACTAACTAACTAGCATGCAAGACTAACTAATTTAAACCTTAACTGAATGAGAGAAAATGGAGTTTGGGTACGCTCCCCTGCACCGTCGATAATTGCATAGAACATAAAAGCTTCAAAAATTATAATTCGTCATTCCAAGAGACATAAAATATTCTCTAAGTATTTAACATATGAGGATGTTAGTCCTCACAATATTAAATCAAAAATTGTATTTGACGAGGATGATAAATTATCAAGAAGCCAGTTGCATCCTTAAACATTCCGGTTACCTAGGGCAAACGGAATTAAAAGACATACAACCTTTATCCTGATAAATTTCGAACCTCGGGATGAGGAATTAGTTTTTATTCACTTTTAAATCCATATGAATTACCTAGGTTCGGTTCATATACCCCAACCCGCTAAAAACTTAGCCAAGCATAATTGTATAGGAAATACGCAAAGTTTTAATATTGCATGGATGGAAAATCATGATTGAACTAATACTAAGCATGCAAAAAGTATTTAGATATCTAGAAAAGGGATAAACATGCAGGGAAGAAAGACATGCAAAAAAAACAATATAGAAAAACAAACTTGGGATAGAAATCTTGAAATCCTTAATCTTCAATAATGCATTAACAAGCTATGAAACTCAAAACTAGGGTTCTTGGGCCTTCCCCCTTGTGTTATCCCATAAAAACTAACTTAAAACTTAGTTTAATGTTTTTCCATAAGGTTACAATCACGTTTTTTGGAAGAATCCACTACCTATCAAACTCTTAAACCAATCAGAAATAGATGAATTTTCGAGTATCAGACCCCCCGAATCAGTTCGGGTTACCTGCGAACCGGTTCGCCCCAAACCGGTTTGAGGTGGGGTTTTAATTTTGCTACTCGCTTGGCTCTCATTTTTCTTCTTTTTGGGACTTAGATTTTTCTCATGTTTTTTCTCAATCTTCAAAATGGCATAACTCTATCACCGAAGCTCGAATTGGGGTAACACTTTTCCCAGTATTCTCGTGACTTCACCAGCTTCAACTTTTTAGCAGGCCCCGCTTCCATACCAAGGATGAAAAAATACCAAAATGCCCTTTAACTCTCATTTTCTCAGTTTCTTTCCTCGTTTCGAATTCTCTTTCGTACTAATTTGCACGAAATACCTGTAAAACACGTTAGAGATACATAAAACACTTGCCAAGTAGAGTTAGTAACATGAATATGAGATCAAACTAAGTCAATTATGATGCTCGGGATCATAAAAAGACCTAAATTATGGGGATAAATATAAAATATTTATGCCTAATCGTATCCCCCTAACTTATAACTTGGCGCGTCTTGAGCAATGTAAAAGAATAAGAGTATGACCTAAGGACCCTTCAAAAACTTTATTAAGATAGAATACTTTTTTGTGAGCAAGCGAATGTATTTAGCTTATGCAATAAGCCGGTAAACCCCTAAGTTACCCTAATAGGTCGAGTGTGGTCTCATGAGGGTTCGAAGTGAATATACCCACAAAATTCGATTTCGATTGAAGGAAAAATCAAAATAGCTAAAAATACCTAAAAATTAAGGAAACATCGTCTCTATTCACACCAATTAATCTATTTTATTATCTTTTTGAGCCTTAAACTCTCCACGCGGTAGTTAATTTCGCAATTCGGACTTGGTTAGGACTTTTCCACTTTTTAAGGTGTGTTGGGTAAAATTGGGAATGGTTAGGAACTTCGAAATTGAAAAATGTTCTTATGATATCCGTTAGTGCTTTTTCGGGCTTTTGCACTTTTTTTATTTTTTTCCTTGTATTTTTCTCATTTTTTTCTTGCTATTTTTGTTCACTTTTCGGATGTAATTGATCTATGTTCAATTTTCACAAGTCCGGGCCAATTAGTTTTTTGGGTTAAGAACGAAAAGGGAAAATTTTATTAGGCTCAATTGGGTTGCAAATGGATAATTTTTCACAACTTTTTATGGCTAATTTTTTCTGGTAAACAAATGAAAGCCTAACTTCATTATACGAATTACAAGTTATTTTACCGTATGCATTTCGAGAATAATTTAATTTAGAGATATTTTAGCGCATTTTTTAAGATAACATTCTTCTCGTTTTTCGTAACCGATTAAAATAAAGGAGTTGAGATCCTCAACGACTTATTTGGAGCTAAATTGAACTTTTAGTTAACTATTAACTCAGATTGATTTAAATACTCTTAAAAATCGATACGCTCAAAATCTCACTAGGTTAATTAATCTCCACATTTATTCGTTAAGTCGTCAATTTTGGCGCAATTTTCATCTTTGGTGAATTTCGGCTTAGTGCATTTGAATTTTTAATATTTGAGACTTCAAACCAATTTTTAATGATATTTTTGAAAATTTTAAATTCCAATTTTTTTTTTGAAGAAAAATATTTTGACTTTTTCGATTTTTTTTTAAACTTTGGGCATTTTCAAAAATTTGTGAAGTTTTAGAAATACGCACTTATCCCCCCCCCCCCCCCCCCCCCAACTTAGACTTTTGCATTGTCCTCAATCAAAAAGGACTAAAAGTTAAATAAGAAAGAACATAATGAGTGCAACAAATAAAACAAGCAAATCTCGAGAATGCAGATTTTTCATTACATTACTAACCAACATGCATACATGAGAAGCGAGAAAAGGGAAAACACTACAAATGTAGTTAACAACAAAATCATCATATGCAAGCATTTAGGACTTTCACAAGAGAACGTTCACCAAACACAACAACCAAGTGGGCTTTCTACTCGGGCGGTGGTCGGGAGGTACCGACGGCATCCGGGAGATAAAGATTATAAAAGTGTGTCTGAACAGCTACAGTATTCCTGACTTGTAAACGATATAGCTCAGCTTGTAGGAGCGCCATCATGCTCGTGTCGCGTTGATAGACTTGACGGTCCTCACAGTATTCATTTATAAACCTGTCACGATGTGGCTATATGGCAGTAATGCGACCCGTGAGTCCCTCCCCTTTCGACCCATAGTCGGAATAGTCATCCTCATCATATTCCTCTTCGTTAGGACCCTCCTTCACATTCGACATTTGTACGTTATGGCCCATAGCCTCCTCTTCTTCCTCTTTCACAATAACGCGACGCTCGGGCTGAGCCACGCACATTTAACGCTCACTTCGGGAATGGAGGAAGCTCCAATAGGGGGCAGCTTTGTGGGCTATTCGAGATTCGGCACCCCGACGTTGCACATGATTTCAAAGATGAGGCAAAAATAAGGGAGGTCCACCTTGCCGTTATCATCGTAGGCAGCATGAAGGATGTCTGCATATAACAGTTTGGCAAGATGATGGTGTTATGCAAGTCAAGGAAATAGTAGAGGAATTTCCATGACGTTGACAAATGACCGAGTCGTTCGTAGTTTGATGAATGGCCCCACATATGACGAGGTGAGTGTATCTCACCGTCTCCGATAACTTACCCACAGGAAAGGAATCTTGGACCCATCACTCTTCGATGCAATACGCGTTATGTATTCAGCTTTGGTGAGGGGTGCACCATTATTTTGGAAGGCGAATAAAATGGGGAGAGTGACGCCTTTATCGCACTTCTTATGCTTGATAATGGTTGCTGAAAATGGCACGCGAATGTTGTCCATGTAACCTTCGTGGTGCGTGGCTCATTTTTGGACGAGTGTAGCGTAAAAGTGGAGAATGTACTCATCGAAAACCCGATCGTATGTAGGTGCAAGGAACAAGAACCATCCTCGACGGTGAAAAGGGCGATGACTTCTGGGGGCAGCTCTTCCCAAAGAACCGTCCTCTCAATGTGGATTGTGCGGACCGGTGTAAAGTTTGCCTCGAACTAATTCCATTTTTGTACCGATCACAAATTATGTTCGGACCGCTCGTGGAGGATTTCTGTCGAATCGTACTTGTAGGGTCATTGGTTAACAAGCTGGCAGCGAGGCATGGTGGAGAGAGAGAGAGATGGAAAATATGGGAGCTATGAGTGAGAAGAAGAAGAAGAAGAAGAAGAAGAAGAAGAAGAAGAAGATAAGTGAGGGAATTGGGGTGGGGGCAAGTGTTGAATTTATAGGTGTGGGGAGGTAAATTTTTTGGGGGGGAAATGGAGGGAGTGGAAAAGGTTTAGAAATGGGTGGGGGGAAGGAGGAAGGGTAAAATTTTAGTATGGGGGGAAGGATTTAAAAGTAGGAAAGAGGGGAAGAATTTGGAAAAACGAGGGAGTAGAATTGTCAGCTCGACACACAACTATACAACCCTAATCACCCCATACGCGTCGGGGGTGCAAAGACCTCTCATTTCATGCTCAATCAACCCCGTAAACGGAGCCCGATAACCAAATTGTGTGGGATTCTTCCACACACCCCTCTAAGTATGGCTTGAGGCGTTGTCCGTTCACTTTAAATGTATCTCCCCCTTTTGGATCTTCTAACTCTACGGCTCCATTAGGGAAAACCTCTTTCACAATGAATGGGTCGGTCCACCGCGAACGTAATTTGTCGGGAAACAAATATAAAAGGGAGTTGTAGAGAAGCACTTTTTGACCCGAATGAAAATATTTTTGTCCGATAATTCTATCATGTGCGAGTTTCATCATTTTTGTGGATATTTTTGCATTCTCATACGCATCATTGAGCATCTCTTCCAACTCATTCAATTGAAGCTTAAGTGCTTCACCGGCTTTATCCATATTGTAGTTTAACCGCTTGACTGCCCAATATTCTTTGTGTTCTATATCCACGAGGAGATAGCAAGGCTTGACATACACAAAGCGAAAGGGCGACATCCCGCGGGGGTTCTTATCTGCGGTTAGCGAATCGTTCAATCGGAATGACCAATATTTTCAGGTTAGGCTTGATGGTATTTTCAATAATGTGCTTGATTTCACGATTTGCTAACTCAACCTTCCTATTTGTTTGCGGGTGATAAGTCATCCCAACCTTGTGGACGACCCCATACTTTCTCATGAGTTTTTAAAATGGCTTATTGCAAAAATGTTTGTCGTTATCTCTAATGATCGCCTTCGTAGCTCTGAAGCGAGAAAGTATGTTTTCTTACAAGAACTTAATCACCACCTTATTTTCATTAGTCTTAGTACCTATGGCCTCAACCCATTTGGACACATAATCTACCGTGACTAGGATGTATAAGAAGCTAAAAGAAAGATTAAAAGGGCCATGAATTCAATACCCCAACAATCAAATATCTCAATAATGAGTATTGGGGTCAATGGCATCGTGTCTCCTCCCATCCTTTAAAATCTATCATAATATTTACGATGACTATTAACATCCTAGAAAATTGTGGGACAATAGAGGCCGCTTTGAAGGATCTTAGCGACCGTCTTATTCATCAAAAAATAGAATTTGCATGCTTCCGTATGACAAAAGAGAATAACGCCAGGAATCTTATCATCGGGTACACATCGCTGGATGGTTGGGTTCGCGATATATTTGAATAAATATGGATCGTCATAAAAAAAATATACGCGACCAAGTTAGGAACTTCTTTCTCTCTTGCGGTGTCCAATTGGAGGTAACAACCCCCGTGATAAGGTAATTCCTTATATCCACAAACCATGGGAGAAAAGTGGTGGAAAATAATTGCTCATCCGGAACGTACTCATCTATGGGTATGGGATTACAAGGTACGTCAGACGAAAGTCGGGACAAATGATCGGCTTCGACATTTTATACTCCTTTCTTAATCTTTTATGGCGAAATTAAACTCTTGTAAGTGTAGGATCCACCTTATGAGGCGCGGCTTAGTATCCTTTTTAGAAAGGATATATTTATTAGCCGCGTGGTCGGTACAACATATAATTGGTGAACCAATGAGGTAAGAGCGAAATTTATCTAGGGCAAAAACTACCGTTAGCAATTCTTTCTCCGTGGTTGAGTAATTGAATTGCGGTTCGATTAACGTTCGTCTAGCGCAGTAGATGACTTGAGCTTTTTTATCTTTTCTTTATCCCAAAACAATCCTTATAGCATAGTCACTCGCATCACACATGAGATCGAATGGAAGGGACCAATCCGGAGCTTGCATAACAGGAGCCAAACAAGCATGTTTTTTAATTTATCAAAAGCACTTTGGAATGCTTCATTCCTTTCAAAGGGGGAAAATTAAGTTACTCAAATGCCTAAAAATGGAACTAAAGTCCTTAATAAACCTTCGATAAAAACCTGTGTGGCCCAAGAAAGAGCGCACATCCTTTAGTGACTTATGTGGAGGAAGCTCAGCTATGACTTCTATCTTTGACCTATCAAACTCAATTCCTTTGTATGACACTATGTGTCCAAGAACTATTCCTTCGGTAACCATAAAATGGCACTTCTACTAATTTAGTCCCAAGTTCTTTTCCACACAATGGGCTAATACTTTTTCAAGATTCTCGAGGCAAAGGTCATAAGAGGGGCCGAAGATGCTAAAATCATCCATGAAAACCTCAAGGCCTCTCTCGAACATATCGCTAAATAGACTAAGCATGCACCTTTGAAAAATCGCGGGGCATTGCACAATCCAAATGGCATACGTTTACAGGCGAACATACCAAAAATACATCTGAAAATCGTATTCTCTTGATCAAGTATGTCAACCTCAATTTGGTTATAATCGGAATAACCATCGAGAAAGCAATAGAAATGGTGTCCCGCTACTCGTTCAAACATTTGGTCGATGAATGGTAAGGGGAAATGATTTTTTTTAGTGTTGGCATCGAGTTTTTGGTAGTCTATGCAAAAATGCGCCACTCGATGGTGGTACGTTGGGGAATTAGCTCACCTTTGGCATTCTCAGCCACAGTCATTCCCGACTTCTTCGGGATGACTTGGATAGAACTCACCCATTTGATATTCTAAATTGGGTAAATGATGGTCGCGTCCAATAGCATAATGATCTCCTCTCTCACTACATCTTTCATAAGGGGTTTAATCGCCTTTGCATCTCCCTCGAAGGTTTCACATCCTCCTCGAGGTGGATTTTACGGGTACAAATCAGGGGACTTATACCTTTCAAATCTGCGATGTCCAACCAAAAGCCCTCCGGTTCTTCCTCGAAATCGCTAACAATTTACCCTATTGCTTTTAATCTAGGCTCGAGAAGACAACAACGAGAAATGTCTCATCCTCTCCCAAATAAGCATATTTTACATTGGAGGGTAGGTTATTTAATTCAAGGGTAGGAAATTTTTCATTGGAGGGGATCGTGCGCGACTCCCTCAGTGGTAATTCCTCAAATTTAGAAACCCAATTTACATATCTCACGTCCTTATTCGACACTCTCTCATCTAAGCTCGCTCTCAACTCTCCTACATACCTCTCGATGTCAGTGTACGTCCCGTCACTCTCACTACCCAAAATAAGATAAACTCCTAAGGCATCCCCACTGAAATTTCCCTCTATGTGCTCCTCCACTACCTCCTCGATAAGATTTATCGCTTGAAAATCATCCTCATTACCCACTTGCCTAGTGATGTTAAATATATTTATTTCGAGGCTCAAGTTCTTGAACGTTAGTTGCATTTGACCATTTCGAGTGTAAATCAAGGCATTAGCCGTAGCTAAGAATAGGCATCCAAGGATGATGGGAACACGATTACTCGAGGTGATGGAGGGCTCCGTGTCCCAAATTATGAAATCTATCGAGAAGTAAAAAGTGTCAACTTGGACTATCACGTCCTCAACACTCCCTAGAGGTATCTTCACGGTACAATCCGTGAGTTCGAGAATGATCTTGGTGGGATTAAGATCCCCCAAATCTAGTTGTCTATATATGGAATAAGGGAGAACGTTAACACTCGCCCCTAAATCTAGCAAGGCTTTTTTATACGGTTCTTTCCAATGATGCACGAGATGGTTGGTGCTCCGGGATCTTCAAACTTTGGTGGGAGGTCATTAAGTAGAATGGAGCTCACATTTTGTTCAAGTAAAACGTTCTTTTTCACCTTTAGCTTTCTTTTCACCGTCAATAAATCCTTAAGGACTTGAGATTAGGCGATAATTTGCTTTATGGCATCGAGAAAATGTAAATTAAACTTAACTTGCTTAAATACATCTAGCACATCTTCATGGGAGGTCCCTTTTTGGGAAGGAACCAATCTTTGAGAGAAAGGCGTCGTGGTGGGTGGTTTCACTACGACTTCGAGCCCTCTAGTGTCATCATTATCATTCTTGTTCAAGGGTGCATCTTTGGCCTCTTTCGTGCCGGGCAAAACCTCCTTGTCTTTAGGTTCACCGTGTGGGGGAGGTGATAAATCAAAAACTCTCCCACTACATAGAGTGGCGACGACTTGGCATTGCTCTTGATTAGCATCGGATGTAGAGCTAACACTAGGTTGACCTTGGGGAGGTCTTTGTCCTTGGGCCGAAAGTTTACCCTTTTCTTAGATACTTAAGTTCGATTGCAACTTTGAAATGTTCGCACTCATTTTGGGAAATAGACAAACATTTTGAGCATTGGTTGCTTGTTGAGACTGCATGAAATGATGAAAAGTATCCTCGAGATATCCCTACGGTGGGGTGATATATGGCGCGAGAGGTGGTGCTTGCATATGTGGAACTTTTTGAAAATGTGTAGGTGGTGGTGGAGGTGGGGCAACGTGTGAATTAGGATTTAGCGCGGCATTTTATTGCCCATAACTAAAATCAGGATGGTTCCTCCACGAAGGATTGTAAGAATTCTCTTGAGGGGCATTCAAATTTCCCTTAAATCCTCTTACCGCTTCCATTTGCTTTTGAAGCATGACTTTGTAGGCGGGTATTATCAGGCATTCATCTGTTGAATGTCCCGCCTCACAAATTGCACACACTCTCCCTTTCATTGCTCAATCGGATCCGGGTATCTCTCCTGCCCGTAATTCGACATCGTCCACTTTTTTCGTAAGTTGGTTTATTTGAAGTTACATCTCGTCTTCTTTGTCCAAATGATAAAGTCCAAACGCAGGTGGAGTTGTGGATGCTTGTCGAGCTCGGGTTTAGGCATTTGGATCGGATGTGTCCCACGCTTGGGTAGTCTCGGCACAATACCTAAGGTGGGACTCTGCATCGTTCTCGTTTAACCCAAAAAATTCTCCCTTGCACATTATTTCTATGAGTTTTGTAGATGCTATGCTTAGCCCATGGTGGAAGAAAGATATGAGATGGTACTTCTAAAAAACATTATGTGGGCAAGTATTAACTAACTCTTGGAAGCGCTCCCAACATCGATCAAATGGATCATTTTCTTGTTGTTTAAAAGTTTAAATTTGAGCTTTAATGGAGTTCATTCGATGTTGGGGGGAAGAATTTCAGAGAAACTTAGATTTTATTTCTCTCCATGTTCCAATTGAGTTCGGTGATAAAGACCATAGCCAGGTCTTAGCTTTATCCTTTAAGGAGAAAGGAAAAAGTTTTAGGTGAACGACGTCTTGGGTGTAAGCTTAATCGTTAAACGTGTCGCATGCCTCTTTAAACTCACGGATGTGGAGGTAGGGTTTATCCGAATCCATACCGCGAAAAATGGGAAGAATTTGGATCAACCCATTTCGAAAGTGAAATTATCCCGCATTGTTCGGAAGTAAAATGCATCTTGGAGTGACAGTTCACTCAGTATATAAGATCTCTCTCATGGGACGATACAACATATCACCCTCACCCGTACCAAAACTAGCGTTATACAATATGTCTCTCTCTCCAAATGACTAAAATTCCTCACTCGGTGCCCTAGAAGTGTGACTTGTAATGGAATTGGTAGGTGTAGGGGTGGAACCCACAATTGCTGAGCGTTAAGAGTGTGTGGACTATTGGAGTCGTACTCTACTATCGGATTCTCGTGAATGCGGATAGGAGTGGCTTGAGGAGTTTGTTGCGGATTTTACATGGAAGGACTTGAGAAATAATATATATTTTTTGTTTTTTTTTTATTTTTGATTTTATGATTTTTTTTTTTTTAAGAATTAGAGTCAAATTTGGGATTAAATCGACATAACCTAAAGGTCTACCTAATCCTCGGCAACGGCGCCAAAAACTTGACGCGGCTTAAAAAGTATTTCTAGTGCGTGCTAATATCAACTCAAGTGTAAACCAGTTGCTCTAGTAATAATCTCGTAAATCGGGTATCGAATACGAGGAATAGGACGAATGCTCGTGACGACGAATAGGAAAATGGTATAACCCTACAAATGACTCAGAAAGACAGGAAAAGATGATGATTTTGTGATTCTACTTATCAACTAATTCAATTCGAATTAAATTACTAACTAACTAACATGCAAGACTAACTAATTTAAACCTTAACTGAATGAGAGAAAATGGAGTTAGGGTACACTCCCCCGTACCGTCGATAATTGCATAAAACATAAAAGCTTCAAAAATTATAATTCTTCATTCCAAGAGACATAAAATATTCTATAAGTATTTAACATATGAGGATGTTAGTCCGCACAATATTAAATCAAAAATTGTATTTGACGAGGATGATAAATTATCAAGAAGCCAGTTGCATCCTTAAACATTCCGGTTACCTAGGGCAAACGGAATTAAAAGACATACAACCTTTATCCTGATAAATTTCAAACCTCGGGATGAGGAATTAGTTTTTATTCACTTTTAAATCCATATGAATTACCTAGGTTCGGTTCATATACCCCAACCCTCTAAAAACTTAGCCAAGCATAACTGTATAGGAAATACGCAAAGTTTTAATATTGCATGGATGGAAAATCATGATTGAACTAATACTAAGCATGCAAAAAGTATTTAGATATCTAGAAAAGGGAGAAACATGCAGGGAAGAAAGACATGCAAAAAAAACAATATAGAAAAACAAACTTGGGATCGAAATCTTGAAATCCTTAATCTTCAATAATGCATGAACAAGCTATGAAACTCAAAACTAGGGTTCTTGGGCCTTCCCCCTTGTGTTATCCCATAAAAACTAACTTAAAACTTAATTTAATGTTTTTCATAAGGTTAAAATAACGTTTTTTGGAAGAACCACTACCTATCAAACTCTTAAACAAATCAGAAAATAGATGAATTTTCGCATTTCAGACTCCCTGAACCGGTTCAGGTTACCTGCGAACCGGTTCTCCCCCAAACCGATTTAAGGTGGGGTTTGAATTTTGCTACTGGTTTGGCAATCATTTTTCTTCTTTTTGGGACTTAGATTTTTCTCATTGTTTCTTCTCAATCTTCAAAATGGCATAACTCTTTCACCAAAGCTCGAATTATGGTAACACTTTTCCCAGTATTGTCATGACTTCATCGGATTCAACTTTTTAACGGGCCCCGCTTCCGTACCAAGGATGAAAAATTACCAAAATTCCCTTTTAACTCTCTTTTTCTCGATTTATTTCCTTGTTTCGAGTTCTCTTTCGCACTAACTTGCATGAAATACATGTAAAACACATTAGAGATACACAAAACACGAAACACTTGTCAAGTAGAGTTAGTAACATAAATATGAGATAAAACTAAGTCAAATACTATGCACGGGGTCATAAAAAGACCTAAATTATGAGGATAAATATGAAATATTTATGCCTAACCAAGGGGCAGCTTAGCATCCTTTTTGGAAAGGAGATACTTAATCGCCGAGTGGGGTCTAGAAAGTGATCGATAACCAAAAAGGGTAGAGAGGAAGTTATCTAGGGCAAAAACGATGGCTATTAATTCTTTCTCCATGGTGGAGTAATTAAGTTGCAGTCCGCTTAACGTTCGGCTAGTGTAGTAGATGACATAAGCCTTCTTGTCTTTTATTTGGCCCAAAACAACCCCTATGGCATAATCACTCGCATCACACATGAGCTCGAATGGAAGGGACCAATCCAGAGCTTGCATAATGGGGGCGAAAATAAGCATGCTCTTTAATTTATCAAAAGCGCTTTGGCATGCTTCATTCCACTCAAATGGGTCATCTTTCATAATTAGGTTACTCAAGGGCCTAGATATGGCACTAAAGTCATTAATAAACCTCCGATAAATACCCGCGTGGACTAAGAAAGAATTTAGGTAAGGGAAGTTTGGCTATGACATCTTTTTTTGCCCTATCAACCTCAATTCCATTGGATGACACTATATCGCCAAGAATTGTTCCTTCGGTAACCATAAAATGGCACTTCTCTCAATTTAGTACCCAAGTTCTTTTCCACACAACGAGCTAGTACTTTTTCAAGATTCGCAAGACAAAGGTCAAAAGAGGGACCGAAGACACTAAAATCATCCATAAAAACCTCAAGGCCTCTTCCAACCATATCGCTAAAGAGACTAAGCATGCACCTTTGAAAGGTCACGAGTGCATTACATAATCTAAACGGCATACATTTATAGCTAAACGTGCCAAAAGGACATGTCAAAGTCACCTTCTCTTGATCAATCACATCTACCTCAATTTTATTATATCCAGAATAACCATCGAGAAAGAAATTATATGAATTGTAAGGGGAAATAATCTTTTCTCATGCTGACATTGAGCTTCGATAGTCAATGCAAACGTTCCACCCAGTGGTGTTGCGTTGAGGAATTATCTCATACTTGGCATTCTCGACCACAGTCATTCTCGACTTCTTTGGGATGACTTGGACAGGCCTCACCCATTTGCTATCATAAATTGGATAAATGATGCCTGCGTCTAATAGCTTAAGAATCTTCACTCTCACTACATCTTTTATAGTGGGGTTCAATCGTCGTTGCATCTCCCTCGAGGGTTTCACATCTTCCTCGAGGTGGATTTCATGGGTACAAATCAGGGGACTTGTACCTTTTAAATTCGTAATACTCCAACCAAAATCATGGCGATGCTTCCTCAAAATTTCTAGTAATTTACCCTCTTTCTCTTTAACTAGGCTCGAGGAGACAACAACAAGAAATGTCCCATCCTCTCCCAAATAAGCATATTTTACGTTAGATGGTAGTTTCTTTAATTCGAGGGTGGGAAATTTTTCGTCAGAGGGAACTGTGCGGGACTCACTCGGTGTTAGCTCCTCAAATCTAAAAACCCAATTTACATCTCTCACATCCTCATCCTACGCTCTCTCATCTAAGATTGCTCTAAACTCTCCTACCTCCCTATCGAAGTCGGTGTACATCCCGTAACTCTCACTACCCAAAATAAGGCATGCTCTAAAGGCATCCCCATTTATATTTCCCTATATGTGCTCCTCAACTATCTCCTCGATACGATCTACCGCTTATAAATTGTCCTCCTCGCCCATTTTCCCGGTGATATTGAAGATATTCGTCTCAAGGGTCATATTCACGAATGTGAGTTTCATTTGCCCATTTCTAGTGTTAATTAATGCGTTAGCCGTAGCTAAGAATGGACATCCTAGGATGACAGGAATATGATTACTCGAGGGGATAGAGGGTTGCGTATCCCAATTGACAAAATCTATCGGGAAATATAAAGTCTCCACTTAGACTATCACATCCTCGACAATCCCTCGAGGTATCTTCACTATACAATTCGCGAGTTGGAGAGTGATATTGGTGGGCTTTAGGTCCCCCAAATGTAGTTGCCTATAAATGGAATAAGGAAGAATGTTAACACTCGCACCTAAATCGAGTAAGGCTCTTTCTACTCGGTTCTCTCTAATGATGTACGAAATGGTCGGTGTACCCGGATCCTTAAACTTTGGCGGGAGGTCCTTAAGTAGAATGGAGCTCATATTTTGTGTTAGGAAAACTTTATTTTTCACCTTAGTCTCCGTTTCACCGTCAATAAATCCTTAAGGACTTTAGCATAGGCGGGAATTTGCTTTTTGGCATCGAGAAAAGGTAAATTCAACTTTACTTGCTTAAAGACATCTAGCACATCGTTACAGGAGGACCTTTTTTAGGTGGAACCAACTGTTGAGGGAAAGGTGCAGCAGTGGGTTGTTTCACTGTGACTTTGGTCCCACTAGTGTTTTCCTCATTATCACTCTCACTTAAGGGGGTATCTTCGCCCTCTTTCATGTCTGGTGAAACCTTCTTATCTTTAGGTTCATCGTGCGGGGGAGGTGATGAATTAATAACTCTCCCACTACGTAGAGTGGTGATTGCTTAACATTTCTCTTGATGATTATTGGAGGTAGAGCTAATACTAGGTTGACCTTGACGAAGTCATTGGCCTTGGGCCAGAAACTTAACCTTCTCCTGGATACTTAGAGATTGTTGTACTTTGAAATGTTCGCATGTATTTCGATAAACATTCGGGCATTTTAAGCATTGGTTGCATTTTGATATTGTATGAATTGATTGATATTACCTCGAGATTTCTCCTCGGTGGGGTGATATATGGCGCGGGAGGTGGTGCTTGCATATGTGGAGCTTATTGGAAATGCAGAGGTGGTAGTGGAGGAGGGGCAACATGTCAATTAGGATTCAACGCGGCGTTTTGTTAGCCATAACTAAAACCAGGAAGGTAATTCCACGAAGGGTTATAAGAATTCCCATGAGGGGCATTGAAATTACCCTTAAATGCTCCTACCGCTTCCACTTTCTCATAAAGCATGACTTTGTAGGCGGGTATCGTCAGGCATTCCTTTGTTGAATGGCCCGCCTCACAAATTACACACACCTTCTCTTTCATAGCTGGTGGTTTCGATTATTTCTCTTGCCTGTGATTCGATTATATCCTCTAATCTTTTCTCAATTTGGCTAACTCAAAATTTCCACTCGGCGTCCCTGTCTAATTGACTGAGACCGAATGAGAAAGGAGCAGTGGATGTTTGTCGAACTCGGGTTTGGGTGTTAGGGTCGGATGTGTCCCATGCTTGAGTCGTCTCGATGACATACTTAAGATGGGCCTCTGCATCATTATTGTCTAACCCAAAATATTCTCCATTACACATAGTCTCAACGAGTTGTTTAGAAGTTATACTTAGCCCAATGTGGAATAAAGAGATGATGAGATACTTCTCAAAACCATGATGTGGGCATGTGTTGACTAACTCGTTGAACCGCTCCCAACAACGATCAAATGGCTCATGTTCTTGTTGTTTAAAAGTTTGAATTTGATCCTTGATGGAATTCATTCTATGTTGGGGGAAGAATTTCAAAAGAAATTTGGCTTGCATATCTCTCCATGATCCGATCAAGTTCGGTGATAAAGACCATAGCCAGGTCATAGCTTTATCCTTTAAATATAAAAGAAAAAGTTTGAGGCAAACGACATCTTGAGTGCAAACTTGATCACTAAATGTATCGCACGCCTCCTCGAATTCATGGATGTGGAGATAAGGTTTCATCGAATCCATACTGTGAAAAGTGGGAAGAATCTGGATCATCCCATTACGAAAGTGAAATTATCCCGCATTGTACGAAACTAAAATGCATCCCAGAGTGACGGTTCACTTGGGATATAAGATGTCTCTTATGGGACGATACGACATCTTTCCCTTACCCGTGCCAAAACTAGTGTTATCCGACATGCTCTCTCTCCAAAGGACTCGAATTCCTCACTCGTTGTGCTAAGAGTGTGGCTCAAAGTGTAACTCGTAATGGAATTGGGAGGTGTAACCCAAAATTGCAGAGCGATAGGAGTATGTGGACTATCGGGGTTGTATTCTACAACAAGATTTTCGTGAATGAGGGAGGGAGTAGATTGAAGAGGTTGTTGCGGATGTTGCATGAAAGGGCTTGAGAGATGTTATAAATTTTTTTTTTTTGCTTTTTCTTTTCTGATTTTTTTTGGATTTTTGATTTTATGACATTTTTGAATTTTTAAGAATTAGAGTCAATTTTTTGTTAATTAAATCGACCTAACTTACAAGTCTACCCATTCCCCGGTAACGGCGCCAAAAACTAGACATAAATTCAAAAGTGTTTCTAGTGCGTGCTTCTATCAACTCAAGTATAAGCCGGTCGCTCAAGT
Source organism: Sambucus nigra (assembly GCA_949130495.1). Lineage (NCBI taxonomy): Eukaryota > Viridiplantae > Streptophyta > Magnoliopsida > Dipsacales > Adoxaceae > Sambucus > Sambucus nigra. The sequence continues at coordinate 548,285,808 of OX422210.1, forward strand.
AATAATCCGGTAGAGCGGGTGTCGAAGTCAGATAATAGGACGAATGCTCATAACGACGGATAGGAAAACCGATTAACCCAACTAGCGACTCGAACAAAGAAGAGAAAGATGATGAACTGTGACTTTACCTATCAACTAATGCAATTTGAATTAAATTAATAACTAAACTATATATGCAAGAAGAACTAACTGAAACTTTAAATATATGAGAGAAAATAAAGTCAGGATACACTCCCCCAAACCGTCGGCATTTGCATAAAACATAAAAGCTTCAAAAATATAATTCTCCTTTCCAAGAGACATCAAATACTCTCTAAGCATTCAACATATGAGGACTTTACTCCGCGCAATATCAAATCAAAAATTGTATTTGATGATGATGAGAAATTATCAAAAATCTAATTGCACCCTTAAACATTATGGTTACCTACGGCAAACGGAATTAAAAGACCTACAAATTTTATCTTGATAAAGTTTGAAAACGATAGGACCCCCAATTTTAAAACTTTACCAAAAGTAATTTCCATTTAGATGCGGAATAAAGATGGCTCAACACAACACACACAAACACAAAATTTTAATTTCTTTTAAATTAAAATAAACCAAACAAGAAGTGAAATTAAATTAAACAACAAATACATTTTTCACTTAACCAACTTAATTCAATCCAACTATAAATTTGCCTAACAATTAATTAATTCATTTTTGCAAATTAGGCCAAACCAAATTTTATCCAATAAAATTAATGACTTGAACTAAATTAATTAAACATTACCCAAATTAATTTTAGCACCAACTTAAACATGAGTAATGATTTAAACCAATCTTATACTTTTACCTAAGCATGCATCTAATGTGAATTTTGAAAAAGATAAAATAAACAAACAACCACTACGCCGCGATGTACGAGGAACAACCCACAGCGGGGAAAAAACCTCGGAAGCCCTAGCCTCAAATCCACTAAGTAGGGTATTACAAGTACAAGACAGTAAGACTTACAAACACTCAACTTGACTCCGTCCAAGCCCCGACGCTCCTTCTTGTACACACCTCTGCCTAGCGAATAACCACGAAGGTCTACCACGGACTCGGAATCCAACGATCGGATTTTTAGGAACCCATCAACCACACACGGGTCCTTTCACCGTATGAGAATGCCGCAGCAACAAACAAGTCTTCTTCTTTGTGGAATGTAGAAGTATACCCAAAAACTCTTCAAACGGTAGAGATAAAACTGGTGCCAAAAACTCCAAGCAAAGTATATATATTAAGGAACTTGGATAAACTAGACAAATGGGTGTAAACACAAGTGTCTAAGGATTTTTCTTAAAAATTAAACACTCAAACTTGAACTTTTTCATTTGGAATTGAAACTCTCTAAAACTCTCTTTAGGAGTTGGAGGAATGTAAAAAAGTTACTTTGAAAAGGTTGGTTCCCGCACTTCGAAAATCTGTCCAAAAGTAGTAGGGAAAAGGTAGTGGGAACATGATGAAAACTGCCAAAAACGCCAAAAAAATTATTCCCGCCAAATTCGTTCGAACGACTATTTCATTCGAATGCCTTTACTAACGAGGTTCCAGTGCAAAAAAGAAATCTCGTTAGAAGTCTCGTTCGAATGACCTGGCAATCTCGTTCGAACGAGATGCCAGTTCGTTCAAACGACATAGAAATCTCGTTGGAACGACATTCCAGTTCGTTCGAACGATGTGTCAAAAAATACCCTATTCATTTTATGACCAAAACTTTTTACGAAAAGTTCTAGAAAATATTTTCTGAGTAAACAAAGTCGTTAAAACTATTTTATAAAAACTTTATAAAATACACCCAATAAATTTCCAAGCTCCTGTATATATATAAATTGTAATCATACCTTAGGAGCATTGGGACAATGTTGTTGACGTAGAAATGAGGCACACTAAACTCGGCGTATGATAAAGCTTTATAAACTTGGCCGCTACGTCTTCAACTATCACGTCGTAGGCTTGGAAGGATACACTTGGACACTATCCTATGACTCAAATGTTTTTGTTCGGAATTGAGCCAACACTACATTAAGACTCAATCGGAGACTTGTGTCCTTACAAAGTTCAAACCTTTGAATGAAGAATTAATTTTTATTCATTTTTAAATCCATATGTGTTACCTAGGTTGGGTTCATGTAGCCCAAACCTTTAGAAATCTATGAGAGAAATTGAAAGCAATAACGAAACTATACTTGTCTTGAAGAAAGACCCTTGAAAACAATCTAAAAGATGAACAATTATTGAAGAAAATTAATCCCAGGGTTCTTGCTTTAAATATCCTCTCAAAACTATGTAAAATCCAGTTATCTAATGTTTGGTCATACGATAGAATATATCTCTCACGTTTTCTTAAGTGTTTACACCATGCACAACTCTATTTTTAAGAAATAAAAAAATTAGAATTCGTCACGCTAACTGGTTCGAAATTTCATTCTTTATTGGGCGAACTGGTTCGCTTATTCTAGTTAGTAGAACTGTATCTGAGTCTTGATTATCGGTTCGGTTTGCCTTCTTCAGTTTCTCGAACTGGTTCCATTTATTTCCATCGGTTCAATTCGCATCTTCCAGTGAGTAGAACCGATTACCCTCCGATAGAACCGATTCAAAATTCTGAATTCTTCTTCCTTCTTCTTTAATTTCTTCTCAACTTTGAATCTTCATATCTTTGCAATCGAGACTCGAATTTGGGTGTCGCTTTTTCTTACGCGCTTATCGACTCAAGGTCTTTGACTTCTCTTTAGGTTTCGCATCCGAATTTCGAATGTACAATTACTATTTTACCCTTGACTTTTCTTATTTTCTTTCTTTCTTGATTTTGAGTTTTTCTCTTTTCTTCACTTGCATAAAATACCTGCAAAATATAAGATAAATACACAAAACTTGATGCACTAGATAGAAGATATTAGTAGCAAGGATATGAGATAAATCAACTCAAATTACACCGCACGGGGTGCAAAAGCCTCTAAATTACGGGGATAAATATGAAGAAATTATGCCTAATCACGGGTCTCGGGAGACTTAGAAATGATTGAGCGCCCTGCTAGACTTAAAAATGGACAAAGAATGTTTTATCGTATGTATAAAAAGGAACAGGATGTTCCTAGCATTATCAAATTAATTAATTTAACTTGTTTTAGTGTAACTCTTGGATTTGTTAAAATTGGCACAAGTTGAAATGTATGTGGTTAGCGTATTGTTTCGTGTTTGGTCTTGAACCAGCGGATCTTAATAACCAACTATGCTATATAGTAGTGCATCGAGACGGTTCCTTATTTGGATTTAGCTTGCGAAACATCCCACGCATGAACTTTAGCAAGTGTCGGGAGTCGAGGTACATTTAAGATATAAGATGTTTTGGTGAATACGTTATACGTGTGTGGAGATATAGTGCATCAGACGACGTTATATTGTGTCCGTTAAGGTTAGCGGGGGTCAAGGAGTGCATTGATGAGAGCACTTAATAATATTTACACCACTAATGGAATAAGTGGGGCAATCTCTTGATGAATTGAGTCACTCTCAGCAGGTTATTTGAATATATTTTTCTTTATAGCATGGATGTATAGGTGTCATTCATATTTGATGTTTCTGCATGTAATATGTTATGTATGGGCATCTCAGTTACACTATGATATATGTAAATGAGCTTTTTTATTTTATCTCGTGGGACATGAGTACATACTACTTAAGTATAAACTTACAAAAATTAGGCGTATTAAGTTGTTATGTTATGCTTCAGTGAATTTTGATGACAAAATTCCATTGTCGGGGGGGAAGAATGTAATACCCCGTATTTTTGGAATAAATTATTGCGTCCGAATTTAATTAAATAAACTCAAGAATAAATTAAATTAATGGAATTTAAATTAAATTTGAGAATAAATTGCTTGTTCGTGATTGCATATTATTGGGTTCCATTATGCATATTGTGTTATTTGTCGAAAAATAAATTTTCATGTTAATTACATAATTGATATGTGGTGTGCAATCAAATTGAGAAAAATGTGTAAGTTGGGTCGAAAGCATTTGCGCACGTTTCAGGATGATTAGGGGACTCGTTTAAGTGTTTTAGATATCGAAAAATGGGTCCGAGTTATAGGTATACCATTTGGAGAGTTGTTGGGCGATTCCGATTATGGGCTCAGGTTGATTTGGGGGCCCAAAAATAGAGGTTATAGGTTAAGTCGATATTAACACCCACTATAAGTTAATCAAAGTTTAGATAACTCATTTAATCTATCCAAAGTTTAACCTAACATCCCCATCTCCATAGATAGAAGTTACCAAGGCCAAAAGAGGGAAGAAGATTAAGGATCCAAGGGGAGAGACACTCAAACTTCAACATAAGGCAAGAATTATGTTGGTAAAATCAACTTCTAATATACTTCTTGATTCATTGGTGTATTTTCTCATATAATGTATGGGTTAAAATATATGATTTGATGATGATACGATGGAATTAAACGTTATGCATGTAGAGGAATAAATCTTAATTTGATGTTTAATGATTGAACAAATTGATGTTAAACCTAAAAATTTAAAATTGAGTAAATCTTAAATTGGACATTAAAATCCATGTTATAGGAATTTTAATTAATGATCATTATTATCCATAAATAGATCCTTAAATCTGAGCATGATTAAATATAAACATGGGTGCAACAATAGTGGGTATTTAGTTAAGGGGTCATTAATGGAGGTTTAGATTGTGTACAAATTTTCAAAAAAGAAAATCAGTCACTTATAAGCAATTTTTGATATGGTATACCCTGGAATATAGCCTTATGAAAAAAAAATTGTCCTAATTAAATTAACTTAAGAACGCATGGGAAGTAGTTTCATAATTTTTAGAGTTGAGATGAATATTTGATGATTATTTTCTGAAAAGCACACAGTGCTGAAAATTTTGAACCGAATATGAGACTTTGAAGTTTTTCTAGAATAGTATATTTATAAATTAATCTTTTGTGGAAAAATAAGTCCTAATTAAATTTAGTTAAGAATGCGTAGGTGCTAGTTTTGTAATTTTTGGAGTTGTGGTGAATATTTTATGATTTTATTCGGAACAATGCATAAGGTTAAAATTTCTACCAAATTCTTGAAAATCGATTGACTTACCCATTTTCCTTAGGTTCGAACCTTAATGTGAAGATTATGTTAACGAGCCTAGTTTGTGATTCTTAACTCGTTAGGTAGAGTGGCTCAATGGGGAGAATTCGGGACATGTAAATGTGTTTGGAGTTAAATCCCAAATCATATACACGAGAATCAACGTTATTGGGAAATTATTGGATAAGTTATTTACTTAGTAGTTAAATGAAATAAATACAAGCATAAGTTATGAGTTGGTGTGTGTATAGAAATATATAAATATACTCATGATTTAGAGGCAGAATAAACTAAGAGTTGAATCTAGTAAGGATATTATTTGAAGATTTAAGAGACTCATTCGGGGTAATTATAGGGATAATTACCTATACATATTATGTGCTAAATTATGTATTTGTGATTTGTGTGAACGTACCCATGTTCGTGGATACCCTATAGGTTAGGGTTGCGTGCGCCTAGGGATCGAAGCACGTCCCGGCATAGGTCGGTTAAGCGGTGTGTTGGTCATTATTATAGGTACTACGTAACAACGCAACTTACGAGGAGGTAGGTGTAGATTCTGGGATCCATTGTCACCATCGGGGTGTGGACTGTGCAATGGTGTACTGCGCAGGGACCGCCCCACTTGTATGCATTTTGAGATGTACATTTGGAAGAGGGACTCCTCTAGACTTACCGATGGAGTACGAACGTGACACTGGAGGAATATGACTTTATGTGTTATATATATGTAGGGACGTATATAACTATACAAATTAATTGAGATTTATTAATTAGTATGCATTAATTAATTAGTATAATGATGTAGACAACCAATTATGAACCCTATAATATGTAAATGCATAATCTATAGTCATGTTACTTTTGAGTGTAGGATCATTGGGGGTACTCTGAAAAATGATATTTTATATGTGGACATTTATCTTTGGTACAACTTACCAGAATTATGCTAGATGCATTGTGTATATATTGTGGTTATGGGTATCAGTCTTTCATGGTTGGGAACTTAAGTTGGTATGCGTGTAGTATTACACTTAGATGAGGGGTGAGGTACTTAACGCATACGAGTGTCGATGGGTGGAACATACTTTGAATTGATTATATTATTGCATCTTAAATTTCATAAGTTAATTTTTGCAACTCTAGGGCGCTGACCCAAATTATAAAAATATTTTCCCCCCGGGTTTATGTAGACAGGGACAACAAGACTGACAGGAGATCAGACTTTCGGTCATATTTGCATGGTGACTACTTCAATTCATATCATAACATAGGTCGCTATTTCAATTTCAGTGAGTTTCTTATTTTTTATTATTATATGGGAATAAGCCCGAGTTTATTATTCAGTTATTGGCACAAGTGTATTGTTGTTGGATTTTTTTAATGACTAGTTGGGGGTTAGATTTTTGTTTATTTTCAATGGGTATTTAAATGGTTTTTGTGCATGTCATTTTTAAAAGAAAAATTCAAATGTGTTACTTTTATTATAATTGTTTCGATGCTGAGAATGATATAGATTGATACACAAGACCCATCTTCGGCATAATATGTCTGGACAACCTTTTACGTGGAAAATGGGGGTTGTTAGACCTAGGACATTACGCGAGATCCAAAAGCTCACTAGGATGTTAGCAGCGCTCAGCCGCTTCACCTCTAAGTCATTGGAGTACTGCCGACCATTCTTCCATCTCCTCATAAAATAGAAAGGTCTCTCCTGGAATGATGGATGCTCAGAAGCTCTCGAAGAAAGTAAGTCCTACATGGCCAAACCTCATCTGCTAACAATTCCCTATCAAGGGGACCCTCTCTGCCTCTACCATGCAGTTTCAAGCCACGTGACCAGCTCGACCTTGGTCTGCGAGAAATAAGCAAAGTAATTTCTCATTTAGGATGTCAGTAAAATGTTCCTAGACGCCGAGTAATGCTACTTGTCGCTGAAAAATTGGCTTATGCATTAGTGATAGCTTCCTAAAAGTCTAAGCATTACTTCGAAGCCCACTCCATTACTGTCATTACTTCTTTACCCCTTAAGGATGTCCTTTGCCAAGACAATCTCTATGGTCGAATGTCAAAATTCTCAATAGATTTCAGGAGGTTTAACATTCAATTTCAACCGATGATGGCAGTCAAGGGGCAGGTATTGGCCAAATTCATAGCGAAATTTATGGGAGATGGTCCAACTAACGAACACGTGATTGAACAATCAAAACTCCATGAGCAGAGTCAGTCTAAGAGCTGGACATTATATGTTGATGGTGCTTCCAATACAAAGTAACGGTCATAGGAATTGCCCTCGTAACTCCAGAAGACACAAGGATTGAGCAAAGGATCGGGTTGGGCTTTGAAGCCTCCAATAATGAAGTCGAGTACGAAGCATGAATAATCGTCATGAATAAGGTCCATTTATTGGGGGCAAGTCGGCTCAAAGTATATTACGACTCCAAATTGGTGTCCAACCAAGTAAGTGGAGATTTCAATGCCAAGGATGATGGGATGGCAGCCTACTTCGCGGCGGTGTGCGAGATGATGACTGATTTTAAGGAATTCCGCGTTCAATAGTTCTCCTGGGGGTATAACATCCATGCGATGCTTTGGTAACCCTAAGCTCAGCAGTATACTCCAATTTTAGGAGAACAATTGAAGTGGAATTCCTCGTCAAGCCCAGTATTGATAAAACGATTGCCTCCGAACATATTCTCTCCATTGAAAAGGGCTTCGAAAGATGGATCTAATCATCACGTAGTTGCAGAGAAAAACACTGTCGGTCGATAAGAGACAGGCTCATAAAGTCAGGGTAAAAGTTGCTCGCTACTACCTGGGTCTTAAGGGAAAGCTTTACAAAAGGTCTTTTACAGGCCCCCACCTTCAATGCGTACACCCATAAGACGTCAATTAGGTCCTCAATGAACTTCATAATGGGATTTATGGAAGCCATGCAAGAGCAAGGTATTTAGCATTTTGAGCAATCAAAGAAGGATATTGGTAGCCATATATGTAAAAGGACGCAAGTATTTATACCCAGAAGTGTGAGAAGTTCAAAAATTCTCCCTTATGCTCCATCAACTGACCAGTTACCTGAGGCAATTAACCAGTCCATGGCCGTTTGCTCAATAAGGGATGGATATCGCAAGGCTAATGCCTACTACGCAAGGGAATTTCAAGTACTTATTAGTCGACACTAACTATTTCACTAAGTGTATTAAGGCAGAACCACTGATAAATATTAAAGATGCCGATATGACCAGGTTCGTCTAAAGAAACATCATAACTCGCTTTGGGGTACCTAGGACCATCATAATAGATAATGATACACAATTTGAAAGTTGACCTTTATAAATATTTTGCGATGAGAACGGAATCAAGCACCACTTCAACTCTGTATCATAGCCCCAAAGTATTGTCTAAGGAGAGGCCTCCAATAAGACGATGCTCGATGGCTTAAAGAGAAGGTTGGAAAGAGCAAAAGGTGCTTGGGCGGACGAGCTCCCTTATATCCTCTGGGCATACCACACTACATCGAGAAGACCTATCAGGGAATCACCCTGTGCCCTCACATACGGAATGGGATCCATAATTCCACTCGAAGTAGGCCGTTCGACTATGAGAATGAATATTCTCGAGAAAGGATCGAATGATAAGATATTTACGCTGAACTTAACATAGCAGATGAACGGAGAGAGTAGGATATAATCAAGCTAACCTCCTACCATCAACGATTGGCAAAACAGTATAACATAGGGGTCAATCTATGAAAATTCCAAGTTGGGGATTATGTCCTTAAGAAAGTCCTCGATAACGTCAAAAGGCCATCAGGCGACAAGTTAGGACCTAACTGGGAAGGTCCTTTCAAAGTAATCAGGGGTGATTTGCAAGGATCCTATCACCTAAAAACAATGGAGGGTAGAGAAGTAACCTGAGCATGGAATGCGGCCAACCTCAATAAGTTATACTTCTAGCTTTATTTTCAGCATCTTAGTTTTATTTACAAATTTTCATTTAAAACTCATATTGCTCGCAATCTATTATTCAAGTTATGAATAAAGTCCTTTTTCTTTTGCTTAATTTCGTTGCTATTCAATCGTTTGACATTGTTCCCAATTAAGTGTCGATCAAGCTTTAACTTAATTACAATAGCTACTTTGACTATTGCAATTAAATTCAGAGTCCTCGAATCTTTGTCATCATCAACACAAATGACCTCATAAGTTTCCCAGGTAACATAAATCCCTACTAGGGATCACTAGACAGAAAACCATCTTAGTTTAGTTGGGAAAAAAATCCTGAATGGTTGGACTGCCCATACACCAAGTGTATTTTTGTCATTGTTTGTTCTAGGCCTAAGAGAGGGTGACAACATAACCTAAAAGGTATGACAGATAAATATAACACGTGTTTGGCATAAAGGAATGGAAAAATGCATAAAAATTGGTATTAATTTAACTTTTCGGTAAAGCCCGATCACAAAATGACACCAGTTACAAAAAGATACTAAAAGTAGTACAAAAAATTATTATGACAATCTATGGTCGGCGGGATAAAAACTCTGTAATTTGCGTCCTCCTGCTATCGTTGGGATCTGATTGGTACTTGTCATCACTAGTGTAACCTTTCGGGTTATTCTTAATAAGTCAGAGAGTTATGGCGTCTAAAGGGACCCACGTCTCGTCCTTACTAAAGAGAAGTGGTTGTATGCTGAATAGTCAACATTGTATATATACTAAAGTAGGGAGTTTTAAGGCTCCTTCACTACCTTTAGGACATTCAACTAACCATGCTTGTAGGCTACATCCTGAACCTTTTTCTGCCTTACTAGGGCATTTTGCCATCCCTCATCATAACCAGTCCACCAGGCTGCTCAAGGGCCCATTTTGATAAGTATTGAAGCTTATTTACGTCAAGATTGAGTTCCATCACCATGTCGTTAGCTGGTTATATGTTTTCCTTAAAGTCAATAAGCTTCTTCTTGAGATAATCATTCTCAAACTGAACTAGGGCACCGACCTCTCATACAGCCTTTGCCCCAGTAAATCATGCTTTCAAACTGTTTATTTACTCCTGCCTTGATGAACCCACGTCTTTTAAGTCTTTTAAATCATCCTTTAGCTTGGCTACCAAGACTGGTTGATCCTTATAAGCCTTGGACATCTTCTTTAAGGCTTTATCGATAAATAAAAATGCCCAGTGAGCCTGAGCACTTGTGTCTTGTCCAAGAAAATTATTAAGGTTGTCAATAAAGGAGGGAATCTCCTCAACAACAGGCTACGGATATAAGGAAACACAAAAACAGAAGTTTCAGCAAAGGCATTCAAACACACAAAAATTATAAATATTTCCTTTCATTGACATGAAGGCTGAGCCTTTACAATCCGACAAAAAAAGGAAAAGAAAAAGTACAATGAAAACCTAATCTATAAGGCCTCATTTCTTCACCTTCTCCTCGGTCTCGACCGCCTTGCCCTGGATCACCCCATCCTTAGCCTGGTCGACTAGAACACTGATGGAAGCCTCCTTATCAACCCATTGGGGGGATCCAGGAAGGTGCTCCCCAAAGAGCTCGGAGTCAGCAGGGACCTTGGTCTTCATAAAGGTTACATCCCAACCCTTTTTAAAACTAGCCTTCCGAATATACGTCAATTGGACCTTGGCATCAACATAGGCCTCCCCCCAACCTCTTTTAAAACTGGAATCCTTGACCACAGGGAACTCAATCGCTTTTTTCACTAATCGATCTCTCTCTTCCTTAAGTTTAGAGTTCTCAACTTTTAGCTTCTCATTATCGGTCTTCAATAAGATTACAACATCGTTGGTGGATTTTTTTCTCATTATCATATGCCTTATGGGCATTGTCCATGGACTCCTAGGATTTTCGATGAGCTAAACTAAGCTCACCATTGATCTTGGATTGGTCCTGGTGACCATCTAAGAGTAAACTCTGCCACAAACTACAAAATGAAAACACTTTGCAAATATTAGACAAATTAACAGTAACAGATGAAAAGATCAAATGGAAATAAATTTCTCATCATGGATAGAGTTTGGGAAGCGTGAATGGTAAGCTGGTCAGGAGCCAACAACTTCAGTGGTTCACGATCTGCAGCGAGCATGGCCCCTCTCAGCAGACCATGGGCCATGGATGGATTTTGGACCATATACATCAACATCACTAGTCTAATCAGCATCACATTATTATATTCTATAATTTATTATTGCTCTTAAGTGCCTTAATATTCTTTTAACTGCCTTCCAGTAAGGATCTCTAAGGTTTTGCATAAATTGACAAACTTTATTAATAGAGCATGCTATTTCTAACCTTCTGATTATGACATACTGCAATGCTTCAACTACACTCCTGTACAATTATGCATTCTCAAATTCTTCTCTCTCTTGACATGATGACTTTAACCCTGTAGTCATTGGAGTATTAATTCCAAGTATTCCCTTCATTTTTAGTTTAGCAAGTGAATCTGAAATAGACTTTCTTTGAGATATATACACCCCATCAGCAATACGCTTATCTTAAATCCCTAAGAAGTACTTAACTACTCTTAGATATTTTAGAGCAATTTTTTTTATTAAGATCATATATTAGGGCAGACATAGCCTTTTGACAGTTTCCTGTTATGAGGATATCATCGATATAAATAAGAATGAAAGTGATATATTATTCTGTAAATTTGATAAATAAAGACTGATATGACTTAGATGAAGTAAATCCAAACTTGAGTAAAGACTTGTGTAACTTGTCAAACCATGCTCTTGGGGCTTATTTAAGGCCATACAAAGCCTTTTGAAGTCTACATACTAGATGTGCATTCTTGGGACCAATGAAACCAGATGGCTGCCCATATATACCTCCTATTGTAAGTTTCCATTTAGAAAAATCACTATTTACATCATTTTACTTTATATTCCATCCTCTTGCTAGAGCCACATTGATAATAATCCTTATTTGAAATCAAAACCAGTTACTTGATGATATCCCTTAGCTATAAGCCTTGCATTATATTTGTTTATACTACTATCTGCATTTTCTTTTACTTTCAACACCTATTTGTAGCTTATCTTCTTCCTTTCTTTTGGTAACTCTTACAAAGACCTGGTCTGGTTCCTTGGAAGTGCAAGATACTCATTTGTCATATCCATTTTTTAATTTTTCGATTGAAGAGAATCTTTGAATATGCTTGGTTGTGCTGTAGTCAAAAGAACTTTTGCCTTGTAAAAACCACTCTTTGATCTTGTATGCATACCATGAGTTTTACTTGTGGTGAGATCTTATAATTGATTTCATGGTTAAACTACAAGATTATTTTGAGTAGACACTGTGACTGAAGTAGGTTGCTGAATTATTGGAACTTAATTTTTTGTCATACATCTTTGAGATAAATCTTCAAAGTTTGCACTTGATCTAATATTGCTAGTGTTATGTTGTGTTGAGTATCTGCATGAACCTGTCCTTGTAAAATAGTTAGAGAATTAGAAAGTGAAGAAGATTTGTTTAAATTATTACATGCTAATGTGACTCGTGTCTTAAAAGGAAAATTCTATTTATTAAACACTACATCTCTAGAGATATAGATCCTCCTTGACTTGTCTACACATTTGTATCCTTTTTTCTCTAGCTATATACAAGAATTTGGAACTTATTTGAACAACACTTTTAAAGGACTTTTATTATACAAACTCACCATAAGTAGCCTATTTATAAGATAAACTACAATCATATAGGCTTCATCCCATAACGTAAGTGGCATACCTGCAGCTGCTAACATGGTTAAGCCTTTATCAACAACATACATATGTTTTTTTTCTGCTGTACCATTTTGTTCATGAGTAATATGGCATTCAATGCCAAATTCTTCTAAAACCTTTGTGGAAACTTTATATTCTCCTCCATTATCAGATTGAACAACTTTAATTTGAAATCCTAACTAATGCTCAACATTCTTTTTAAAACTTTCAAAAGTCTTAAGAGCAGTTAATTTATTTCTTAACATCAAAATACAATTATACCTTGAATAAGCATCTATTAAATGAATATAATATCTACATCCATTTGTTGATTGAACTGGTACAGGACTTGAAGATCAGTAAAAATCATTTGCAAGGGCCGAATGTACACAATTTCAGATCTTTAAAAAGGGAAATTTATGATTTTTTCCCAAACAACAAGATGAGCAGAAATTATGTAACATTTTATTTATACCTTGAAGATTACATTGAGTCAACACTTTCCTTGCATCTGAAGGATGGCCTAATCTCTTGTGCGATAAATCAAATAAATAAGACTTCTAACTATTCCTATTTGATTCTTGATATGCCTCACTCAACAAAACTTCTTTATTTATATCTTTATCTTGATTACTTATTTTTTACTTCAGACTATCTGACTTGAAAACATAAAGTCCTTTATCAAGCTTCATTTCCATTAATACATGCTGAGTTGCTAGATACTTAACCAAATAAGAATTAAGATAAAATTCGAAGAAGCACTTATTATCCGTAGCAAAATTTGATACACTTATCGAATTCTTAGTGATAGTATGAACATGTAACAAATGATTAAGATGAATACATTTAGAATTATCTAGAGTATAAAATTGAGAGTAACCAATATGTATTATAAACAACCCTGCACTATTGCCCATGTAAACCTTATCTAATCCACATAATTTATTTTTTGACATCAAATTATCTATATTTGATGTGATGTGATTGGCAGCTCCTGAATTAGGATACCAATTAAGATCACTGTTGATACCAAAATTAATGTGCTGATGTGGACGAAGAATATGAAGACACGTGTCAATCTACGTGGCACAATAGCAACGAGGAAGATCATTTCCCGACCAGCCATGTTTCTTTCCGAGCAACGAGAATACACCGAGGAACTCTATCACACCGAGGAACTCCAACTCACCGAGGTACTCTAATGTTCCGAGGAACTCCTGATCAGCGAACAGCTAGGGCGGTCTGAGCTGCATCTCGATCGTATCATTAATTGCCAGATAATCAACAGCTCAGATATTCATTGAATGCTTATATTCTTGGCACGCACTCTGCATTAAATGTATTACCCTTTCATATGTATGTCATTTAATGTATCGAACCTTTCATGTACAGCCTCAAGGCTATAAATACCACGTATCATCCTCATTCAAGGGGACCGGAATTTCTTGAAAGAACTTGTAATCAAGAATTCCAAAAACACTCAGCAATAACATAACAGTGGACGTAGGCTTTATTCCTAGCCGAACCACTTTGAAAATCTTTGTCTTATTTATTTATCTGTGATTGAAAAATTAGAGCGATCTAGTTTTTTGCATCAACAATCACTGAACTATTTAGCTCCAGCCACCATTGCACTAAGTTATGGCTGAGAAGATGAACCAAATATTATTCCTGGACCATGATAGGTTTGATTAAACCTATAATGATAGTTTAATACTGTATGTCTGAGCTTTCCACAAAGTCGACATCGAGCTCTGGTGTGAGAGAAATTACTTCCTCTTCCTCGATTAAAACCACCTCTTCCATTATAGCCTCTGCTACCTATTATTCCACCATTATGCAGATAATCAGTTCTCTAACTATGATATCCACATCTATTATAACTTCCTTGTTATTAGAAGTCAGAAGATTCACCCGTGCTCCATCAAGATCGTTTGTATTTTTCTCAATTCTAGCCTTATGAGCCATTAATAAAGAACTAATCTAATCGATAGTATAAAGATCATATCTATTAGTAACGTAAACCACAAATGCATCATAGTCAGAGGATAACCCATTCAATATATCTACATATATGATCCTCTCTAGCAATCAAAGAACTAGCAGATATTAACAAATCTACTACGTTCTTTACTTTAAGAAGATAGTCAAAAATAGATATAGAGCCTTTATTAATGTTTTGTAACTGAATCTTATATCGAAACACCTTTGCTTTACTTCAAGACTTGAACAACATTTCTAGTGTACTCCATATTTGAGAAGAAGTTTCTTTGTCAACCATTCGAGTCAAGAAACCATTACACAAGGATGAAAGCAACCATCCTACAAGTAAATCATCTAGTTGTTCCTATTCCAAAAATTTCAGATTGTAAATCCCAAGAATCTCATATTCATTACTCATGAACTTTTTAAGAGCTGTTTAATTCCATACATAAATTTTTACAAACAATGGCGCTTAACAATGGCTAAAACTTGTTGTTTCCATGGAAGAAAATTAGAATTGTCCAATTTGACAGCAAGTTTACGAGTAAAAGTTACCGGGACAAATTTCTCATTCGTAGATGCTATGGCTACTAAGAAATAACTCTAAAGAGACTTCAAGAAACGATGTATGAGAAAGAAATCTCTAGCACCATGTGAAGAATACAAAAAATGAAAACAATAATAAGAGAATTCTTGTATTCAATAGTAAATAAGGAAAAGTTACATACCCCTGTTTATAGAAGTGACAAAGATAAGTTTATTAGAGCATAACTAACAAACATACGCACAACTAATATAACCAACTCTAACAAACTAACAAAACTAATATCTGACCATAACTAATATCTATAACTAATTCTTCTAATAATGGGGAGGAACATCATTATCCTTGGAAGGAGGAGGGAACATAAGGGTGTAACACCCAGTATTTTTTATGACCTTTAATATGAGTTAAATTAAAAGTAAATGGGATTAATTATAATTTTATTATGAGAAAATAATTGAAAATTAATCCGGATTCAATTACTCAAGAATAAAGTAATATGGGATTTATGTTGAATACTACTTAGTGATGAAATTAATATAAGATTATGACTTTATAAGAATTGTCAAGAGTTATGAATACGACAATTATGGTAAATAAGTCGGGACGCACGAGTGAGTCGTGTCATGACTATATTTAAAGTAATGAGAAGTAATCTAACTACATGTCATCCGAATGGTGGTTTAGAGTGCGTCAAAGTGTCCGAAAAGGTTTAAATAGTTAGAAAATAGTACCTTGGGGATTAATTTGGGTCTCGGGCCAATTTGGGACCAAACCGACACCCCGGATGGGTATTTTGGTCATTTGTAAATTAAGGTGAAAAGAAACAACGAATTTTGAGGTGGTCTTATATAAGTGAAGAGTTTGTAGAAATGAGATCATTCATCAAAAATCAAAATAAAAGCCATTGAAGAGAGTGAGGGACTTTTCTAGAAGAGGAAGAGTTTTTTTAGGAAAACCAAGGGGCTAAGAGACACCTTGCAGCACCACCGGAGGTTGATTAGAAAAAATAAGAAGGATTATGAGAATAATCTTCTCCAACGGTTCAGCCGTACAAACTAGAGGCAAGTGGTTAATTATTGCAAACATAGCATGTATATTTTCCATGTTAGACTAGTATGGAAATTCAGAAAAGTTTCATAAATCAAAGATGAATTTTGATGATTAAAAATGATTCCTTGAAATGAAAACCATGTAGGAATGATCTCCTTTTTATTATAGAATCAACACCCCGAATTTGGATTGTAATTTGGTAAAGAAATATGAGATTCGTGTTAGTTATTGAATAAGAATGAAATTGAGGAGTTTTTCTGAATTATAATGGAAATAACTTGATTAATTGAAACTCCTTGATGAATTGATTATGCTTAGAGGTTAGAAATCATTCACATATCATGATATATCATTTGGGATGATTTATGAGGAGCTTGGGATCATTTGAAGTTGGTTTTGATGATGAAAAAGTTGGAAACTCTTGAGGGCGAATTGATTAGGGCAAAGCTGACTCGATTCGACGGAAGGGGCGAATCGATTCAAACCAGGATGAATCAATACAGTTACCCAGATTTGGCCAATTTTCCCTCTTAATGATTATTTTTGTGGGATCGTTCGGGATTTGATTATGGGACTTAATTTTAACATAAAAGGGAATATGTGGGATACCAGTAGGCCATGCTAATGTATGGACTTGACCTTAAGAATAATGAATTAAGGGCTAATTGAATTACGGATAATCGAGGAATAAACCTAATCCAGAGATTTATTTAATTTATGAAAATTCAGGGATTATAATGACATGGACCAGTAGGGTGTAGATGTGTACCTACTGAATTTATATGTGGATTAAATAATATAGTTCGAGTGGTGAGGAAATCTCGGGAATATACTTTAATAAGTAAAGTCATAATCTATAATACATAGGATATTCGGGATATACATATGCTACGTATAGGACTTATTTATAGGATGGGAGTATATCCATTTGTTGTTATATACATATAGGTGGAGCGAATACCTATTATATGATTGAGGATAAAATACAGTAATACATGGGATATTCGAGATATAAATATACTACGCATAAGACATATAATATGGGATGTGTGTATGCCCTATTGTTGATATATATACATATAGGTTGAATGTATACCTATATTGTGATTTATTACGTGTATGACATACCTACGTTGCTTACTATCGATGTGAAGGTTGCAAATGTGGACGATCTTATCCTGATGAGCCCATTAGGGGGATTTTAGATTCGTACCCTGAGCATAGGACCTTGGACACGTGTTATCGGTGAGAATGATAGTTTCGACGGTTGAATGTGAGCGTAGGTATGTGCGTGATCCATTTGGCTGGGGATTATTCTCGCCTCCAATATATGTGATATGAGATTGATGGTTCGTGAGAGATGTCGAACCAACAGTCCCTTGTACAGTTCGAGATGTACCCGGACATGATAGCAGAGTATGCATGCACCGCAGCTGAGTCTGGGAGGGTGCAATATTGTATATATAATATAGTTATATATATATGTGTGTGTGTGTGTGTGTGTGTGTGTGTGTGTGTGTGTGTGTGTGTGTGTGTGTGTGTGTATGTGTGTGTGTGTGTGTGTGTGTGTGTGATATTATCTACTGTGTGAAATTTAGTATATACGATATAATATACTGTGTGAAATTAGTAGATTGGAAAGATAATGAAATTTGAATTTAATTAAGTAAGTAAACATTAATCCTGAAGCTGTGAATAAACTAGTTCATATTAAAGAGAAATGAACTTGTATTGCGTGAGAAATATGAGGAAATGGTATGAGTTAGAATCATAATGACTCTTGTTTCAAAATAGTTAATTGTGAACCTTAACTAGGAGGATTATGAGGTACGTTAGGCGTGCACTCTAGATGAGAGGTGAGAATCTCAAGTGAGAGCCTGAGAAGTTAACATGTACATAATAATTGCTTAATTGCTTTTTTAAGCACTTGCTGTTTTTTTTTAAATATTTTACGATTGGGCTTTGACCCGTTTCTTGCATATACATCTCTCATGTACTTGTTATTTTAGGTGTCCAGCCACAGAGACACCAAGTATAGCCTATTGGATGATTTGACGTGATGCATCTATTGTGGGAGTTGCAGGTCTCGTAGTAGGCGCTTCCATTTTTTTTTTTGTTCAGACTCCTATAGTTATAATTTCGGTTAGGGAATGTCACCCGATTTTAGTCATTTCATTTAGTACAGAGAAGCTGTGTTTATTTATTTGGTTTTAGTTGGATTCAGTTATTCAGGACTATTTGTATTTGAGATACTTAAACTGGGGTGTTTATTCAAGTCTCAATTACTTTAGTTAATTGCTCTTTTAATTGCCACTCATTATTTATTTGAATGAGATGGTGAATGGTTTATTTTGTATAAAGGAAATCTAAGTTAAAATTGATTTTTTTTTACAATAGCTTAATTGACTATTAGGTGATTAATGAAAACAAAATGGTTTTCAACAGTGATGCTAACAATGAACCAACTAGATATTCTGATTTAATTTAATAAAGGACTAATCACCCGATATTTGATTGAGTGGGGTGTCACAGGTGGTATAAGGGCATCAAGTTCAAGAGTCTTAGGATCTGTATGGCTTTTTATGTTTTAGCGTAGAGTTCTTTAATGCGGAGCCATATTATTAGGATTTTTGTATTCCATCACGTATGAAGACTTTCGCTCTCCTGCCATTGAATATAAGTGACGTAATTCTTATACAAGTTCGGTCGGGCATCGTGCGTCGAACAACGTAGGGCAACCAGCGAAGGTCGTTAGATAAAATGCAAGAGGAGAGGCTCTACAGGAGACATGGTGTATTTTGGGAAATGGTGATCGAGATAGAATCCACTATAATTATTGTTCAGGCTGACGACAATAAAGAAATCGCTTGTGAATTGTACTTTCTTTAAACACCGTCTTAAATGACGATGGTGCTGTTCCAGACTCACCCAGCATAGTCGGCGAAGGGAGAGAGAGTCGGAAAAATTATACCAAAAGGCCATTTAAGGAAGAATGAGTGAGGGGCCAATGGAAGTAGAAATCCAAAGGCAGTTGTACAGGGTGAATTGTGGAAACACCCGGGATTTATAATTTTGGGCAACATTTCGCTCATTGGAGCAATTAAAATTGATGGGAGTTAAACATCATATATAAAGAAGTTGGTGTTTAGTTAAACGTGAAATTTGAGTACGGTTGATCGTGAAGTCGTCCATCTACTGATGTAATAAAGATGCCAGTGGAATTTCATAAATGGGTAAAATAAAAAACCTGACGTGTAAGAAAAGTTAAGTTGCTCAACGAATTATGCACCCAATGAGAAGGGGGTGTACCGAGGATAAGAAGAATTCATTGCTTTTGAAGAACTCGTGATCTAAATACCCATGTGCGGATAGGAAATTAGGCTTAGAAGACTAATGTCGATGTTGTCAAGGTTGTGTGTTTATGAATCGATATAAAAATGTTCCGTGAGAAGGGAGCCAAAGGCGTGGGAGAATCTATTCGAAGTGTAAGACTAAGGAGAATGAAGATAGTAAAACACCACATGGGGGGGGGGGGGGGGGGGGCATACCCTGTAGGAGACCCATATATTTGGTTAAGTTGAATCTCCACTAAGTGGAGGCTGATTCAGTCGAGACCAGTATAGTCGATAACGAGTTCCATAGGGGTAGTGGAGCCGAAAAAATCAGTACAAAAGCAATAGATGCTAATACTGCTAGGTTCAAAATAGTCTGTAAGGCTAGGGACTGGAGAAATGACATAAAAAGTAGTTTCATGTGTGGAAAATGGGACTATCAATGTTGAATGAGTCCATGAAAAGAAAGTGAGACCAATAGGACTGGGAACCGTAGATGTGAACAATACCAACGGAGGAGTGAGATTTTCGATAGAGGAATTGGGTTAAGAGAATTGGGCCCATGAATTTATAACCCGAGGATGGTGGGTTTATACAGGACTAGTGAAGTCCTCAGCAAACAGTAGCATACCGTTCCTCAGAGCCATTGAGGCCCAAGGAAATGATGAAGAGGCCAGTAAGACCATAACATGAGGCTTAGAGATTTTGAGTCAATAATTAAATGATGGGGCGCGTAAGCCATAAAAAGAAATAATTACCCACGGTAGGGTAGTGGACTACTATTGAATGTGATTCTAAGAGTAGAATCATCGAATATACTAATGGGTAACAAAAACTGGTGTTAATGCCCGTAAATGAAGAATTATTATGTTATAGTTTACTATATTTGTGAGTGAGGAATATAGGGTTTATTACAGTAATGTGAAGTGACTGAT
Organism: Sambucus nigra; assembly: GCA_949130495.1. Classification (NCBI taxonomy): domain Eukaryota; kingdom Viridiplantae; phylum Streptophyta; class Magnoliopsida; order Dipsacales; family Adoxaceae; genus Sambucus; species Sambucus nigra. Next base: position 548,306,516 of record OX422210.1, read on the forward strand.
TACCGAGTTTTGTAACGATGGTAAATTATGTAATAAGACTATCGTATTTGTTATTTCAGAGTGGACTATATTAGTTATGTGAGGTGACACTTGAAATAAAGTTGGGTCTATGTGTATAAATTCATAAATGACATTTTATAGTAGGCATCTATGCGTATGTTGATTTATTATGTTTGATCCCGGTGTATAGGGACTTTTTACTGATGTGATTTAATATACATTGTGTTCTTTATCGAGCAGGGAGAGATATAACTCGTTATTTATTTAGCGTTGAGAACTTGTGATAGTGAGAGTGACATATTTAGGGACATGATAGTGGATAAATAAACTTTATATCCACGGATAAAATGTTTGGGAAGGTACATATTATGGATTAAGGACCTGGAGGGTTTCGACGATCGACTAGCTTAGGTAGTAGTGTATCGGGGGGTTCTTTTTTTGGATTTCGCTCTGCGAGACATCCCACACATGAGACTAGTGAACGTTGGGAGTCAAGATAAGTTGGGTATTTAGGATATGGGTTTAGAGCCTTAGTTATAATGTGTACTTGTTAAAACTGAGAGTTATTGGTTATAGTATTATTTGAGGCCGATAGAGTCATCAAATTTGGATGTGAAAACCAGTCTGATACGAATTACATTATGAGTTGCTCGATGAAACAACAACAAGAACAATTGTATTATGATTAGTAAGGTAGAAGAGCATAACCTTACAAACTAATAATGTCTAGTGCGCGATAATCAGACTAAGAAGATTATATCACAACCATTTAATTTTATGATGTAATGCACGAGACATAGAGTGTTTGGGCGTCCTAGATAGTTGGATGGTACTATTATCCATAATCGAGAAGTGTGGCACAGTACGAGAGATCAGGACTTAGTTGTCCACTCGTTTAAGTTAGTTAGGACCACTACTTCCCAAACTGCCACGAGGATGGTATAGGGACAGATAGTAGATTCCTATTGTCATGGAATTTCGATAAAGTTTAACTAGGGAAAGTTGAAACTTACTCAATAAGGTATGTGGAGGCCTACGTTTCTCGAGAAACTAATTGCTTTAAAGCGAGGGGAAGGACTTGTGACATGCAGTGATGACATCGTCGCATAAATCATGATTAAAGGTGCATTATAGAGGAAAATAAAATGCATCATGATGTAAAAATAGTAGTGGTTATGGGATAAAATGAAGAAAGACATTGTTGAGTTTGAATTGAAGGTAGACCATTAGAAATTTGTAGGATTCCTTCAGCTATTAGGAACTCCTCATTAGAAATGGGAAAATATTCGCAAGAATTTTATCACGGATTTAATTACTTCGCAGAGGGATCATAACCCTATATAATATGGGTGATAGTGGGTCAGGGGATCGAAGTAGCTCACGTTATGCCAGTTAGGACTAAGTATAACACGTGAGTGTATACCCTAGCCATTATTGCTTTGATTATGAGGTTATATGGGGCACCATTAGACAGTGTGTCTGATAGAGACAAGATAGTTATGTCTTAATTTTTTGAGAGAGTCTCCAGGAGGCCATAGGTGCCAAGCTCCGAATGAGTATGGCTTACCACCCGCAAATTGATGGGAAGACTGAGGGTACTAATCACATATTGATGAGATGTTGTATGGGAAGGATAAGAACAATACCTTCCACTAGTGGAGTTCGTGTATAAAACCTCCTATCAGTGCACTATTGGTATGGATCCATTCGGTCTTATATAGGAGGCTTTGTTGTCCTCCTGCTTGTTGACTAGAGGTGAGAGACAATGAATTACTCGGGATATAGGGATTCAGGGGCCGTTAGCCAGACTTGAAATGATTTAGAGTCACATTAAGACAATTTAGGTGGAAAGTAAATTGGCACCGAGAGACATGGGCCCATTTCCTATTAATGTGAGAATTGGATCGATAATATACAGGCTTGGGTTACATATCTCTTGCTGAGGTAGTATTGTTGTGACGTGTTATCACTTTTAGTATATACTGTGCATAAAATATATACCGCATGAACATGAATAATCTACTTATGTGTGATAGTAGTATGACGAGTTAGTACGCATCCAAATAATGATTAATCTATTAGGAGTGAGTAATAGAAGGATAGATAGTGATTATCTAAAATAAAGTTTAAGTAGCGAAACTCAAATGGTAAGGCTTGGAGTTTAATCATAACATCAGAGAGGTGTTCACTATTATGGGTATTCGGTAGTGTACTGTATGGGCGGTATGACGGAGTTTAATCGGGAGCGCGAGGACAAGATGCACAATAAATACCCGGAGTTGTCTTTACCAGATATGCCTTATTTTTTTAATTTCGGGATGAAATTCCATTATAGGGGGGGGGGGGGGAGTATGTAACACCCTGTGTTTTTTATGACTGTTAATATGAGTTAAATTAAAAGTAAATGGGATTAATTAAAATATAATTTATGAGAAAATAATTAAAAATTAATTCGGATTGAATATTACTCGAGAATAAAGTAATATGGTATTTATGTTGAATATTACTTAGTGATAAAAGTAATATATAATTATGACTTTATAAAAGTCATTAAGAGTTATGAATATGACAATTACGGTAAATAAGTCGGGATGCGCGTGTGAGTTGTGTCGGGACTATATTTAAAGGAATGAAAAGTAATCTATTTACATGTCATCCGAATGGTCATTTTGAGAGTGCCAAAGTGTCCGTAAGGGTTTAGATAGTCAAAAAAGTCTACCCGGGGGATTAATTTGGATCTCGGGTCAATTTGGGACCAAACCGACACTCCGGAGGGGTATTTTGGTCATTTGTAAATTGGGGTGAATAGTAACTACGAATTTTGAGGTGGTCTTATATAAGTGAAGAGTTTGTAAAAATGAGATTCATCCACCAAAACTCAAAAGAAAAGCCATTAAGGAGAGTAGGGGACTTTTCTAGGAGAGGAAGAGTTTTTCTTGAAAAGCCAAGGCGCTAAGAGACACCTTGCACCACCACCACCACCACCACCGAAGGTTGATCGAAAAAAATAAGAAGGATTATGAGAACAATCTTCTCCAATGGTTCAAACATATAAACCAAAGGCAAATGGTTAATTATTGCAAACATGGAATGTATATTGACCATGTTAGACTAGTATGGAAATTCAGAAAAGTTTCATAAATCAAAGATGAATTTTGATGATATAAAATGATTTCTTGAAATTCAAACCATATAGGATTGATCTATTTTTTATTAAAGAATCAACATCGCGAATTTGGGTTGTAATTTGGTAAAGAAATATGGGATTCGTGTTAGTTCTTGAATAAGAATGAAATTGAGGAGTTTTTCTGAATTATAATGGAAATAACTTGATTAGTTGAAAATCCTTGATGAATTGATTATGTTCAGAGGTTAGAAATCATTCACATATCATGATATATCAGTTGGGATGATTATGGGGAGTTTGGGATTATTTGAAGTTTGTTTTGAGGATGAAAAAATTGGAAACCCGTAGCCATTAATATGCATAATTTTGCAAACCTGTAGAGGCGAATCGATTTGGACAGAGAGAAATCGATTAGGCGGCGAGGGCGAATCGATTCAGACCAGGCCGAATCGATTCGGCTGCCAGATTTGGACAAAGTTCCCTTTTAATGATTATTTTTGTGGGATCGTTCGGGATTTGATTATGGGACTTAATTTTAACATAAAAGGGAATATGTGGGATACCAGTAGACCATGTTAATGTATGGACTTGACCTTAAGAATAATGAATTAAGGGCTAATTGAATCAGGGATAATCGAGGAATAAACCTAATTTAGAGCTTTATTTAATTTACGAAAATTCGGGTATTATAATGACACGGACCAGTAGTGTGTAGATGTGTACCTACTGAATTTATATAAGGATTAAATAATATACTTCGAATGGTGAGGAAAGCTCGGGAATATACTCTAAGAAGTAAAGCCATAATCTATAAATATGTAGGATATTCAGGATATACATATGCTACGTATATGACTTGTTTATGGGATGAGAGTGTGTCCATTTGTTGTTATATACATATAGGTGGAGCGAATACCTATAATATGATTGAGGATAAAATACATTAATACGTGGGATATTCGAGATAAAAATATACTACACATAAGACATATAATATGGGATGTGTGTATGCCCTATTGTTGATATATATACATATAGGTTGAATGTATATCTATATTGTGATTTATTATGTGTATGACATACCTACGCTGCTTACTATAGGTGTGGAGGTTGCGCGTGTGGATGATCTTATCCCGATGGGGGATTTTAGATTCATACCCCGAGCATAGGACATTTGACATGTGTTATCGGTGAGAATGATAGTTTCGACGGTTGAATGGGAGCGTAGGTATGTGCGTGACCCATTTGGCTGGGGAGTATGCTCGCCTCCAGTATATGTGATATGAGATTGATAGTTCGTGAGAGATGTCGAACCAGCAGTCCCTTGTACAGTGCGAGATGTACCCGGACATGATAGTAGAGTATGCATGCACCGCAGCTGAGTCTGGGAGGGTGTAGTATTATATATATATATATATATATATATATATATATATATACACATGTAATATTATCTACTGTGTGAAATTTAGTAGATACGATATAATATACCGTGTGAAATTAATAGATTGGAAAGATAATGAAATATGAATTTAATTAAGTAAGTAAACACTTAATCTTAAAGCTGTGAATAGACTAGTTCATATTAAAGAGAAGCGAACTTATATTATAATCATACGTATTGCGTGAGAAATACGGGAAAATGGTATGAGTTAGAATCATAATGACTCTTATTTCAAACTAGTTAATTATGAACCTTAACTAGGAGGACTATGAGATACGTTCGGCGTGCACTCTAGATGAGAGGTGAGAATCTTAAGCGAGAGCCCGAAAAGTTAACATGTACATAATAATTGCTTAATTGCATTTTTAAGCACTTGCTGTTTTTTTAAAAATATTTTACCATGGGGCTCTGACCCGTTTCTTGCATGTACATCTCTCCTGTACTTGCTATTTTAGGTGTCCATCCACAGGGACGCCAAGTATAGCCTATTGACTGATTCGACGTGCTGCAGCTATTGTGGGAGTTACAGGTCTCGTAGTAGATGCTTCCATTTTTTTGGAGAGGTTCAGACTCCTATAACTATCATTTCATTTGGGGCATGTCGCCCGATTTTAGTCATTTCATTTAGTATAAAGACGCTATGTTTATTTTTTCAGTTTTAGTTGGATTCGGTTGTTCAAGACTATTTGTATTTGAGATACTTAAACCGGGATATTTATTCTAGTCTTCATTACTTCAGTTAATTACAATTTTAATTGCCATTCATTATTTATTTGAATGAATAAGCTGGTGAATGATTTATTTTGTATAAAGGAAATCTAAGTTAAAATTGAAAAGTTTTTTACACTAGCTTAATTGACTATTTGGTGATTACTAAAAAGAAAATGGTTTTCGACAGTGATGATAAGAATTAACCAACTAGATATTCTGATTTAATTTAATAACGGACTGATCACCCGATATTTGATTGAGCGAGGTGTCATAAATGGTCTTCTCCTTCCTTTTTTCTTTAATGACCAAACCCCGTTCATTACCCTTGCAGCCTTCAGTGTCAGTCCTCTTCTGAGACGTGGCTTTGGGGGAGAGGGGGACATTATTATCATCTTCTATCAAGAGAACTCTCTTTCCGAGGAAGTGTCATATAATCCTCTTCATCGACAAGGATGGAGTTGACATCAAGAGAGTCAAATGAGGAGGAAACATAAACCTCCTCGCATGGAATGGGCAATCCAGGAATGTCATCTACAGGGTGAGCAGTAAGGCTAATGGTAGTGTTGGTGTACTCAAAGAGAAATGAGGCTGGTCATGGGTGATCGCCACCAGTAAGATATTCTTTCACTCGCCAAGCCTTCAAAAGCTCAACACCGTTTATATAGTTAACATAGGGTTCTTTTTTTTTCTCGTAATGTGCTAAAAAAATAACAAGAAGCATTATCAGCAATAATAATTCAAAATGGTGAATACAAGTTAAATAAACAAGAGATAAGTATTAACCTATGTCACCCCCAAAATGGGCACAAATCCCAACATATTCTTCACCATCGGGGAGAGATGGATGTTGCCAAATTTCTGGCAATAAACCCAATATCCCTTATTAGAGTCAGGGAGATTCATGACCAAAATCATGTTCGCTTTTAAGTAAATAAGGTCGACAGTGGTGTGGGACCAGGAGTAACAACATTTAATTTATGGGTTATCAAGGTTAGTCCCATAAAGCTCACTAATTATGTGCACCCCATTGACAATACACCATGTATTGGGGGCACATTGACCTAGGACTACCTCGAAGTACTCACATAATTTTAAGAAGAGAGGGTTTGGGGGAAACGTCAATCCCCCCTGAACCACAACCAGGGTATGAATCCAGTGCCCCCTTCCACGACAATGGCGTTTCTTGGCATAGTGGCACATTCGATTATAACCCATTGAGGGATGGAATAAGTTTTCCCGAAATCCTCTAAATTTTTCCCATAAAGGGTATTCACCATTCATAGAGAACTTAAGTATGATTACTGAAGAAAACAGAAGAGATGGAAGGGAAGGGAGCTATGAAGAATAAGACACGACAAAAGAAGAGGAGAAGGACTTACAAAGTAGATAAACATGAACTAGGAAGCTCTGGAGTCTTTTTTTGTTAAAGAAAAGGAAGCAAAGTGACGATTTGAGTTCGTGTGTGGAAGCAAACAATGTTTGAAAATAGTGTACAACAATTATATGGAATATGAATCGAAGGGGGTTTTGGCGCTTCACTTCTCCTCGTGACGAGCGTACCCCTGAAAGTTACCACATATTTATAGAATTGACCTGCCAGGAATTTTTTTTCACAAATGGATCGGTTTAATGGACCTCTAACAAATGTAAAATTCTCTGGCCTAATATTGCCCCAAACTCGGCCAGGAATTTTAGGGGCAATTTCGGGGGCCAAATCACGGTTGAGCCCAATTCTGGCTTGCCCGAGCAAGCCCAGTAACTCATAATGCCAGACTGGCCCAATCCATCACCACGAAGGACTAACATAAGCATTTATCACATGGATAATTATGAAATAATCATCATTTCAATAGCCTCGTATCGGTTACCTAAAATCTCAAACGAGATAATTAGGGAATCACTATACGAGCCAATAGCAAGTCAAAGGAGTTCATTGAATAATTCAATCACTGTAGTTTCACACGACTACAAATATAGCCCACACCCCAGGGTAAAGGGAGATGTAATTTTTGAACTTCAAGAGACACTAATAATAACTCAGTAACCTCTTCGTGGACGTAGGCAGTTTGCCAAATCACGTATATTTGTGTGTTGTGTGTGACATTTGCATGCTCTTTCTTTAATTGCCTGTTAGAATCCATTAATTGTGATTATTTGTACTCACATAAATAATTTTTAAGTATTATTTAATTATCTTAGGCTCAAAATACCCATTTGAAGGTTATTTTAATTATCATTAGTCCAAAATACCCTATAAATTTGTTTAAATTAAATGTCAAAATGGATGGAAGGGATAAGCTGAAACTATATAGATACTTTAGGTGATTAATAAGAATAAAGGTGGCTTCCAAACTCAAAGGAGTGGCTAAGGGGCTGAAAAAATGGAAAAAAAGTCATTTGGGCAACACTCGAACCCAACTAATTGACCTCAATAACAAGCTTGCCCTAATCCAACAATGCCCCACCACCCCGGATAATATGAAAGCTGAAGAATCTATCGCGGAGGAAATAGACAACCTCTTACTCAAAGAGGAGCTTTATTGGCAGCAACGATCGAGAATCAATTGGCTTAAATCAGGTGATCAAAACACTATATTTTTCCACGCTACAACAATTCAAAGAAGGGGGAGAAATTTATCATCAAACTCAATAAAGTGGATGGCAACTGGACAAGTGGGGACGAGGAGTTGAGGAACAACATACAAGACCATTTCAGTGAAATCCTTAAATCCCAAGGTGCTAGAGATATGGAGGACCCTCTCGAGGTTATCGAGCGAGTTTTTTCTAATGACATCAACCAGAGCTTGTGCAAACCGGTGTCTGATGCTAAAATCCGTAGGGCGGTTGAACAACTTGGTGCTCTTAAAACCCTTGGCCCAGATGTTTTCCCCTGTATTTTTTACCAAAAGTATTGCCATGTGGTCGGTGAGGATGTGTGCAAGGCAGTTAAAGGCTTATTTGATGGGATATTTATCCTAAAAGAGATCAATCATACAAACCTGGTTCTCATCCCTAAAACCCAAGCCCCTGAAAAAGCTAATGATTTTCGCCCTATAAGCCTGTGCAATTTCCTCTACAAAATCATCTCCAAAACCCTAGCCAGCCGACTCAATCCCTTCCTGAAACGTATTATCACTCCTTCCCAAGCAACCTTTGTCCCTAACAAATTAATCCAAGATATCATCATCATTGTTCATGAAGCTTTCCACTATATTAGGCTTGGGAAATGCAGGAAAAAAAGGAAATGGCCCTAAAATTGGACCTTAACAAGGCCTATGATAGAGTTGAGTGGGACTTTCTTCTAAAGGTTATGCAAAGAATGGGTTTCTGCGATAAATGGATTCAACTTATAATGCAATGTGTTACTACAGTGAAGTTCTCCATAATTATCAATGGTAACAAAAGGTGCAAAATTATACCTGAAAGAGGTTTACGCTAAGGTGACCCTCTATCCCCCTACCTCTTCCTCTTTGTCCAAGATGTGCTGTCTCGAATGATAACAAAAGACAATCTGAATAGACACATCTCTGGTATTATTATGAAGCGAGGATGTCCCAATCTCTCCCATCTTTTCTTTGTTGATGACTCTATCCTCTTCCTGCAGGCCAATCACAACGAATGCGCCACTGTCAGCTTTATCCTCTATAGCTGCGGCATCGCTTCTAGTCAAAGCATCAATTTTTAGAAGTCAATCGCCTTCTTCTCCCCCAATCTGGACCCTCCCACCCGTGAGCAATTGTGAAACTTTCTCAGAATCACCCCCATGGACCCTAAGTCCAAATATTTAGGCTTTCCTACATCACGGGGCCAGTCCAAAAATACCAGTTTTGCTTTCATTCTTGACAAAGTGGCTCAAAAAATTAGGAGCTGGAAACAACTCCTCCTATCACCTGGTAGAAGAGAAAATTTGATCAAGGCAGTCGTCCAAGCCATCCCAACATATGTTATGTCTTATGTCCTGCTGCCCATGAAGTTGTGCAACGAGATTAATTCCATGATCAGTAATTTCTGGTGGGAGGGATCTGAAGACAAGATTAAAATACGCTGGACTAAATGGTCCACTCTTACTCTTCCAAAAAATCATGGAGGCCTTGGCTTTAGGGATATCCAGTTGTTCAACATAGCTCTTTTAGCCAAACAAGGCTGGAGGATCCTCAAGAACCCCAATGACTTTTGGGTTAGAACCTTAAAAGCTCTTTATTTCCCTAATGGCTCATTCCTGGATGCAAAAAAGGGAATTAGAGCCTCTTGGATTTGGAGCAGTATTATTGAGGGTAGAGAAGTTCTCAAGCAGGGTCTCCGATGGCAACTGGGCAATGGCAACAGTATCAACATCTGGAAAGACCCATGGATTCCAACTCTAAAGGGTTTCAAACCCACATCTACCCAACCACCCCTTTCGGAATCGTATACTGCTGCTGACCTAATCCATCTGTTGTACAAATCTTGGAATGAAAATGCTCTTCACCCCCTCCTGAATAAGGACGATCGTTAACACATCAGGTGCATTCCTATCCCATTCTGTGAGTCTAGTGACAAGCTCATTTGTCACTTTAACAAACATGGGGAGTTCACTGTTAAATCTGCCTACACTGAGGCTGCCAAGACCCATCATAAACTTATTAAAGGTGCAGCCGCAACCTCCTCCTTTATTCCTAATCCCCACCTTTGGAAAGCTATCTGGCTTTTAAAAAATCCACCCAAACTCAGACATTTTCTTTAGAAAGTTGCCAACAATGCCCTCGCATGTAAAGCAAATCTGTACCGGAGAATATGCAAGGACTCCCCCCATCTGCGATATTTGCTCTGTTGAAGTGGAGGATCTTGAGCACATTTTTTTTCGTTGCAAAAAAATCAAAAGTTTGATCGATTTTTTTTAAATAGCAAAACAATTTATTTTATAGCTGATTATGATCCTACTGAAATGTTTAAAAATCATAAAAAAATCAACGCAAAAATATTTTTTTAGTATTTTAAAAAAATGATCCGCACGGAGGGTATGCAAACTGGGTATGCATGAGATCCTCTCTCTCTCTCTCTCTCTCTCTCTCTCTCTCTCTATATATATATATATATATATATATATATATACAATTTTGCAATAAAAAATTATATGCATATCAAATTTTTTTGACTTTTTTTGTAAAATCCTAAATACGTGTGTTAGGATGTGTTTTGTGGGATGGGAAAACTAATTTTTCACAACTTTTTGTTAACTAAACGCAACTAAAAGTTTAAAAATGTTATTATCCTTCATTTTTCCAATAATTTCCCAACAAATGGATCATAAAGTATATAAATAGTTTCTATTGGGAGTTTGAGCAAACCCAATGAGCAGCAGTGTTACTTTTTCTAGGGACCCATCTAAACTCCACATCCCAACCAGAGGTAATTGTGAAAATGTCATGCACGATTTGGTCTATTTCCCAAGGGATGGGGCACCTCCCCAGACAACAGTTGATAAGACCCAGGTTGTCACGTTCAAAATATATTTTGGAAATTCCAAGAGACCTAGCAGCCAATGCAGCCTCTCTCAAAGCTAGACCTTTTGCCATTAAAGCTGAAGATGCCCATTTTTTTATGCTAAAGCCCATGTGGATTGTACTAAGAGAATCTCGGAGGATCCCACCAATCTTGGCTTTCTTATAGGCTCAGAAAATGCAACATCAGTATTAAATTTATAAGAGTCAGTGGGAGGAGGAGCCCATCTATTGTTTTCAGGATTGACAGCCGTCCTATTGGAGTTGGGAGGGGTAGTTGAATCGGTCTTGAGGCAACTGTTGAAAAAATACTTATCGTGAATAATTTGACCAACTGTCACCTTGATATGCGTAGAGGTGTAGTTAAAAATATATGCATTTCTCCTCTTCCAAATGTTTCATAAAACTGGGGTAAGACAACTGAGTTTCTCCACGGCTTTGTCAACTGATCCATTTCAGCTTTTTTTGTCGATTTTTAGTCTCCATTAGAAAGATAATGGAGGGGGGATAAGATTTAATGAGAACCTTCAGAAAATGAATTATCTGGGATCGCCCAACTCCCCGACAATTCCAGGTAATAATTAACATTGATCGTGTGGCTGCTTTGAATAGAGATAATTTTGATAAGAATTCAATTAAGGGTCAATTATTGAATAGTCCCTATTATAAATATGTATTTTTTAAAGGGACATATACCAAATAGTCACTCGGACATTTTTTAATACCCATTTAGTCCAAACTTTTTTATTTTGCTTCAAAAAGTCCTTTGCCACATATTTTGGAGAGGGAGTGCCGCTGACGCGGACCTCTAAAAATAAGAGGATATTGAGTGCTTGAGGGACTAAATGGGTTAAACTAAAAATATGTGTCCTTTTTAAAAAATATATATTTATAGTAGGGACTATTTAATAATTGACCCTTTTTTAAAAATGACACATATTTTTAGTTTAACCCATTTAGTCATTCAAGCACTCAATATTCTCTTATTTTTAGAGGTCCGTGCCAGCGGGACTTTCTCTCCAAAATATGTGGCAAAGGACTTTTTGAAGCAAAATAAAAAAACTTGAACTAAATAAGTATTAAAAAATGTTCGATGGACTATTTGGTATATGTCCCTTCAATTAAACGGGGGTGACCCTCAATTTTAATGATAGTCATTTTTTCCATAACGGAACTCAGCGATCCCATAGACTCGTCGTTCAGTTGACAACTCCGCATGTGGCGTTGTTGGTACTCTATACCCAAAATTGTTTCACCACCGCGCCTTCTAGATTTAGCCACATTTCACATCGTCGACCACAAAATTTGCCGCGCACAATAGAAAATAAAATAGAAACCCCAACAACTCTAAAATACGCCCTTTCGGTGAGAGCTCTGTGTGGACATCCTTTGGGTTCGCTAATGAAAATTATGCTTGATTGATTTTCAACACCAAAACAAAATGGCTTGTCTCCAGATTTTGAAATCCAGCTTCTCAGTTTCTCACTCCAATTCCCTCCTAAAACAAAACTATTTTCGTTCAGAATTCAAATCCGAGAATAGGATTCCCAACTTCCTAAACAACCGGTTAACCCTTTGCTGCAAACTCCAACAAGGCGACAACCAGAGCAATGGTAAGCTTTTCCTTAATGAATTTGATAGCTGGTGTAATAATCATTACTTCCACCTAATTTTGTGGTTGGATTAGAATATGAGTGCACGCATAAGTTATCAAGGGCTTACAAGAATAATTATTATTCTTACAAAGTGAAGTAAAAGCTTGACTTATGTTTGATGTTGACATATCAGTCACGAAGAAAGCGTACTAAAATTGTTCACTATCACTAGGTCTAATTTGCTAACTGGCTGAAAGATTCACCTACACAGGCTTCTGTCTAGGCAAATTTTAGCTTAGCAAAGTTGCTTATAATTATCAAATTTGAAATTTCAATTCAGTTTTAAGTAGTTCCGAGGTGCAATGAAAGTTTTCACTATTAAAAACCATAATATTAAATATATAATTGAAACCATACTAATAAACACCGCTACTCGTACTCCTCTGTCGCGTCGGCTCATCACAACTATTAATCAGCTGTCTCCTACGTGTAAGTGAGGGGGGCATCACACTCCATTCGAATCAAATGGAGGTCAATGCCTAAAGCTTGGAAATCCTCCATAGTTTTTCTCGTGCGACTGCCACCGAAGGTGCTAGTATCCCACGTCTGCCCCTACAACGTCTCCCTCAGACATGGTTATTTGAATAGAGCGACTCAATCGCCTTTTGAATTCCGCCTATGCTAATGACATAAATTAATAATTCTCATAAGAGTTATAAACGCGAAATGAAATATTCTCAACCAAATACATAAAATGTTACCTCTGATGTCTATTAAAGATCTGATATAATATAATACCCAGAGCAACTTCTTCGACAACCAGCAAAATGGGGATGTGATCCTCCAACCCTTGCACACTCAGTAGACGCGCCCTCCAGTTGCAACTTGCGGGTGGAGTGCTCTTGTAGGGTAAGCCCCTAGGGCAAAGTAAGCATATTGAGGATGTGGAATCTGTAGCTTAGGGCGTATTATTTGGGTGCGCACGACATCAATAATAGCGGCCCTATATACATTCAACAATGATTACCTTGTCCGTACTCTCTTCACCGCGTATCATAATCCCAACGCATATTTACAGAACTTTACGAACTAATGTCTCAGCGGTGTGTGATCTGCTCCCGTGGCAGGTTCTCACAAGATTTGTTGTTTAATAGGGGCATGGGACTACTGAAAACTAACTTATCGTGCTAATGTCAATGTTTAAAAAGGCTAGGCTAGGCGAGGCATAAGCCTTCACAAAAAAAACTAGAAAAAATATGAAAAGCCTAATAAATTCACACAAAAATAATTCATCATATTAAGTAATGCAAAAGGGCCCATAATCATTCAATCCAAGCAAGCAACCAAACTTAAAGTGCATCATCATTACAACATAACCTAGTAAATTTGAGATCAACATATTGTTTCATCATAAAAACATTTAAAAAACCAAAGCATCCTCAAGTTAACTACTAACAAGGTTTTAAAAGACGCGAGGCGTGGTCAAGGCGTGGAGGCCAAGCCTCAAGCCTTAGAAGCCTAGGCGCGCCTAGGCGTAAAAAGGCGTTTTCCCCTTTTTAATATTTTTTAATTATACTAAGGCTAGTAACATAATAAAATAATACATATCTTGACATTTGAAAATATATCCGTATATTTGGTAACCCTTTTTCCCAAATGTATAATATATTTCAATATAATATATTTTAAATATAATATCATATCATATAATATAATCAAATATAATATAACATAAGTTAGTAAACAATATATTTCAAATATAACAGAAGAAGAAAGAAGAAGAAAAAAACTTAAGCAGAACAAAAAAAAGTAAGCAGAAAATCATCCCTCTCTGACAGAATAAGAAAGAAAAAACATAAGTAGAACGAAAAAAATTATAACAGTATAAGAAAAAAAACATTAGCAGAAACATCATGAAGTAGAATAAAAAAATTATACGCAGAACATTGTGAAGTACTATACCAATTTGGTTAGGGGTTTTGTTGTCTTTTTGAAGGCTTTTTTGATAAGAAATAAAACTTCAAAAAAAAAAACTTAGAAAAAAAACTAAAAAAAAAAACTTTAAATAAAAGGCGCACGCCTTTTCACGCCTTTCCTCGCCTTTTCGCGCCTAGGCACGGGTGGACCGTTGACCGCGCCTTACACGCGCGTTGACCACGCCTTTTGTCATGCCTATGCCTTATGCGGGGCGTTTCCAAAACGCCTCACGCCTAGGCGCGCCTTTTAGAACACTGACTACTAAAACAATATTGCATCACGCGTATCCAAAGACATGAAAGTTGGATTTAATCCATCTTCATCCCCGTTATCATCATCATCGCTAAGAGAATCTTTCATGGAATCATCATCATATCTAATGGTCGTCTCATCATCATCATCACCATCACCCGAGTTAATATCAACAAATTCTTCTTCTTCGTCCACCAAGATTCCCTTTCCTTTACCAAGATTCCCTTTCCTTTATCTATAAGATAAAGTATATAATTGAGTATGTAACTTTTTAAAATAGATCTTTAATGTTAAAGAAAAAAGACAATAAAAATATTTAATAATAACCATTTCTTGAAGTGTTCAATTGTGAATTATTCCTCTTTCTTCCTCGTCCCCTTCGTGCACGTTCACGTTTAATAATCTCCCTTCCCCTCGTTACTTCATCAGTCACTCCCGAGTCATCCGTCACCACCGAGTCATCCGTCGATTGGGAATCATCATTTTGTCCCGCAACCTACTCATCATCCGACGGGTTTTGATTAATAACAAAAGGGTCTTCATCCTCCTTAAGTGCTTTCTTTTTCAAAAATTTCGTTTGCCACTTCTTGTTGTACATTATATATACACCAATGAGTTTAGCCTCTTAATTGACAACCGATTTCTTTTCTTTGCATGGAGTTGTATAATTTTTACAAATATTAATTTTTTAGTCATTAAATAATAAACTTGTGTAACAACATTTATTTAAGTTAATTTTCAACAAACAAAAACCTGATTAAATGTGCTCCAGTTGCATTCATATGCTGATGAAGAGCACGTAAGACTCAAAACCCTCATTGCAAAACTAGTTAATTCTGGAATTCTATCTTCAAATTGAATCCACCAATCCGCTAAAACAAGATTAAAGTAAAATTTAGATCAAAAGTTTATTTAATGGTATTAATCAAAACTTCAAAAGTAAAGCGTACTTAACTAAAACATTTACTTACCGGGACTATGCAACTTGCAACTTGATTTCGCTACGACTAATGAAAAAAACCTTTCCTATTCTTGAAATCATCAATTTGTAAATCTGCTTTCAATCTATCTTGCTCATCCCGAATAAGCTTTTCCGTGCAATTCAATATATCCAAATTAATTTCCAGATGGTTAGAGAAATTCCCATCATATTGATAATGGGGGTTAAGAAAATATGCCGTCGAATGCGAATGGCGATGTGACTGGAACTCCCACTTGTATCATTGATGCGCCATATCTTCTTATAAGACTCATCATTTCCTCCCAAGTTTTCCGCTATATCCTCATTTGCTTTGTTTATGGCACCGTAAATGAAACCCATGTAATAACTCCCATTTTGTCACGTAAAGGTTGACCAGACATGATACGCCGAAGATGGGGCTTGTTTGTCAATTAATACCATTCTCAGCATCAACCCATATAAAATATTTATTTTCAAACCGCATTCGAATTAAAAACTAAATTTAAATTAATAATAATGACAAGTATAAGGCCAACATTCACATAATATAAATGAAAATTTAACATCAAACATAAGCATCTCAACTAATGGAAATGAAATAGACTTCGGGCTTATGCCCATACAATAATCCCAAAAGAAAAGAAGAAAATGAAGTAGAGTAACAACCTAATCTAAAATCAAAAGTCTGAAGTCTGATGTGCCAAGTGAGACTGCAAGGCTGATCTGTCAACAGTTCTGCTATCCCTACCTAGGAGCACTGAGCACTCGGTGGGAGAAAACATATAAAATTTGTGTCAGCGCCCTAAAGTGTGCAAGACTTAACTTACTTTTTTTTGTGGTGCAAAAGTACAGTTAATTCAAAGCGGAGTATTCCCATCGTCACTCTCATGCATAAAATGTCTCACCCCTCACCTAATAGTAATGCTACTCGAATACCCACCCATAGCCCGATATGAATACAGAATAAACATAATGACAGTATATAGATGCATATAGCAAAGTGAGGTACTGAGATACGGTTAAATACGTTCAAGTTACTGTTTCTTGATTTTACCCCCGTCATACTACCCGTAAGTAGATAACAACTAATATCATTCGTACTACGTAGTATTGGGTCTGTATTTTGCTCCACAATATTAGACTTAAGAATTCTTTCATTTATTTCCATTAATTTCATGTCATTATATATATGCGACACTAAGGTATTCACCTATAGTGTCCCGTTCGTGCTCTATCGGTGAGTCCGTAGGAGTCTCCTATTCAAAACGGACAAAATAAAACACAAGCAAGTGGGGCGGTACCTACATAGTTACACCATTGCACGACCTATACCAAGCAGTGTCACATGGATCCCAGCATCAACACTTAACTCCTATAAGTGGCGCTGCCACGTAGTACCTAAATTACAACCTACAATACGTCTAGCCCACTTGTGCTAACGTGTGCTCCGGTCTCGAACACCCGTACCCTGACTAATAGGACAATCCACGAACATCGGTAAGTCCATGTAAAATATAATTACATATTACCATATGTAAAAGTAATTATCCTTATAATTACCCCATAGCTGCTCGAAAACTTTATTCCATAATCATTCTTATTTAATAATTAACTAACATGTGAATTATTAAATAGTTCCTCTTTATAGCACTGTCATTAACCATTTAGTTATTTAGTCCTTCTTTGATAAATAGTAATATGTTTCTGTTTTTAATAAATTCCACGAATGCTTAAACACGGTCTCACTAACTCGTATGAACTTCTAAAAATACCAGGACCCAACGGCGGACCCCGCGCCTGGACCCCCCAAAACCGGGGCGAACCAACCCTTCTGCCTAGATTTTTGCTAAGTTCGAAAATCCTCTTTTTCTTCCCAATCAAAATCCTAAAGGCTTCCTCCTTTATATGATTTTAAATCCGGGTCCCGTACCCTCTTGAGATCATTTATTACATGATTTAATGTCAAGTTCAAGTGCCAAATCTTAGGAATGAAATCATAACGGATGCTCGTGTATTTTCAGATTTTTATCCAGAAGTTCTTTAATCTCTACAACATGTAAGGGAGTTTATCAATAGATATTTAGATCCTTAACATGCTCAATAGTTCTCTAAAGGTAAATAATCACATGAATTCCAATAGAGTCTTAAATCATGAATTTTCCCAACATTCAATCCACAATTTATACCCATCCTAATTTCTGGATTTTCCTACCTTACTTTTAAATACCAAATATTTATATACAAGATTCAATTCATCGACTGATTATCATAAGTTCTACAAATCCTGAATTCTACATGGAAATACGTCACAATGATTTAAGAAGCATTTTGGACAAATAAAAGTAAGCAAGAAAATTCTTGACTTAATAATGTTGGTTGACCCCTTGGATTTCCCCTTGAATCTCCCTCTTTTATTCCTTGTTGTAGGTTCTTGTCTCCTCCTTCTAAGTGGTGTAGTCTAGGGTTCTTAGATGTAACTCCCAGGGAGTTATTGAACTCTTAATAAAGGTAATTAACAACTAATCTCGAGTTATTTAACTTTACAAATACCTTATTTACTTAGCCCAATAACCTCCTAACTCATATATATATACCCCGGGACAATTTATAAAGGTGTAAAACGTCTTAACGAGTTCGTAAAACCTCTCAAAGTGCGTCCCGAATATTTTTATACAATAAGTATATTTTAAATTGTGTCGCACACCATATATCAATTATTTAATGCACATGCAATTATTTTCTACCGAAATTATTTATCATGTACAGTCAATTTCACATAGCAAGAAATAATAATTAATTAGTTCATTTCTACTTAATTATTTAAATTGCTCGTTTTAATTTAATTCCTACAAATTTTATTTTGTTCTAAAAAAATAGTTTTATTTTATTCTAAAAAAAATATGGGGTATTACAACCCAACCCTAACGTCTTTTCTGAATCAGTCATCCTCAAAACACTTACAAGAGGTTTTGTGCTCCTAAGTGCATAAGACACACCACCCCAAAAATTCCTATCCTGGAAAATGATTTTTTATTTTTATTTTCTTCCCTTCACCCTTTTCTGCACAGCTCGTTTTATGCGCTCCAACAGCTCCTTAAGGCTATACATACTTTGAAGGGTCAAATATGCGGTAGCAAATCTCGTTGTAGCCGGGCAAATAAGGTCCTTCTTGGTATGATCTCTCATCAGTTGAAAAACCCATCCATGGTTGTATATGAAATTACTTACCTACAATTACATAATAAATTATTAAAATATGAAGTGAATTAAAAATTAAAAATCAATAAGCCACTAATAGTTGAAATGACTTAATACTTTCTTTGACTTTATTTAGACATTCTTGTGTTGCGGTAACTCCCTAATATTCTCCAACATTAAGTCAATGTACTGGGCGGCGCATGGTTTCCACCACAAATGTGTCCTCTTCTCCATTAGCAACTTTCCCGTCGCCTTATAATTTGATACATTGTAAGTTATGACTTGAATGACTAAATCCTCCCCCACCTCTTCAACAACACTATCAAGAAGCTTAAACAGCATATTTGCATCCTTTATAGCGTCCGATGCATCAACTGGGCGCAAGAAAACCGTGCCATGTGAATTATTAACAAGAAAATTTATCAAATGTCAGTCTCGAATATCCTTCCATCCATCAGATAATGTGAAGACCCATGTTTGCATCCACTTTTTCTTCACGTCATCCACTATCTTTTTGGCACGTCTTCTTCCTCATCCAATATCTATGTGCTAAGTTCATATGCAGTAGAAGGTTTCGACCCACGACCAAACTTTCCAATTGAGTGCACCATACTAATAAAAGATGGATTATTGGTCACAAAAAGGAAGACCATTTTCAAAGAAAAATCTATCGATATCAAGGCACGCATCTTCTCTAGTGTCCTTTTTCAGTTTTAGGTTTTGGTTGGTTATCACAATCCTTATCATCAACCACAAACGTATCCATGGGTCCCCTTACCCCTCCCTAGCCGTACTACCCATGCTTGAACTATTCTTTTATGGATTGTTTTGACTGGTGAAATACGCACCACTCCCAATCCGTTCCTCGTTTTTTCTTTGCACCACATCTCTTAGAAGTATTTTGTTTTTTATATACTCCCCAATTACCTCTCTCACATCCGGGAGAGACTCTCTCGCATATTTTAACATTTCTTTTTGTTCCCACAAGATGATCTTTCATTCCTTTGAGATCCCCTTTATAATTTTATTGCAATAATTGCATTGAATATAGACATATCCCTTCCCATTGTCGACCACTGTACCAAAAAAACAACTTTATTAAAAAATAGTGAATTAAAAAAGCATATCTATCAAATTTATTAAAAAAAGTAATTTGTTAGCCAAAAAAAAAAAAACAGCAACTTTATTAAAAAAAAAATGAACCTAATAAAAACATATCAACCTACAAAAACATATGAACCTAAGTTTATCAACCTAAAAAAACATATAAACCTAAATTGATTAAAAAAACCACCACCTTTAAATTATATTAATTTCTTAAAATATATCCAATTTAGTAAAAGAAAACATAGCAATCTAAGGTAATTTTTAAATAAAAGGTAACCTTTTCTTTCTTTCCTCTTTTTTTTACCCGAACTCTCGAGGCGTACGCCTCGCCTCATAGCGCCTCGAGGCGTACCGCCTTAGACCCAGAGGCATAGGCCTCAGAAATTAGCACCGAGGCTTAAGCCTCAAGGCGCTTTTCTTATGCTTCGCCTCAAGTGCTTTTTTAAACATTGGCAGACGTCGACACCTATCCCTCAGGAACCAATTGTGGATATCATTTTTTGCATATAAAATAATCCTCTATCCAATAATGATCTGGGCTGCACCACCTCGTCCTTATTTAATTGTTGGCTCCTCTCTCCCATGGTTGCCACACCATCGACGCTGCGGTCCTCATTTCCAACTTACTGCAGGCCATATTAAGTTTGTTATGAGCCTCCCAAACTGTGATCTCGCACCACGTTGCATTCACATGCCCCTTATGCATTAATGTCTGAATGCACCATTGGTACTCGAATCACCTAAACTGCAAGTGGTGAAAATAGATGATATTAGTAAGGGTGATTGTATATAACTTAGTGCAAGTGAAATTAAATGATGAAATATAATCTAATTTATCTGCAGGATCCAAATGAATCCCTTGACCTGCATTAATTAGTGTGGAACTACACGTATGATGTAACCTGCCCTGCAGGCACGCCATGTCCAAATTGGTATACTAATTGACCATGATGACACCGCTCCCCTCATATTGATCCATTTACCCCAACTCAACCAGTGAGGCAAGCTAACTCAACCAGATACCACTATTGCCAGTTGTGAAAAACAATTGGCCTTAAGCATAAAACAAAAAACTCACACATACCTGATATAATCCTCGGGTACCCTATTCTCTTTCACCATAAACTTTAATCTGGCAAAATATGATGAATGGACTGCATTACTGGGTAATATTTGTATGCTCAAGGCCAAGAAGATACTGTTGAGTGTACTAGTAGGTCTCATGGGCCTTGTCAGGCACAAACTCACCAATCACCATGATCAACCTCCATTCCGATCAACACGGTGAAGTCCAAAGGGGAACCCTATCTTCTCACGCATGAAGTGGAATGTGGGAGCCATGTCACACTACCTTTCAAGCAATGAAAGAATAATGCCCGATCAGTCCGGTGAAGGGCATAGTATCAATGTTCCCCAACATACTTCCCTCAATATGCTCAGCAATACGAGCCTAACCGGCCGCGTGTGACATATTCTTCCACCATTTGTAGATAGATCTCATTGGACAACGGGTTTTAACATCATCGATTACTTAATTAGAGTAATATTTTAATAAACATAAAAACAACTATTAAATTGTTTAATTATTAAAACAACTTAACCCTAATGTCAAATATTAAACTTGAAAAAAATATTAAATTACGCGATGTGTGCATTTCGTTTGCCAATGCCCTAACAATCAATGTGTCTCTGCCAGACTATGTAAGGGGTGCTTGCATAATGTCGTTACCGCTTGGAAATGTAAAGTCATCAATCGTAGATGCTTGTGAGGACAACATGTCGTGCAAATCGGTGCGTGTTCATGCACAAATCTCTTCATTTGTTCCATGGCGAAGTATGGTTTAAATAGGGCTACTTCGAGTGAGAAAATGAGTAAAATATGCTAAAGAGAAATTTAGGCGGCTCTTGAAATGCGGCCCAACTTCGATTCAGGCCTTTTAAACTGAAACTCCCCGCGATGTTTGAAACACGCAAGAACCTGCGGCATTTGAATTGCTGCGTTAAGGGTTTTTTCGTGATGTTTTAAATGCCGCAAGGAGTTGCAGTATGCCCAAAGTTTTGGAGTTCGTTCCTTTTTTGGGTGGAGCAAAATGCTCAAATGCCTTTGAGATGGTTTGAAAGTGGTTGCCAAATGATGCATGTTTGATGGAGGTTAGCAAAAGGCTTTAAGAGAAGATAAATGGGAAATTTTAGGAAAATTTGTATTGAACAAGAAACATGAGAACGCTTTCTGTTTTAAAAGACTTGGAAGGATTTAGGAAGCGGATTTTCTTTTAAAAAATGGTTATTTTAATTTATATGATAAAAGTATATGAATTTGAAAGATATTCAAATTTAAACCGCACAATTAGATATATGTTCAAAATATTTGATATAAGAGAGAGTTTAATTTGATGATTATACTAACGAGGAGGAGAAATACAAAAGAGGATGAATGATCCAATGAGTTAGAGGAAGACATTGGGATCATGCATTTTAAAAATGTTTTATGTGCTTCCAAAATCTGTAATTCCCTTGATGATGTTAGAGCTGTTTCCTTATACAAAAAATATCACTTATTAAAAATTTTTGGGTTGCTTTTTACCTACCGGGGGAATTGAAGTCCATCTTTCACTCTGATTATAATTACACACTGGAAGTTAAAAGAACCTTACAAAGGACAGTTCATACTTTTATGGCCTGAATTTTTTTGGGGAGTACCAATGAAGTTAAAACTATCACAAGGAGGAACCCAGGAGAAACCACATTGCTATAACAAATGTAGAAGAAGTTACAGTACTTTGTTCCTGCAAGGAAAAATAGCATGAACTTCAAAGCATTTTAACCCTAAACTCTTAAAATAGCGAAGAAACAAAAAGGAAGAGAGAAACAAAAACGGAATGGCTTGACGTGTAGGTTTTGATGCATAATCAAGGCCTGCACAACCTTATGGGATCTAGGTATTCCTCGAGCAGAGAATCAGTTTCTTCTCTATACTGAGATAAGCATGCCAAAGCTTATACTTGAAAGTCATCTCGTCATAGAGTAAAAAAGAGAATAAAAAATTCAAAAGAATTAGAAGAAGAAAAGGAGGAAAAAGAGAGATTGACGTATACTACAAGTCAAATGCTAGAATGAAATACCAAACCCTAACTTTAGAGAGAGAATCAAGTGATTTCTTATATTTCAAATTGGGGAATGTCCTCAAATGAAGACTACATCGGTATTTAAAGGGAGGAGTAGCTTAGGCTCCAAGTTAAGGCATTAATTACAAAAATGCCATCGCTAACTCCTAGCCGTTAGATACTAAAACAAAACAAGAGAAAATGCATTGATAAAAATCAAGAAAAATAACAAAAGAAATTAAAATACTAATGTGCCCAAAAATATTTCAAAAATGGCAATTATGCCCTCGATTCACATCAATCTCCCCTCCTTGAAAAAGAGTTCGTCCTCGAACTCAAAGGGGAAGACCCACTGAATCACCCTCCAAAACTGTAATCAGGGCGTGTTGTGGAAGCTCCTCGGCCGTGTCCAAATAGTCTGGTGGGTGGTCCATCGCCAATAATGCGCGGCATCGTGGGAGAGAGCAATCAGAAGCTCGGTGCCCAACATTGCCGCAGTTAAAGCACCGGAAGACAGGGGGTTGTGGGGGAGGGGCAACGGGAGTGGTGGAAGTAGGAGCTGTAGCTATCGGAGGAGCTGAGGTCGAAATCAGAGTAGGCAGAGTTCGAGAGGTCTGGAGAGCTGTGGGCGCTGTGTGGTAAGCCTTGACCTTAGCCGAGTACTCGACCGCCTTCAAGAAGGTCGGTATCTCGCTCAGACCCAGCTCGTGCTGAATATACTGCTGCAAACTCAATATATAGCGGCTAATCTGCTGATCCTCTGTCTCGAGTAGGCGCGCCCTAGTGCATAGAAGCTGAAACTGCTCTGTGTATTCCACGACTGATAAGGTATCTTGCCTGAGAGATTGAACGCGAGCAAAGAGGTCACGCTCGTAGGTAGGTGGAATGAAGGACGCCTGAAGAGAAGCCCGCAACTCTTGCCAAGTCTGGATAGGAGGCAATCCGGCCGTTGTGTGGCGATAGCAGAGGTCGTTCCACCAAATCCGGGCAAAATCTTGGAACTTGGTGGCTGCAAGGAGGACACAGGAGCGGCCTTGGACCCGCATGTACTAAAAAACAGTCTCCATCGAAGCAAGCCAGTCGACCATGGCATCTGGAGAGAACCTTCCGTCAAACATGGGCACATCAATGCGGACATCCCCGTGGAGGTTCCGGGAGAGCAACTGAAGGGCCATAGATAGGTGGCCCTCGTCCTGATGAGCATCGGGGACCAGCACGTCGCCTGGCACAGGTGGAACAACATCAACCGGGAGGTGGTATCTGGGCAGGCGGTGGACGTAGAGGCTAATCATGCTGAGGCATTGGAGGTGTCGGAGGTACACGAGGATAGTGCAGACAAGCGCCTATCAAATGACCAAGCTCACCGCAATAGAAACAACGCCGGTCTCGAAGCGGAACAGGGCGACGGGCATCCGGTGGTGGAGGTGGTATCTAGACCTGTCAAAATACACGATAACCCGTTAACACGACACGACCCGACACGAAATTATAAGTTAATGGGTTTACCCTTATTGGGTTTGGGTCATTAACGGGTTGACACGGTAGACCCGTTAACACTAACGGTTCGGGTTTGAAAATTTACTTGTACCCGTTTTAACCCGTTTCTACCCGTTAACACCCGTTAACACCCGTTAACACTAACGGGTACTATAGAGTCACCTAACCCGTACCCAATAACAATAACCATTAAAACCCATTATTTCTAAATCTTTAAAGACAAACGGGTGCTATAGGGTCACCCAATCTATACCCAATAAAAATTACAATTAAAACTCATTATTTTTAAAGTATTGAAGACTAACGGGTATTATAGGGTTACATAACCCGTTACCCATTTCGACCCAAAATGATTCGTTAATATTAACGGGTGTTAACGGTTTGGGTCGTGTACCCGTTAATATTAACGGGTCGTGTTTGGGTATTGTTATTAGACCCGTTAGGCTTAACGGGTCGTGTATGGGTTAGGGTGTTTTGACCCGTAACCCGTAACCCGTACACGACCCAAACCGACCCGTTGACAGGTCTAGTGGTATCCAATCTAGAATACTGGGCTGGCCATCCCCGAACTCGGAGGAGGACGAGGAGAAACCCGAAGGAAGTAGCGAGAGGGCGTGGTGGGACGGTGTATGGTGTGAAAACGGGGGTAAGGAGTGATCAGGAGTTCCATCGGGTTGGTTAAAGGCTCTAGGGTAATCGGTTACACCGTGGTAGGCTTGTCAATGGGTCGGGTCTGGACCCCGACCCGGACCCGATCCGTATAATAGAGTTTGAGCATATTTTTTTGGACCCAAGACCCGAATACTCGAAGACCCGTTTATGAAACGGATAGGGTCTGGATCTTATACAAGACCCGGACCCGAAGACCCGACCCGGATTGTACATTATTATTTTTTAAATATATAAACATATACTATAAATTTATATATATTTATAAAATAGATATAAAAATATATATTTATGTATATAATTAATATAATAAATATAAATAATAGATGTTTTATTTATACTAATAATATTCTATAATACATTACAAAATATTTTAATTTAAGATTAAAAAATAAAGAAGGGGGATAATATAAAATAAATGTATATACTTGGCCAGACACGGACCTGAAGACCCGAACGGATCCGGGTCTGGATCCAATATTGTAGACCCGATGAAGACTCGGACTCGAACCCGATGAAGACCCGATTATACGGATCTGAATCTCCCTAAACCCGACCCGACTCCAACCCGTTGACAGACCTACACCGTGGGAGGTGGGGTATAGACTGGGACGAAGGTTTGGGGTGAAAGCGGAGTGAGTGAATGCCTCGAGTGGGCAAAATAGAGTAGGTGGACCCGGATAGGTGATTGGGTGGGGATATAAGGTAGGAGGGAGGCCCGAAAAATGGTGGAGGGTAATATTTGTGTCGGGTGGCTGGTTGAGTGTGGATGGTCCAGCGAATGAGGGTTGGCTTGGGCAGGGCTGAGATGGGAGGAACTCCGGGTACAAATTAGGGTTGGGTATGGTGTATGGAGGTTCGGGTGGGTCGGGGGAGGGTCCAGGGCATGGTTCAAAGTCAAGGCCGATACCGCGACGATACGGCCGAGTTGACTAGGTATCGGTGCCCACCGATCCGATTCCGAGTTACGAGTTGATTTTTCAATTATTGATGTGAGTCGACCCTATATCGGTAATTTCTCGGTAGTATCGGTGATATAGCGGTATAATCGGCTCATATCGACGTTATCGCAGTCGAATCGGCCCTTATCGGCGATATCGCGATGGAATCGGCCCCATATCGGCGATATCACAATAGTATCGATCCATATCGGTGATATATCGGCCGAGATAGAATAAGTTACTAAGAATCAATCTCTCTCTCTCTCTCTCTCTCTCTCTCTCTCCAGTGTTATGTTGGTAAGCGTGTTTTTTTGGGAGGGGTTACGAAATGATAATTGTTTTTTTAATTTGGTGTGCTGTGTGCGGGGGTTATATGGTCATCGTGTGGGTTTAATTTAGTGCGTTGTATATGTGCCAGTTTTTTTTAAAAAACGTAAATGATCCAAATGTTATTTATTATTTTTTATAATAATGTTCCCATTGTTATTTTATAATATGTTACTATTTATAAAAAAACGTAAATGTTTTTCTTTTACAAACAAATATACAACTGTAATTATTGTAAAAATAATATTTGTATCCTCTAAACATTTGTAAAAATAATATTTGCATCCTTTATGTAAAAATAACATTTGCAACACAAGTAAAAAAAAATATTTGCATCCTCTTTGTAAAAAAATAACATTTCCATCAATTTAGAAAAAAACATTTGCAACCCAACAACCAAAAAAAAATTTACATTCCTTTTATAAAAAAATAACATTTGCATCATTTTTTGTAAGAAAATAACATTTGCATCCTTTTTGTAAAAAATGATTGTAAAAAAAATGTAGTGTTTTGTCAAAATCACTATTTGTATCATCTTTTTGTAAAAAAATAACAATACTAAAAAAGAAACATTTCTATCATTTTTAAAAATATATAACATACTTAAAAAACACATTTGTATCCTCTTACTAAAAATAATACTAAAAAAAATATCCTCTTACTAAAAAAGTAACATTTGTTTTTCTTTGTAAAAATATAATATTTGTATCCTCCGTGAAATAAAACATTAATTTATTATGGAACATTGAATCTGGCAAGTTCGCAGCATGTCAATATAATCAGTTGAACAATATTATGCATATTAAAGGATAGTTTTAAACTTATCTGATTGGTCCACGTTGTTAATCGTATTTTTTTAAAATTTTCTAGATTTTTTTCGGAATTTTTTGTGCTCTCTAAATAGTGTATCTTTGCGTATCGCCCGATACCGTGACCGATACCGCGACCGAGTTGAAAATCGAGTGGCCGATACCGGGACCGATACCGAGACTTTGAACCATGGTCCAGGGTGGGTCGGCAGAGGGTTGTGGTGAAGCCGAGTGAAATTATGGCTTTTCCGGAGGGCAGGGAGCAGGGATGGCCATCGAAAGAAGGGCGGAGACCCATGGGAGGGTTTGCGGTGGGCGGATGGGGCTCCGGGGACTGTCCTGGGTCAGAAGCAGGTCAGGATGGGTTTTTTTTGGGTTCGGGGGTAGCGTAGGTCATGGTTGGAGGGTTGGTGGGCTGGGTTTGGTCAACGGGGAGCAGTGGGGCAGGAAGATGAGTCGTGTAGGGATAGGAAGCGGCGGCGGTAGGGGAAGAAATTAGGGTTGGAGCAGCTGGTGTGGGTGGTTTGATGGTGGAGAGGAGTTGGGGCATTTGATGCCTCAACTCTCCCATCTCGGATTGTTATTTTTTTGCCCATTCTTCGAATTGATCTTTCAAATCTTGATTGGCCTCTTCATGCTGTTTGGATTTCTTGGGAGCCATTGCGAGTAGCGCACAATTTTGTTGATGCAAACACCGATACACCAACACCAATGGGGGAGCGACACCTCGCTCTGATACCAATTTGACGTATACTACACGTCAAAGGCTAGAAAGAAATACCAAATCCTAACTTTAGGGAGAGAATCAAGTGATTTCTTATATTTAAAAATGGGGAATGTCCTCAAATGAAGACTACATGGATATTTAAAGGGAGGAGTAGCTTAAACTCCAAGCTAAGGCATTAATTACAAAAATGCCATCGCTACTCCTAGCCTTTAGATTCTAAAACCAAACAAGAGAAATTGCATTAATAAAAATAAAGAAAAATAACAAAAGAAATTAGAATACTAATGTGATAAAAAATATTTCAAAAATGACAATTATGCCCTCGATTTACATCAGAGATAAACTCGTGTTTCTTGGTGTAATTGTTAATTTGTAAAGTAGGCATATTTCCATTAAGACAGAAGACTTTGGCTTGTAGCTGAGATACATAATCGAAATAAGTAGTGTGACATTTCCATGTCTAGCGGACTTAGTAAAAATGCAAATCATTTTTCAGATTGGATAATATATGTTGCTCAGAGTCCAATACCCTCATTTAGAATTTATTCAGTGGGTCGCTCAACTGGATGCATCCAAATCCTCGTGTCTGATGATGCTAAAAGTGGTTTTCAGGTGAAGAACCCCCAGAGTCTTTGTTCATGAAAGAGTTAAGGAGACGGGGCATGACTCCCACTTCACTTCTTGAGGAGAGCAATAGGAGCCTCGATGATGACGAGGAGATTAGATACATGGAAATGGAGGAAGAAGGAGGTTTCTCAAATTGGAATTCAGTGTCAATGGATGTTCAGAAAAGCCTATCTAATCAGAGGAAGCGTTCCATGGAATTGAACAGTGAAGGCCTTGAGGTTTCCCTATTTTTCTTCCATTGTCTTTTGTAAATTTGGAGTTTTTTCTCTGTTATTTTCATTTCAAGCTTTTATACAAGTGCGAATCTTATTACTGGTCTCTTCTTGAAGTTTACAGTGTTTGTTTCTTATTTGCTTCGTCTCTCATAAATTAGTCTCCATGTTTTATGCAGTGATCATGTGCTAATATCATCTTTAAAATTATAGTAATAAAACAGTGCTGCAACTCATGTCAACTTCCGCATCTTATCCTGTGTAATACAAGTATATATTTGCATAATATTCTGCTTCACTTAGTCATTTGGACTTCATTATACTATGTGGTGTAATGTAAGGATAAAAATGCAAACAGACATGCATGTGTGCATATCTGAGGAATACTCATGCATATTTAATATAAGGCTGTCAATGAGTCAATATGGTGTAGATCTTGCCATATCAAAATCCATATTAGAGTAGTAATATTAAGACCCAAATTTACATTGCAAATACGATGCGTCTTTAAGGCGTGTTTGGGAATCCCAATTCCATTCTTGGAATTGGAATTTGAATATTTGCAGTTCAAAATTTTGAATTGAAAAATTAATTCAAGGGCATGAAATTGGGCTTCCTAAACACACCCTTCTTAATAACTGCATTTCAGTTTGATTTTGATTATGAATTACAATATTCATTTAAAAAAATAAACGTGTTAATGTTACACTCTAAAGAACCTTTTTGTTCTGTTTACTTTTTAATGGCACAATAGATCATGTGAGCAGAAGGCAGATGAATAGGTTTACGGTAATAACAGACTGACAACAATGTAGTCATGTGAAAATCTTCTATGGAGTTTAGGTGCTTCCTCAGGGAAACAAGCACGAATCTTGGCCATCATGGGTCCAAAAAATTGCAATAAAACTTACTTGACGTCATCAAGAAAATAAGTCAACTTACCCTCGGAAGCAATAGGGGTAGAGGACTCCGTTACGGGTATGGGCTTGTAGGTGGTAAAATCATATTAATTTTGAATCAACACAATTAAGCCAAGCAAGGTAAATAATCACAATCACACGAGAACACAATATATACGTGGTTCGGTAATGTACCTATGCCCACGGGTGTTTCTCTCTCTTTATTGATCGATTCATGATACTAAAGATTACATGCCCCTTTTTCTAGGGGTGTGGCTTACACTTATAGAGAACAGAAAGAGGTCGAGTCACGTGGGGACTCCATGACCTTAGATTGCTATCGTATCCAATTTTGAGATTTTCGCTGATCGGCCCAATCCGTCTTATAAATGCAAACAACTAGAAACGAAGAGAATTTTGAGAAAAATAAATGCGCTAAAAAGGAAGTTAAGAAAATGATAAAAGATGCAAAGTTAAAGGCATATGATAATCTTTATACAAAATTAGAAACACGAGAAAGGAAAAAAAGTATTTATAAGCTTGCTAAACTTAGGGACAGAAAAATAAAAGATTTTAATAATGTTAAGTGTACTAAAAGTGATGATTCAAGAGTTCTAATTAAGGAGGACGAGATTATGAAAAGATGGAAAAACTAATTCGAGTGATTATTGAATGGAGATGGTGGGAGTAGATTAGATATAGAGGAACTTAGGGAGACTCGAGAAAATGTATTTTTTCGCAGAATTAGGACAAGAGAGGTAAGGATTGCTCTAAAAAAGATGAAAACGAGGGCTTTAGGACTAGATGGTATCCCCGTTGAGGTTTGGAAGTGCTTAGTGGAGGAAGGAGTGTCTTGGCTTACAAAATTATTTAATAGAATTATGATGAATAATAGGATGCCCGATGAATGGAGAAAAAGTGTTTAGTACCCAAATAAAGGGGACATACGAAGTTGTTCAAATTATTTTGGTATTAAGTTAATGAGTCATACAATGAAACTATGGGAGTGAGTGTTTGAATATAGATTGAGATTGAAAACAGAGAATCAATTTGGGTTTATGCCTGGGAGGTCAACAATGGAAGCAATTTATTTATTGAGGAGAGGTATAGGGAGAAAAAGAAGGACCTTCATATGATTTTTATAGATTGGAAAAGGCATGTGGTAGGATACTAAGAGATATAATATGGTGGGTTCTACATAAAAAAGGATTGACTCGTAGATATATTAATGTGATCAAGAATATGTATGATGGGGTCATGATTATAGTAAGAACATCAGTTGGAGAAAGTAGTGAATTCCCAATTACTATAGGTCTGTACCAAGGTTCAACACTTAGTCCTAATCTCTTTGCTCTTGTTATGGATGAGTTGATTGGACAAATACAAGATGAGGTGCTATGGTGTATGCTATTTGCAGATGATATTATTTTGGTGGATGAGACTAAGATGGGGGCATGTGATATATTTAGCACCGATTTATGTTATTCATTCTTGTTCGACTACAACATATTTGATTTTTCATGATATTGTTGTTTTTTATCCCAAGGAGCCCGATCAAACGCACGTTAAGTTTGCTGAGTTGAAGAAAGATTGTCAACTTAGGCAACCACTGATTACCGGTGCCGAACCCTAAGGTCAGACTCATTGCTGTTGAATTATACATCCACTACCACATCATTTGTTGCTCGACCATTCGACATGTTCCCCGTGATCCCTGAACTGCGTGGTGAGGAAGAAACTTCTTCAACGAGCACCTCAGGCTTGTTTGAGTTTGTAAACGTCAGCTCAATCCCTAGTCCTTCTCCCTCTGCCTCTGAAGAAGAGATTCCGTCGAGGAAAAAAATCCCAAATCTGTTAGAGGGGGCTTTTTCCCCCAGTTCTCTAAATGCTCAGCCTTCCAAGAGGAAGGAGGTTTGGGGTCCATCCAACTCCGTCAATTTGGGGGATTCCCCCAACAAGGTGGAGGCCCAGTCTGCGAAGAGGAGCAAGATTAGTTCAAGTCTTCTAGCTACTCTGCCCACCCCAAAGAAGGTGGATGCCTCTGATAAGGGGAAAGGCCTCGTTAACGGGTCAATAGCCAAAAACGCTGACCCATCCCTGCACTGCTAAGGAATACCTGCCTTCCTGCCGATCGAGAAGTGGTCCGAAGCTTGCCTACTGACAGGATTGTTTCCCACGCCGCCCAAACGCTTTCATTTGTAAGTTTTGATTATTTTTGTTCGGGTAGCTATGCCTTCAAAAATTTATTTAGTATTAATGGTCTGCTCGGCTTCTAACTTGTAGTTTTTGGTGGACTTTGTCGACCTTCTAGACAAGAAGGCTGACTAGGCCAAGGCCAATGTTGGTCTGGGCCATGCACTTAATACACTTAACGTTATCAAATCTTTATTCTTAACTAAGACTCTCGAATCATCACTTTTAATACACTTAACATTATCAAATCTTTTGACTTTCTATCATTAAGTTTGTCAAGCTTATAAATATTTTCCCCCTTCTTGCGTTCCTAGGTTTATATAAAGATCATCATACACTTGCACTTATCTCTTACCATTTTAAAACTTCTTTCTTAGTGCATTTATATTTCTCAGTTTTTTCATCGTTTTCGGTTGTTTGTCATGGTTTAAAGTACCTCCTTTTGTTTTTTTTAAATATTTTGTACTAATTCATTCCCTCACCAAGTTTGTTTAGATTTTACCCCCTTATCTTTTGATTCTCCAAGAATTTCTCATGATCTTCTCTTAATGCATGAAGCCATCATATTCCACATTACACTAGTTTCATCTTCAACATTTCGTCCTGCTTCTTTTAATATTTTATCTTTTAATAGTTTTAATTTCCCTCCTTTTAAATTCCGTCATCTAGTTCGTGGGTTCATCTCCTCTTTTTGTGCTATTATTCATCACCATTATCCCATGTTGCGAGGTTAAGCTCTCTCCCGGGACAACCTTACAGTCTTTACACGTTAATCGTTCTATTTGAATTTTATATGTCTCTCTTTTAAAAGTTATCAAATCCTATTTAGGGTTCATAAGCGCTAACAATATTGATTATTTTCACCCGATACCAGTTTTACAAGTTGAAGTATCGCCTCCTCTAATAATAGGTACACTATCTTCCTTAAGGTTCTTACCTTACCTAATATTATTATTGGTGTAAAAAGAGGGTGCGAAAGCGTAAAAGTCTAATTTACACAACAACAATTCATGAATGGGTGTCTATTTCTCTCTCTAGGTTCTCATTATCAAAATGTCCAAAAGTGTTACAAAAGAGGGTCCTTTGGCTATTTATACTAAAGATACAAAAATGCTAAAAAAAGAACAAAATAAAAATGATAAAAGGACGCTAATGCCCTATGTTCTTGCATCAATCTCCCCCCTTGAGAAGACTCCATATACTCCGTATATTGCCGATAGAAATCAGGGTCAATGTGCTGGAGGGTGGCCTCTGTGATCCATGAATCTTCGGCCTCGGGACGGCCAACCCAACGAACCAAATAACGCGTTTAATCTCTCGAAGATGAAGACGCGAGCTCGGAGTCTAGAATTCCTTCAATGCGATCTACGTGAGAGCGAACTGGGTGGGTTGTGATCGAAGAAATGGGAATCGGCGGAGCATGGGTGCCTCGGAACGGAGAAAGGTTCGCCACGTTAAATGTGCGGTGCATGCGGAACTCATTGGGGAGATCAACCTTATAGGCATTCATCCCACAAGCTCGGATAATAAGAAATGACCCGAATTGACGCATATGAGGTAGCCTCTTTACAAGAGGTATACAAGGTCTGTAGTCGAGCGCGAGCATCGACCTGAATGAAAGTCAGGAGAGCAGCGAACTCCTCAGCTGATGGGCAAGTAGGGCATGTAGGCACCGTCGGGGGAAGGTCGACGAGGTCTATGGGCATATTAGGAGACTGCCCCAAGACAATCTGGAATGGAGAAAAGCCAGTAAAACGGTTGATGGCGTTGAAGGCGAACTCGGCCTGTGCTATCACTATGTCCCACCTACAGAGATGCTCAGAAGACAGACACTTCAATAGGTCATCCACACTCCGGTTGACCATCTCAATCTGGCCATCTGTCTGGGGATGAAAAGCGGTTGAGAATTATAACTATGTCCGTTTAAGGCGCCAAAGTGTACGCCAAAAATGCCCTGTAAATCGCACGTCTCTGTCGGAGTTGATACTACGTGGAACTCCGTGAAGACGGACGATCTCACGAAAATATAATGAAGCAACATGGGATGCATCCGCCGTGCGAGTGCATGGGATGAAGTGCGACATTTCGGAGAACCTATCCACCACAAGGATGGAATCATGGCCACTAGATGTACGAGGCAGCCCCACGATAAAATTCATTGACACATCCTGCCATGATCGCTCAGGAATCGGCAACAGAGTATATAGTCCCGCATTGGTGTGCTGGCCCTTGGCCGTCTGGTAAGTGTAGCAACGTCTAATGAAAGCGTTGGCATCTCTCCTCATTGTCGGTCAGTAAAATCGGTCCCCCAGCATCGCGTGAGTACGTGCCTATCAATCCTCCCCCTTGGATCTCAGAAGATGGAATACATAAGGCCGTCCCTCGGTGTAGGAACCCATCCTATAATAGATACTCACCCGACGCACCATTGCCCTGTTAGCAAGCTCCAAAGATCGGTCCAAACTCTACATCAGTCGGGTAAAGATCACGGACTTCATCAAATCCAAACGATTAACTCCTAAGACTCACTAACGTATGCGCTCTCTTGCTAAGGGCATCTACCACTTGATTCTCCTTCCCCGGCTTGTACTGCAAATGAAAAGTGTAGCGCTGGAGGTAGGCGGTCCACTTGGCGTGTCTGCCACTAACACGCCGCTGACTATGTAGGAAACATAGGGCTTCGTGATCGGACTTGATGACAAACTCCTTATGGAGGAGATAGGGCGACTAAAACTTCACTGCCTTTACTACTGCATAGAACTCGAGATCATATGTCGAATAATTAAGAGCGACTCTTGTCTACTTTTGAAAGCAACCGGCTTTCCATTCTGGCTCCAAACAACACCCACCCCTGTCTTTCAAGCATCGCAAGACAACTCAAATAGCTAATCGAAATCAGGTAGTGCTAAGATAGGCGCCGTCGTCATCAACTCTTTGATGCGCGTGAAGGCTGCATCCGCCTCCGGAGTCCACCTAAACTCGGTGCTCGAGGAAGTGCTCATCAAATCCGTGATTGACGCCATGACAGTGTTGAATCCGGCCATAAAGTGCCGATAAGACTCGACTAGACCATGAAAGCTGCGAACCTGGGATACCGATATGGGTGGGGGCCAATCCACTACCCCGGAACCTTAGCATCATCCACCCTGATGCCGTCGCCAGAAACCACATAACCCAAGAATGTCACTGACGGTACCATAAAAGCCCACTCCTTCAATGTGAGGAAGAATCGCTCAACTCGTAGGGCCTCCAACACCTGAGCCACATGGTCAAGGTGCTCCCCCTCTGAACGACTGTAAATTAGAATATCATTAAAATAAACCACCACAAATTTGCCCATAAAAGGGCGCAAGATCTGTGTCATCATCACCCTCATAAAGGTAGATGGGACATTGGAGAGGCTGAAAGGGATCACCGTCCACTCATATAGCCCATCCTTTGTCTTAAAGGCAGTTTTCCATTCACCCCCTGTTTTCATGCGAATTTGGTGATAGTCGCTTTTCAAGTCTAGCTTAGAGAAAACCCTCGCACCATAGAGTTGGTCTAGCATATCCTCTAATCTGGGAATATAAAATCTGTACTTCACAATAATCTTGTTAATAGCTCGGCTATCAACATACATACGCCAACTCCCATCCTTCTTTGGCGCTAACGAGGCGGGTACGACACAAGGAGATATATTCTCCCGAATATAGTCCTTGTCACATAGCTCCGTGACCTGTCTCTGTAACTTTGCATGTTCTGTGGTCGACATGCAATAATGGGGAATGTTGGAGAGTTGTGCCCGGGATAAAATCAATAGCATGCTGTATATCCTGGAGAGGAGGAAGATCATCTGGAGGTGTACACACATCGATGAAATAATCCAACAAACTCTGAACGCGGTAATGGGACTAATGAGAGCATAACATAACCCCGTCTCCACGGCCTACGTGGCTAACTCCTTATGTGAAACTACTAGGGCGGAGGGTCGGGACATTAAAAATGGTCGCATGGGGTGGAGAAGAAAGTTCCTCCCCTCATGCATAAATGAATAGGTGTTAGCTCGGCCATCATGCATGCTACGATGATCAAATTGCCACGGTCTCCCCAAAAGAAGGTGACATACCCGCATATCCACCACGGTGCACAAAACCTCATCATGATAGTCTCCAATAGAAAAAGTCACTTGACATTGTCGACTAGGGGCAAGTGTGGCTCCATCACCCAGCCACCCAATAAGACATGGGGTGGGCAATTACTCCGTGGGAAGCTTTAACTTGTCTACCATCTCTTGTGCCATCAAATTATCACAGGCTTCGCCGTCAATAATCACCGTGCATAGTCTTCCCTTTTGGGTGCAACGAGTAAAGAAAATACTCCTGCGGATCCATATATCATCACTAGGCGGAGGTGTTTGAGGATCCACCGACGTCGTTATCATCACAGTGTGCGGCAAAACTTCGCAAGTTTCGCTTGGTCGTGGCAAAATTAGACCCGTCGCCGGCAAATAGATTGGGTGGGAGATAAAGCCACGGGGGGTGGAATAGGAGATAGGGTTGGATTGAGGATTTGAATCCATGGTCGTTGGTATAGGGTTTTTAGGGTTGTGGTAAAAAATTTGAATGGTGGGAGATGGGTGAGAATTCTTTATCAAATTAGGGGTAAGAAGATTAAGGTTTGAATTTGGCTTGTGGAGGGGATTAGAAATTAGGGCCTCCGACAAGAATTCGGCTGTTCGGTTCTTGTTCGGGTAGGGCCTGGATTGTTACGGGTCTCGTAATATTGAATTTGTGTGGTGAAAAGCTAGGGTTTCTTAAATTTTTTATTTCTAGGGTTAGGGTTTCATGGAAGAGTTTGGGGATGTGTCGTGATTCGTCCGGGTGAATCTAATCCGAGTTCCAATCTTCGATGAACATCTTCGATCCAAGAGCAAACGAGTCTCTGATACCAATTTGATGTAAAAAGAGGGTGCGAAAGCGTAAAAGTCTAATCTACACAACAACAAGAATTCATGAATAGGTGTCAATTTCTCTCTCTAGGTTCTCAGTATCAAAATGTCAAAAGTTTTACAAAAGAAGGCCTTTTGGCTATTTATACTAAAGATACAAAAATGCTAAAAAAAGGAATAAAATAAAAAGAATGATAGTCCCTATGCTCCTGCATCAATTATTATTGGATTTAACGTTATTTTAGTATTTTTCTCTTTGCGTAAGGTATCAAAGTTTTGTGTTTTGGGCTTTAGTTGTGTAGTCTTAGCTTTGTAGTCTCTGGAACGTTTTAGAATTGTAATTTTTAGTATAAATACTGTTTTTGGGTTCCTAATTGAGTAAACATCAAAGCACAAAAATCTTCATGGTATCAGACCCAAAATAAAATCTCTCCACATATCCTTTCTCCCCAATCCTAAACCTAATTACCGTTCATCGTTACTTTTCATAGTTATTGTTCATCGTTACTATTCATCTAGGAAAACTGTTCGTAGCGATTAAGGTTCTAACCGGGGACACATTTTTTTTAATCGTAGCTTATATTCCTTTCTGTTTTAGGGTTAAATCCTAATTTTCCACCCTTTCAGGGGTCGGTGGTGTTCTTTATGAAGTAGTTTTTTTTTATTGGGGTTGCAGGCTTGTTCGACAACGATCTTTGGGATATTTAACTGTGTTTTCGGTCATTTGATTGATAGTTTAATAATATGCACACCTCCAACAGATTCTTGGTGATTCTCTAATAATTTTTGGTGAGTTCTTTGCTATTTTTTAGTACAAATCCTTACCAAACAACTCAATTGTGCTATTATGTTTTTTCCTACCCATTGTCTCTTGCAAGACTTTGAGTTCGAGGAGGATTATTGACAGGGGCTATACCCATTGTCTTATTGTTTTCACCTTGCTGGATTCTGCTTTTTATGATGATCCGCTCCAGTTCTTGCATTTATGGCTTGCCCGCCTCGGGAATTTCAATTTCCATTATATATGTTTGTTACTCCCTTCTCTTTCAAAAGCATGTAAGGACAAAAAATTCTTATGTGAAGTATGTGAGTTCTTCCAGCATACTAGGATTAGTTATATACCACATATGAGTCGTGCTCTTAATGTGTTTGATTTGATTCATTTCGATGTGTGGGGGCCATTCCCTGCCATTTCTGCTCATTGCTATTATGTGACCTTTATTGA
This sequence comes from Sambucus nigra, assembly GCA_949130495.1. Taxonomy (NCBI): domain Eukaryota; kingdom Viridiplantae; phylum Streptophyta; class Magnoliopsida; order Dipsacales; family Adoxaceae; genus Sambucus; species Sambucus nigra. The sequence goes on from OX422210.1 coordinate 548,344,528, forward strand.
TGATCATTCTAGGTGTCCTTGGGTGTATCTCCTCAAAAGGAGTTTGTTCAATTTCTCCAAACGATTAAAATCCTATTTAAGACGATAGTTTATAATATTCGGTCCGATAATGGGCTTGAATATGTTGCAAATGAGTTTCAATATAAACTTAATCAAAAAGGGATCTTGTATCAACTCACTTGCCCATATACCTCCGCACAAAATGAGGTGGACGAACGTAAAAATCGCCATCTAATGGGGGTAGTTGTTGAGTAGTATAAAGGTGCCTTCAACGACTTATTCCGCATTCTTTCTCGTGTGTTTGGGTTTTCTTGTTTTGTTCATGGCCGTAATCCCTTTCAAAATAAACTTGATGATAAAGCGATGCGGTGCATATTTGTGGGGTTCTCCATGATGTCTAAATGGGTATCAGTGCTGTGATCCGATATCAAAATACACGTATCACTCTTTTGATGTGACTTTTCATGAGGATGTCTCTTTTTATACTTTGCAGGCTCCTGCCTTCCTATCTCTTAAGGATGTTCTTGTCTCACTATCTCTCGAGGGTGAAGCTTCATCACTTGCCCGCCCTATTCCTCTATCTGATGAGGTTCTTCCCCTCGTACCTTTTGAGCCCTCCTTGCAGGTATGCTCTTATCGTCGTCACCCGTCTTTACCACCACCTTCTCTAGACTTGGCTACTCTCTACACTTTACCACCTCCTACTTATGATTTTCATTCTCCCTTCTCATATTTGACACCGCCCTTCAGGCTATGGTTTTGTTGGTAATTCTAACCATCTTATTTCCCCAGAACTTCTGTACGAGCCTTTCAAGTCAACTTGACTCCATCTCCACTTCCCGTTTAGTGGAGGCAATGCGAGTGGAAAATGATGATTTGAACCGAAATGGTACATGGGAGTTTGTTTCTCTACCTCCCGGGGAGAAGACCGTTGGATGAAAATGGGTCTTCATTGTGAAATATTTATCCGATGGCTAGAGGTAATGAAAGTGGAAAATGATGAGTTGGACCGAAATGGTACATGGGATTTTATTGATTGCTGTAAGACATGATTGATGGCTAAGGGATTTACACCGATGTTCTAAATCGTGGCCACGCAAGGTGTCGTGTTGTGTCGCGCATTTCAATTTTTTAATTAGAAAACATAAAATATATAAATAAATAATAAATAACATTTAAAACTAAAATTTGTAAAGTAAATAACAATATAAATTGAAACTTGTAAAATAAATAATACTTTAAACTGAAAATTTGTAAATAAAATAACATTTAAATTGAAATTTGTATATAAAAAGGGCAACATTTTGAACTGTTTTTTTTAAAGTAACATTTAAACTGAAACTTGTAAAAAAGAAAAAAGTAACATTTTAAACTTATTTTTTTGAAGGATCATTTTCAACTGAAATTTGTAGATAAAAAGGTAATAATTTAAACTGAATTCTTTTAAAAAAAGTAACATTTTAATGTGAAAAAAGTAATATTTTAAAACTGAAAGTTGTAAAGAAAAAAAGGTAACACTTTAAACTGATTTTTTTCAAAAGTAATATTTCGAAGTGAAATTTGTAAAAACACGTAACATTTGTTATTGCAATTTGTAAAAAACAAAACCAAACATTTTAAACTGAAACTTGTAAAAAAAGTAACATTTTAAAGTGAAATTGTTAAATTAAAATAAATAACATTTTAAACTGAAACATGTTGAATAAATAACATCCTAAACTGAAATTTGTAGAATAATAAATTAATCTGAAATTATAAAAATATGACATTTTGTCAAATAAGTAACATAAAAGCGTAAATAGCTGACATTTTAAAATGAATAAAAGAATACATTTATGAGATGGACTTAATAGTAATTACACAAAATGAACTATTCGTTTGAGGACTTAATAGTAAATACATAAAAGAATACATTTATGGAATCACAAATAAACAGAAAAACAAAGATATTTTCACACCTCAATCGACCTAAAAAACAAAAGAAACAATTGCGGTGAAGTTAGCTTGGCCTGAAGATGCAATCCTCAGTCTCAATCTTTCAATCGACCTCAACTTTGAAGTCAGCTTGGCTTGATGACTTCGTTTTGGTCCGGCGACCTCGGATTGGCCAAAAATATGTTTGGCTCTGAAGAGAAAAGGGTTTGGGAGGTTAGTTTTTTTTGTTTTGCTGGGTTTAAAAAAAACACAGATAGCATGTGTTGCGCGCGTAAAGGTGCAAATTAGCGCGTCATTACACCAAATAGCGTGCCACGTCGTCAGCTTTTTTCCCCGCTCTTTGGAACAAGTTTTTCATATTCCGATTTCCAATTTCTGAATTTTCCGAAAAATATCGGATTGGAAATGGGAAATAATCCTGGATTTCGATTTTCCGATTTTCCGAAGTGTGCCGATCCGATTTTTTCCGACTCTTTCCGAAAAATATATTCCGATTTTGTACTTTAGTGTGCACACTAACTAAAGTCCCACATCGGTTTAGAGCTCAAAAATCTTCAAACTAAGAGGCTATAAAAGGAGCACACTTCACTAAACATACTATATGCTAAAAGTTCTTAACAACCATGATTAAACTTAACATTTCATGTTTTATTCAGTTTGTGCTTTAATTAGCAAAAAATGTTGAGTTACTTTATTTTATTTGAGAAATTTTCTTAAAGAAAATTTTCTTATATTTTTGGAATTTTCGAATTTTCAAAAAATTCGTTTTTTCCAAAAAAATTCCGAATTCGGTATTTGATTTTCAATTTCTGAAAAATCGGAATCGGAAAAAAAATATTTCCGAAAAAATCGGAATTATTTATGAAGAAGCCATTTCCGATCCGATCAGGCCGAAACGCACCCCTACTTTCACATGCATGCTGGAATACAGTACAAGATGTAGTAATTGGAAATTCACATGTCTACGAAATTTCTTTGTAACATTTGGAATCTATCACATAATTAGGATTTACATTTACAAATTGCTGGTTTAGTAATGGGTAATTCAGTCCATAATACAAGAACCCGACTAAGATGATTTTAAAAATCATGCCATTGATATGCGTCATACAAGTTTACCAAAATTTTAGAGTTCTTTCTCCTACAGTGCACAAGTCTGATGATCAATTATGTGGAAATTCTAGTCTCGACCCAAATGAGTTTGGTGAGCCCGAACACAACTAGAATTTTTTTTTTGGTTAAAGTTATATGCATGGGTCATATCATGTTTCCTAGTTGGCTTATTTCATTGCTTTGATATGTTAAGCCCCCTTGTAATGTGGAGATCCTCTAAGAAGAAATATGGAGTTTGTGGACTTAAAAGTCCCCGGACACAATTTTTTTCATATGCCAAGTGCTTATTGAATTCAAATTTATGGGAATAAATGAACTCTTGTTGTAATTTTTATTTTGTTCATGTTCAAATTTATTTTTACTGCCTCAAGTTTGTCCTTGAGGGCTTTTGATTGTAGAAATAAATGGACTTCAATTATTATCTTCTTTTATGTCAGGGTTTAATTCCACGTGCTAAACTTTTGCTAACCATTGGAGGAACATTCTTCTTGGGATTTTGGCCATTGATCGTCATAACTGTCGCATTCGTATCTGCTCTGTGCCTTGTAAGATCTTCTTCTTGATCTTTTAAAAAAAAATTAATATATATATATAATTTTCTTTGAACTCTGCCAAGTGTTCTTATTGTTTATGGAGTGATGCGGATGAGTTTTGTGCTCGATTAATTAGTCATTATTTGATACTTGATGTGGCTATTTTGAGAATGCCATTGGTCGGTAACTTGCATTGGAGTTCTGGGGAGTTCTCTAATAAGTTGTCGTTTTTTTTCTTCTCTTTTTTGTGCGCGCACGTTTATATTGGAGTTAGGATATAAGATTGTAACAAAATGGATTATCATTATGAAGAGAAGTTAAGTCATGGGATTAACTAAGTTTATCGCCCATACGAAAAAAGAAAAGATGTCTATATAAGTAGTTTGTTAGAAACTTGTTACGACTTCAGTTTGCTTAGGTGCTGGATGAGAAACTGATCAACACATGTATGATGACTGTCTGATGCCTGATCTGTTTAATATCATTTTGGAAGGATTGACCAAAATTTGTCCTACAGAAGATAAAGATTTCTTGTAGTCGTTGAGAGGAATTTTCAGATCTGGTTTTTAGATACTAATTATATTGTCAACAGGAAGCACAAATATTAACTTTAGCAGATCTTGTAGATGTTGGGTAGCCCAGTTCTAATTGGTACAAGTCAAGACTTGTGCAATGTATATTCTCTTCATGTTGGATGCATGATTTATTGAAACTTACAACTTTTGGATGTTTGTGTTGTATATCAACAGTGACATATGGGTTAAAAAGCGTCCACCTTCAGAATCTAGACATTGCAAGAATGTTAGATTTGTTATGTGGTTTTGTGTTTTATGTTCGGGGAAGCCAGTATGGAGAAGGCATGGCAACTTTATAATAGTTTTGTCGTTAGAAGGAATAATATGTTCTTTTCGTGCGCATATTCTCTTCAACATATATGATTGAAACTCACGAGACTTATTTTTAGTAATGTTTTTTTCCCTACACTCTGAAGATCAGGTCACTTATTACTTGAGATATATAACTTCTCTAGAAGGTGAGCTTTCTCTGGAAGTGTTCAATCTACCACAGCCAATAAGATGTCTTGTCGACGAGTGTTCTGCATGCCATTAATACTGCGTAATGTTGCACATCGAAGAAATATTCTCGCATTGGTTTTACGTTGTTTAATTGTCCTAAAATTGCAATCATTGCATAGTATAATATTTGATTGAATACAACCCACGCATCCGGGCTTTTTTTTTTCCGAACTTTTTTACTAATGTAGGTGATAAAAATAAGAATGGCATTCATACGAAATAAAAAAACTGTGATACACAATCCAAGGAATTTTTAAGATAGATAAATTCATTGCATTTCAATGCAAACAGTAGCTCATGCATAGTATGTTCCTCTGTAACTTGCTATGACCATGAGATGTTGGTGCCTTCATTCCTCCTGGTTAATTCTACTTCTGTGAATATTTTCTAAATTTGTTGATTCTGTGTAATTGGTGGCAACAATACCTCATGAATGCTATTTCGCGGTGTAGATTTTATTTTTTTTCCCATTTAATTTGTTCCCTTTAATTCCTGTTGATTGCTTTCGATTTATTTTATTTACTCTCTGCTGTCATGACAAAGAAATATTGAATATTTTCATGTTTTTGCCCCTGGCAGTATTTTGGACAAACTTTTGTTCATGATGCAAGTAAAACATCCATATCACCACCCCAGTTTATTGATCCTTATGCACTTCTAGAAGATGAAAGGATATCCCAGCCGTCCCCTCGTCTAAATTGAAGGACCAAACATCTACACGTTTCTGTTGCCTTTTTTTTCCTCATTTGCCTTTGTTTTGGTATTAATGTGTAAATATGTGAAAGTTAGCATGAACTTTTTTTAGTTTTATCTTGTCACTTAATTGGCTGGAATATGTAATGATCCATCTATTATTATGAAATCTTTATGTAATCATATATCTTATCACTGTTCCTTCATTCATGACTTCAGATAATGACATTCTTAAATGAGAAATCATCTTTGAGAGTCTGCAGATGCCAGGGTAAAACCTAGGATCTGACATAGGATGCACTTTTTAAGCTAGGAAAGAGATCTACTTCAGACTCGAGATTTGGATGTATAAGATGATCCACATTCGACGAGTGCCATCAACACAAATTGTTCGGACTTGGTTACTTTGTTTGACAAGCTTATCTGAACACGCTTGCATGTGTAAGGGAGTGCATTTATGCATGTACATAAATTGGTGAAAGTTACAGCTGGTACTCCATAGAATTGGGTGATATAGTCAACTCTCTAGTAGAGAGAGCAAAAATCTTAAGTGCTATTTGTTCAAAGCTCCCTGGCACGAACGCAATCAACCTAGCTCCCAAAATAGTTTTGCTCGAAGTCTAGGACTGATTTGCCCGTATCTCTAATTTTGTCCTTTTTTTTTCCTGAGATTATCGTGAGAACTTCCCCGGCCGGTGCCACTTTGTGAACACTACCGGTTAGCAAACTCACGGGGTCCTGTTTTCCCGACTCCACGGTGCTGGACCAATGTAATTCAGGAGTAATCGGGGGCGGTAGGAATCGAACCCTCGACCAACCGGTCTTAGGTTGCCAAGGGTCCCCCCCTTACCACTCGGTCAAACCCCTGGGGGTAAAAAAATGAATAAAATGAATAAAATGCACTCCCTTACCACTCTAATTTTGTCCTTGCTTGCACAAACCTTCAAATTTAAATATTTCAAATAAAAGACCGCACGACACGAATATATATATATATATATATATATATATATATATATATATATATATATATATATATAGAGAGAGAGAGAGAGAGAGAGAGAGAGAGGATCACAAATAGATCAAAAGAATGGACTTTTTAATGGACTTAACAAAAAACATTAATAACCCATTAATTTTAATTCCTATAGTTTAATTGGTCCGCGCCAGCGGCACTCGAGAACCGAGACCCCACCTTCACCCCCTACCCACTCACCTCTACCCCTACCACCCACCATTTCGGCGAGAACCCCCCCCCCCCCCCCCCCTTCAACCCATCTGCCCCATTCTCTCTCCTCTCTCCATAACCAAACCCCCATGAAAACCCATCGCCTCCGGACCCTACCATTCGACCTTCACTTTCGGGCAGCCCCTCCATAAAAATCGGTGGCAAACCTTGAACTCCGGAGTGTCAAATCCGGAGCTGTCAAAATGCCGACAATAAACATAACAGAATATCGGGTTTCACGCTGTCCTACCCGTCATCAAGTCCGGCCAGCACCTCTGGCAACCCAAATCAACCACTACACACCCATTCAAACAAAAAACCCAGATCTCCAAATCCACCATAACCCAATTTCAAGCTCCGATGTGATCACTATGTGACACCCCGACTAATTAAATACATGGTAGCTACTCCTTTATTCAAATTAATTCAAAATGTCAAGTTGGTTCAGTTCATAGCATCACTGTCGAAAAATATTTTAAGAATTACTAGCCACCTAATATTTAAAAAGTGAGTTGTCAATTTTAATTAAATCCGATTAACATACAATAAGTATACAATTATGAAATAATGATAACACAACCACATTACAGTCACATTATAATAATAAAGGAATAAATAAATCTGGAGGAACACTCCTCGGAAAGAATCCGAAATACTGAGTAGAACTGAATAAAGTCTGAATCATAAACTAATTACATCCAAAACTGAATTAATAAATGTCTCTAAGAAAAAGGGGCAACATGCCCTATGGATAAGAGAGTCTGGAATGGAATCAATAATGAATAGTGGAGGCGTCTCTAATCAAGGTCTTGTAACTTCTACAGCAGCTACAGCACGTCCCTGGAATGGAATTCCTAAGCTTGGTGTTCTTGTGGTTGGGCACCTAAAAGGTTTTTATAAGAAAATAGATTTGAAAGCAAACGGGTCAGAGCCCGATTGTGAAAACTGTTTAAAATACAACAAGTGTATAATACCATTAAACAGTGAATATAAAATACATGATAGTGCGTGCACTCACATGAATTCCTCACCTCTCAACTAATTGTGCACTCCTATCGTACCCGTACCCGTTCTAGTTATTCCCATATCTAACTAGTCCAATACACAATCTAACATTACTATACGATTTTCTATTCAATTCCCGATATCTTAATTTAAGCAAAGAGTTTTACTTTTCTTCTTAGTTCTCAAAATTAGTAATACTAATCACTAGGGACTTTCCATTTTTAACTCTACAAAAATGATGCTATTATTCACACTTACATTTATACGTGACAGTTCATTTCAATTAATAGTATATTTTTCTCATCATAAATATACAATACTGGCACCCCGAGATTAAGCTGCGGTGCACACATACTCTGCTATCGAATCCCGGTACATCACGTACATAAGGACCACTTATTTCGAATCTCTCAGGAATCGTTTCGACAAGTAACAAACACACATAACGGAGGCGAACATAGTTCACATCACATGGGTCACGCACATATCTACGCTCCCATGATCAGCAGACTTATTAACTTCTCAATAAGTCCTTTTCTGACCTATGTCCTCGATGTACCAATCGAAATCCCCCCGTAGGCACACAAAGATTAGATGGCCCTGATCGAACGCCGACCTCCCGTGATAGCAAGTATGGTAGGTATGTTATACACATATAATTACATATACTAAGCATTCGCACATCTTAGATATCTCATAATATTAGTGGAAGTATGTCTTACATTCTTATACCGTCATTAGATGTTGCACGCTTACGAATCACCGAATAATATACATTAAAAGTTGTCAACCTTTCTCACTTCGAAATTTTAGATACTTATTCCCTAACCCATAAATGTCATCCGGTTTACTACAAAATTCTAAGTTTTACTCATCAACGTACTCAACTCTCACAACTATACCCACTGGTCAACGAGGGAAGGTTATCACTCAGTTAAATAAGTCTACTGTAAGTTTGAAAATAAAATTAGGCCTAAAAAGGCCATTCTGTCAACTCGTTAGAAATCTCGTCGTTCGAACGAAGTCTTCGAACGAACTCGTTAGAAGGGACACTGTCATCTCGTTAGAAGCCCGTTCGAATGACCTGGGCAGGTCTTCTAACGAGATGGCAGAATACGCCCAGAAATTTCCCAACTCATTTTTCTTCAATTCCTCTTTTCAAAAATCCATTCTAAGATCATCCCAATTAAGTTTTATTGTTAGTAAACTAATCTAAGTCCTCATAGGTCGCTTCTTAACATATTATTGGGGTCAAATCCTCCTAATCAACATGCAATTAACATAAATTCCCAATTTTCACCCTAAACCCTATGAACATGAACCCAGACTTTAAATGTATTTAAAAACTCCTTATTACTCCGTTTTCAGATCATCAAAAGTTATGTTGTGTATTGAATTCGTCCATAAGCATTCTACATGAAATTCCTATCTCAAAATCATAAGTTTCACCATAATCCCATTAGTTTTCCTCAAGACTTTCTAGGCAATTAAAGTTTCTACACTAAACATGGAGGAAATATTCAATGAAATTAATAACATTAAATCACTTGCCTTAGATTTGTTCTTCAGATTTGTTGCCGGTGTTTCAAGGTTGATTATTCCCTCTTTATGGTCACAATCCCTTCCAAAAATGATGGTGGAGAGATGGTTTGGTTTGGAAACCCTTTACCCTCTTCCTAACTTCTCTCAAAAACCTCCGTAGCCCACTCTCTCCCTTTTTGGCTGATAATGGCCTTAGTGGCCCTTTCAATAATATCTAAATTACCTCTAAAATTCGTGGGTTTTAATCCCCTAATTTTTAAAATTACCAAAATACCCTTCTAGGTTGCCGATTTGGCCTAAAAATTCCCCGGGACCCAAACTAAACTCCCGGCTAGTGTTTTCTGACTATTTCGACCCTTCCGGACACGTTGGCCACTCAAAATGACCATTCGGTTGATAAAAATATAAATTAATTTTTAATTTAATACCATTAATTCCTGACGCGACAGACACGCGCGTCCCGACTTAATTTTTCAAATTGTCGTATTTCTGCCTCGCAACAACTTTAATATTTTCAATACTCATATATTACCATTTATACTCAGAAACATTCAATTTTAACATCATAATCAAGAACCAGCTCACATCTCGGTAGTATTTATATCCGGATTAATTTCCAATTAATTTTCATTTAATTCAATTAATCCCTTAAATAAAAATCAATAAAATTACGGGGTAATACACACTCCTTCCTCTTCAACTAATGGTACGGAATAAACATAACAGAATACCAATAACTACATATGGGTAAGGCAGCAGGTCTATGGGGGTAGGGGTGGGTGGGTAGGGGGTGAAGGTGGGGTCTCGGTTCTCGGGTGCCGCTGGTACGGACCAATTAAACTATAGGAATTAAAATTAATGGGTTATTAGTGTTTTTTGTTAAGTCCATTAAAAAGTTCATTCTTTTGGTCCACTTGTGATCCCTTCTCTCTCTCTCTCTCTCTCTCTCTCTTTGTGTGTGTGTGTGTATATACTAAGTTTTTGTATGTGTTATTTAAACATTTCAAGGGATCCATATAAAAAAAATCAGTTAAAAAAACTTTTTTTGCTATTTTTAAAAAATCGGTTAAACTTTCGCTGCTTTTAAGCACTTTAAAAGTTGCGAAAGTTTGACTGATTTTTTAAAAATAGTAAAAATTGTTTTTTGAACTGATTTTTTTATATGGGTTCGTTAAAATGTTTAAATATCACATAAAAAAAATCAACTCCTTTTTTTTTTAAATTTTTTAAAAAATTGGTGTGCGTAAGCACGTTTGCAAACATAGTGTGCACATGATATATATATATATATATATATATGAAAGCTGTGAAATTAGGGTTATTCTAAAGTTTTCTAAATTTCACTGGCATTTACAAATTTTTTATTCATCTTCGTTGTAAAAACTTTGAAATCAAATCTCAGTTCCATTTGACATGGAATTTATGCTTGGAAAGTTCTCGACGAGTTCTTTTAAATGAGATACATGTGTGATTGATTAGCAAATCTGTAGAAAATTTTATTTTACCAGATTTCGCATTGCGAAATTCTCGAAAGGTGGAATGTGAATTTTCACAATATGATATTTCCCATTGGTGAAGTTCTGAAAAATCTTGTTAAATAGCATTTTTTTGGAACACAATTTTTGTTGGTATACATGTTAATTTCTAATGAAATTTGTAGATGTTGATATTTATCAAATAGGACCATGGCCGTCATATTTTTGGAAGAAAAATCATTTGTACAACAATTGTATAGTATGCATGATTGAAATTTCACAAAATTTGTGAAATTTTTTGAATGGAAGATGGCGAAATTTTACATTTTTTGAACACAAGTTTGGTTTGTATATATCTCCATTTTTCATATTTTTTCAATTATTTTATTAGGTTGTGTATACATAATTCCATCAAAAAGGACCATGGCCTGTGTGATATCTAGAAGAGAAAGACTAGTGTGAAATTTGTGAGTCTTTTCCTTTTCTTGTTTCATTCCCACTTAAATCATATCGGTATCAACTTTTTCATAGCATTAAAAAATTTGATTTCACATGTGGTCTTCAATACATGCCTACCACCACTGAGCATTTTATTTATGTTTTTTTTTGAATAATAGCGTATTTAGACTTGATTCCCAGATCTAAATATCTAAGATCCAACACCAACAAGCTAACATTCAATTATCAATTGAATTTAGAATTCAACGTTATGTCATTATCTTGTTCACTTGTAATTCAAGATGGGATCAAGATATGCAATTCCAGACTTGAATTATAAGGATGTTTAGTTTGGAGACGATGGGGTTGGAAGGGGAGGGCGTTTTGCCCATTCTGTTGTAGGTTTGTTTCGAAGAAATTATGGTTAGGCTTTTGGTTTGGAGCAGATGAAGTTTCTCCTATAACTTTTTTAATCAGAAACACAGAAGATGGTATATATATGAATTGGGGCAACATGTGGGCGTGGACCAGAAAAAAAGATCCTTGCAGGGTCAAGCAATTATTCAAGAAGCAAAGTTCCCATAACCACACCACCCAAAGCTTTAGTCATGAACAAGGAGAACCCTGCTGGAACAAACAAAATACAGTAATAACTGTTCACCAAATCAACTGCAATACACTGTATTGAAGAACAACCCTCGCCCAAATGAAAACTGCAACCCGCCCATTCGAGCTGCGGACCAACAAAATGATCACTTAGTGAAAGATAATATACCTCCAATGATTCACAATGAGGCTTACATTAAGATGTTTAAAAGTCTGAGAACAAGATACCTCTTCCTAATCTGTCTCCTAGTTTTCAAAAGTCCTAATGTTTCGTTCCAGCCAAACCATATCTGGGCCATAATTATACATCTCTATAAGGACGTACTTTTCTCCCTCGAGCCCAAGGCTAACTAAGCAATGGTAACAAATTCATGCCAAGCTTCCAAATTGATTAAATGTTGTGTTCCACATGAGTCGCGAAGGCAATGCTAGATATGATTGGGTTCTTCTTTGAATCAAGTCATTAGAGTTCACACCTTTTCAAGGTCCTTCAACCATACAAAATTTTGAGCTTTGGGAATCCCAATTTGTCATATCATTTGTTAGGGCTAAAAAGTGGGGAAGAAAATTCATCGACAAGCATAAGAGATATAAAGTAGGATATTTAAGATTTTGAAGACGCAATTGGATCCCCGGTGATTAATTATCTCACATTAAAATAATAATTTCCTTTTACATAAATGCGGAAGCGTATAATAAGATGATGGTTCAACAACAATTAAACAAGGCCGAGTTTTAATAAAACATGTAATTCAAGTCCTAGAATTTGCCTAAGTCATGATTATTCATAATTCAAAGTAAGGCGAAACTAATTTTAGCAAGTGACTTGAATAAACCAAATTAACCCAATATTAAATTAAATCCCAAATTAAATTAGTGTGATTGTAAAACCAAATTTTATCTTGAAATTAATCTAGCATGCGTTCTAAGTGATATAGAGCAAGATAAAATAAACACTCACACAACACCGCGATGTACGAGGAAAAACCCACTAACGGGAAAAAACATCGGGACGGCCCTAGCCTCAAATCCACTAAAAACGGTATTACAAAATACAAGACAAAAGACTTACTTCCTAAACTCGAACCCTCTCAAGCCGTGATGCTCCTTCTTGTATCAACCTCCAATTAGCGGATAACCGACGGAGCTCCACCGTGGTCTCGGAATACACCGATGGGACTTTATATGGTCACCGTCACCCAAGCATGGAGCCTTTCTCCTTTTGGGTAGAATCTCAACAAAAGTCTTCTTTGTGATGGGGTGTAGAAGCAAACCCGAAACGTCTCTTGAATTCGGTAGAGAAAACCGGTGCCAAAACAATCTCCAAGCAATTGATATTTATATAGAAGCTTGGATAAACAATTGGGTGTAAACTAGAGTGTGTATGATTTTTTCATTAAAAATTGACACACAAAACTTGAACATTTTCCTAAAGTAATTTTGCTCTCAAACTCTCTTTTGGAGATAAACAAATGTCGGAAAAGTTGTCTTGGAAAATGTGTTTCCCGCACATAATAATGCATGAAAAAAGTTGGTTGAAAACCAAGTGGAAGAGTGGGGAAAAACTGCAAAAACTGCCAAATAACTGTTCCCGCTGGAAGTTCGTTCGAACGAATGTGATTCTCGTTCGAACGAGACTTCTAACGAGTGACCAGCCTGGGCTCGTTAGAGGTTCGTTAGATACCTCGTTAGAACGACCATTCGTTCGAACGACATATCGAACGACATATCGAACGACTGTCCAGTTAGGGTCGTTGGCAAAACTCGTTCGAACGAACCTGGTTCGAACGAAACAGGTTCGAACGACAAAACTCGTTCGAACGAAATCTGGTTCGAACGAAAAAACTCGTTCGAACGACATTTCAAACGAACAACCAGAAAGATTGAAAAATTCGATTTTGGCCCAGAAACTTTTATATAATTATTTTAAAGTTCTTAATTGATTCTTTCTGAAAATAAAATGCAGTTTTTATTTCACCTAACACCCAATACAAATTGTTCCAAGCTCCTATATACATATAATTACATTCATACCTTGGGAGCATGGAACCTTAGTTGATGACGTAGAAACGAGGCACACAAACCGGCATTTTGATGAAGCTTTAAATTCTTTGCCGCTACGTCTTCAACATAAACTTCATAGGCTTGAGAATATTACAATAAATACTATCCTATGAAAAAATATTTTTGTCCGGAATTGAGCCAAAACTATATATGGACTCAATTGGAAATTTGTGTCCTTACAGATTTCTTCTACAAGTTGAGGAGAGATGTGAATTCCTTAACATCAGCATCACAATCATCAAGATTTCTTCTACAATCAAATTTCCATGAATAAGCAAGAGGGCAAGACAAATTTCCATCAGATTACGTGTAATTGTTAACGTTTGAACTATATCAAACTTTAATCAAAACTAGGGCTGTTTTTTGGTGGATTTGGTAGGTATGGACCATACCAATACCATACCAACTTTGAAATCATCAAACCAAAATTATCAGTTTTACTAGCTCGTACACCAATCCATAAACCAAAACCAACCCGCGCGGTACATCGGTAAAGTCGTTTTTTTGCGGTAAAATTGGTTTTTCGAAAAATACGATAATTTGGGTAAATTTCTCTTTGCGGTAATTTTGGTAGTACTCGGTATATAATTGTATTTTTTTTGTACCACTTGCATAATTGTATTTAAAATAATAACAAAAAAATATAATTACAACTAAAATAAATTTTAATCGAAGTCGTCACATTAAATTATATTTCGTTGCACTATTATCACATCATTCTTCCCTCCCAAGTGAGGGCAGAGGCCGCAAAAATATAATTACTAATTGCAAATTCAAGAACTACAATATCACATAGAAATTTGATGAAAGAAGAACAAAAGTTAACACTTGTTATGTTATAGTCTTCTAAGGCAAGGAACCTTTCGCAATATAAGCAGTTGCCACCAATCCTTTAATCCGCAATTCAATTAACAGTGGTGATTTTTTTTTTTGCCTCGTATAATCTGCAAAAATGTGAAAACAAAATATAGAATTAAAACTATTAAACATGATATTAAACATGTATACTGCATAATGAATTTGTGCCAACTGCTATATCTGCTATACCTGTACATGTATGTTGCATAATGAATTCTAAAATTGGTTATAACAGTATTAGTATTCAGAATAACTATTGATCTAGATATATTGGTTATAACCAATAATTATTATTCTGAAACCAATAGTTATTATAAAATTAGTTATAACCTATAGTTATTACAATAGTTATTATAAAATTGGTTATAACCAATAGTTATAACAGTTGGTTATAACTGTTGCCCCATTTTAAATGTATTAGTATGATTCAAAACAAATATGCACATACAAATAAAAAAACAAATTAAAACTAGAATATTGCTATAAAATTGGGAATGGATATAAACACGTATGTATACACTAAATTGATATTAACCCCCCCTTCTATATAACAATGTATGTATACTGTGAGTGCAAATAACCACTATTTATAAATTCTCGAAAATAATTAAAGAAAGGGCATGCAAATGTCATACACATAACATATAAATATACGTGGTTCGACTAATTGCCTACATTCACGGAAAGGTCATTGAATTTTTATTAGCTTCTCTCAAAGTACGAAAATTACATCCCCATTGACTCTGGGGTATGGGCTGTATTTATAGTCGCGTAAACATACAGTGGTTTAATTGTTCAAGGAACTCCCTTGAGTTGCCATTGGCTCGTGTAGTGATTCCCTGAATATCTCGTCCGATATTTTGAATAATCGATGTGAGCTTTATTCAAATACTAGTTGTTCCATAATTATCCACGAGATAAATATTTGTATTAATCATTTTTATTAGTAAACTGGGCTGGGTGTGAACCAAGCGCTGTTGGACTTGGTCGTACACGCCTGAGTTGGGTCAAATTATGGTTTAGTCCCCACAATTGCTCCTAAAATTACTGGCTAATTTTGGGTAAGAGGATTTTATATTTGCCAGAAGTCCATTCATCTGATCAACTCTAATGAATTCTGCTGATAAGCTAAACTTGTAAATAGGCACCAGATTGCAGGGGTACGCTCATCTCGGAGGGAAATGAAGCGCTAAAAACTTCTTCGATTCCAGTTCCTTATGACTGTACATATTCCTCAAACATTCTTTGTTCCCACACTCATTCCCAAACCGTCACTTTGCTCTCTCTCTCTCTCTCTCTCTCTCTCTCTAACAAAAGACTTCAGAGTTTCTCCTATTTGCATTCATTCATCTTGTAAGTATTCTCTTCCTCTTTATCGTTCCCGTCTTCATAACTTCCTTATTTTCCATCTCTATTTTCTACAATTTACGTAATTTGTTTTTTTGAAAATGGCAAACACTCTTCAAGGCAAAAACGTAAATGACTTTAGGAAAACTTATTCTGTTCCTTCATGGGTTACAGTCGACTGTGCCCCCATGCCCAGAAACGCCATTGTTATTGATGGGGGACACTGAATTAATAGCCTCGCTGTAGTCCAGGGGGGATTGACCTTTCCTCCAAACCCTATTTTTTTGGAATTTTGTAAGTTATTTGGGATGGTCCCAGCTCAGTGTGCCTCTAATACATGGTGTATCATCAATGGTGTAAATACAATCAATGAGCTTAATGTGACCAACCTTGGTATCCCAGAGATTAAGTATTGTTACACCTGGTCTCACACCACAAATGGTCTTCTTTACTTGAAGGCAAGGAAGGTGACGCGACTCTAAATATGTCTATAGTGCGTGTGAATTACGACTCAAGTGCAAGTCGATCGCTCAAGTAATAATCTGAGCAAGTCGGGTATCGAACTCAGGGGTAAGACGCAAGGCGTAATGACAACTAGGGAAAATGACTAACCTAACACTCAACTCATCGAACGAAAGAGAAAAATGATGATTTGGAGAATAACAATTAATTTCTAAATTTAAACGACCTAACTGACTTAATTAATTACTATGAATGCACGAATGAAGAATTTTTTATATAAACTATATGCGAGAAAAATAAGGTCGGGATACCATCCTCCAACCCCTACTAATTTAACTAGATATAAAACTAGTCAAGATCTATATAATTAATCGAAAATAGACTTTAATTATTCCAAGAATTATATATAAGCAAGAAATAATATAAAACTTGTGATAGAATTTTCAAAAAGCGCATCGCATACTTAAACACTCCGGTTACCTAGGGCAAACAGAGTTAAAATTTCTACTACGAGTGTTTTAATAATACAACACATTTTTGATTATTTATTTATTTCAAGAACTTGTTTTATACCCACGCAAAACACATAGGGTTGGGTTCATGCATCCCAACCCTTAAAAAGTTAGCCTAGCATGTTTCCATGAACAAAACCAATAACTTCTACGTTACATGTAGTCATCTTCAAGATTAAATTAACTCTAAGCATGCAATGATCAATTATAAACTCAGAAATATAAAGAAAACATGCACAAGGTGAAAGACTAAGATGGAGAAAGAACACAAACTTTATTAATGATGAAGAATATCCACAAAGTGCATTAAAACTTGAAATATAATTCTACTGGGGTTTGTGCCTCCTTCTAGCTCTCTATTCTCTGCCTAAAATTTTTCTACCTCACTAGAATGAATAATAATACAAAGCTATTACATTTTTTTCTAAGTGTTGTGCTTTCACACAACTCTTATTTTTAAAAGGATAAAAATAAAAATTTGTCATGCCTTCGAATCGGTTCAGATTGACCTTTACAAAGGGGTGAATCGGTTGGAAATTTCAGTACCGAAGCCAATTTTTCTAGTAAAACCGAACTGGTTCCCTTTGGGACCAAACCGGTTAACACCCTGAATTTTCCTTCTTTCTTCTTTTAATTCTCCTCACTTTCTTATGTTCATAACTTCACAATCGGGACTCGAATTTGGGTGTCGTTTCTTCTTCCGTGCTCGTGAGCTCATGAACTTCATCTTCTCTTGGGTTTTGCGTCCGGATTCCAGCTGTGTAATTGATTTTCGATACACATTCCAGTTTCTCACTCACTTTTAAGTGTATCGAATATGTGCACAATATAAGAGAAATACATGAAACACGATGTACTAGCATGAAATCTTTAGTAGCAATGATATAAGATTAAATCATAGAATTAACATCGCACAGGATGATAAATGTAGCTAAATTACGGGGATAATTGTGAAGAATTTATGCCGAATTAAACCACCCTAACTTAGAAGTTTCCTCATCCCGAGCAATGTAAAAGAATCATATAAGGTCAAACACTTATACAAAAACATCTTATTCGGGATAGAGTACCTTTTTCGTGCACGAGCGATTGCAATTAGCATATGCAACAAGCTGTTAAACCCTTAGGACACCCTAGTAGGACGAGTGGTATCCCGTGAAGGTTTGCAGTGAATATACCTACAAAATTCATTTTTCAACTCAAAGAAAAATCAAAATACTTAAAACATGTATGACTTAAATTCCCCCAAATTATCACCTCAATTTCACATTCAAGAGTCTCAATTCGTAGTGTGTGTGTGCGAAGTCGAGAATTAAACCGCTAACTTCAACCGATTCATCATTACTTTACTTTTCGAATTCAATTCTCACAGGATACTATCACAAACAAACCACTGGGATTGTGACTATTTTCTCTCGGTGTGCGTGATATTAAGAGTAAATATAATGGAACACGAATTCACGCACACAATTAGAAAAACAAAATATTTGAGGTAAATAGATCTCATCATCGAATAGGATTGTTGGGAAATGGAAAACATCGATTTTTATCCGCACCCATTAGTCTCTCTTATTATCTTTTTATGTCTTAGCTCTCCACGCGGTAATTAATTTCATTATTCGGACTCAGTTAAGACTTTCTCGGGATGTAAGGTGTATTGGGTAAAGTGGGAATGGTTGGATAATTCGGAGCTGGAAAATTTCCTTACTAATGATGTTCGTTGGCATTTTTTCGGGCATTTGCTCTTTTTCTACTTTTTTTCCTCATGTTTTTCTTTTCATTTTTTTTCTTGCTATTTTTGTTGAGCATTTTTCTATTTTTTTCTCGCCCCTTTTCATTGCACCAATTGGACTTATATGGTGAATTTTTTATTTTCACAACTCCGGGTTAATTGGGATTTTTCGGGTTGACAAATGAAAAAGTTCAAAAGGATAATTTTTTATGACTTTTTATGGCCAATATTTTTGGGTGACAAAAGAAGGCCTAACTTCATTTATCCGAGTTACTAATTGTCTTACCATATGCGTCTCGAGATGAATTTTAATTTAGAGATATTTTTAGCACGCTTTAAGACGATAACTCACTTGTTTCCCGTAACCAATCAAAATAATGATTTAGAGATCTTTAACGACTTAATTAAACGCTGAAACGAATGTTGAGTTAACCATTAACTCATATTAATTTAATTTTTTGAAAAAAGTGATAGGCTCGAAATCTCACCGAGTTAGTTAATCTCCACACTTATTCGTAAAGTTGTTAATTTTCGCTCAATTTTCATCTTTGGTCAATTTCGGCTTTGTGCATTTGATCTATATGAGTTGAGACTTCAAACAAAATTTTAGTGATATTTTTGAAAAAATTAAGTTCCAATTTTTATTTATTTTGAAAAAAAATATTTTTGGCTTTTCAAAAATTTTCAATTTTTTTATAATTTTATAATTTTTTTCCGGACTTGATGGCATTTTCAATTTGTGAGTTTTTTAAAAAGAACACACGCATACCCCCTAACTTAGACTTTGCATTGTTGTCAATGAAAAGAACTAAAATTTAAAGTAAAAGAAGAGTGCGGAATTAAAAAGCAATAAATAGCAAAATGCGATAGGTTCATTAATAATATTTATGTGTTACAAATAAAAAAAGGAAAATACAAAGCATCAATAAAAAGATTAACCATAAGAAAACAGAAACATCATGATCCAAGGGGCAACCACAACCAATCATCACGAGGCTAGCGGGAGGGACTGGGGGCATTGGGGTCTCGGGCGTAAGGATCCCGAAAATAGCTCGGCAACTCGACCCTTGGGCCCATTTGCATTCGGTACATCTCCATTTGGAGACGTACCATCATGATCGTATCACATCTATTGTCCGAAATAAACCCATCAAGACGGTCCTCAATAGTATCTAGGCGTCAGGTGAACACTACCGAGTCGGGCTCATAGTTTGGGTCGGCTCTTCATTGTACTCTTCCTCCTCCTCCTCTTCCATTTCCACGTCCTCCTCCACCCGTGGAGGTGGGTGAGAAACCTCAATTTGACACACGCTCCTAGTAAGTGATTTTTTCCCAATGACCTTCGGGAGACGATATGTAGCAACCGGTGGGGCTATCCTGATATCTTTGAGTATGGATGTGACAAACCAGGCTTATGGAAGAGACACCTTGCCGGTCCTATTGTAGGCATGTACAATTTCGGCATACATGAGCACGCCGAGGTGGATATGGGCTGATCAAGGAGGATGTAAAGAAAATTTTCTTGGCGGTCACGCAAGGCGAAAGTGTTGGAAGTTTGGAGAATGGACCCGCAAGTGATTAGAAAGTCAAGGCGTTCCCTCTCGTCGAGCTCCCCTAGAGGAAATGAATCGCGAACCCAATTGAGATTGGGTGGAATACGGTCTATGCAAGTGTGTTTGTCTCTTCCGGCGCCCACGGTGGGGTAGGCATATTGTGCAGGGGAGGGAACTCTTTTAGCTCGCAATTTGTCGATAACTTGTTGGCGCAAAAAAGGAATCCGTGTATGATTAACCCGGGCCTCACAAATTGAGATATTTATTTTGACTAGAGTACCATAGAAATTGCGGCACTCTTCGGGTCACACATCGTCCATCATGGTGACCCGATGCGGTGAAATAGGGTGACGAGATCATTGGGAAATTGCTTCCATAGAACTTTTCGCTCAATATTAAGGGTAAGAGTGGCGGTGATATGCGTATAAAATCAATCCCGTTCTTGGATGGAACGGTAGACATCGGCGTCCTCATCCTCAACTTGGGTGGAGTCGTATTTTTCAATCGCGAGATCACGGTTAGCCATTAGTTTGAACTTGGGAAAGATTTTGCAAGAGTTGGAGTAGGAAGCGTTTAGAAACGGTGGGGGAAAAATGGAGGGTGTGAATTTGTAGGTCGCGGGGGTTAGGATTTGGTGGGAAGGGGGTGGAATGGTTTGAGGGAGATGAAATTGGGTGAATTTGGGGTGGGTGGGGAGGGGGGGGAGTTTGGGAGGGTAATTTTATTATGGGAGCGGAAATAGATGTTGGGAAAGTAGGAGGGAAGGAAAAAGACGAGGGGGATGAATTTGGCTGCCAAAAAATCTAATCGGTTCGGATAAGAATCGAACTGGTTCGTCTATATATTTTTATTCGTCCTGATATGTCGAACCGGTTCGACCCTGTAGTGAAGGCCAGGGCGAACCGATTCACAAATCCAATATGCCCCCCTAATTTTCTTCAATCCCTCTCAAAAACTAAGTGTTGGAACTCTTCCCACTAAACTCCCGAACCATGGTCAACGTGTTTCTACCCAAATTTTATCTCGAAACGCCTCGAAAACTCACCTCGAATCGCCTTATGCTCTCACATGTAGTGAAATGATGCTCCTATCCTTTCTCAACTCGTAACCCACGGACTTATACTTAAACTAACCTACTAGACTCTATGTGATACAACACAAATCACCCCATACATGTTGAAGGTGCGACGACCTCTCATTTTAGTTCACTTTACTCCATAAACGGGGTTCGACAACCAAATTGCATAAACTTCCTCAACAAACGCCTCAAGGTATGGCTTTAAGCGTTGTCCGTTAACCTTAAATGTATCCCCACTCTTTGGATTCTCTAACTCCATTGCACCATGGGGAAATACTTCCTTAATGACAAATGAGCCAGTCCACATAGAACGCAACTTACCGAAAAACTAGTGTAAGCGCGAACTGTAAAGGAACACCTTTTGATCGGGGTGAAACTCTTTTTGATGGATAGTGCGATCGTGCGCGAGTTTCATATATTCTTTGGAAATCTGGGCGCTCTTATACGTATCGTTGCGTATTTCTTCCAACTCATGTAATTGGAGTTTTCGCACTTCACCGACTTCATCTAAATTGTAGTTCAACTTCTTAATTGCCCAATGCGCTTTATGATCGACCTCCACAAGTAGATGACAAGGATTGACATAGACAAAGTAGAATGGGGACATATCGTTCAATCGGAGAAACCAATCCTTCCGGTTAGGATCGATGGTCTCTTAAATAATGTCCTTTATCTCACGATTTGCTAACTTGACTTGCTAGTTTATTTGTGGGTGATATGTCGTCCCAACGTTGTGGACTTCACCATACTTTCTCATAAGATTCTCAAACGGCCTATTGCAAAACTTCTTGCCGTTGTCACTAATAACCGCCTTCGGCGCACCGAAGAGAAAAACTGTGTTCTTGGATGAACTTTATCACCACCTTATTGTCATTTATCCCAGTAGCTCTGGCCTCAACCCATTTTGACACATAGTCTACCACAACGAGGATGTATGTGAAACCAAAAGAGGGAGGGAAATGACCCATGAAGTCGATGCCCTAAGAGTCGAATATCTCGATGAAGAGAATAGGGGTCAATGGCATCATGTCATGTCGAGTGATAGCTCCCATTCTTTGGCATCTATTGTATGATTTAAAATTAGCATTTACATCCCGTAAGATCGTGGGCTAGTAGAGACCGCTTTTAAGGATCTTGGCGATCGTCTTATTCATGAAAAAATGGCCTCCACATGCTTTCGTATGACAAAAACGGATGATGCTATAAATCTCATCATCTGACACACATCTTCGGATGATTTGGCATGCACAATATTTGAATAAGTAAGGGTCATCATAAAAGAACATGCGCAACCAAGTGAGAAACTTCCTCTTCTCTTGCGGTGTCCAATCGGGAGGAACGAAACCTATGATCATGTAATTCAATATGTACGCAAACTAAGGGAGAGAGGAAGTGACAAATAATTGCTCATCCGGGAAGTATTAGTCTATGGGTATGGGATCACTATGTACGTCGGACGAAATCCTAGACCAATGGTCGGCTGTGACATTTTCTACTCCTTTCTTATCTTTTATGAAAAATTGAATTCTTGTAGGATTAGTATCCACCTTATGAGGCGCGACTTAGCATCCGTTTTTGAAAGGAGATATTTAAGATCCGCGTGATCGGTGAAGCATGTAATGGGATAATCAATGAGGTAGGAGCGAAATTTATCTAGGGCGAAGACTACCGCTAGCAAATCTTTCTCCATGGTGGAGTAGTTAAGTTGGGGTCCGGTTAAGGACTGACTTGCATAGTAGATGGCATGGGCTTATCCTTTATTTGCCCCAAAATAACCCCAATCGCATAATCACTCGCATCACACATAATCTTGAATGGAAGGGACCAATCCGGAGCTTGCATAATGGGAGATGAAAAAAGCATGCTTTTTAATTTTTCAAAAGCACTTTGGCAGGCTTCGTTCCACTAAAAAGGGGAATCCCTTACAAGTAGGTTGCTTGAAGGCCTAGAAATGACACTAAAGTCCTTAATAAACCTACGGTAGAAACCCACATGGCCTAAGAAAGAGAGCACGTCCTTTAGTAACTTAGGTGGAGGAAGATCGGCAGTGACGTTACTTTTTTCCCTATCTACCTTAAGACCTTTGGACGAAACGATGTAGCCAAGAACTAGGCTTCGGTAACCATGAAATAATACTTCTCCCAATTCAGTACCAAGTTATTTTCCACACATCGAGCTAACACCTTGTAAAGATTAGCGAGGTAATGGTCAAAGGAGGGGCCGAAAACACTGAAATCCTTCATAAAAACCTCTAGTCCTCTCTCAACCATATTAATAAAAAGACTAAGCATGTACGGTTAAAAGGTCGCAGGTGGATTACATAACCCAAATAGCATACGTTTGTAGGCAAACATGCCAAAATGATATGTGAACGTCGTCTTTTCTTGATCTAGTACATCTACCTCAATTTGGTTATACCCGGAATAACCGTCTAAAAATGTGTCCTGTTACTCTCTCTAGCATTTGGTCAATAAACGATAAGGGGAAATGATATTTTCTAGTGCCGGTATTGAGCTTTTGGTAGTCAATGCAAACACGCCACTTGGTGGTGGTTCATTTTGGAATAAGCTCACCCTTTGCATTTTTGACCACGGTTATTCCCGACTTATTCGGGACGACTTGAATATGACTCACCCACTTGCTATCTGAGATGGGGTAGATGATGCCCGCATATAATAATTTAATAATTTTTGCCTTCACTACCTCTTTCATCATGGGATTCAAACGCCTCTGCATATCCCTCGAGGGCTTCATGTCCTCATCGAGGTGGATTTTATGGGTACAAATTAGGGGGCTTATACCCTTCAAATCTGTAATGCTCCAACCAAAAGCACTACTGTGCTTCCTCAAAGTAGCAAGTATCTTACCCTCTTGCTCTTTACTCAGGCTCGAGGAGACAACATCAGGAAATGTCTCATCCTCTCCCGAATAAGCATATTTTACGTTTGAGGGTAGTTTCTTCAATTTGAGGGTGGGAAAATTTTCATCCGAGGGAACCGTGCGTGACTCCCTCGGTGGTAATTACTCGAATTGAGAAACCCAGATAACATCTTAACATCCTCATTACTCGCACTCTCATCCAAAATATCCATCAACTCTCTCACCTCACACTCGAAATCGGTATATGTCCCATCGCTCTCTCTAGTTGAAACAAGGCATACTCCTAGCGAATCCCCATTATGACTACCCTCGATATGCTCGTGTACTACCTCCTCTATAAGATCCGACTTGAGGTAATTGTCCTCATCACCCTTTTGCTTGGAGATGTTGAAGATATTTGTCTCGAGAGTCATATTCTCGAACGTGAGCTGCATTTGCTCGTTACGTGTGTTAATTAACGCATTAGCCGTAGCTAAGAATGAGCAGCCAAGGATCACAGGAACATGATTACCCAAGGAAGAGGAGGGATCCGTGTCCCAAATGAAAAAATCTTCTGGGAAGTAAAAAGTGTCAACTTGGACGATCACATCCTCACCAATCCCCCGGGATATTTTTACAGAACGATCCACGAGTTAGAGAGTGATTTTCGTGGGCTTAAGGTTCCCTAAATCGAGTTGCGGTAGATGGAATAAGGGATAATATTAACACTCACTCCCAAATATAAAAGCGTTCTCTCAATACGACTCTCTCCTATGATGCACTATCTGATCTTTAAACTTTGGTGGGAGGTCGCTCAATGGTACCGAACTAAAATTTTGTGCTAGAAATACTTTCTTTTTTACCTTTGGCCTATGCTTCACTGTTAGCATGTCTTTTTTGAAACTTTGCATAAGCGGGAATTTACTTGATTGCCTCGAGAAAAGGTAAATTAAGCTTGACTTGCTTAATCACTTCTAAGATATCGTTACGTGTGGATCCTTTTAGGGTAGGAACCAACCGTTGAGGGTAAGGAGCAGATTTAGGAGTTCTCACTACCACCTCGGGCCTACTAGTGTCATTTTTGTCACTCTTATTTAAAGGGGCATCTTCTGCTTCTTTTGTGTCGGGGAAACATCCTTGTCTTTAAGCTCGTCGTGTGAAGGAGGTGATAAATCAACGACTCTCCCACTACGTAGAGTGGTAACAGCTTGATATTGCTCTTTGTTATCGTCAGAAGTAGATCTAACACTATTTTGACTTTGGGGAGGTCTTTGGATTTTTGCGGTAAACTTGCCCTTCTCTTGGACACTTAGGGAGGATTGCAACTAAGACAACGATGCCTTTAAGTTGGAATTTTTTTGAGCATTTTGAGCGTTAATCGCTGCCTGAGTTTGCATGAATTGGTTTGAAGTGTCCTCAAGGTTTCTACACCGTGGGGTAATATAAGGCGCATGTGGTTGTGTTTGCATAGGTGGAGTTTATTGGAACGGCGGAAGCGATGGCGGATGTGGAGCAACTTGTGAATTAGGATTCATTGCTGCGTGTGGTTGCCCATAATTGAAATCGGGATGGTTCCTCCATGAAAGGTTATAGGAATTTTCGTAAGGGGCCTTAAAATTACCCTTAAAAGCTCCTACCTCTTCCACTTGCTCTTGAAGCATCACTTTGTAGGCTGGTATAATCGAGCATTATTTCATTTAATGTTCGCCTCAAAAATCGCACACACCTCCTCTCTCAAAGCTCGAGTGGAGATAGATGTGTTTCTCCCCTAGCCTCGATTACATCCTCTAGACTCTTTACTACTTGAGTAATTTGGAGCTTAAGCTCGATTTACTTATCCATGTGATAGATTTCGGATATGAAGGAGCCGTGGATGCGTGTCTAAACTTGGGTTGGGTACTTAGATCCGATGTGTCCCACGCCTAAGTAGTCTGAACGACATACTTAAAGTGGTCCTCTGCATCGTCCCAGTCTAAACCTAAGAACTCTTCGGGGCACATAGTCGCAACGAGTTGCTTAGAACATAAGCTTAGCCCATGCTGGAAATAGGAGATTAGTCTCCATTTCTCAAAATCGTGGTGTGGGCACATGTTAATGAACTCATTGAATCTCTCTCAACATCGATCAAAGGGGTAATTTTTGTTTTGTCTAAAGGTTTGAATTTGGGACCTAATTGAATTGGTTCTATATACGGAAAATAACTTTTAGAGAAACTTAGTCTGCATATCCCTGAAAGTGGCTATTGAGTTCGGTGCTAGTGACCAAAGCCATGCCTTAGCCTTATCTTTCAAGGAGAAGGGTAAAGGCTTCAGGCACACAATATCTTGATTGCAAGCTTTGTCATTGAAAGTCTCGCATACCTCCTCGAACTCTCTAATGTGGAGGTACGAATTTTTTGACTCCATACCATGGAATGTAGGGAGGATTTGGATCATCCTATTTCTAGAATGTCCCACATTATACGAGACTATAATGCGTCCCGGAGTGACGGTTCTCTCGAAATATAAGAGGTCTCTTATGGGGCGGTATGGTAACTCACCTTCACCCGTACCATAAGTACCCTGATTCGACATAACGTTATCTCCTAAAGATTCGATTTCCTCACCGGACGCTCTAGGCGTGTGACTAGCTGTGTGACTCGTGATGGTGTTGGGCGGTGTAGGATGTGGAACCCAGAAAGCTGGTGCATTTGGGGTACATGGAGTCTCGAAGGTAAGTTCGATTGCAGGATTTTCGTGTACTCTGGGGATGTTGGGATTAGGAGGAGTGTTTTGCATTTAGTCATGAAGATGATATTTTTGGATTTTTTATTTAATTTTCTGATTTTTTTGAATTTTTATGATTTTATGATTTTTTTATTGGAGTTAAATTACTAGATTAATTCAACCTAACCTAGTATATCTACCTAGTCCCCGATAATGGCACCAAAAACTTGATGCGACTCTAAATGTGTCTCTAATGTGTGTGAATTACAGCTCAAGTGAAAGTCGATCGCTCAAGTAATAATCTAAGCAAGCCGGGTATCGTGCTCAGGGGCTAAGATGCAAGGCGTAACGACAACTAGGGAAGACGGCTAACCTGACACTCAAGTCACCGAACGAAAGGGAAAGATGATGATTTGGAGAATAACAATTAATTTCTAAATTAAAATAACCTAATTAATTGTTATGAATGCAAGAATGAAGAATTTTTGAGTTAAACTATATGCGAGAAAACAATGGCCGGGATACACTCCTCTAACCCCTAGTAATTTTACTAGATACAAAACTAGTCAAGATCTAAATAATTAATCGAAAAGAGACTTTAATTATTCCAAGAATTATATATACGAGAGAATAAACCCGCATAATATATAAGGAAAAAAATAATATAAAGTGCATGATAGAATTATCAAAATGCGCGTCTCGTACTTAAACACCCTAGTTGCTTGGGCCAAATGGAGTTAAAACTTCTACAACAATTGTTTTAATAATACAACACGTTTTTGATTATTTGTTTATTTCAAGAATTTGTTTTATATCCATGCAAAACACATAGGGTTAGGTTCATGCATCCCAACCCTTAGAAAATTAGCCTATCATGTTTCTATGAACAAAAGCAACAACTTTTATGTTATATATAGTCATCTTCAAGATTAAATTAACTCTAAGCATGCAATGATCAATTGTAATCTCAGAAATATAAAGAAAACAAGCATAAGGTGAAAGAACAAGATGGAGAAAGAACACAAACTTTATTAATGATGGAGAATATCCACAAAATACATTAAAACTTAAAATATAATTCTCCTAGGGTTTGTGCCTCCTTCTAGCTCTCTATTCTCTCTCTAAAAGTTTTTTACCTCACTAGAATGAATAATAATACAAAGCTATTACATTTTTTCGAAGTGTTTTGCTTTCACAAAACTCTTATTTTTAAAAGGATAAAAATGAAATTTTTTCATGCCGTCGAAACGGTTCGGATTGTCCTTTATAAAGGGGTGAAACGATTCCCTTTGGGACCAAACCGGTTGGCACTGCGAATTTTCCTTCTTTCTTCCTTTAATTCTCCTCATTTTCATATCTTCATAACTTTACAATCGGGACTCGAATTTGGGTGTCGTTTCTTTCTGCGCTCTCATGAGCTTGTGAACTTCATCTTCTCTTTAGGTCCGGCTCTGAATTTAAGCTGTGTAATTACGAATTTTCCCTTAACTTTACTTCTTGATTTTCGATCTTCATTCCGATTTCTCACCCGCTTTCAAGTGTATCAAATATCTGTACAAAATAAGAGAAATACACAAAACACGATGTACTCGTAGAAAATCGTTAGTAGCAATGATATGAGTTAAAATCATGGAATTAACTTTGCACGAGATGATGAATGTAGCTAAATTATGGGGATAAATGTGAAGAATTTATGCCGACTCAGAACGGCAACATGATGTTGGTCGGAAACCTCCCTGATTCCAATAAGGGATATTGGGATCAAGGTTTTATTATCAGAAATTGGCAATATCCACCTCTCCCCGAGGGCAAAGAGCTCACTGGGTTCCTGTGCCCAGATTGGGGGAGTGAAATAGGTTAATGCTTGCTTCTTGTTTACTTGTCTTTTGTTTAGTATTTTTCTCTATTGTTACTGATAATGCCTCTTATTTTGTCTTTGAGAGGATCGCAGGAAGAATTAGAGTCTTCCATCAACTATATCAATGGTGCTGAGCTATTAATGGCATGGAGAATAAGAGAATTCCTTCCTGGAGTTTATCACCCACGATCAATCTAATTTCTCTTGGAATACACCAACACTACTAGCACTTTCACTACTCACCCGGTGGACGACATCCCTGAACTTCCCATTCTTGATGAGGAAGTTTCATCTTCATTTGAGTCCCTTGATGTAAGTTCCATACTTCTAGATGAAGAAGATTCTATGAATCCTCTTTGGAAGAGGGTTATTCTGATCGAAAATGATGATGATTTCCCTCTCTCCCCTAAAGATAAGTCCTAGAAGGCGATTGAACCTGAAGCCTTCAAAGTTGATGACCGAGGTCTGGTTATTAGGGAAAAGAAGAAAGATAAGGAAAAAGACCCTATGGTCCCTCTTTCTTATAGAAAAGTGACGTTCCTCCCTCCTCCTCAGACGCTCCCAGGCCATGTCTGTGGGGGTCTGTGCTCTCTGCAGATCGAAAGTAACTGAAGTTGCTACGTCCTAACCATCATACCATCCGTGCTTCACAAACTCTATCCATGGTGAGAGCTTTACTTCCTTTTATCTTCATTTTATATTTTCACTTGTTATTATGAGTGTATTTCACACTTGCTATGTGTTTATGTTTTGCAGTTTGTGGAAGAGTTTACCAATCTCTTGGATGGCCGATAAGACCAATACAAGATTAATGATGAACTTAACCTGGTCCTTAAGAAAATCTAAGAGGCCGTGGCTAAGTCCCATGAGGTTTATGAGTGGGAGAAGATGGACGCTATCGATGCCATAGCTTCATTGAAGCTCGAGAACAACTTGCTGAAGGTTAACAATAATCGATTGGCGAATGAGGTTATTGAGTTCCTTGCATCTAAGGAAGCCAACTTTGGGAAGGGCTGAGAGGAGGACTACGCTGACACTAGGCTTCAGATGGACTATATTTGAAAGTATAGCTTTAAGAAAAACTGGGATCAAGCCCTGGTGAAGGCTGAGGTTCCTGCCGAGTCACATATATTCCACGAGCATCACCTTGGCCCTCCCTCGCAGGTTAATGAGGAGGCCTTTACCAGCAACCCCGTTTATCAGTCAAGGGGGTGGCGAGGAAGCGGAAGGAAGTTAAGGCTGAGGAGAAGGTGAAGGAATAAGGCCTTAAATTTTTAGAATTTTTATTCGAACTTTATATACTCCCTTTTTTTGTTGGACTATAAGGGCTCAACCCACTCTGTTATGCATTAATGTAGAAGTCATTTCTTTTCATAATCTATTTGCACTGATTTGAATGTTTCTTTCCGAATCTTTGATTGATTCAGGTGTTTATTTTGCTGCTATAGCTTGTTGTCGAGGAGAGTCCCTTTTATGTCAATCTAAATAATCTGATCGGGAAGGATTCAAGCAACCAAGTTCGCTGAGTATTTATGTCTATTTATAAGGCCTTAAAGAAGAGGACCGACCAAGGATTATAAGGACCAGTCCACCTTGGTCCCCATGATCAAGGATGACCTTAAAGACTTTGAAGTTGTAGGATTTATATAGGAGGAAATAAATAAGTCGCATGCTCAACTTTTTGAGACAAAGGACATGAGGGAGGTTGGCATCTGCTTCAGTTTGAAAATGATGATATGAAAAAGAACCTCGCAGATTCTGAAGAGAAGGTTCAGGGGGGCAATGTCATGGTCATGGGACTTAATCGTGTCGTGAAGAAGCTTCGATATTTTTTTAGAATGGCCCCCCGAGCTACCTGATCGGTTGGCTATGATGAGGGATGGCAAGATGCCCCCGTGTAGCTACAGGAAGCTCAAGATATGTCTTACAAGCACGACTAGCTGAATGCCCATAAGGTTATCAAAGAACGTAAAGATTCTTAACTCTAGTATATGTACCATGTTAATTGTCTAGCATACCGATAACAAACCTTTGGGCGAGATGAGAATTGGGTCCCCTTAGACGCCATTCCCCTTCCACTTATTGGGAGCTACTTGGAAGGTCATGACAGCGACAATGAATACCCAACTGATCCTGATAATAGTCGGAGAAATACGATCGAGAAGTTTTTGTCCAGTCGACCATAAATCGTTGTGATAATTTTTATACTATTTGTAATAATTTTGTAATTGGTATCTTTTGTAATCGGGCATTTATCGAAAAGTTAAGTTGATACCAACTTTTGCGTATTTTTCCATTCCTTTATGCCAAGCATGTGTTACTGTGGGGACTAATTTTATTCTCAGCCCACGAGAGTAGGCGACCTGGCCTAATAAATCTAGAAAGCTGCCCGACCCAAATCGTGGGAATAAGCTACGAGGATGTGCAAGCTACACCGCCCCAAAACTAAGTCAATCCCCTATAATCTCGTGGAGATATTCAAGGGATTCATGGATCATTATGGACGTCGTGGAGTAACTTGAATAACTGAAATTCTACATCTATAAATTGTAACCCCTGGCCTGGGGCATAATGCCATATAACCAACGATAGAGATTCTTAATAAAAATGTAGACCTATCTGCGAACGTAGGTAAGTTGCCGAACCACGTACGTATTTGTGTTGTGTGTGCGATTATATGCTTTCTTATTTGATTGTGATTGTTCTTCGTAAATATTTTTATTGTGATAGTTTTTGATACCACAATTGGCGTCGTCTATGGGAATGACTGTTATTCCTACGAGAACACTCACTAACTGAAAGACCTCGATGTCTCACCACAGTAGCAACATCCCTCAAATCGACGATGTTCAGGAAGAAGCTGCCCCTTCCAGGGTGAGGTCAGAAATTTTCCAACCAAATCCAAGGCTTCGCCAACAAAGGCAGCCTTTTGAAGAGAGTCATGGACCACCAAGGTCCACACAGATTTCTAGGTTGGTCGAAACCTATGAGGCCAGACTTCGGGAACAAGAAGAAGCCACGTGCCACCAAGAAGAGGAGAATGCTCGCCTAAAACGACGACTGCAAAGAATGGAGAGAGATCTCCATAGAAATACAAGACGACGCTATGATCGGACTCTTGGCTCTCAGTTGAGTGAATCTCATAGACGATGAAGGATTTCTAGGCGCAAGCAAGGGAGAATTGAGAGGAACATATCAGAGGATGGTCGATCAGAACGACTACATCCAGTTCGATGCCGTGGGAGTTCTCATCGACATAATGATGAAATCAGGAGCTTGGTCCGTAGGGAGATGGATCGGCACCTAACCCACTGATGAGCCAGATCCGCAAGAGAGATATCCAGAAGATCTCTTAACAGTCAGATGAAGTGCCCTTTTTTAATGGAAATAGAAAAAGAGGATTCCCCCAAGAAATTTGCAATCCCTATATTCAAGATCTAGGACGGGTAAACTAACACTATCGATCATGTCCGGTAGTATAGGCATGCCATGAACTTGCGGTGTCACAACGACAGATTGATGTGTCGCATATTCCCTTCCAGTCCACACGACGTGGTGCATAAGTGGTTCGAGAGGCTGCTATATAGGTCTATTAGGAGATTTAAGGCTCTTGCTGAATTATTCACAGCTCACTTTATAACCAACAACTCCCACCTCAAGAGGATGGATGCTATGCCAAGAGGTACTGGGATATTTTCAACGAAATAGAGGACTGCTCGAAGAAGGTTTCCGTAGCATCCTTCAAGATCGGACTGCCAATCACTTCTTTATTGCACCAATCCCTAACTAAGAAGGAGGCTAATTCCATCGACGACCTGATGGCCCATATTGAAAAATATACCAAAGTCGAAGATATAATTCATCTTAATACATGGGATAATGGTCGTGCAAAGACGAGGAATGGGATAGAGAAGAATGATTCCCAGAATAAAAGAAATAAGAATGACGGTATGAATGGCTCGAAAAATGGCAACAAGAATGACCCCTCAAAAGCATTCCAGGCTATTAATACAGTCTTCAAGGAATCGATATACAAAATCCTCGCCAAGGTCAAGGAAGATCCATTTGTGAAATGGACCAAGAAGATGGGAGGAGATCCAATAAAGCGCAACAACGTACCGAGGTGTGCGTTCCACAAAGAAGGCGATCACAGGACTAAAACTGCAAAGCACTCAAATCTTATCTCGAGGAGCTGGCCAGGCTAGTCATCTCGATGAGTTCATAGACAGGAAGGAAGATAATATCGTAACCATTGGCAATTCATAAGTTAGACAATGTCCTCAAGGATGAGATCGGCCACAAGTTCACAATAATTCATGGGGCATCAGACCTCAAGGAAGTACAAGGGAACACTGTTCGGATGGAAGTTAAGAAGCTAACCGCCGTTATGCAAGTTTTTCAATTAGATCCCGCCTAGACTTAGGCCGTGAAGCATCACCGACTAGAAGACGTTGATTACAAGAAACACATTGTGTTTACCGAAGATGATTTAGTTGGGGTAAGAACCGCACATGATGATGAATTGGTCATCACACTTAGGATAGCTAATTGGGACATCGACAGGTTGCTCGTTGACCAAGGTATCTCTTCTGAAGTGATGTTCCTAGACTTGTTCCACAAATTGAAATTGAATATCTCCGATCTCAAAGAGGCCATCGTTCCATTGGTCGGCTTTGCAGGAAAGATAACCACGTCGTTGGGAAAGATAGTCCTACCAGTCAGGACGAGAAGTATTTCAAAGATGATTGAGTTTCTGGTAGTAGATATCGAATCTCCCTATCACGCCATCCTGGACAGAGGTTGGCTCCATGCTATGAAGGACTTACCATCCTAATATCATTAGAAACTCAAGTGCATTACAGACCGGGGGTGGTCAAGATTCGTAGCGATCAAGCTATGGAAAGAACATACTTTATTGTAGCCTCCCTCCCCAAGCACGAGAAGAAGAAATACGAGAAGAAATCCCAGGAGGAAGCCCAAAAAGGGGTATTGCTTTCAAAATAATAATTACGGTACGGCCGGACAGGGGTGGAGGAAACCAGGGTCCACTACACAAGTAGGGTCATCGAAGACCTGAAAGAGGTTACAGCTGAAGGCAACTCGCCTAAAAGGACATTTCTGATTAGTTACTCTCTCACCGACCGAGAAAAGAAGGAGCTAACCACGTTCCTCTGAAGCAATCTGGATGTTTTCTCTTGGGCACCGTATGAGATGCCTTGGATTGATCCCACTATTGAATGCCATCGACTGCACGTCGACCGAGCTTTCAAACCAGTAACTTAGATGGCTCACCGAACAGCCCCAGAAAAGGCGAAGGCAATAGAGAAAGAGGTTAGAAAATTACTGGATATAGGTTCCATTCGGGAAGTTCAGTTCCCCAAATGGCTATCCAACCCATTCGTCGTACCCAAAAGCAACAAAAGCTGGAGAGTATTTATTGACTTTACTGACCTTAATAGGGCCTGTTCGAAAGACAGTTTTTCTCTCCCAAAGATAGATCATCTGGTCGACGCCACCATAACGTATGAAAGAATGAGCTTTCTGGATGCTTACTCTGGATACCACCAGATCCCACTTTATGAGCCAGACTAAGATAAGACCTCCTTCATAACTACTATTTGGTTATATTGTTACAAAGTCATGCCATTTGGCCTAAAAAATGCAGGAGCGACTTATCAGTGACTGGTCACCCGAATGTTCAACGAATAAATGGGAGAAACAGTGGAGTTATACATCGACGACATGCTCGTTAAAAGTAAACTCAAGGGCGGCCATATTTCAGA
Organism: Sambucus nigra; assembly: GCA_949130495.1. NCBI lineage: Eukaryota > Viridiplantae > Streptophyta > Magnoliopsida > Dipsacales > Adoxaceae > Sambucus > Sambucus nigra. Next base: position 548,378,983 of record OX422210.1, read on the forward strand.
CCTAGCAGGAACCTTTAAGATCCTCAGGAAATACTGGATGAAACTTAACACTAGCAAGTGTTCGTTCGGTGTCCAGTCAGGAAAGTCCCTAGGATACTTGGTCAACAAAAGAGGGATTGAAGCAAACCCTGATCAGGTCGACGCCATCAGAAAAGTTCATCCCCCTCAGACGATTAGATATGTCTAGAATCTTACCGACATGCTCGCCGCACTCAACTGCTTCATCTCTAAGTCTTCGGAGGGCTGTCAACTGTTCTTCCAACTATTGAAGAAAGATAAGGGGCTATTATGGAACGACAACTGCTCGAAAGACCTGGAAGAACTCTAGTCTTACCTCATCAAGCCACCCTTGCTGGTGATCCCAAGTGAAGGTGACCCTATATTCCTTTATCTTGCCATGTCAGACCACACTGTGAGCTCTGCCTTAGTATGCAAGAAGGAAGGAGGACAACACCCGATCTACTATGCAAGCAAGACACTTTTGGATACCGAGCAACGTTATTTTCCCCTAGAGAAGCTCGCCTATGCCTTAATGGTATCCTCAAGGAAACTAAAACATTACTTTGAGGCTCATTCCATCATCGAGATCACTTCACATCCCCTCAAAGCTGTTCTAAGGAAAGGTAATCTCTCCAGCCGACTGTCAAAGTGGTCGGTAGAGCTTGAAAGATTCGATATCCAATTTTAACCAAGAACAACAATTAAGGGGCAAATGCTAGCAGATTTTATCTCTGAGTTAATGGAAAATCAGCCTATTGCCCAGTTAGAAATTAAGCAACCAACAAATAAAGGAAGCAAAATCCTTTGACTGGACCCTTTACTTTAACAGAGACTCTAACTCCAAGGGGGTAGGAATAGGCATTGTATTGGTTACCCCAGAGAAGACTGTGCTCGAACAAGTAATCAGGCTAGGATTTAAAGCCTCCAACAACGAAGCGAAATATGAACCGCTGATCGTCTTCCTGCGCAAAGCACAATTGCTATGGGCAAAATGCCTTCGGGTATTTGGCGATTCAAAGCTAGTGTCCAAGCAGATAAGTGGAGACTTTAGTGCCAAGGATGAGAGAATGGCAGCTTACCTCGCTGTTGTAAGGGGACTTATAGAAAACTTTGATAAAGTTGATGTTTAGCAGTTCCCAAGGGGGTAGAACAGTCACGTCGATGCCTTATCAACTCTAAGCTCCACCATTGACTCCAATTTAAGGAGAACCATTCAGATAGAATTCCTCGCGTAACCAAGAATTAACCAACCATTCGTAGAGCAAGTCCTCTATATAAATAAGTCACCCAATTGGATTGATCCCATTATGACTTATCTACGAAGCGACACACTTCTAAGAGACAAGAGATCGGCACACTAGATAAAAGTTAAGGCTGCTCGCTTTCACTTGTCTCCTGAAGGAAAACTCTACAGAAAGTCTTTTACTGGCCCTTACCTCCAGTGCGTTCACCCAGAAGATGTCGAGCAGGTTCTCAGTGAACTTCATGAAGGCATTTGTGGGAGTTATGCAGGAGGAAGATCATTAGCTTTTCGAGCAATCAAGGAAGGATACTGGTGGCCGTACATGCAGAAAGATGCTGAAATTTACGTTCGCAAGTGTGAAAAGTTCTAGAAGCACTCACCTATGGTCCACCATATAGATAGCGACCTCAAGTCATTGACCAACCCATGGCTTTTCTCCCAATGGGGCTTGGATATTGTAGGGCCTCTTCCTACTTCATATGGAAATCACGAGTACCTCTTGGTCGACTCTAACTACTTCACCAAATGGGTGGAGGTAGAACCTCTCTCAAACATCTGGGACTCTGATATGACGAGGTTCATATGGAAGAACATCATTACCCGCTTTGGGACACCAAGAGCGATCATTATTGACAATGACATGCTGTTCGAAAGTGGTTTCTTTTAAGGTTTTTGCTACGAGCATGGCATCAAGCACCACTTTAGTTCTGTAGCGTATCCAAAAAGCAATGGGCAAGCTGAAGATTCTAATAAGAAAATGATCAACGGAATGAAAAAATGGCTGGAAAGAGCCAAAGGTGCCTGGGTAGACGAACTACCCCACGTTTTATGGGCTTATTATACAACTCCCAGGAGAGCAACGGGAGAAACCCCCTTTGCACTCGCCTATGGAATGGTGGTAGTCATCCCATTGGAAGCAGGACTCCCTACAATGAAAACCACTTTGGTCGACCAAGGCCTCAACGATGAAGCACTACTCACTGAACTTGACTTAGCTGATAAACAACGAGAACTGGAACTAGTTAAGTTGGCATCTTACCAACAACAACTAGCCAAACAATACAACCAAAAAGTCAATCTGAGGAAATTTCTAATAGGGGATTACGTCCTAAGGAAAGTCCTCGGCAGTGCTGTAAAACCATCAGATGAAAAACTGGGACCAAATTGGGAAGGACCTTTCAAGATAATAAGGGACGACCTATATGGAGCAAACCACTTAGAAACGCTGGAGGGAAGGGAGATACCAAGGGCCTGGAATGCAGCCAACCTTAAGAAATTCTACTTCTAAACTTTTATATCTTTTGTTTTTCAGCATCATTAGTTTAGGACTTTCATTTACAAAGTAATGTTGCCTTTTATTTATCATTTTTATGAATAAAGGTCAGTTCGCCCGCGCATTCTAAATATCTTGGTTGTTTAATATCTCTTAATAAAATCCCAAGATGCATATTTTCTAAGCAAGTATGCTCCCCTCAAAACATATCAAAGTTTTGGGATTGCAGCACAGTGATCGACTTGCTCCAGTCAAGGAATAAAGATCCTATGGTTACAGTAGTGTACTAGACTTATTCCATTCAAAGATAAAATATGTGAAGCAAGGTTTACAATTAACCTTCCTCAGGTCTTTGTTGAAAACACAATTGGCCTCTTGAGTTGCTCCAACAACAATAAAAGACCCATATGTTATCCTTAGGCAATAAAGCCAACTCAAGGTTGGCTGAAAAATTCTATTTGGGTGGATGCCCCATTGACCAGGTATATTCTCGCCATCGCCCTACTTAGGCCTAAGGAAGTGTGCTGATACATCCTAAAAGATAAAGTGGATAAAATGATATGAATAAGGGATATTGGACTGGGAGAATGTTTAAACACGAGATAACAAAAACTCAACATCATTTAGTCGGTTAAAAAGCCTAAAATGATTAAAAAGTTTTTGTACTAATCATTCGTACTATGATCGATCTATCAAGTACCTTTTTGGTTAAACATTAATACCAAACAGTCAACAAATAAGGCTAATACATGTTTAGTAAGCAAATACTCAAGACATAAATAACCAGCTGTATATATCATTAAGAATCATATGATTACATTTACATCAAAAGACCAAGAAATACTTAAAGACCTACGATGGCCCAAAACAACGAACAAGGTAATTCGATACTCGATCTCTCAGACCATCATCAGGATGAGGAACTAAATCTTCTTCAATTCTCTCTGGGCGTGGCTCTAGAAGCTACATAGGAATAACATCTATTGGGATCTAATGGTCATCCCTCGAGAAGGGATTTTGCAGAACAGATGAGCGAACGGTATGATATTTGTACCACAGTGCGGATTCCTTAGGAAATTTCAATTCCTTAAGAACGTTCAGCCATCCCTAGAAAAAGAAAGTTCTTTAGCCTCTTTTAGTCTTACTGGGCATCTGACCAACGTTGGTCATAACCATCAGCCCAAACCTATAGAGGACCCTTTCGGAATAAATGTCTCAATCGTGTGACATCCCTCTGAAGACCATTAATAATCACATAAGCTCGTCGAACGTCTTCTTTTAGCTCGACAATCTCCCTCTTGGAAGCTTGATTGTCAGTTTGAGTAACTATAGTAGACGATGAGGATCCTCGCGACACCAAAGGAGGACCAGATGGAGTGTTTTCTCTAAGACGAGCAATTTCTCTTCTTAGAGCATAATTTTGTCTTTGCAATAACTCCCCTACCTATTTGATTTCAAACGCATCCAAAAGTTTTGCTTTCAAGGCGTCCATCTCCTCATGCACAGAGGCACCAATTCCCTCCATCTCCTCGAGCCTATCCTTGAGCTTAGAGACTACCTCAGATTGATCTTTGTAATCCTGGTTTCTCGCCCTTAGGGATTTATAAATCCTTACAAAATCTCGGTGCCCTTGAGCGCTTATGTTCGAACCAAGAATATGGCCTAGACGGGAGTTACCAGGAATATAATCATCTAAATTAATGAGCCATAACCAACCAAACAAGCAACAAAAGTAGCAAGAATCAGTAATGAAACAAGAAGTTTGCTTTTCATTAAATCAAAAGGTATATGCCAGTACAAGTGAAAGAAAGAATAAAAAAATACAACAGATAAACAAAAATAATAGCAGAGCCTAAATTCCTAGGAGGCCTCAACCTGGTCAGACGTGGAGGACCCCTTCCACTTGTCATCATCTTGGTCGACAGGGACCTCGCCTTCACCAGTAGCTGGGACAGCTCCTCCAGTCGGGACAATGACCCCCTCTGGATTAACTTATGTATCTCCCACAGTAGGAGTAATGGGCTCTAGGCCGTTCTGAGCATCAGGTTGAGTAGACGGAGATACCTCAATAGGATTATGGCCGGGAAGATGTTGGGAGAAAAGGGGGAAGTCAGTAGTAACCCCAACAGCACTTAAGGCTTGATCCCAACCTTTTTTTGAAGCATGCTCACCGGAGATAAGCAATCTGGCGCTCGATGTCGTTATACACCGCTTCCCAGCCTTTATTATACCTGCTCTCTCGAATGGTCACTGCTTCCTCCTCCAGCTTCTCCACCTTTGCGACCAACCCCTTATTTGCCTCTGCCACTTCCAACTTGTCCGCGATCACGACATTATAGGCTTTGCGGAGGTCGAATAGCTCCTTAGAAAACTTTTCCCTCTCCTTGTCAAAGGAAGCATTCGTATTATCCAGAGCCTTCTCGAAAGACTTTAAATCTTCGTCCAACTATGAGTTTCTCCTCGACAGCTCAGCCCGACTATGGAGCAACACAGTATAGTCAGAGACAAACTGTACAACAAAAGAGACACAGGTTAAGACGAGATGTTAGAGGAAAATGAAGGACAAAGAAGTATAGAGAACGACGTACTCACCAAAGCAAGCCCTTGGGCAGATTTAAGGGCTAACTGGTCTCCCCCATGCTCGATGAGCGCTCACGGCCGACCGCTAGCACTGCTTTCTCTAGTAGCAAAGCGGTAATTTGAGGATCAACAACCACTGAGGCCCTCTCAACAGCAACAATAGAAGGCACTATCGAGGCCTTTGAGGCATGTGCCCTTATTTTTTCTCCTTCTCTCGTTTTCTCTCTCTCTCTCTCTCTCTCTCTCTCTCTCTCCTCCTCCCATTCTCTCTTCTTTTTCTCTACCTCCCTTTCCTGAACCACCACCTTGGAACTACCAATAGTGTCTCCAGCCTTCTGCTTGAGGAACTTCATCCTGTTTGACAACAGATCATCATCATCGTCATCCTGGATCAAGGACCTTTAATTCAAGGACAACCGATCATCATCATCGTAAATTCAAGGACCTTTAATTAAATAATATTTTGGGAGGAAAATAATTTGTTTTATTTGGAGAATTAAATTTATGATTTTAGAAACTTATAAATTGAGGAATTTATTAATTTGGCGAATTGAGGATTAATTATTTTGGATTATTTTATGTCATATTATGAGGTCTTAAATTTGGAAGATGTTATAAATTAATTCGGATGTCGATTTTGAGAGCACGGTTGAGTCCGGTAGGGTCGAAATAGTCCAAAATGAGTGGCCATATGTATATATTGGGTTTCTGGACTTAATTAAACATAATTAAGCTCCAAATTAAGAGTTTAGGCCTTTTTATAAAGCCCATAGGCCCAAAAATGGAATTTGAGTTTTTAACCCTAATTCTGAAAGGGTAAGGCAACTTAAAGTCATTTTAGAAGACTAAAATTGGAGAGAGCTTAAGAGGAGAACCCTTAGAATAGAATTTGAGGATTTTGGAAGATTGCTTCAAGAACAAGAGGAGATCCTTGATTTCAATCCATCATCTTCATCAAAGGACTTGGTTCTACAAATCCAAGGTAAGTGGTTTAACTTGCATTTGTTAAACTGCATTTTTCCTATTCATATTAAAGAAGGTGTGAATTAATTATTATGTTAGGGTTTGTTCTACATCTTAGTTTGGGGATTTCATATTTGGGATTTATAAATTTGTAGAGATGATAAAATCATGTGGTTTTGATGCCCCAATTTGTGTAGATGATGTAGTTAAATTGAGATAATAAAATGGGTGAATTTAATGGGTAAAATCTGGGCAGAATGTGAGGTTTTAAAGCTTTAATGATGATTATGTCCACACTGCCCTATAGAAGATCGCGTTTTCTACATTTTGTTTTCTGATGCGTTTTCTCTAAAAACGACTCCAAAATGCCCCAAAATGGCATTTTAAAAATTTGAAAAGATTCGTGGGGCAAATTTTAATTTTGGATTTGAATTTGTGAAAAATCAACCTTGGATTTAGTAGAGGATAAATCCAATTTGAGAATTAAGGTTCATTATTGAGTGATTTGAAACCTTGTTAATTAAGTGGGTAGGCTTAATTGAATGAAATTGAACGATGGGTTGGAATTATTGAATTTCGGGCCGAGAGAGAGAGTCCAGGTATAACTGGCAGGGTGACAGTAGGACCATAGACTTGCATGTTTTAGGCTTGTGTATGGACATAGTATCCCTGTGGCCTAGATTTATTTATATATATACGGTGATGTGTAGTATATATATGATATATAAATATTTGTGTGAATAATATTTGTAGTAAAGCATAAGGCATGTGTGCGGACCTAGTACACCGGTAGCATGGATTCAACATATATATGTACGGTGATATGTAGTATATATACGATTTATAAATATTTGTGTGAATAATATTTATAGTAAAGCATACCAATATTAATGTTATCTTAGGAGGTTTCACTGTGTGGGTGAGTCCCCTGGTTAACGAATGCAGGGTGAGTATGATCCCCAGGTAATAACGTCTGCTTATAGGGGTGGGCCGTTATGGTATGAAACTGACACTTACGGGGGAGCTATGACCGTTTCCTACGCGTTGGGTGATAGCATTTATATCCGACATGCATGTGAATGTTGAGATATAGTTATATGTATATATAGTTCATAATTATATACGAATATATATACATGGTGTAAATGTATAATTAATATAACTTGTGAAACGGTTATATGGTATCAAATGGAAATTGATTAAATTTAGTTATTGTGAATAATAACTTATAAACTCATCTACGTGATGTGAAATGTATAACTGGTATAACTCATGAGAATTTTATATGGAATTAAATGAGAAATGACTTAAATAAGTTAACGAGATTAATAACTTATACTAAACCCACTAGGGTTAGAGTAGGGGGAAATCGTGGGATATATGTGACAAGACTAGTTAAGGGGTGGTTAGCTAGGTGGGTCATGTATAGAATGTTAGACATTCACATTAGTGGATGGGTGAGGTGTTCTCAAGAGAGTGTATGGCACTAACTTAAATATGAAGAGCATTCATGAATTTTAATTTCCATCATTTAAATTCACTTGCTAAATATTTTCAAATATTTTGGGTTCTAACCCTTGCTATAAAATATTTTCAAAACCTTTTAGGTGTCCAGCCATAGGGACGCTAGAATTGTTCTATTCTAGGGTTACGCAGCTGCAGTATATGTGGATGCTGCGGGATATTTTCTTAGACTCCTATCTCATTCTCTCTAGATAGGGACATTTCAGTTGTATCGCTGGGCTTGTACATTTATATTCAGTCTGACATGTATCATTATTCCCTTTTATACTTTGGAATTTGTTGGTTTGCTTATAGTCGATCTTATTCGGCTAATAATTCTAGTAGACTTGTGGTATGATTAATTTTTCTTTTATGTGTTGGTTATTTGAAATCGTATCGCGTTGTTGGTTTGGGCTTAAATAAAAGATAAAATTTGGCACCATGTCTTTTAAATACTAGGTGGTTAGTAAGTTTAAAAAATGTTTTCGACAGTGATGCTAAGAATGAACCAGATGAGATTCCTGTTTAATTTGATATAGGACTGATCACCCGGTATTTTATTCGGCGGGGTGTCATAGTAGGCTCTTGATCCTTGGCTTTTGCTATAGAAGAAAAAAAGGAAATATCTGAGGGAAAGTACATAAAGGCAGGCAAATAAGCAATAAAACATAGATGGTGATAATAACCTATGTATTCCTCCCCAAAGGTAGGGATCCGAGGTTCCATATACCTTATGCCCCCTGATTGGGAAGGATACTGCCGATTCCTGACAATAAATCCTTCAGACCAATAGTCTTTATGGGAATCAGGTTGATTTACTACCAACACCCTATCAGGACTTCTTTTTTTCAAGTACAAGAGACCCCCACTGGTGCGAGAGAAAGAATAACAATAGCAAATCTCAACTAATCCTAAGTTGGTGCCATAGAGCTGGTTTATCCTATGAACTCCATTAACTATCTTCCACACGTTTGGAGAACATTGAGCATGAATTATGTTGAAGTATTGAAAAATATGTAAAAACAGAGGGTTAGGGGGAAACGTTAAACCCCCTTGGGAAACCAACAAAAGGTGAATCCAGTGACCATCTTCTAAATCGCGAACATTTTCGGGGACTGAAGTACACTCTATGTCTACTTAATCAGGAATATTATAATATTTTCTAAACTCAGGCAAAGAGTTGTTATCAAGCATTGCTATAAGAAAAAAAACCTAGCTTCTGTAGAAGGACCATTCACATAAGACGAAAACTATAAGAAGAAGAAGAAGAAATATGGAACTTACGAGACAGAGAGGAAGCTTGAAAAGCTGAGAAAGTCTTGATTTTGAAGACATAAAGTAAAGAATGAAGCCTGAGAACAAAATATGCGCAAAAAATGACCAAAGAGGATGAACTGGCGATTAAGTTTTTGACAAACTAGTTTCAAACACTCAAATGACGTTTTACACTTCTCGAGAAATATTTGGCGCTTCAATATCTCACAGAAAGACGAGTGCGCCCCTCCCGTTTTAATAAATTATGGGAACACCACTATTGACAAGTACTGCATCCTTAGCCTCACTTAAAATCCACCGACCCAAGTAATGGCCTAAAGATTTTAGGGGCAATTGTGGGGACCAACTTTATTCTCGTCCCACGAGAGTAGTCGACCTGGTCCAACAAATCGAGAAACCTGCTCGACCCAAATCGTGGGAATAAGCTACGAGTATGTGCTAGCTACACCTCCCCAAAACCAAGTCAATCCCCTATAATATCGTAAAGATATTCAAGGGATTCATGGATCATCATGGACGTCATGGAGTTACTTGAATAACTAAAATTCTACATCTATGAATTGTAACCCATGGCCTGGGGCATAGGGTCATGTAACCAAGCATATTGAGAGATGCTTAATAAAATAGTAGACCTCTCCATGGACGTAGGCAAGTTGCGGAACCAAGTACATAGTTGTGTTGTGTGTGCGATTATATCATTTCTTGTTTGATTGCGATTGTTCTTTGTAAATATTTTTATTGCGATTTTTTTTGATACCACAATTACATTTGTCTTTCTTACCTTTTAGGTCGTGTTGTCATGCTCCCTTAGGCATATAATAGATAATGGCAAAAATGCACCTGATCTATGGGTAGTCCACCCGTTCAGAATTTTATCTGACCAAATAGAGTTAGTTTACTGACTAGGGATCCTCCGTAGGGATTTAACTTGCCTAGACAAGTCGTGAGGTCGCCCGTGTTAATTGTAACAAGGACCTGAGGACTTATTTTAATTGTAATAAGTAAAGTTACCATTGTAATTAAGTTAAAGCCTGGTCGACACTTTTAAAGATTAATGCCAATTTTGAGACTGTTATTTAGAAACAATGTGCATTAAGTGAACACTAATAATTTGAGCGAATGAAAAATGACTTTATTCATAGCTGAATAATAAACTACAAGCAACAAGAGTTTTGAAATGAAAATTTGCACAAACTAAGTGCTGAAAAATAAAACTAAAAGTAAAACGTTTTGAAATTGTCTACATTCCATGCTCTTGATATTCCTCTGTATTCTATTGTTTCTAAGTGATAGGCTCCTTATAAATCGTTTCTGATTATTTTGAATGGTCCCTCTTAGTTTGGTCCTAGCTTTCCATTTGACAGACTTATGGCATTGTCGAGAACATTTATGAGGATGTAATCCCTAACTTGAAACTTTCTCAGATTGATCCCTTTATTGTATTATTTTCCCAAATGCTGATGGTAAGAGGCCAGCTTGATCATTACTTGCTCTTTTCGTTCATCGGCTAGGTCCAGTTCAGCACAAAAGGCATCTTCGTTCAGTCCTTGATCGACCACCTTTTATTTATGGTCAGGAGGCCATCTTCAAGTGGAATAACAACTTCCATTCCGTATGTGAGTGCTAAGGGTGTCTTCCCGATAGGTCTCTTTGGCGTGGTGCGATATGTCCACATGACATGAAGGAGTTCGTCCACCCAAGCATCCTTTGCTCTTTTCAGTCTCTTCTTTAGTCCATCAAGCATTGTTTTTCTAAAGGCTTATACCTAGCCATTACTTTTGGGGTATGCTATAGAACTGAAGTGGTGCTTGACTCCGCGCTCGTTGTAGAAGCCTTGAAAAGGTCCACTTTCAAATTGCATTCCATTATCTGTTTTGATGTCTATTGGTACCCCGAAGGGAGTTATAATGTTCCTCCAAATGAACCATATCATGTCGGCATCTATGATATTTGCTAGTGGTTCTGCTCAATCCACTCAGTGAAATAATCTGTGTCGACTAGCAAGTATTTTCTATTACCTGGAACAATAGGTAGCGGCCCTATGATATCCAATCCCCATTGTGAAAAAGGTTATGGACTGGTCAATGGCCTCAAGTTACAGGTCGATTGATGGAGCATATGGGGATTTTTTTTCCATTTTTTGCACTTTCGAGCATGAACACTTGCATTTTTTTACATATACGACCACCAGTAGCCTTTTTTGATTGTTTAAAATGCCAGGGACCTTCCTCCTGCGTGACTTCCACAAATCCCATCGTGAAGTTTGTAAAGAACATGGTCGACGTCCTTTGGGAGTATGCATTGTAGGTAGGGGCCTGTGAAAGATCTTCTGTAAAGTTTTCTTTCGAGGTCTAGGTAGAAGCGAATGGCTTTCACCATGACTTGATGGGTCGGTCTCTTATCGATCGATAATGTTTCATTCTACAAGTATGAGGTGATTGGATCCATCTATGCGGGACCCTTATCAATAGAGAGTATGTGCTCGAAGGCCACCGTTATATCAATAGTGGTCTTGGCGAGGAAGACCACTTCGATTGTTCTCCTGAGATCGGAGTCTACTGCTGAGCCTAGGCCTGCTAAAGCAATGACATGACTATTGTACCTCTGGGAGAACTGTTGAATGTGGACTTTCGTAAATTTTTTTATTGGCTCATGCACCACCATAAGGTAGGATTCTATTCTATCATCCTTGGCATTGAAGTCCCAACTGACTTGGGATGACACCAGTTTGAAGCCGCAACATAATTTGAGCCAATTTATCCCAGCAAATGGGCCTTGTGTAGGTCTATTAGTGTTTCGTACTCGACCTCATTGTTGGAGGCTTCGAAGCCCAACATGATCCCTTGCTCGATCATGACGTCTTTTGGAGTTATGAGGACAAGTCCTATGCTTGCTCCAATGGAATAAGAGGCACCATCGACATATAATGCCCAACTTTTAGACTGATTCTGCTCATGAAATTTTGATTGCTCGACTGCCTTTTGGTCGTTCGAACCATCTCCTATAAATTATGCTATAAATTCGGCCAATATTTTCCCCTTGACTGCCCTGGTTGAAAGCTAATGTCAAACCTTTTGAGTTCTACCGAACATTTTGACATTCACCCTGAGAGATCAGCTTTGCGAAGGATAACCTTAAGAGGGAAGAAATTAATGACAACAATGGAGCGAGCTTGAAAGTAGTGCTTAAGCTTTCGGGAAGTTATCACCAATACATAAGCCAATTTTTCTAGTGACAAGTAGCGCTGCTCGGCATCCAGGAACGTTTTACTAGCATAGTAAATAAGTAATTGTTATGATTCTTTCTCGCAGACCAAGGCCGAGCTGACTGCATGGCTTAGAACTATAAAATAGAGGTAGATAGGGTCCCATTGATATGGAATTGCTAGTAAAGGTGGTTTGCTTAGGTGGGACTTATCCCTTGAGATCTTTTGAGCATTCGTCGTTCCAGCTGAGACCTTTCACTTTCTTGAGGAGATGGAAGAATGGTTGACAACGCTCTGATGACTTGGACCTAAATCGGTTGAGTGTTGCTAACATCCCACTGAGCTTTTAAATCTTGCATAATGTCCGGGGTGACTGGAAATTATTGATAGCCTCTATCTTATCTGGATTTGCCTCAATTCCTCTTTTACTAGCCACATAACCCATAAATTCCCTGAATGGACCCCTAATGAGCATTTTCTTAGATTTAGCTTCATCCAATCGTCCACGAGGATTTTGAAGGTGTTGACCAGGTCTTCTAGATGGTCATTCTTATCTTTTATCTTGAGCAAAATGTCGTCAATATGTACCTACATTATTTCCCCCATTTGGTGTTTGAACATATTTGTGACCAGTCTCCAATACGTAGCTCATATGTTCTTAAGGTCGAATGGCATAATATTATAATAATATAAGACCAATGGTGTTATTAATGAAGATTTATCTTGATAGGGGCCGAATAGAGGAATCTGGTGATATCTCGAGTAAGCATCCAAAAACTTATCCATTCATGGGTTGTAGTAGCGTTAACCAGTTGGTTTATCTTTAGCAGGGTGAAACTGTCCTTGGGCCAAGCCCGGTTGAGGTCGGTGCAGTCTATACAGACTCTTCATCTACCATTACTTTTGTGGACTACAAAAGGGATTTGAGATCCACTTCGGGAATTGAACTTCTCTACTGGACCTTACCTCCAAAAGTTACTGCCTTTGCCTATTATGGGGATGTTCGATGAGCTTTTTATATGATCGGTTTGAATGTTGGATCCACGTGGAGAGGATGATAGCCGATCGCAGGATTAATCCTTAGTATGTTATATGGCTCCCAAGCAAATACATTAAAGTTCCATTTCAGGAAGGCAACCAACTTTTTTCTCTAATAGCCGGTCAATAGTGTTCTGATAAAAAAATTCCTTTCCAACCGACTTTTATTAAAAATAACCTCCTCCATTTTCTTAACGACTCTGTTAGCGGGGTGGATGCTAGTCTCCTCCACCCCTGGTCGTCCGTGCTGTAGTTATTATTTTGACTGAGTGGATCCCGTCTCGGGAAGAGCCTCTTTTTCTTTCTTCTTCTCCTGCTTGGGCCTAATAGAGGCAATGTATCATTTTCGAGTTGTGGATTGGTCACCTCTTATTTCCAATATACCCTGATCCGTGGTACATATAAATTTTTGGTGGTAAGTTGAAGTGACTATTTTCATGGAATGAAGCCACACCTTTCTGAGAATGGCGTGAGAGGGCGAATTAATATTTACCACCAAGAATTCTATGAGCTTCAAAATATTCCTTACTCTCACTGGTAGGACTACCTTTCCTAATGGCATTATCATTTTTCCTGCGAAGCCAACCAGAGGGACAACCACTACCTTTAGGTCCAACACCTTGAGCTTGAGCTTATGGAAGAGCTCCATGTACATCACTTTTAAGGAGCTTCCCTGGTCTACCAGTAACTTATCCACATCCCAGTTTTCAATCATGAGAGTAATTACCAGTGCGTCGTATGGGGTTCTTACCCCAACCGTTTCTTCCTCTGTGAAAACAATATGCTTATTGTAGTCGACTTCCTCTAGTCGTCGACGCTTACCAGTCTAGCTTTTGAAAGGATCTATCTTGAAGGCCTCCATCACGGCTGTGACCTTCTTGAACTCCATTCAATTAACATTTCTCTGAATCTACTTGAGGTCGGCGCCCCATGTATCACTATAAACTCATGTCCTTCCTCATCGTCTAAGACTTTATTTGGTTTATGGTTGAGATTAGAAATGACATGGTCAGATTTCTTCTTAATATACTCATTCAAGTACCCATCCCGTACCAACTCCTCTAAGTGATATTTCACCGCCTTATAGTTCTATGTCTTGTGCCCATTTTCTTTGTGGAATGCACACCGGAGTGTGTTTTTCTTCTTTTTTGGATCCACTCCCATCTTCTTTGGCCACTTGAGAAACTGTTGATCCTTGATCTTCCCCAAAATTTTGGGGATCGGTTCTCTGAAAAATTGTGATGATGTCTTAAAAAACTTTGAATGAAACTGCTTTGCCCCCACTCTTGGCATCGTTTTTCTTTTTGTTTCCCTTTTTAGGACTATTATCTTTGTCTCCCCCATTGTTTGCTTTAATGCAACCAGTTTCTGCATGGCTGGTCTGGACCACATCCACCTTGGCATACTTTTTAATACAAGATATGATATCTTTAATGGTGTTATCCTCCTTTTTGGTGAGAGATTAGTGCAACATGGAAGTAGGGGTAAACTGATTTTGAAATATGCCACGACAACCTACTCCAAGCAGTCTTCCACTTCATTGAACACTTCCTAATAATGCTCGGCGTACTCGCACAGAGTCTCCTGTGGCTTCTTCCTCATTGTGAGCAATGATTCCATCCTTTTTAAGTGTGAGATACTAGTTATGAAGCGAGCAACGAAGGCCTCAGCGAGGACCATAAAGCTCTTAATGGATCTGTGAGATAGCCTCTCGAGCCACTTTTGGGCAACATCGACCAAGCTGAAAGGGGAAATACGACCCATCAGGGTGTCGTTATGACTCCATAAGGTCATGGCCTTCCTAGACTGCCGAACATGATCTATAGGGTCTGTCTTTCCATCATAGATTTTAAATTGGGGTGTTGTCAACTTCTCTGGGGGATCCTCCTCCTCCTCCTCAATGGACCTTGAGTAAGGAGAATTTAATTAGGTAATTAGAGCTACCCTTACTAAGGCTAGCTCCTCGATGAGCGGGGTGCTGGTTCATTCCCCTTTGGACCATACTCCTTATGCCATCCATATGGCACTCGTTGTATCAGTGGTGCCTCCCTAGATGACTTCCATGTTATAAACACTCCTGGTCGCGCATGGTGCTCCTTCTTCGATTGTGAGTTTTATTCACTCGAGGGCTAGGATATCAACCATGATGCTTTTGGTCCTGGCGAACTTCTCTCTTTATTTTTTTAATCATCGCTGGAGGTGAAAATTATCCTCAATCTGGAGGCAAGTTGCCTCCTCCTGTTGTTGAAGCCTTACTTCATATGCGTCGACTAGCCGTGAGATCTGGGTTGATCTAGGCTGCCCGTGGCTTTCTTTCGAAGAATGTTGCTCTGGTTAAAACCTTGGGTTCCCATATTGACAGACCTCCAAACTAACCTTCATTGGATCAAGTCAGCTCGCACATTTCCAGGATAGGGTGCACTATTTGGGTGGTGAGACATCGTAACTATTCTTTTGTAGGGATTGCTTTCGTAGAAAGGAAGTCATTTCCCACTGACAACGCGAGTTGTGGGTTCAAATAACCACAATTAATGAATTATAGAAAGTAATTAAAGAAATGGCATGCTAATGTCACACACACAACACATAAATATACATGGTTTGTCATAATTGCCTTTGTCCATGGAGAGGTCACTGGATTTTTATTAGCTTCTCTTAAAGTATGAAAATTACACCCCCTTGGTCCTGGGGTGTGGGCTATATTTATAGTTGCGTAAAACTACAATGGTTTTATTGTTCAAGGAACTCCCTTGAGTTTCCATTGGCTCGTGTGGCGATTTACTGAATATCTCAATCGAGATTTTAGGTAACCGATGTGAGCTTTATCCAAATGCTAGCTGCTCCATAATTACCCACGTGATAAATATTTGTATGAATCCTTTTTATTAGTAAACTGGGTCGGGCATGTGCCAAGCACTGCTGGGCTTAGTTACACAGGCCTGAGTTGAGTCCAATTATAATTTGGTCCCTACATATACACAAAATCAATTAATGAGGAATCCAGTATCTGGTGGGTTTTATTTAATTTTTAAACATGGGAAGGGTGGTGTTATGTTTGAATACGACATTATTGCAATAGCCAAAAAGATTTTAATTTTCTTAAATATAATCCAATGTTTTCTTAAATAACAAATCTGCAAAAAGTTGAAGCTTTCACAAATTTTTATTTATCAATATCGAGTATGTGTTTTCCACAAGTCACAAATCTTCGATGGGAAATCAAATTGGTACCAATAAATTGAAACAATATCCCACCTCTCAGAGTACGAATCCGAGATGAGAGAAGTTACTCCAAAGTTAGTGGGATCATCATTCTAGAATCATCACACCACACCAAATGCCCATGGCCCAAAATAGGCAAGGTTTGGGCCGAGTTCAAATTTTATAACATTTGAAGGGTTAGTCCACGTTTGGCAGGGACCCAGTAAAACATGATGTTAGCTTGGGTGCAGCCAAACTAGCAAATAAGAAAAGAAAATCTAAGTTATTGATCAAACTCAGGACATCAGTTGGTAGGCAATAATTGAAGTTATTGGTCAACGTTGTGTATGAATATAATTTTCTATAGTAAATAAGAAAAGAAAATCTAAGTAAATATATAAAGAATATATACATTAAGATTATATACACACATACCTATCTAATAGTAAATATTTTTTAAAATGCATTTTATGTCGAGTCTTGAGTGACTAACACAACACTGATATATATTAAAACACATTCACTAGTTCATGGTAAGAGTGGGTGTTTTTAGCACTACTCATACAGAAAACAACAACAAGGACATTGTGAATTACACTTGAAATTGTTATTTCAAATCAAACTCATCAACTGTTTCTAGTTTGATAAGATTATGTTGGTTGTCATCCACTCTGATGATCTTCGAGAGAGAGAGAGAGAGAGAGAGAGAGTTTTGAGGAGGGGGAGGGTATATAAATTTTTGTTCTTCGAACCATTGTTTATAGTGCTCCATAGTTTATCTTCTTCCAATAAAGGTATGTGTTGATTTTCTTTCATTTGCTTTGTTATATTATGTCAAATGTCAAAATATGATTAACGCAACATGTAGAAATTGACCACGCAGTCACAAGACTCTCAGTTCGAGAACATGACCAAAACTTGCAAGTAGATAGAATTAGGCTTAAAAATATGCCATTGAAGGACGAAAATGGAAAATAGCCACCAAACGGCCTCGTGAGAGGCACGAATACCTCACACGGGACCAACGTAACGTGTAACAACAGACTGCATAATCACGAGACTCTCGATTGGAGAATATGACCAAAACTTTCAAGTAGGAAGACTTAGATTTGAAAACATGCCGTTACAGGGTGAAAACACAAAATAATCCCCAAACGGTCTCGCGAGAGGCACGAACACCTCGTATGGGAGCAAGTATAACACACAACAAATGACCGCGTAGTCGCGGGACTTCTGATTCGAGAACAAAACCAAAACTTGCAAGTAGGTAGACTTAGGCTTGAAAACATGCCATTGAGTAATGAAAATGCAAAGTATCCCCAAAATAGCTCCGTGAGAGGAACGAACACCTCGCATGGGACCAACGTTACACGTAGCAACTGACCACGTAGTCATGAAACTCTTGATTTGAGAACATGATCAAAACTTTTGGAGTAGGAAGACTTAGATTTGAAAACACGTCGTTGAAGGGAAAAAACACAAAAAACCCCCAAATGGTCTCACGAGAGACACGAACACCTCGCACGGGAACCAGGATAACACATAGTAAATGATCACGTAGTCACGGGACTCCTGGTTCAAGAACATGACCCAAACTTGCAAGTAGGTAGACTTAGGCTTGAATACATGTCGTTGAATGATGAAAATACAAGATAGCCCCAAAATGGCCCACGAGAGGCACGGACACATCGCACGGGACCAAAGTAACACATAGCAATTGACTACGCAGTCATGAGATTGCCGGTTTAAGAACATGACTAAAACTTTAAAGTAGGTAGACTTAGGCTTGAAAAGATGCCATTGAAGGGCAAAAATTCAAATTAACCCCTGAACAGTTCCACGAGAGGCACAAATACCTCGCCTGGGACCAACATAACACGTATCAACTGATCACGTATTCACGGGACTCCCAGTTCGAGAACATGACCAAAACATGTAAGTAGGTAGACTTAAGCTTGAAAAATGTCATTGAAGTACGAAAATACAAAACAACCCCCAAACAGTCTCGCAAGAGGCACGAACACCTTGCACGGGACCAACGTAACACGTAGTAACTGATCGCATAGTAACGGGACTCCCAGTTCGAGAATATGACCAAACTTGCAAGTAGGTAGACTTAGGATTGAAAACATGTTGTTAAAGAGGATAAATGCAAAATCTCCCCCAATAGTGTCGGAGAGGCACGAACACCTCGCACGACACCAACATAACAAGTAGCAACTGACCCGTAGCCACGAGACTCTCGGTTCTAGAACATGACTAAAATTGAAAGTAGGTAAATTTAGACGTGAAAACATACTGTTAAAGTGGGAAAATGCAAAATAGCCCCCAAATAGCCCCACGAGAGGTACGAACACCTTGCAGAGGACAAACGTAACATGTAGTGATTGACCTCATAGTCACACGACTCTCGATTCGATAACATAATCAAAACTTAAAAGTAGGAAGACTTAGGCTTTAAATATGCCGTTGAATGGCGAAAATGCAAAACAACCCCCAAGAGAGGCACTAACACCTCGCACGGGTCCAACGTAACACATAGTAACTGATCGCCTAGTCAGGGGACTCTTAATTTAAGAACATGATAAAAACTTGCAAGTAGGCAGACTTAGGCTTGAAAACATGATATTAAAGGGTTAAAATGTAAAACAAGCACCAAATGACCTCGCAAGAGGCACAAATACCTCGCACGGGACCCATGTAACATGTAAAAACTGACCGCGTAGTCATGGAACTCCTGGTTTGAGAACATGACAAAAACTTGCAAGTATGTAAACTTAAACTTGAAAACATGCCGATGAAGAAAAAAATGCAAAATAAACTTCAAACGGCCCCGCGAGAGGCACGAACACTTCGCAAGGGACTAACGTAACACGTAGTAACTGATCGGGTAGTCATGGGACTCCCAGTTTGAGAAGATGACCAACACTTTCAAGTTGGTATATTTAGGCTTGAAAATATGCCGTTGAAGGGCTAAAATTGAAAATAACCCCTAAACGGCCCCGCGAGAAGCACGAACACCTCGCACAGGACCAACGTAATACGTAAAAACTAACCACATAATCATGGGACTCTCGATTCGAGAACATGACCAAAAATTTCAAGTAGGTAGACTTAGGCATGAAAATATACCGTTGAAGGGAGAAAATACAAAACAACACCCAAACGGCCTCGAGAGAGGCACGAAAACCTCATGAGGAAAAAAGCAACATCTAGAAACTAATCGTGTAGTCACGGGACTCCTGGTTTGAAAATGTGACCAAAACTTGCAAGTAGGTAAACTTAGATTTGAAAACATATTGTTGAAGGGGAAACATGCAGAACAACCCCTAAACGACCCTGCGAGAGGCACGAACACCTCTCACGGGACAAACTTAACACGTAGCGATTGATCGTGTGATCACGGGACTCCCGGTTAAATAACATGACCAACACTTAAAAAGCAGGTAGACTTAGTCTTTAAAACATGCCGTTGAATGGAGAAAATGCAAAATAGCCCCCAAGAAGCCACATGAGAGGCACAGATACCTCTCATGGGAGCAACATAGCACGTAGAAACTGATCGCATAATAACGGGACTCCCGATTCTAGAACATGACAAAAACTTGCAAGTAGGTAGACTTAGGCTTAAAAAATGCCATCGAAGGGAAAAAGTGCAAAACATCCCCCAAATGGCTCTGCGAGAGGCACGGACACCTCGCACGAGACTAAGGTAACACATAGAAACTGATCGCATAGTCGGGGGACTCTTGGTTCAAGAACATGACCAAAACTTGCAAGTATGTTGACTTTAGCTTGAAAATAGGTCGTTGAAGGCGAAAACGTAACATATCCCCCAAATGATTCCGTGAGAGGCACGAACACCTCGCACGATACCAACATAACACATAACAACTAACCGTGTAGTAATTGGAGTCTTGATTCGAGAACATGACCAAAACCCTATATTCGATTTATGGGTTAGTCTCCAACCTTATTAATCTTATGAAGTACGTGGACTTTGATGCTTTTTTGGCTACGTAGGCGATCCAAAATTATTTTTCAGATTCAAGTCCTTTGTTACTTACCACTCACACATTTTTAAAGTTTTGTTTGGAAGCCTCAATGGAGAAGGAAGATTTGGAAATATTCACACAAGTGTTCATTTTTTATTTATTTATTTATGTTGTATATATTCATGCAAACATGCATTGTATTTTATTTTGACTTGTACATAATCATGCATTGTATTTTATTACATATTCATGCAAAAATTCGTTAGTTGACTTGTGTTGTATTATTACATAATCACGCAAGCATCTGTATGTTAACTTTTATTACATATTGATGAAATATTAAATTTTTAGAAATATAACAGGTTAAAAAATGCGCAGGTTTTTTTAGGATGCAAAAAATTATTTTTTTTCATTTTTTATGGGTCACGGTCAAAATCCGTGACTATAAATATTTTTTAAAACTAAAATACAATCGGGATCACGATCCATGACCGTGACCAACTGTGACCCCCATCGTGAGGTGGTCACTGCTTGTAACCATGACCCACTTTGTCAGCCCTTGGGTCACTGCCTTAGACCGTGACCAACCATTTTAAGGTGATCACGGGTTTGGATCGTGACCCAGATTATCACCCTATGGATCACGGGTACAGACTATGACCTTTTTTTTGTCACACTTAATATTGTCACGTTAGTGACCGTGACCCATGAGGGTGGTCACGGGTCAAAACCGTCCATTGGAGATATTTAGTATGGCCTATATCGTGAACAACTCATGAAGAAGCCGACTTTTTTGCACTTGATTTTTTGGAGGAGGAGATATGACAAATGGAAATGCTCTTACACCATTATCACTAAGCACAACAAATGATGCTCTACGGATGTCAGATTTAAGAACAATTACTAAGCATTTATAACGACAACTCGTTGGCACCGAATAATGAAATTTTGTTACTATAACAATTCCAATTACGACTACTTCTCATAATGAAAATACGAAAATGACGAGAAAGAATACGAACCAAATATATCTAACTAACACACGCAATATGTTTATTCCAACTGGCAATGATCTTACCTTCCAAAATGTTTAGTCCAACGACCTAAGCGTGGGAAGATAGTTTCGTTAATATTTATCTTTTAACTTTATGCTTTGAATTTTAATGTTGATACTTCAATTTTTCAATGAGATAATAAGAAAAGTATTTATTATCACAATGATATTTATTACTTGGAAATAATAACTATTACATAGCAATCCATTTAAAATATATACCCGCTTTGCATTCAATTAGAATAATCAGGACCACGATCTTGACTGAAATATTGATCATAATGAAATGTGGAAAATATTTCGAAAGCACCATCGACAACATATGGTTGAGTAGATGATCCTTCGGGTTCTTGTGAGGGTACATGGTCTATTTGAGGAGCGAAATTCGAAGATGCCATGCAATATTCATTTTCATATACGTACGACGGTGTGTGTTGTGGAATGGGATATTGTCCTGGAGCCATACTCGGTTCCTTGCCTCGATGTCTAACATTTTCTTCTTCTTTCTCCCTAGCCCATATCTGCCACCTAAGCTCCCATTCTAACATTTTGGGTTTAAATTTTTGAAGTTGTCATCTTTAAAGAATGCCATATCACGCCATTGCGAGCGTGAGTAAACTGAAGTCGGTGGTAAGTCATTAAGCCTTGGTGGAAGTTTGAGTTGTATGACTGTTATCCCATTTAAGCTAAAATCTTCCACCTCGAGTTCCCATGATAAACGTACCAATTCAGACCACGAAGATAGGCGTTGTGTGTCGTATGTATGTGGGGCCTCCCATCTGTTTGTAATGGCAGTGGTACTAAAAAATTCAATAGTACAATTGAGGCAAAATTAACCCCATTGTGGTTGTGTCACCAAAATAGGGGAGGTAATATAGGTCCTTTATTGTGTCACCAAAATAGGGGGGTAATATAGGTCCGTTAGTAATAGATGTGCAGTACGTACTCCATTCCTGTTGCGATGCGATTATGACATGAGCCATTGCAGGTTACTAATTACCAATTTATTGCATAAAAATGAGTCGGGGAATATATGTAATTGGGTACGGTGGATTTTTGGGAATAGCAATTTGATTTTTCAATTGGAGGTAATAACGATTTCTGAGATATCAAGTCCACTCAACTCCAAATCTACTAACATGTAACGTCAATGAGCTAAATTATGTGGATCTCGCGTGCCAACCAACTCGTTCTGCGGAATTCAAAAAATGGTTGCCATATTATTTATTCAAGCGATGGAATTTTGAAGTGCTCCTTCATAGACGACCCTTTGAACTGCATTTGTCCCTAAATGGCACCCCTTTGACCGATTAACCATCGTAAAATCGAGGTAATCTTTTTGTTGCTTTATCGTGCAAAATAAGATACATCATATGGAGATACTCATAACCATAATACTGAAGATTTGAGCATGGTATACTCATAACCAAAATAAGATACATCATGTGGAAATACTCATATTCATAACATTTAGTTGATGGGTGATCTTCTTTTTTGAGCATTTGCACTACATGCATTTAAGGTGTAATACACTTAGGTGAGAATAGCTGATCCCCAATCCTTTGTAGCCATGTCGTCCAGGTCTTGTAGTTCGCTGGCCCAATATACAATGACTGTATTATAGCCTGTAGGAAAAAATATTGAGCTCATGACATCTACGATAAATGCGCGAGCAATTTGATCAACGGTAGCTAATCTCTAATCAAGATATTGTTCTTTCCATTATAACATGTACGATTTGAGCGCGCCACATGAAATATTCCATCCTTTATGGTGGGGATTGCCTGTTCCGGAAAAATATAATTCTAGTATTTTGTCCAATTATAAGCCGTTGATGTAGGGAATGAGGGTAAAGTTTGACTCGTCCCAATTGAAATTTTTAAACGAAATGTAATTATTAGTGAAAAACGATTACAATTATGAAAGAAATAAATATGTATAAACAAATGAAATGCCATAACCTTTAAATATTATACTTATATCACGCACAAAATCAAAAGGGGTAATTGCTAACTCCACTTAAGGAGGTGAAACGTGTGTGTTATCTCGACCACCGACTGATTAGGGCACCAATCATTTGGTTTTCAGAGTTAGGAAATTTTTTGGAAAGCAAATGAATAAACCCAAAGTTGTATATCGCCTATTGTAATTCAGAAATATTGTAAAAATTTGCATAAACTTTGGTTGGCTCGTGGTTGGTACCTCGCGTGGTGAATTGACTGTCATTGACATGTGTTGGATCAATTATCATGTCTCGTGAATGAGGTGTATCATTTTAGAACCTCACTAAATTTTGATACATTTGTGAGCATGGTATAATATATATAAAAAAGTAAATAATAAAATTTTCAAAAATGGAAATATGATTTGGGAATAATATATGAAAATTTAAATGTAAAAATTAATTATGGAAGCAAAATGAATTGAGAGTTTTTTTTGAAGAAGTTGAATAATTGTGAAAGAATGTTGTAGGAATAAAGATTGAAGTGTAAATGAATTGAGAGGAATATTTACAATTTATTGTAAATTGAAGTGTGTTACTGGTAAGATTTTATATGGTAACTTAAAACACAAAGGTTCACTGCATTAGAAGGGTTGCAAGAGTAACGGGTATACGCTATGTGGGTAAAGGTTTACCGTCCAGTCTTGGTCCCCACAAGCTAAGCAAGTAATACTCTATCGCCCAAGCCTTTTTCTCATTGTTCCTATGTATATATCATAATGTACTAAATGTCTAGATTTACAAGTTTTTGCTTTGTTGTGGATGGCCTAATCGAGTGAATATGATTCTAGATTGGTCTTTTGTACTTGAACCGAATTCGAGCCAAGCTACATAAAAAATGTTCTAAGCTTTTGACTTTTTTCTTTTGTGAGCATATGTTCCAACAGATTTTATCTAAATAAAGGCAGGTCAGACTCGAGTAGCTTTGTCTGTTTAACTTCCCCAAACATATATTCGTTTATTTCAAATACTTCTAGTTGGGTTATGATATTTACACCAAAAAAATATCCCCAAAACACCACAAAAAATTTAAACTCGAACTTTACTAACCACACCCAAAAGTGTTGTTCCTTTTATTTTCTTTAAAATGTCAAATATACTCCAAACTAAACAAAAAATTGCACACAAACTAACACCACATAATCTAAAACACCACAACAAACAAAAATCTAAACGGTTGATTTTTCAACAGAAATGTTCAAAGCCACGGTTAAACCTAGCCAAAATTATCTTGTTCATTTCTTCCCAAATCTCCATTTTCGTGTCTTTGTTGTGTTGTTGTGGACTTTGTTGTGTTGTTTCTATACAGAAATCAAGGATAAAGGGGCTACATTGCAATGGTTGATGAAAAGAAAGTTGATGTTCAAGCTTCCCAAAATCAGAACATCTAATGCTCTCTAAATGATTTTGAGGTATTAAAACACCTCTACGCACTATATAATCTGTAAAACAACATTTAAAACGAAAAAAAGATTAAAAAAAAATGGGTTGACTGCACTTATGGTTACCCGTCGCCGTAAGTGACATTCACTTTCGGTCATAAGTGATCGTATCTTATACCACGGTTATATTTGGACGTGGGATCATCAACGATGGTTGCATGTGACCGTGGTAAGGACTACACGTTTTGATGTGCCCGTGGTGTTACATCCACGGTTACCTTATACCGTAAGTAGTCCTGTTGCGGTTGTAATTTGTCGTGGTACCCATATTGAAATTAAAGTTCAATTATTAAACGGTGTATGTATTCTTATTGATTATCGTATTATCATTTCAGTTAGATGAATCTGTACTTGATGATACATTTTGGCAAGATATAGGCAATCCCATTGTACCGAGTGAATCTACTCCACGTGCTTCCACCGAGGAAGCGAATATGCGTGCATCGAATATGAGCGATCAAGCAACGACATCAACCTCACCGAAATATTTGCGTGATATGTTTCTAGATTTCACATCTTCTATGGTAAAAAACCATATCACGTAGTTAAAATTCAACACTTTGCGATTTTTAATGTATGACATGATTATATGACATAATTTGATTGTATGCATTGTTAGGTTGCGAAAATAGAAGAAGGATTGGATATTAATGCGATTAATCGAGACCAAACAGTCGAATTCACCATTGAGGAGGCATGTTTAGTTTATTTATATTGTACTCAACATGAATTTTCATTTATACTTGAAATTTTCGTTTAAACTTTCCTTTAATTTAATAATGTTTGTCTTGTGAAGATTTTGATGACCGCGACAAGATGATTGACTGGTGTCAACAAGTTGGTCGTGATCATTCTGAAATCCGATAAGGCCAGTTTTTTCTGAAAGGGGAGGGTCGTACTTGGTTGTGAGCAAAGCGAGCTTCATAGACCCAACAAAGACGAGGGGATGGACAGGAAGAGGAAGTGGTGTTCCGAAATGCGAAAGTGTAATTGTCCCTTTCGATCGAAAGGCGTTTCCCACGATAATGGTCTTTGGGAGGTTGAAGTTTTCTGTGGGGTACACAACCATGAGGTGTCAAAATCACTTGTTAGACACCCATATGCCGATCGACTCTCCCAAGAAGAGTGGAACATTTCTTCTGAGATGATAAACAATTGTGTGGGCCCAAAGGAAGTACTCTAGTATTTAAAAAAGAGATTGGAATACAATTGTTCATCCATACAAACAATATATAACGCTAAAAGAAAAATAAAGAACATTGAGATGCAAGGTCGCACTGCCATGCAACAGTTGATGCATTTGCTCGCGGAGAAGAGTTATGTCCACTGGCATAAAAGGAATGAGCAAACTGATGTTGTGGAGGATTTATTTTTCGCACATCCCACCTCTTGCTTGTTGTTTAAATGCTTCTCGAGTGTAATTGTTATCAATTGCACCTACAAGACCAATCAGTACAATATGCCATTATTTGAGATGGTTGGGGTCACTTCCACCAGACAATATTTTTGCATTGCATTTTCTTTTCCGAAGAGTGAGAAAGAGGAGAATTTTAGCTGGCTTCTGCAACATTTGCGATCATTATACGAGCCAAAAGCTTTGTCACAAGTTATTGTCTCTAATAAACAACAATCTTATCTAAACGCTTTGCCAAACGTGTTTCCACTTGACACCATTATATTATGCTTATTCCATGTTCAAATAAACATTGAAGGTGCATGGGTGAAACACAACATCAAAGACCAGGATAAAAAGGTATTTATGTAGGGTTATTTTGGGTTTTGGAGTCGGAGAATCCGATTGATTTTGATAATGCGTGGCTTGCTTTCCGCCAAAATTGGCGAAGCTACTCGAACATGGTTGGGTACATACAGAAGAACTGAATGCCTTTGTGTTTTTAGTTCGCGGCATGCAAGGACAAATTGTGTACCCTATCGCGGCAACCGAACAACTAACAGAGCGAAGGGTGCTCATGCGTAACTAAAAAAATACTTAACAAATAGCACCGATTCGTTTGCGACGACGTGGAAGGTTGTGGACGCATTGCTTGCCACCAAGTCACTCAAATACAAATGAAGTTTCAGAAATCACTCAAATCCACCAAGCATGGACACAATGACGCATTGTTGCAAGAGGTCCATGGTAGGGCATCACAGTATGCATTGGAGCTAATTGTTGTTGAGATTGATTGCATGCGATAGTGTTGAGCGTATCAACCACTAACAACCAATATACAGAGATACAATGCTCCGATATATTTCGAACCATCTACGGATTACCATGTGTCCATGAGTTGGCCCAATGGGAGAAGTTAGGCCAAGCAATTACATTGTGGGCACTAGACGATCATTGAAAGAA
The DNA here is from genome assembly GCA_949130495.1 of Sambucus nigra. Classification (NCBI taxonomy): domain Eukaryota; kingdom Viridiplantae; phylum Streptophyta; class Magnoliopsida; order Dipsacales; family Adoxaceae; genus Sambucus; species Sambucus nigra. Next base: position 548,406,113 of record OX422210.1, read on the forward strand.
ACTTGTCATTGTCCGGGACATTCTTCGGTACCGTGACATTGTATATACACCCGATATGGTATTGTTTAAGAAATGGTGGACTGGGGTAGGTGAAGCCATTAGAAAGACGATGTTAAGAAAGTTAATGGAGATTGCTCAACCCTCCAGCACACCCTTAATGAAGCCTATACAAATTCGGCAAAAGGTTAGGCCAACTAAGGGCAGAAAGTCTGTTGATATATCTACGAAAAGAACCCATTGTACGTGGGAGAAAGATTTACCGTCCTCAACAAAACTTAAAAAAGTCTTCTCAAATAAGACCGCATTAACGGGTGTGAATCCAGATACATGGTCTCGAACTATGGATATAGGGCTATGTCCAAAGGTGCGGGTGTTGGGGATGAACTAGAATATTCTCATGCTATTCGTTGTGCTTTATTGTCCGAACTATGTAGGGACAAGCCGTTTTGGGCTGCCATTATGACCTCTAATGATATTGATGAGTATGAGAGGATATTGGACTATTTTAGACACTCATGCACAAGCGAGCGTTAGTTTATAATACCATAGTTTGGCTACCTTGCGGCGAATGCACTTAAGCTAATGGTTGTGTTGATATCCAAATTCCAATTCTTAACTTTTGTTCCATTCGACGTTGGGTCAAAATCTATGATGGAAGAGAATCACATCATCTATATCCTCAATGTATCAAATACTCATTGGGTGAGTTTGAAATGCACAAGATTTTTCCCCTACCACCAATTGTCTTTCACTGGAGATCGAGGGCCAGTCAAGCTGCCTCACAGTGGCCTACTTTGTTTAAACCCGCTTACAAACATTTCAGAATATATATCCCAAACACATTGCGACGAAAGATAAACCGTGCTTGATATTATCGGATGAAGAAGAGGACTTAACGGCGACTTAAATTGGTGAAAATCTTAGGGATGATTGTAACTTTTTGTAGCTTTCTATTGCAAATTTTGGTTATATGTAAGTTGGTTATTGAAGAAAGTCTTGGGGATGATTGTAACTTTTTGTAACTTTTTGCAATCATTGATCATATGTAATGTCTTGGGGTTCTTACCAATTATTGATTGTAACTTCTTGTATCTTTTTGTAATCATTAGTATAATATAAATTGGTTATATGTGATAAACAAGATTATTAGTTATATTTTAAAAGCAAGACATTTGAAATGTTGGGGGTATTATGAGCAACTTTTTCAACCCAACCCTCACGGTCTAATGAAACCGTGGTAAACATCACCACGTTGGGCCGTGAAATCCCACACCACGGTTTAATTTCACCATCTCAATGAGGCAGAGACATGGTATATTTTTCAACCCAACTAACACGGTTCAATTAAACCGTGAACAACATTAACACGGTAGGTTTTAGCCGTGAAATCCCAAATCACATTTTGATATCACCGTCCCATTGAGGCAGAGACTTGGGATATTTTTCAACCCAATCCTCACGACCTAATGAAACCGTGGTAAACAACTCCACGGTGGGTACTATCCGTAATATCACACACCACAGTTTAATCTCATCGTCCAAATGAGGCAGAGACTTGGTATATTTTTCAACCCAACTAACACGGTTAAATGAAACCGTGAACAATATTTTCTAGCCGTGAAATCCCAAATCACAGTATGATCTCATCGTGTGTTTTATGCATAAAATTTAAGGATTATTTAACCCAAATATCACGGCCAGTGGAGACTATGGTTATTATATCGCGATGACACCACACCTTAAGTGGGATAGATACGGTCACACCACACCGTATACCAATTATCCATGATTGGAGCCTACCGTACCTTTTATGCATAACCAAGTATTATAATGTAATTTATAGTGAACCAAGTATTTATTTATAATTAATCATGGTGCTTGTTTACATTCAGCTAAGTTAATGTAAACACATAACACATTATAAACTAGAATTATATTCAAACACATAACACAATTGTTTCAAAATTGTTCCAACATATGATAATTCAACATTATAATACTTTACAATTAATTTTTTTTAAAATACAGTTACAATGAAATTGTTTCAACAAATTCTATTTATTTTCTCTTAAAACGCTTCTTTCGGGGGGGGGGGGGGGGGGGGGGGGCTTGGGGGGATTTTTTCTTGGGGGCTAAATCGTGTTGTGCCTTGGTTAGAGTTTCTTGAAGCACCGGTGCCTTTATCTTTTCTATATATGCGTGCGTTCCATTGGCCTCAAGCAGGGCGTCAAGCGCTGCATATGATAGTTCAAGGACATCCGTAACCTCTCGGTCCGAGCCGGCTTCAATAGCCTCCTGGAGTAAGCTAATGGATACGTCTATCCCCTGGGCCTATATATAAATTAACATCAAATGTGTTAGATAATACTTGAACAAAAGAAATCAATTTACGGATAATTATCGAAACATTTACCATTTTATACGAGTGCTTTAACTCCGGCTATGCTCGGGATTTTGAATGTATGGATGATATCTTTCTAGGTACCAAGACATATACCCATCCACACATTCCCAAGGCACGTAACTCACCACGATCGAACGTCTGGCATCAGAAAGAATATGGTCGACCCAGTTAAGTTATACCATTTCTCAATATCAAACTTTAATTTGTAACGGGCCTGGGTGTTTCCCCTATCCTCTGATAAAGGACGCATTGGCGGTCTAGGGATTATTTGAACTCGGCCAGCTTGGCGTATGACCCTTTTCGGGTAATAGGGTTCCCCGACATCATAACAAATAAGGAAGCCAATGTACCATGAGACCTCCTGAAATAGGTAGGCCTCACTGTTTTCAGAGTAGGAATCCCATACAATCTAAACGTATTTCTAAATGTTAGTACATAAATAAAGAACATAAATACTAACTTTAAAACAAATAATACTTACGTTTGAAGCTTTTAAATCATCTAAGATTTTCCTTAGTTCCAGTATTCGTGCAAAGGCATCACCTGACACCATTTTCACCCTTCATTTGCATAGATGAGGCTTTCTATGCTGAAACTCGAGATTTCTAACACCCCTGGCCAAATTGAAGTGGCAATATATCCATGCATGCAGGAAAATAGACATATTAATTAGGAAAATTATATATTACAATTAAAAATTAAAAGCACGTGTTTAATACAAAATATGTACCACGAGAAGGGGAAGATATTCGACCACCTACTGGACGTCTACCCGCGAGGCATTCCCCAATTGCCGATATAAATGGACCAATACACCCAACCCCCAAACATAGTCTTTGCATTTACTAACTTTTCGCAAAGGCCTTAGGTAGTACACTGAGACTCGGTTGCCCGATTTATCCGGGAACAATTAAAAATCGACCATGAAATGCCAGTGCCCCTAGCAGCCTGCTCAATTAGTCTTTTTATGACACCTTCCCCCAACTTCTTTACCTTCCCCATGCATAAATTTATTATCTAATCAAAATGAACGGCATAAAGAGACTTGCACTCCTCCCCGGTATAACCCAGATATTTCGTAAACCATTTGATTTGGGCCGCGTTCTCCTCGGCTTTACTAACTACTGTACCGTACATCGATTTACCAACTTTGAAGAGATGGTACACATCGTTAAGGGTGATGGTCATCTCGTCGAACGACATATGAAATGAATTCGTCTTTGGTTGTTACCGTTCGTTGAATGCCAACACTGATACATAGCCTATATACCAATAGGAGTGTTTTATCAAATCGTACAGACCCGAGTTCCTCACCAACTCTATAACCCGCTCATCCTCCGTCTCTATGTCCCACTCAGCAAATTTCTTATAGTGGTACACGCACTTCATTATGCCCCTTTCTTCATCTCGGTTCCATATAGAATAACCGATATGGTTATGAAAATTTTTCAGCAGTTCGGGGTTATTTGACGTGCACCCCTCAAGCAGTTGGGAATCAGAGTGGGTTATTTTTTACGGGCTATCTTCTCTGGCACTTTAGATATGGATGGTCCGATTTCATCTTCTGATGAAGAAGACTCCTCTACCTCTTCTTCCTCTCCTTCACCCTCTCCTTCTTCCTCTTTCTCTTCCTCTCGTGATTTTTTTTCTTCTTTCTCTTTCTTTTTATCTCCCGCTCTTACCTCACCCCCTTCACTAACCCCAATCAAATCACCTACCACCGCCTCAACCACTTTCTCAATTGACTGCGACGTAGCACCCTCATCAACATTAAGTAAACCTCCTACCACTTGGTCGACTACTTTATCCAACAAACTCGTAGGAGAATATCCTTTGCTCGAACTAGTAGCCTCACCGACACTACTACTACTAGAGGAAGACACGGGTGGTCGTACTCCCTTCGCCGCCTCCAACTTCTCTTTCGCTCGGATGCGGTAGGAGAATTTTTGCTTCTTACCATTTATATGACCTACATAAGAAATTAACAAATTATATTAGCAAATGGACATCAAATTAATAAGTTCGTACCAACAAAGAAACAATAATTGGTGAAAGGGATACATGCATGCATTAAAATATAAAATAGATGGTTGTGAAATAATATGCAAACCCCCTAAAAATGGGTAATATTACTAAAATTACATGAATATATGAAATATGACGGACGTTGGTACATACGGTGATTATTGGCCGAGAAATAACCAACCACGGTCAGAATTGGCTGTGAAAACCTACAAACCGGTTGTCTATGGCAGTGAAAATAAAAATCACGGTGGGATATAGTCGTAATTGGGTGAATCACGATTGAATATGACCATATACTCTTGGCACCTTCGGCGACGAAAAACCATAGATGCAGAGAATAATTTTTTTTTCAAATCGGTATAGGTTTTTCAAATGGGTTTAACCCTAACTTTTCTTCGCGCAAATGTAATATATTTTCACTTGGATTAATTAGGATTATATTTTAATAAGTTTATAATGGATTTTTTATATGTAGTTTGCATGATAGGGTTTAATACACAAAATGAGAGCATGAAAGTAATGAGAGTAAGTTTTAATGGTGTAGCATACCAGAAATGAAGCTTGAGGGTAAGTAGTAGGATTTGAGAGAAATTTGAAGTTGGAAGGTTGAAAGATGTGAGAGAGAAGTTAGAGAGAGAGAGGAAAGAGAAAAAGTGAGGTTTAAATTTTTTTGGAGTTTTATATGGGTCAACATTAATGTGGTGTTGTATGTTTTGGGTATTTTTGATAAATATTGAATACTTATATGATGTTTTGAACAAAATTATATTTTGAAGATATTTTTTTGGTGTAAATATCAGCACCCTTTCTAGTCTTCCATAATAAAAAACCAAAAGACCTATAATCAAAAACCAAAAGCCTTTTAAGATGTAGATTTGAACGCCTGAAGAGACTTAATAAGGCCTTGAATGGAACCACCCCCAACAAGCAGCGATACAATCAAGCAGGCCCAACGCAGTATATGCATCCAAATCCACGTGAGAGAAGATCTTCCAATCTTAGCCTGCATCATGTACATTTCTGTTGGAAAATACACTGTCAGTGGCGGCCCTAAGAAGACCCACAAAATTATTGTAGAATGGGAATATCATCACCAACACGGTTGTGAAGATCATATATGCTGTTCTCCTGACCAACCCGAATGGACTGCAGGTGATGATGCCAAAAATTGGCTAGTCCATTGAGTATTGTCTTATCATGAATTTACTTTCCAGCCATTTCTTGCTGCTCCAACTTTCTGCAAACATGAATATCGGTTGACAAGATACCTACGTATACACAATAAGAGTTTAGAGATAAGCTTTGAACAATTGCTCACAATTTATAATGACTTGAATTCTACTTAGGAGACTTTACTGAATTTAAGATAAACTTGGATTTGGGGTCGGTCCTCTCTACATAGTTACAATAGGCACTGCCAATTTTTTCACACAATACGTGAACCAGCCAAAGACGCTTAATATACGATACAAATTTGACCTTAACGTAATAGAACCCAGTTCACCAATATCCCTAGTTAAATTAGCCCATCCGGGCCTCTAATAGGTTCAGTATTTTGAATTCAAGTGAAAGATGAACTAAACACACACTAAAAAACAATCAACCTTTTTATGTTGGTCCAAGTAAGAGTGAAATCTACCTGATAAGCTTTAACAAGATGAACAACAATGCATATGTTAGCTAAATCAATGAGCCAATAAGGCTCAAAGAAACCAAACTCCTTAAAATGTTTTCCGGTGTTCGTTTTCAAATGCTGTAGATGTGGAAATTCCGATTAAGGTGGCCTTTTTCATTACCTTATTCTCCGTTGGACTCGATTTTAGTGTGTCATGAAATGTAAAGGAATTTTCATTTCACTTCAGTTAGAATATAGCGAGTACTTGAGCTGATCAACTACAATATTTTATCCCCATGTTTGAAAATGACCTCAGACAGATAATTATAACCACCATGCTCCCCAAAGGGAATGAGTCATTTCGGTCATTTTAATAATCAAGGTTTAAATCTTGTCAACTTTTCTCCTTATTTGATTAAACAAATATGTTTTTCTTTCTATATGAGAAGGGAAAACGACGATCATAATAAGAATTCATAATTTTTAAGGGTTCAGCTGGCAAATCATTTTCAAGACTTGAATTGAATTGTCAAACGAACCCTAAGTATATATTTATTTATAAATCAACAGACAAGGACTTGCCTATATCTCGATGAGGACATTGAAAGACGTATTGGCAAAGGCAATGTCTCCAATGGCTGAGAAGGTATTCCACATTTTGTCTATACTTGATAAGCCATCTCCCACCGGAACTCCTGTCAGGCTTGTCTTTACATCTTCACATCTTTAGCATACAATATAAGTCATTATCTATGAGCAAGAGAGTTAATTTTTAAAGGAAAGTACTCTTAGGGTTCGATTGCGAGTTCTATTTTGGAGAGAAAAGAAAGGAAAGAAAGAGAAAGTGTGTTTCCTTTATTTCGTTTGAGAGTTTAAGTAGGAAAAAAGTGACTTTCTCTCGTTTGGGAGTTTAAAAGGAGAGAAAAAAAAGGAAAGTTTTTAAAAAACTTTCTCTTCCTTTCTCTCCAAAACTTTCTATCCAAATTGGAAAGAAATAGAGAGAAAGGAAAGTTTTTATTGAATTGTTCCTTTTTTCTCTTAAAAAAATTATTTTCCTCCCAAACTCCTAAACGCAAGAAAGAAAATTATTTTCTTTTCTTTTCTCTCCTAAACTCCTTTCTCTTCTCTTCTCTTCTTTTCTTTTCTCTCCTAATAAAATTTTCCTTTCCTTTCTCTTCTCTCTAAAACTCCCAAACGAGCTCTAAGTTCCTCGCAAATAAATTTTAAACACTAACGAAATTTTGACAAATTTTAAACATTTAGGTCTACTAATTTCCTTCTTGTAGAAGTCTACGCTAGTGGCATAACAAGTAATTCCCTTCTTGTAGAAGTCCACGCTAGTGGCATAACAAGTGGACCTAATAGTAAATTATCCTTAAATGTTTAAAAATTGTCAATAAGGTACCTAATTGTATATTGCCCTAAATTTTATTCAGTCATCCTCAGTTAAATATCTTAAGTAAGATGTTGATAATTTATTAGCAGTTTTTGTAGTTTAAATTGTATATACTGCGTTGCTTCACAAAGACATGAATGGTGCCTCTAAAAAGAATAAATATAAAGGGCATCCATAATTTTTCTTTCAAGACCACATTTGTGAGTAAACTAAGTACACCGATACCTTTGGCGGAAACTGCATTTTTGTTTCAGAATCTCAACTAGTATTTAAGGATCTGTCTTAAATTTTTCTAGTGGCAGAGTAATCTCTAAAATTGGGTACTAAATGCTTCTTCAATGAAAATCAATAAAAATTATATTAGAAAATTTGGTCATTTGGGAGTTGTTAGAATTAATTTTTAAGATTTATGAACTGAAGAAGGTATTACGTGTGAAAATTGACTTGAACTTTACTATTCATACGCGGCGGTACTATTCATGTGCGGGGTACTATTCATGTGCGGGGTACTATTCATACACATTTTACAGTCACTTTTATTCCTTATTTAAGGAGGGCACATAAATATAAGAGAGCTTCTATTGTTAAACCTTTATTGCTCTTGTATACACTTCAAGAGGATTGTGAGGCTTGAGAGAGTTGTAATCCTTGTATATATCAAAGAAAGGAAGCCATTATCTGTGGATGTAGACAAATTGGTGAATTACGTATATCTTGTCTTATGACTTATTGTTGTGTGTGATTTTTTATTTTCTCATTACTTTGCGTTTAGAGTGTATTGCTCTCGTTATCTCTTGTGTTTCTCTTTATCTTGGTGTAATACCCCGTATTTTTATGGCTTTTAAATTTGAGGATTTATTAAATTTAAATTGAGATATTAATTTAATATTAATCCGGAAAATTATTTTAAATATTTACTAGCGTTATGAGAGTTAGTAATTATTAGAAATTTGTTGAATATTACTTAACGAGTAAAGTAATATGTAAAATTGAATTTATTAAAATTGTCACGAGTGAATAATATGACGATTATGGAAATTAAGTCGGGACGCGCCTGTGTCGTGTCGGAACTAAATTATTATTATAAAAAGTGAATAAATTATAAGTCGCCCTCATGGTCTTTTTGAGTTCGTTAATGTGTCCGGAAGGGTCGAGATAGTCAGGAAAGTGTACCCGGGGGTTTAGTTTTGGTCTCGGGGCGTTTTTCGGGCAAACCGGCACCCCGGAGGGACAATTTAGTCATTTCCAAATTAGGCCTTAATTAAATGACTAAAATTGGGACATTATTATAAGATATTAAAAGAGTCTTCTATGGTTAACACTCTCAAAAAGATAGAATGAAAGTGACAGGAAGAAAGGAAAAAGCTTTCCAAGAAATCCAAGGCCAATAACAAATTGAATTGCACCACCACCTGTGCCAAAACATAGATCCTAAGACGAGGAACGTAGCCATATCCTTATCACCAGCAAATCAGACCCTTGAATCCCAGACAAGTATCTATCTTGCTACTTTTGTAGTGATGTTTCACCCATGTTAGAATATGATTGATAATTATATGTTTCATGTAAGAATTTGAGGATTTAGGGAATTTAAATCACATGTTTTGGAGGAAATATATATATTCTGGAAATCTCAACATATGTAGAGGATTACCCACAAAATTGTATTGATTTATAAGTGAGAAATCTAGAAAAAGAATTAGAAGAATGGAAGTTTAATGTAAAATTAGGGTTCTTGATAATTATGATGAATTACCCCTTTAATTCAATACTTTTGATGAATTTGTAAATGCTTCATGTAGGAAATCATGTATAAAGGTATATGTAACCAGTAGTAAATTTTTTTGGGAGTTTGGGGATCGTTAATGGAGTTTTAATTGAGGTTGGAGAAGAAAACCCGTAGTTAACAATGGCAGAATTCAGAATACCTGCTTGATTGATCGATCGACCGAAGAGTGTTGATCGATCGACCCCTTTCCTGGATCGATCGACCCCTCCTGAAAAACTGCATATTTTCCCCTTTTTGTTTAATCCGGATAAAATACGTAGGAACCCTTGAATATCATTTAAAGAGTATAATAGGTCATGAAGAGGACCAGTAGGGTCTAAGTAGACTCCATTGAGTGAAATTTTATATGAGATGAAATTGTGAGTTAACGGTGGGGGGGGGGGGGGGGGGAGGGGTCGTCCCACATTGGGAATTGTGCATACGTTCACTAAAGAATTGAAAGACTCGTGAAAGACTTAGACCATAAGTTTAGAGAGGGGGTACCTACTGAAATTATATTTATTAAGAGAGAATACTTCGAGAGATGAGAAGTAAGTATGAAATGATTATAATTGAGAATAAAAGAGATAAATCCTTTATGCGAGATAATTGGGTAAAATTGTACTAAGTACGGTTAATAACAATTATTATGGGTCGTGAGCGAACCTAATTAGAAAATGTGAATATTTATATATATGGCCGTGTGACTGTGCATATACTAAATATTATTTGTGAATAATTATACCCGCGCTACTTGCTATCACGGAGGTTGCAGTATCGGGACAGACTTATCTCGATGGGACCTTTATGGGGGATATTGACTTGTACCCTAGAAAGCAGTATTCCTTGGTACAGGCTATCTGAGAATAATAGTCAGGCGGTCCTAAGTGACGTGAGGAGTATGTGCTGACCTCTTAGTGACTTGGAACTATGCTTCGCCTCCATTTTGTGTGTATTGTGTTAATACCGTTCGAGAGTGATTCCGAGCTAGTATTTCCCTTAGTACGAGAGATAAGGGGACTTGATAGCAGAGTATGCCATCACTATAGATTTTGTGTGGGGTGCCGATAGTGTATATATTATAGAGTGATTAATATATATACGTCTATATGAAAATCTTCTACTATGCGTATAAGTAGTTAAGTATTTAATAAATGCTCCAAACTTTCTATTAAGTGTTCGGGAACTTTATAACGGTACTGAGATATTCTAAGTAACGTAAGTAATCATGAAGAGATTGATCTCTAAAATAAATATCGTAGCCTTGATTAATTCTCGAAATAAAACTTTATGAGAATAAGTTAGATAGACTTATGAGATTTATTAGTATAGTAGGCGTGAACACTAGATGAGAGGTGAGAATTCTCAAGAGAGTGTCACATACTAACATGGTTGTTACATTAGCTGGTAAGTATTTTAAATACTTGTAAAACTAATTTAAACTATTTTACATTCGGGCTCTGACCCGTTTCCTGTCATTTTTCTCTTTCTTGTATATATATATATATGTATATATATATATATATATATATATATGTATTATAAGTGTCCAGCCACAGGAGCGTCATGCATAGGTTCTTTGGATTGGACGTGCTGGAGCTTATGTGGGAGTTGCAGGCCTTTGTTTTAAATGACCTTTTCATTGATTCTGTTCTTATTTTAGTTCTGCTTAGTTAGGGCATATGTCGCCCGATTTCCTATTCCATTTGGATTTGTCAGAGATTTATGTTTATTTATATTTCCAGTATTCCGTACTCATTGGGAGTTAACTCTTGTCATGATGATTTTATTTGTGGATCTTTAACTTGGTTTGGTTAATTTTAGATGGCTTAATTATTTTGTTTTGTTTGCCATCCTTAACATTTATGTGATTCTTAAACTAATGATTATTTAAAAAGTTTTCATATTGGAATTTAATAAAATGTAAATAAGACTTTAAATTGTTTTGACACTTAGCTTAATTATTTAGGGTGTTTAAATTGAAAATATTTATTTTGCAACAGTGATGCTAAGAATTAACCAACTGTTCACCTTGATTTTAATTTAATAAAGGACTGATCTCCTGCTTTTTAATTAGGTGGGGTGTCACAGGTGGTATCAGAGCATCAAGTTCTAGTGTCCTTTAGAATCTGTACGGATTATTTCGCTTCCAACTTAGCATTTTTTATATAGAGCCCTATTTTTAGGACTGTTGTATTCTTGTGTTTAAGCTTACGTCTTCAGCTATATGAGATTTGATGATAACTGTAGACTAATAAACTTCCTTCTCGTTTCAGATGCCTCCGAGACGTGCACCCCGAGACAGGAATGCCCAGCCCGAACAACCAACATCTCTGACTCAGGGAATGGTGAATGCAACTGAAGTAACCATCATTGTTGCTCAGGCGGTGAATGCCGCATTAGCGGTGGTGCAGCAGGCTCCACCCCAGGTTCAGGCAGTAGTGCCAGTACCAACACAACTTCCCACTGCATGGGAGCAGGTCAGGGATGCCTTTGAGAAGGCGCATCCCCCGAAGTTCTCAGGTGGTTTGGACATCGTAGTCGCCAGCCAATGAAAGAAGGATATCCAGAGGCATCTGCGCATGTATGAGTGCACTGACGTGCAGAGAAAGTTACTGGCTTCCTTCAAGCTAGTGGGGGCCTCTTTGTAGTGGTGGGAATCCACCACCACCTTGGATGAGAGGGACATCATATCGATTCAGTTATTTTGGGCGCGGTTTGGCCGCAAGTATTTCCCATCCGCCGTGCAAACGAAGATGAGGCGGAGGTTACTGAATGTCAAGTAGGAGAGTATGACCGTTTCTGAGTACGAGGAGTTCATCAGACTTCTCACTATAGTGCCGGATGAGGCACCCATTGAGGAGAAGAAGATACTGCTATTCTTAGATGGATTGGCCTGGAGGATTCGTCAACACCTCATAGGCAATCTATCGTTGGGTACTTACACTGATGTACTCAATGTCACTCTATTACACTGTTAGGATCACTGCTTCCATCAGCAGGGGAGAAAACGAGCAGGGGAGTCCAACCAATAGGGAAGGACAGGGGGCAGTAGTACTGGTGGGGCACCAGCAGCCCAAGGGTAGATCCGTTACAGTGAGCAGAGTTCCCATCAGGAGGACCCTGCCAAGCCATTCCAATCAGGTGATTCTAGGCAGGGATTTGGGGGATTTAGATAGGGCCAATAGGGCCAGTCCAGTCAGCATGGACAACAAGGCCAACACCGTCAACAGCAGGGCCATCAGGGCCAATAGCGTTTCCAGCAGGGTCGGCAGGCCAGTGGCGGGGTGGTAACGACGCCGTGGTGAGCGGGGGCAGAGGGGAGGAATTTTCAGGGGAGATGTTTTAGATGTGGAAAAAATTGCCATAGGAGTCAGGATTGCCTAAAGGGGGATAGGGCCCCACAACAACAGGGTGTCTGTAATGAGCCGCAGAAGCCACTCTTTCCAGCCACCCTCCCAATGCCAGCTCAGATGCCAGCCCTACCAGCCATTCCACCATCCCCAGTTCAGTAGGGGCAATTGCAGTATGGACGTGTCTATAATGTTCACCAGGTAGAAGCACCTCAGGCGTCACCCGCGATTGAGGATATGTTTTCTATAAATGGCACTATAGGTCGAGTTTTATTTAATACGGGGGCATCGCACTGTTTTATAGCTACTCATTTTGCACGGGCCTTAGGGTTATTAGACACTGCAGAGAGTACAGTGACATGCGTAGACTCACCACTAGGGAATGAATCTTTGATTTTCGTTATATACCAGGGTATAGGTATAGAGATTGGTAGCTTGATTTTACCTGCAGACATGCTAGTTTTAGATATGCATGAGCACGACGCCATTATTAGCATGGATTGGCTCACTGCGTACAGACCCATGATAGATTATTTCGGTAGGAGTATTATCTTTTCCATTCCGGGGCAGGAGATGTTTTTGGTGGCGATTCCTCGCCCAGAGGGAGGATCTTCTACCCATTTGTATTACATAGAGGAGGATACCTCTAAGGAGATTGTGATTCTATTGGGTTCGATTCCAGTCGTTCGTGAGTTTTCGGATGTATTCCAGGAGATACCGGGCCTACCCCCAGTCGAGAGATAGATTTTGTCATAGACTTAATACCGGACACTCGACCGATAACACGTGCACCATATCGTATGGCTCCAGCAGAAATGAGGGAGTTACGGGATCAGATAGAGCAGCTGTTAGGCTAGGGCTTCATTCGTAGGAGAACTTCACATTGGGGAGCTCCGGTGTTATTTGTGAAGAAGAGAGATGGTTCACTGAGGTTTTGCTTGGATTATCGGGAGCTGAACAAGGTCACGATACGGAATAAATATTCGTTTCCTCGAATCGATGACCTGTTCGACCAGCTGAGAGGAGAAACCTTATTTTCAAAGATAGATTCCGAACTAGTATTTCCCTTAGTATGAGAGATACGGGGATCTCATAGCAGACTATGCCAGCACCATAGATTTTATGTGGGGTGCCGATAGTGTACATATTATATGAGTGATTAATATATATATATATATGTATATATGGAAAATTCTACTGTGCGTATAAGTAGTTAAGTATTTAATAAATTCTCCAAACTTTCTATTAAGTGTTCGGGAACTTTGTAATGGTACTGAGATATTCTAAGTAACGTAAGTAATCATGAAGAGATTGATCTCTAAACTAAATATTGTAGCCTTGATTAATTCTCGAAATAAAACTTTATGGGAATAAGTTAAATTGACTTATGAAATTTATTAGTATGGTAGGCATGCACAGTAGATGAGAGGTGAGAATTCTCAAGAGAGTGTCGCATACTAACATGGTTGTTACATTAGTCGATAAGCATTTTAAATGCTTGTTGAACTAATTTATACTTTTTTACACTCGGGCTCTGTCCCGTTTCCTGTCATTTTTCTGTCTCTTGTATATATATGTATGTATTACAGGTGCCCAGCCACATGGGCGTCATGCATAGGTTCTTTGGATTGGACGTGCTGCAACTTATGTGGGAGTTGCTGGCCCTTATTTTAGATGACCTCTTCATTGATTCTGTTCTTGTTTTAGTTCTGCTTAGTTAGGGCATGTGTCACCCGATTTCCTATTCTGTTTAGATTTGTCATAGATTTATGTTTATTTATATTTCAAGTATTCCGTACTAATTGGGAGTTAACTCTTGTCAGGATAATTTCATTTGTGGATCTTTAACTTGGTTTGGTTAATTTTAGATGTCTTAATTCTTTTGTGTTGTTTGCCTTCCTTAGCATTTATGTGATTCTTAAACTGGTGATTATTTAAAAAGGTTTCCATATTGGAATTTAGTAAAATGGAAATAAGACTTTAAATTGTTCTGACACTTAGCTTAATTATTTAAGGTGTTTAAATTGCAATATTTATTTTGCGACGGTGATGCTAAGAATGAACCAACCGTTCACTTTGATTTTAATTTAATAAAGGACTGATCACCCGGTATTTAATTAGGTGGGGTGTCACACTTGGATCCTGGGCATGCATGAATCACTCAATTGAGTGAGTGTAAGCACAATAAATTGGTATCAAAGCTTTGGCTTATTGGATCTTTGCTTTGTGTGTATCTAAGGTGTTTGATAAAATTCCTAAGTGGAGTTTTGGTCTAGGCGTAGCTATTTCTTGTTAAAGACTCATTTCAAAGATTAAAGAATGTCTATATCTAAGGTTAGAAAGGCGTCAATGGTGAGATTTGACTTGGAGAAGTTTAATAGAAAAATTATTAATTTTAGCATGTGACAATGTTAAATTAGAGATGTCTCTATCCAACAAGATTTTCATGATGTTGAGGGGAATTTCAACTAAACCTGAGGATATGTCGAAGGATGATTGAAGTAAGTACGACTTACAAGCGTGTAGCACAATCTAGTTAAATCTCACACAAAATATGGTGTACTATGCCATGAAGGAAGAACCGATGGAGTTAATATGGTAGAATTCGAAAGATAACTATATGAAAAAGAGCATAGAGAATCATTTGTATCTCAAGAATAAGCTATTTCAATTTGACTATTTAGAAGGTATGTCGATGTCCGAACATCTTAATGAGTTTAATAAAATTCTCTCTAATTTATTAAGTTCAGATGTTGATATTGATGACAATGATAAAACTTTGTTGTATCTAAATTCACTTTCAGACTCATATGAGCATTTGAGAATCGCGTTGCTATATGGGAAGGAGAACGTGAAATATGATGATGCATCTTTGGCATTATTGGGGAGTGAGAAGCGAAAAAAGGAGAAGAGTGATTTTCAGTCCGATGCGTTGGTTACACACGGTAGGACCAAGGAGAGAAGGTAAGGTGGAAGAGGAAGCTCTAAGTCTAAGTCTAGGGACAAATGATTGGAAAATGTCATGTGCTTTAAGTGCAAGAAGAAGGGGAATTTCAAAAAGGAATGCCATAAATTAAAGGCAAGCGATGATAAGAAATCAGTGGCAGAATCCTCCAATTCTGTCACTTCAGAGGATGATGAATTTGGGAGTATGTTGATAGTTTTTTCACCGAAAAGATCTTTAAACGAGTGGATACTTGACTCAGGGTGTTCTTACCACATGTTATAAGATAGAGATTTGTTCCATACCATGGATGGAGGTAAAGCCTTTATAAGTAATGACTATGTTATTCGGTGCAAGGGTATTGGCACGATCAAATTGAAGATGCATAACGGAGTGACTCAGACTTTCACGAATATTCAGTATGTTCTGGAGTTAAAGAAGAATTTAATTTCATCAGGTGCTTTAGATTCCAATGGGGGCAAGATTGTACCCGAGGGAGGAATGTTAAAGGTAGTCTTTAGTGCCTTTGTGGTGATGAGAGAAAAGAAGGAGGAAAACCTATATTTTCTTCAAGGAAGCACGATAGCATGTCATGCCTCGATTGTTGATGAGAAAGAACAAGTAAAGTTGAACTCCACTAAGCTTTAGCATATGTGTTTGGGACATGTCAGGGAGAAGGTCATGACAGTGTTGTGTAAGCAAGGGTTGTTAAAGGGTGCGAAGAGTTGCAAATTGGGCTTTTGTGAGCATTGCGTGCTTGGGAAGCAAGCATGATTCAAGTTTGACTCAACGATTCATTGAACGAAGGGCATACTTGATTACGTTCACATAGATGTTTAGGGTCCTTCAAAGACACCATCTTTGGGGAGTAGTCATTATTTTTTTATGTTCATTAATGACTACTCTCAATGGACATGGGTCTACACTATGACATAAAAAGACAAGGTCTTTAGGGCATTTCTTAAATAAAAGAAGATAGTGTAGAATCATATTGGTAAGAATATTAAGATTATTAGGTCAGATAACGTCAAGGAATACCAATATGATCGTTACTTGAAGTATTTCAAGGAGGAGGATATTATTTGGAACTTTACATTTCGAAAAATGCCACAATAAAATAGATTGGCGGAGAGGATGAACTGAATCTTACTTGAAAAGGCGAGGTGTATGTTGTGTAATGTGGGATTATCAAAGTGGTTTTGGTCGGAGGCTTTATCCTACGCTTGATTCATTTTCAACCGTTTGCCATCTATCTCAACGAATCCATTGGGGGCTTAGTCAACTACACATCCTACTTATGAGATGATGCATATTTTGGATGCACAACTTATTTTCATGTTATTGAGGGAAAAATTTATTCGAGAGCTCGAAAGGAAATTTTCACGGGCTCAAGAAATGGGGTCAAGGGATACAAGTTATGGTCCCCGTAAAATAAGAAAATAGTATTGAGTATGTATATGACTTTTGATGAGGCATCTATGATTAAGATACCTAAGGTAGAGAAAGAAAATACTCTAGTGGAGAATGAGAGTGAAAATGTGCAATTTGAGGTGACTAGTCCATCAATTCTTCAAATGAAAAGGTGGAGGTTCTGGATGAGTGACATAGTCAACAAATGTGAGAACATACATCTTTGGAAAGTGACAGAGAACCGAGGGTTCAAAAAACTACAAAGCGATATGGCTTTAATGATGACACGGTTGCTTATGTATTATTAGTTTATGTTGATGAGTCGTCTACGTTATCGCGAGGCGATGAGTGATACTCATTGTGACTAGAGGAAGGTTTCTATAAATGAGGAGATTGATTCTCTTCACGAGAATCAAACTTGGGAGCTTATGAAGCTTCCTAAGGGGAAGAAGTCTATCGAGCATAAGTGGGTGCATGCTAAGAAAGATGGGGCTCGAGATTCGAATGTTGGTTACAATGGAAGGTTAGTGGCCAAGGATTTTTATAAAGGGAAAGTGTTGATTACAATGAAGTATTGTCTTTAGGGGTTAAACACACTTCCATTTGGGTGTTGTTGGATATGGAAACACATTTTAACTTAAAGCTTGAAAAACTCTAAGTCAAAAAGGCATTTTTTGCATGGGGATTTAGAGGAGGATATTTACATGTCTCAACCGGAGGGTTTTGAGGTTGCTGGCAAGGAAGATCATGCCTGTAAATTACGAAAGTCTTTTTATAGGCTGAAGCAATCGTATCGATAGTGGTACAATCAATTTGACTCGTTTGTATTTGTTCGAAAATTTATGCATAGTGATTTTGAACATTGTGTCTATTTCAAGCGGCATAAGAAAGGTACTTTCATCTATACTCTTATATGTTAATGATATGCTCGTTCCTTATTCGAACATGGTAGAAATTGACAAGATGAAGGCTTAATTGAGACAATAATTTGAAATAAAAGATTGTGGTAGAGCCAAAAATATTCTCAGGATGGAGATTAGTAGAGAGAGGAAAAGGAAGGTTGAGTCTTACTCAAAAGAAATACCTAGAGAAAGTTATAGCACGGTTCTGGATGCAGGATGCAAAGCATGTGAATACTCCTTTGGCTGCACACTTTGGACTCTCAGCTATGATGGCTCTGAGTGCCGAGGATGAGGTAGAGTATATGGATAAAGTTCCTTATGCAAGTTTGGTTAGTAACTTGATACATACCATGATTTGTACTCGGTCGGATATAACTTAAGCAGTGAGAATTGTGAGTAGGTATATGCTAAATATGGGTACACAACATTAGAATGCGACTAAGTAGATTTTTGCAGTATTTATGGGGTTCACTTGATGTGGGACTTGTGTACCAACGGCTGGATAAGTCAAATGTGTGTGGGTATATGGATTCAAACTATGAGTGTGATTTGGACAAGCGTTAGTCGACTATGGGGTATGTTTTCACGTTAGCTAGTGGTCCGGTGAGTTGGAGGTCCATATTGTAGGTCACGGTCAGTTTGTATACCACGGACACGAAGTATATAGCGATAACGGAAGCCATGAAGGAGGCCCTATGGCTTTAAGGTCTTATTAGTGAATTGGGGATTACACGGGATTGTGTGGAGGTGCATTAGGATAGTCAAAACGTTGTCCACTTGGCTAAGGACCAAGTTCAACATGAGAGGATCAAGCATATTAATGTCCGATTTCATTTCATATGGGAGGTTATCGATGGGCGTATTGTAGTTTTGAAGAAAATTTGCACCAAAGATAATTCGGCCGACATGTTGACAAATATGGTACCGGTGGTCAAGTTTTAACATTGTTCAAACTTGATTAATGTTCTATATTATTGAGACCCTTCGGGGTTAACTAATGGTAGTGTTTCTAAAATGATTGATTTGATGTGTGGGGGTTACAGAATTCTTTTGCCAAGGAGGAGATTTTTGGGAATTGGCTTGAATTTTACTAGTCATACATCGGGTATTGTTCATACACGGGATACTGTTCGAACGCAGTTACTGTTCACAATGTTTGACTGTTCACTTATACTCCTTATTAATGAGGGTTTCATCTATGGGTCAAAACTCACAGAAATATAAGGTAGCTTCTATTGTTCATCATTTAGTACTCATGTTTACACTTTGAGAGGATTGTGAGGCTTGAGAGAGTTGTAACCCTTTTTATATTAAAGAAAGGAAGTCATCATCTATGGACGTAGCCAAATTGGTAGACCACATACATCTTGTTTTGTAATTTATTAGAGTGTGTGATTTCTCATTGCTTTTTGTTTAGAGTGTATTTGATTGTTATCTCTTAGGTTGCTCTTTATCTTAGATCCTGGGAGTGTATGAATCACTCCATTGAGTGAGTATTTCACTACACTAAAAACAACAATCTGGCACGATTTAAAACTGTGCCAGATCAAATCTGGCACGATTTTGAACTGTGCCAGAATCAGGTGTTCCAAAATGGTCATTTTTTTCTGGCACGGTTTAAAAGTGTGCCAGATTTAACCAATTCTGGCACACTTTTAAACTGTGCCAGAATTTGATATTCCTGGCATACTTTTGGCACAGTTTTGAACTGTGCTAGATTGAGCACATTTTGATAAACTTTTGGCACAGTTCAAAACCGTGCCAAAATTTGATATACTTTTTGCACGGTTTTGAACTGTGCTAAATTTTTGGATAAAAGAAAAAAAAGTTATTTGAAAACAAGAAAATTTACAAATTGCAAATCTCGAACATTGTAGATAAACTAATGTACATACAAACTTCAAAATATTACAAATCTTTAGTAGTTCACAGACCAAAAAAAATTGGGCAGAGTTTTCTCTATTTTCTGGACATTCTAAAACCTGCTAATATAAAATCTGCATAATCTAAATCCCGTAAGGCCACAAAATACAACAATAAAATTACAAAATCTCGCACGGCCATAAAACTTAACATAAAACTAAAAAAGCCCACACGACCATAACACGAAAAAATAGAATCATTAATATTAACGACATTAAATAAATAAACCCCTTGTTGTAAACCATTGACTTCTCCATGTGTCCCACGTGAATAAATGCTAATGATAAAATGTTCTCCTGCAAAAAAAAAAAAAAATAGGATACAAAAAAAAGACGCTATTAGTAACCAAGTAATTTATAAAAAAAAATCTTACTCAATTTAAAAAATTACATATAGGAGTTAAAATTACTATTATATTCTCAAATTGAAAATCTTACGGAAGTTATGACTACCTGATCAGTTCCTACGAGTTACATCGGTCCCCTGTGAGGTGTTAGTGCTTCTTACGGGGTCGTTTGGGTTTTCACCCTTCAACGACTTCTTTCAAAGCCTAATCTATATATTTTCGAATTATCATCATATTCTCAAACCAAGAGGCCTATGACTACGCGATCTGTTTCTACGAGTTACATTGATCCCGTGCGAGGTGTTAGTGCCTCTTGCAGGGCCGTTTGGGGGATGATTTGGGGTTTCCACCCTTCAACGGCTTGTTTCTAAGCCTAATCTAAATATTTTCAAATTATTTTCATATTCTCAAACCGAGAGGCCCGTGATTACGCGGCCAGTTCCTACGAGTTACATTGGTCCCCTGCGAGGTAGTAGTGCCTCTTATGGAGCCGTTTGGGGGATGGTTTGGGTTTTCACCCTTCAACGACTTATTTCTAAGCTTAAGCTATATATTTTAAAATTATCATCATATTCTCAAACCGAGAGGCCTGTGATTACGCAATCAGTTGCTACGAGTTACATTGGTCCCGTGCGAGGTGTTAGTGCCTCTTACGAGGCCGCATGGGGGTCGATTTGGGTTTTCACCCTTCAACGGCTAGTTTCTAAGCCTAATCTATATATTTTCAAATTATCGTCATATTCTCAAATCGAGAGGCCCGTGACTATGCGGTCAGTTCCTATGAGTTGCATTGACCCCATGCGAGGTGTTAGTGCCTCTTACGGGGTGGTTTGGGGGTTGACGTGACTAAGAATGTGTCTCAGAAGTGCGTATTCTCTAGGCTCAAGTGCAAGCATGTCGTTCAAGCAATAATCCAATAAGTCGGGTATCGATCCTCAGGGAAATAGGACAAACGAGTTGTAACGACGTTGGGCAGACGAAGGAACCTTAACTCTGACTCTAGAGGAAAAGAAAAAGTGATTTGATTAGTGAAATAACTACAACTAGATGCAATTTTAAAAATGGTTAACTAATGAACTAAAGTATGTATGGAATGAAACTATTCTAAATTACCTAAAATACTAACGAGGAATGATTTAAAACTCGAACTATATGATGAAGAAAACAGGATGGGAATACAATCCCTCAACCCTAGTGTATTGATGGTATAAAACTAATCGTAAATTTAAATGATTAATTAGACCCAAAATTTAGTACTCCCAAGCATTACGTATATGAGGTTCAAGCCCGCACCATACTTAATCAGAGGACGAGTAAATCAGTATTGCGATAGTTACATTTGAATTGCAATCTGAAGCATCCCGATTACCCTGAAGCAAACGAGATCCAAAGATCTACAATTATCGTGTTTCTACGCAATACGATCGTAATAAACCATTAACTTTAGAGGACTAATATTATACACATGCAACTACCACATCAGGTTGAGTTCATGTATCTTGACCTTTAAAAACCTAGCCCAACATGATGAAGTTAATGAAAACGATTATTGAAGTGCAGGAAATCATGATTAATCTAAAGGAGAAGTGAAGAATGATGTAGAAGGAAGATTAGATGGAAGACAGTAATCAACTAACTTACCAAAGCACTAAAACATCAACTAAAATTACTTGTAATCACAGAAATCTGAACAAACTTCAATCTTAGAATTAAAATTGCAATAAATCTTCAAACTAGGGTTTTTACTATAAAGGGAAAATTAGATGATTTTTCCCGTACCTTAAAATGATAATAAATCGGGTTTAAATACCCTAAAAGACTCCAAGAGTTTTATCTTAACCAGGAATCTCCATTAGAAGAAGAGTAAAAAACCAAAATTGCGACATTCGGACTGGTCCGGTCCTCCTTCGGTTCGGTCCGTCTTGGATTCACATCGGTTCTTTTATTTCTTAGCCAGATCAATCCGGTACGGATTGGTTCGTTTAATTTCTCTCAGCTTTGATTCGTCTTCGGTCCGGGGTTCACTGGAACTTTTCATTTCGAATCGGTCCGATCCGGATCGATCCGATTTCTCTTTGACCTTTTCTTCTATCTTTGACTACTCATAACTTTCACACCGGGATTCCGATTGAGGTGCCATTTCTTCCTATGTACTTATAAACTTGATATCTTCAACTTTTCTTAGATGCCTCATCCGAATTTTGGGTAAAAATTACAACTTTGCCCTTTTTACTTTCCTTCTTTTCTTTCTCGATTCTTCCGATTTCTTTATTTCTTTATTGACATCAAATACCTGTAAAATATGTACAAAATACCAGAAACTCGATATACTCGTTAGATTAAGTCAGTAGCAAGATTATGAGGTAAAATCAAATTGATTACGTTATTCGAGGTGCTAAAAGTAACTAAATTAAAGGGATAAATTTGAAAGAATTTATGCCTTATCAAATCCGCCTAACTTCGAACTTGGCGCATTCCGAGCAATGTAAAAGAATCGTAGAAAATCTCAACTCTTGAAAATCAATTTATTGGGATATAATACCTTTTTTGCGGGCAATCGATTGCATTTAACATATGCAATAAGCCTTTAAACCCCTAGGTCACCCTAGTAGGACGAGTGGTGTCTCGTGAGGGTTTGTACCGAATATACCCACAAAATTCGACTCAAAGAAACTCAAAATATGCAAAAATTTTATAATTCAAACCTTCCTAGAAAATAATCATCATCAAGTCATGTTCAAGAGTCTCAAATCATAGTGCGTGTGTGCGAAGCCAGAAATTTAACCGCTAATTTCCACCGATTGACCATTACGCTTCTTATTTGAAAATTAGTTTTGATTTCAAAATCTCACGAAATTCTCTCACAAACGAATCACTCGGAATGTGGCTATTCTCTCGGTATGCGTGATTTATAAGAGTAAATGTAGTGGAACCAAGTTCACGCACATATAGTGATTGGATCTCATCAACGTAGGGGTGGCAATTCGTGTGCGTCGTGTCGTGTTCGGGTCGTGTCATGTCGGGTTCGTGTCAAGTATTAGTTAACCCTAACCCGACCCATTTAACTAATCGTGTCAGATGAGCAAACACTAACCCTACCTATTTATTATCGTGTCGTGTTCGGGTTGACCCGCATAACCCATTAAGTAAAATATAAAATGATTTTTTTCTTCTCTCTTAACCAATCATACCAATCATATTCCTACAATAACTTAAATTTAATTAATTTCAACTTCTTTCAACACATAAATAATTTATCATTCGATTCTCCATGAATTTTATAGAATGCCTATCAAGATATATAAATTATCTAATATATTCTCCATAAAATACGAGTTAAGCGGGTCTATTCGTGTCATTTTCGAGTTATACGTGTTTGACACTAACCCAACTCGTTTATTATTCGTGTTAGCGGGTCGTGTCATATTCGAGTTCGTGTCAAGAAATCATCAACCCTAACCCGTTAACTTCGTGTCGAGTTCGTGTCGGGTTATCGTGTCGTGTCAAAAATTGCCACCCCCAACGGAATACGGTTTGAAACACGGGAACATTGCCTCTTTTTCATGCATTTAATCTCTTTTATAATCTTTTGTGTTTACTCTCCACGCGGTAACTAATTTCGCAATTTGGAATCGGTTAGGACTTTTTCGGGTTACGGTATATTGGGTAAAATGAAAATGGTAGGGAAGGTTGGAATTGGAAAATTCATTTATGATGTTCGTTTGTGCTTTTTCCGGGCCATTGCTCATTTTCTTCTTCATTTTCTATTTTTTTCCTATTTTTCACTTCTTTTCTTTTCTTGCTATTTTTGTTGAGCATTTCCATTCTTTTCTTGCCCCTTTTTATGCACTTTTCGGACTTTATTTGATAAATATTCATTTTTCACAATTTCGGGCTTTTTGGGTTATCAAACGAACGGAAAAATTTATTCGGCTCAATATGGGTTACAAAAGGGATAATTTTTTGCTACTTTTTTCGACCAATATTTTTGGGTGACAAACGAGGGCCTACTTCATTGTCCAACATACTAATTACGTTACCATATGCGTTTCGAGATGAATTAAGTTTAGAGATCAATTTTGGCATGTTTTTCAAAGCAATATCACACACATTTTTCATAACCGATCAAAATGAAAGGATTGAGATCCTCGACGACTTTTTAGACGCTGAAAAAAGTTTGAGTTAACAATTAACTCGGATTGATTTATAAATTTCACAAAAGATGAAAGGCTCGAATCTCACCGGGGTTGTTAATCTCCACATTTATTCGTTAAGTCGTCAATTTTCGCACAATTTCTATCTTTGGTCAATTTCGGTTTAGTGCTTTGGGCTTTTACAATTTGAGACTTTAAACAGACTTTTAATGATATTTTTGAAAAATTTGAATTCCAATTTTTATTTATTTTGAAGAAAAATATTTTTGGATTTTTCAAGATTTTATGATTTTTTTTTAAATTTCTGGGCATTTTTGAAAATTTATGAAGTTTTAGAAATACGCACTTGTGACCCCCTAGCTTAGACTTTTGCATTGTCCTCAAGCAAAAAGGACTAAAATCTAACTGTGGACCCCCTAGCTTAGACTTTTGCATTGTCCTCAAGCAAAAAGGACTAAAATCTAACTCAAAGCGAATGAAAAGTGCAAAAAATAAAACAAATAAATATTTAAAATGCAGACTTTAATATAAAAGGATTGTGGTACAATAACAGGAAGGAGTCATACAAGCATGTGACCTAGCCAAATAACTTAAAAAATGACACATAAACCAACAAAGGTTCACTGGGGCGGTGGGTGGGAAGAGCTGGGCGCGTCGGGGCCATAAGGGTCGTAAAAGTAGGATGGAAATGGCTCGTTTGGATCCCCCTGGCGTCTGCACAAGTCTTCTTGGAAACGAAACATCATAATTGTATCGCGTCGGTAGTCGGTCATAAAGTTGCTAAATTTCGTCTCGAGGGCCGACATTCTATTAGTGAGCTCGCCACCCGCACATTCAAAATCTGGGTCGTCTTCTTCTTCGGTCGATTCTTCATCAACGCCCACTTCTCCCATCTCCACATCGGCATAGGACTCTTCGTCGTCCTCGCTCGAGGCATTATCGGCCTCGTCATCACTTCCACGTCTTACCCGAAGGATGGCCAGCTGTTTTGCTCTCCGAGTGCGGGTTCCTTCTCCAAAGGGACCGGGGAGGCGAGTTCGATCTAGCGGAGCAGCAATGCCAGTGTCTTTGAGAATGGAAGTTATCAGGAGTGCATATGGAAGTGGTGCTGTACCTTTCTCATCCATGGCTGCCACGATAATGTCAGCGTATAGGGTGCGAGCCAGGTTAATTGAGGTGTTGGGGTCGAAAAGATAGTATGCCAAGGTGGCTTGACGGGGATGCACTACGGAATCGTTGGAAGTTTGTAAAATGTTAGCACACACAATTTGGAATGTGAGGCGTGTTTTCTCGTTAAGTCGTCCAATAGGGACAGCCTCCCCTCTCTAAGAAATGTCGGGGGCAATTCGCTCCATAATCAGGTCCTTGGCTACCGGGGTGACATTACTTGGGTATGTGTAGTCTTGAAGATCCGTAACGTCATATTCAGCCAATTTGGCAGTGAGAATGGCCAAAGAGAAGGGAATGACGGTACCATCGACATAGGCTTGAGACTCGAATTGGCCTGTTCGAACAAGCGATCCATAGAAAGAGCGTACCTCGATGGCCCAAACCGCCTCGTAGGGTTCATTAAGGAAACGACACCAACCCCTAGGCATGAAGAGGGCGGTGACGGAATTGGGCAGCCCTGCCCATTGGGCAGCTCACTCCGTGTGGAGTTTGCGATCCGGACCAAAGAAACGGTTGCACCAACGCTCCTCTTGGCGGGAGTGAAACTCACCATGGCCGGAGGGTAAAATTTCATTGGAGTCGTATTTGACGGGGGCAGCTTGTTGGGCCATTATGACAAGGAGAGGATGCTGGAAAAATAGGTAGAGAAAAGAGAGAAGAGGTGCAGTTGAAGGTGTGGAGAAAAATGGAGGATTTGGGTGTGTATATATAGGTGAGGAGTGTGGGGAGGGTTTGAAAATGGAGGGAAAGTGTTTAGAGGGAAAAGGGGATGGATTTGGGAGGGAAAGTGAAGGGGAGGAGGTGGTTGGATGAATGTGGAGGGAAGGAAGTGGATTGGGGGGAAAGGGGGGTGTACCTAGGGAAGGGGGAAGGACTCCAGAAAATCGGGCCGATCCTGCTGTTCCAGGACCGGACCGGTCCGATCCTTTTATTTTTCGCGTTCTTTAATCATCGGACCGATTCAGCTTTAAAAGAAATGAATCGATTCAGGCTGGACCGGTCCGGCTCAAAATTAAAAGAACTGATCCGGTTCTTGGACTGAGCAGGATTTCTCCCCCTAACTTGATTGCAATCGCTCTCCTTGAATGGTTTTCGACACTCCACAATACTTTCTATCAATTTTGGACTCAACACCCTCTTGATACCTATGGCAACACAACTCGACTCATTCTCCCGAAACATGTGCATGCTCCAACCTTGTTGTATCCTAATCCTAGGGGCTCTCACTACTCACACGACTCTCATCTACTATACGCAAGAATTCACCCCATATGAATCGGGGGTGCGACGACCTCACAGTAGAAGCTCACTCAGTCCCGTAAATGGGGTCCGATAACCAAACGGTGTCGACTTCTTCCACACACGCCTCTAGATATGGCTTTAGGCGTTGTCCATTTACCTTGAACGTATTTCCCCCTTTTAAATTGTCTAATTCAACAGCTCCCTATGGGAAAACGTTCCTTACAACGAATGGCCACTCCATCGTGACCGTAACTTTCCCGAAAAGAGATGAAGCCGAGAGTTATAGAGAAGCACTTTTTGTCCGGGAAGAAACTCTTTACGTCGAATGATATTATCGTGAGCGAGTTTCATCCTTTCTTTGGAAATTTTTGCGTTCTCGTACGCATCATTGCGTAACTCTTCTAACTCTTTAATTGAAGCTTACGAACTTCACCGGCTTTATCCATGTCATAATTCAACTTCTTAATCGCCCAATACGCCATGTGCTCTAATTCCATGGGAAGATGGCAAGATTTTCCATACACAAAGCAGAATGGTGACATACCGAGCGGATTTTTGTATGAGGTACGATAGTCCCATAGTGAATCGTTTAATTTAAGTGACCAATTTTTTTGGTTAGGATTGACGGCCTTTTTGAGAATGTTCTTGATCTCCCGATTCTCCAGTTCGGCCTGCCCGTTCATTTGTGGGTGATAGGTCGTTCCAACTTTATGAACGACGCCATACTTTCTCATGAGCTTCTCTAATGGCCTATTGCAAAAGTGCATGCCATTATCGCTGATTATCGCTTTCGGAGCGCTGAAGCGGGAAAGTATGTGTTCCTGGAGGAACTTAATCACTACTTTGTTATCATTTGTCTTGGTAGCTATAGCTTCCACCCATTTGGAAACGTAGTCGATCACAACAAGGATGTACAGGAAACCAAAGGACGGGGGGAAAGGGCCCATGAAGTCAATACCCCAGTAGTCGAAGATCTCAATAATGAGTATTGGGGTTAATGGCATCATGTCTCGTCGAGTAATAACTCCCATCCTTTGGCACCTATTGCAAGATTTACAAGCATTATTCACATCCCGGAATATTGTGGGACAATAGAGGTCGCATTGGAGAATTTTAGAGGCCGTATTTTTCGTCGAAAAGTGGCCTCCATAAGCTTCCGAATGATAAAATTGGATGACTTTCGTCATCTCGTCATCCGGTACACAACGTCGTATGATTTGGTCGGCATAATATTTAAACAGGAATGGATCATTATAGCAAAAAATGCGCGACCAAGTAATAAACCTATTTTTATCTTGCGGTGTCCAATCGGGAGGGACGACTCCCGTGACAAGATAGTTCACGATATCCGCAAACCAGGGCAAAGAAGAGGTAGCAAAGAGTTGCTCATCCGGAAAGTATTCATCTATAGGTATTGGATCACTAGGCACGTCGGACGAAAACCGTGATAAGTGGTTGACAATGACGTTTTCTACTCCTTTCTTATCTTTAATGGAGAGATTAAACTTTTGTAGGAGTAAGATCCACCTTATGAGGCGCGACTTTGTGTCTTTCTTCGCAAGTAGGTATTTCAATGTCGCGTGGTTGGTCTAGCAAGTGATGGGAGAATCGATAAGGTAGGGCCAAAATTTTTCAAGAGCAAAGGCTACCGCTAGCAACTCCTTCTCTGTAGTTGAGTAATTGAGTTGTGGTCCGGTAAGAGTCCGGCTAGCGTAGTAGATGACATGAGCCTTATTGTCTTTTCTTTGGCCCAAAATAGCCCCTATCACATAGTCGCTAGCATCACACATAAGTTCGAATGGTAAGGACCAATCCGGAACTTGCATGATGGGAATGGACACAAGCATGGTTTTCAGTTTTTAAAAAGCGCTATGGCATGCTTCCGTCCACTCAAATGGGGTATCCTTCATGAGTAGGTTGCTTAAGGGCCTAGCGATGGCTCTAAAGTCCTTAATGAACCTTCGATAAAACCCCGCGTGGACCAAGAAGGAGCGCACGTCTTTGTGCGATTTTGGTGGGAGTAGATCGGCTATGACATCTATCTTAGCTCTATCAACTTCTATCCCCTTGGATGAAACTATGTGGCAAATAACTATTCCCTCAGTGACCATAAAATGGCATTTCTCCCAATTTAGCACTAAGTTCTTTTCCACACACCGGGCAAGTACCTTTCCAGTTTTTCTAGACAAAGATCGAAAGAGGTGCCAAAAATGCTAAAATTGTCAATGAACACTTCAAGTCCTCTCTCGACCATGTCGCTAAATAGGCTCAACATGCACCTTTGAAAGGTCGCGGGTGCATTACACAAGCCGAATGGCATATGTTTGTAGGTAAACGTACCAAAAGGGAAAGTGAAGGTCGTTTTCTCCTGGTCAAGTACATCTACCTCAATTTGGTTATATTCATAATAACCATCAAGGAAGCAATAGTAAGGGTGGACCGCTACTCTATCAAGCATCTGATCAATAAATGGCAAGGGGAAGTGGTCTTTCCTAGTTCCCGTATTGAGTTTCCAGTAATCAATGCAAACTCGCCACCCGGTGGTGGTACGTTGGGGGATTAGCTCTCCCTTAGCATTCTCAATCACTATCATGCCCGACTTCTTCGAGACAACTTGAATAGGGCTCACCTATTTACTATTCGAGATTGGATAGATAATCTTGGCATCCAATAGCTTAATGATCTCGGTCCTCACCACTTCTTTCATATTAGGGTTTAGCCTTCTTTGCATTTCTCTCGAGGGATTGACATCCTCTTCGAGATGGATCTTGTGGGTGCAAATCAAATGACTTATCCCTTTCAAATCAACAATGCACCAAAGAAAAGCACCTTGGTGCTTCCTCGGAATCTTTAGCAATTTACCCTCCCTCTCTACGTCTAGGCTAGAAGAGACAACAATAGGAAATGTCTCGTCCACTCCTAGGTATGCATATTTAATATGGGAGGGTAGTTTCTTCAATTTAAGGGTAAAAAATTTGTCGATGGAGAGAACCATGTGTGTCTCCCTTGGCGGTAGCTCCTCGAATCGAGAAACCCAATTCACATCTCTCGCGTCCTCGTCCGATGCTCTCTCATCAAGTAACTCTCTCAACTCCTCAACTTCCCTCTCAAATCCGGTGTACGTTCCCTCACTCTTACGGCTCGATACGAAACAGGATCCTAGGGCATCTCCATAATAGTTTTCCTCAAAATACTCCTCTACGATCTCATCTATTAAGCTCACCGCGTGAAGATCATCTTCTTCCCCCATCTGTTGGGCTATATGGAAGATGTTAGTCTCTAAAGTCATGTTCCCAAAGGTGAGTTGCATTTTCCCATATTGATTATTGATGATTGCATTAGCTTTAGCTAATAATGGGGCCCCAAGAATGATGGGAACATGATTGCTCGAGGTGAAGGAGGGCTCCATGTCCCAAATGACAAAGTCTACCGAGAAGTATAAAGTGTCAACTTGGACGATCACGTCCTCAACTATGCCTCTTGGGATCTTCACGATTCGATCCGCTAACTGGAGAGTGACCTTTGTGGGCTTGAGGTCGCCCAGATCAAGTTGCCTATAAATGGCGTAAGGGAGGATATTGACACTTGCTCCCAAATCAAGAAAGGATTTTTCAATTTTATTTTCTCCAATGATGCAGGAAATGGTGGGTGCACCGGAATCTTTTAATTTGGGCGGGAGATCATTGAGTAGGATGGAACTCACGTTCTGTGCTAGAAAGACATTTTTCTTTACCTTCATCTTCCTCTTTACTGTTAACAAGTCCTTGAGGACTTTCGCATAAGTTGGAATTTGCTTAATGGCATCGAGGAAAGGTAAATTTAACTTTACTTGCTTAAGCACGTCTAGCACTTCATCACGGGGGTTTCCTTTATGGGAAGGAACCAACCTTTAAGGAAAAGGTGCCGCGGTGGGTGGTTTCACTACTACCTCGGGCTCACTAGTGTCTTCTTTATCACTCTCATTCAAGGGGACATCTTCGGCCTCTTTCGTGCCGGGTGAAATCTCCTTGTCTTTGGTTGCGTCGTGTGGGGGAGGTGATAAATCAACGATTCTCCCACTACAAAGAGTGGTCACAGCTTGACATTGCTCCTGATGTTCTGTCGAGGTGGATCTAATACTAGTTTGACCTTAGGGCGGTCTTTGGCCCTGGGCAGGAAACTTGCCCTTCTCTTGGATACTCCATGATGATTGCATCTTTAAAATATTTGCATTTATGTCGCTGATCATGCGATCATATCTAGCATTAGCTGCATTCTGGGTATTAATAAATTGGTTTATCGTATCCTCGAGACTTCTCCGCGGTGGAGGGATATATGCTCCTTAAGGTGGTGGTGCTTGCACATGTCCTTGTATGTGTGGAGCTTGTTGAAAGTGTTTTGGTGGAGGAGGGGCAGCATGTGAATTAGGATTCATCACAACTGTTGTTACCCATAGCTAAAATCGGGATGGTTTTTCCATAAAGGGTTGTAAGAATTCCCGTGCGGTGCACCGAAATTACCCTTAAATCCTCCTATACTACGAACTTTTTCTTGAAGCATAACTTTATAGGCGAGTATAGTCGGGCATTCCTTAGTTGAATGACTCGCCTCACAAATTGCACACACCTTCTCGACGGGGTTTGGATGGATCCAGATAATCCTCTTCCATATATCTCAAGCAGGTCTCGCATTCCTTTCTCAATTACATCGAGTCGACAGTCCGTTATAGAATTCTATTCTACTTGAAATAGGCCAGACGACGATGGAGTGGTGGTAACTTGGCGATTTAGATTTTGAGCATTAGGGTCAGATGTATCCCATGATTGGATAGTCTCAGCGATATACCTCAGCTGAAGCTCAGCATCGTTAGCGTCTAAGTCAATGAATGGACCATCGCACATGGTTTCAACGAGTTGCTTGGGATTAATGTTAAGCCTATTATGGATGAAGGAAATGATTTGCGTTTGATCAAAACCATGATGGGGATACGAAGTAATTAACTCATTGAAACGCTCGAAGCATCGATCGAACGACTCATTTTCTAATTGTCAAAAAGTTTGAATTTGAGCCTTGATGGAGTATGTTCGATGTGGAGGAATGAATTTCTTGAGAAATTTAGATTGTAGATCATTCCATGATGAAATAAAATTCGGAGGTAAAGACCATAGCGAGGTCTTAGCCTTATCCTTTAGCGAGAATGGGAAGAGTTTAAGGCGGAGCACATCTTTTGTGCAAGTTTGATCACTAAGAGTCTCGCATGCCTCCTCAAATTCCATGATGTGGGCATATGGCTTTTCTGAATCCATTCCATGGTAAGTGGAAAGTATCTGGATCATCCCATTCCTAAAGAGAAATTTCCCTACATTATACGGGAGTAAAATGCATCCCGGAGTGACAGTGCACTCGGGATATAAGGTGTCTTTCAAAGGGCGATACGGGCCTCTCCCTCACCGGCGGCTGCACTACCGTGTTGTGATATATTTCTCTCACTCAAATACTCTGTGTCATCACTTGGTATCCTCGGGGCGCACTTTGAAGTGTGTCCAAAGAGGGAAAACGGAGTGTTTTTTGTGATTGAGTGTGACGGTGTGGGAGGTGGAACCCTGAATTGTGGAGCGTTAGGAGTGTGAGGGATATCATGGTCGTACTCAACTATTGGATTTTCGTGAATATGGGTTGGAATGAGTTCAGAATTTTGCATTAATGGGCTTATGAGGGATGATGATGAATATTTTTGTGCTTTTTCAAATTTTTATATATTTTTGGATTTCTGGAAATTTTTGGTCAAAGTTTTAGATTGACTTGATCTAATCCTAAGTCTACCTAAATCCTCGGCAATGGCGCCAAAAACTTGATGCGACTAAGAATGTGTCTCAGAAGTGCTTACTCTCTAGGCTCAAGTGCAAGCATGTTGCTCAAGTAATAATTCGATAAGTCGGGTATCGATCATTAGGGAAATAGGACAAACGAGTTGTAACGACGTTGGACAGACGAAGGAACCCAAACTCTGACTCTAATGGAAAAGAAAAAATGATTTATTAGTGAAATAACTACAACTAGATGCAATTTTGAAAATGGTTAACTAATGAACTAAAGTATGAATGGAATGCAACTATTTCAAATTACCTAAAATACTAACGAGGAATGATTTAAAACTCGAACTATATGATGAAGAAAACAGGACGGGAATATAATCCCTCAACGCTAGTGTATTGATGGTATAAAACTAATCGTAAATTTAAATGATTAATTAGACCCATAATTTAGTACTCTCAAGCATTACGTATATGAGGTTCAAGCCCGCACCATACTTAATCAGAGGATGAGTAAATCGGTATTGCGATAGTTACATTCGAATTGCATTCTGAAGCATCCCGGTTACCCTGAAGCAAACGAGATCCAAAGATCTACAATTGTTGTGTTTCTACGCAATACGATCATAATAAATCATTAAATTTAGAGGACTAATTTTATACACATGCAACTACCACTTCAGGTTGAGTTCATGTATCCCGACCTTTAAAAACCTAGCCTAGCATGATGAAGTTAATGAAAATGATTGTTGAAGTGCAGGAAATCATGATTAATCTAAAGGAGAAGGGAAGAATGATGTAGAAGGAATATTAGATGGAAGAAAGTAATCAACTAACTTACCAAAGCACTAAAAGCATCAACTAAAATTACTTGTAATCATAGAAATCTGAACAAACTTCAATCTTGGAATTAAAATTGCAATAAGTCTTTAAAATAGGTTTTTTACTTTAAAGGGAAAATTAGATGATTTTTTCCGTCCCTTAAAATGATAATAAATCGGGTTTAAATACCCTACAAGACTCCAAGAGTTTTAGCTTAACCAGGAATCTCCATTAAAAGAAGAGTAAAAAACCAAAATTGCGACATTTGGACAGGGCCGGTCCTCCTTAGGTTCGGCCCGGCTTGGATCGAATTGGTTCTTTTATTTCTTGGCTGGATCGATTCGGTATGGATCGGTTCATTTAATTTCTCTCAGCTTCGATCCATCTTCGGTCCGGGGTTCACTGGAACTTTGCATTTCGGATCGGTCTGATCCGGATCGGTCCGATTTCTCTTTGACTTTTTCTTCTATCTTTGACTGCTCATAACTTTCACACCGGGATTTCGATTGAGGTGCCATTTCTTCCTATGTACTTATAACTTAATATCTTAAACTTTTCTTTAGATGCCTCATCCGAATTCCGGGTAAAAATTACAACTTTGCCCTTCTGACTTTCCTTCTTTTCTTTCTCGATTCTTCCTGTTTCTTTTTTTCTTTAGTGACATCAAATACCTGTAAAATCAGTACAAAATACCAGAAACTCGGTGTACTCATTAGAATAAGTCAGTAGAAAGATTATGAGGTAAAATCAAATTGATTACGTTATTCGAGGTGCTAAAAGTAACTAAATTAAAGGGATCAATTTGGAAGAATTTATGCCTTATCAAGGGCTGATTTGGGTTTTAAACCTTCAACGCCTTCTTTCAGAGCCTAATCTATATATTTTTGAATTATCATCATATTCTCAAATCGAGAGGGCCGTGATTACGCAGTCAATTCCTATGAGTTAAATTGGTCCCATGCGATGTGTTAGTGCCTCTTACGAGGCCGTTTGGGGGCTATTTTGGGTTTTCACCCTTCAACATCTTCTTTCTAAGCCTAATCTATATATTTTCAAATTATCATCATATTATCAATCCGAGAGGCCCGTGACTATGCGATCAGTTCCTATGAGTTACATTAGTCTCGTGCAAAGTGTTAGTGCCTCTTACGGGGTCGTTTGGGGACTGTTTTTCGGTTTTCACCCTTCAGCGGCTTCTTTCTAAGCCTAATCTATATATTTTTGAATTATCGTCATATTCTCAAATCGAGAGGCCCGTGACTACGGGGTCAGTTCCTACGAGTTACATTGGTCCCGTGCGAGATAATTGGTGCCTTTTGCCGGGCCGTTTGGGGGCTGATTTGGGTTTCCACCCTTCAAGGGCGTGCTTTTAAGCCTAACCTATATACTTTCAAATTATTGTCATATTCTCAAACTGAGAAGCCCGGGACTACGCGGTCAGTTCCTACTTGTTACATTAATTGGTCCCGTGCGAGGTGGTAATGCCTCTTGCGGGGCCGTTTGGGGGCTGGTTTGGGGTTTCACCCTTCAACGACTTATTTATAAACCTAAGCTATATATTTTCAAATTATCTTCATATTCTGAAATCGAAAGGCCCGTGACTATGCAGTCAGTTCCTACGAGTTACATTAGTCCTGTGCGAGGAGTTAACACCTCTTACGGGGCCGCTTTGGGTTTTCACCCTTCAACGACTAGTTTCCAAGCCTAATCTATATATTTTTAAATTATCATCATATTCTCAAACGAAGAGGCCCGTGACTACG
This sequence comes from Sambucus nigra, assembly GCA_949130495.1. Taxonomy (NCBI): domain Eukaryota; kingdom Viridiplantae; phylum Streptophyta; class Magnoliopsida; order Dipsacales; family Adoxaceae; genus Sambucus; species Sambucus nigra. Next base: position 548,441,142 of record OX422210.1, read on the forward strand.
CGGTTAGTTCCTATGAGTTGCATTGGCCCCGTGCGAGGTGTTAGTGCCTCTTACGGAATCGTTTGGGGACTGGTTTGGGTTTTAACCCTTCAACGGCTTGTTTCTAAGCCTAAGCTATATATTTTCAAATTATCGTCATATTCTCAAACTGAGAGGCCCGTAACTACGCAATCAGTTCCTACGAGTTACTCTGGTCCCGTGAGAGGTGTTAGTGCCTCTTGCGAGGCCCCGCCGTTTGGGGGATGATTTGGGTTTCCACCCTTCAACGACTTATTTCTAATCCTAATCTATATATTTTCAAATTATTGTCACATTCTCAAATCGAGAGGCCCGTGACTACGAGGACAATTCCTACGAGTTACATTGGTCCCGTGTGAGGTATTAGTGCCTCGTACGAGGTCGTTTGGGGGTTGGTTTAGGTTTTCACCCTTCGACGGTTTGTTTCTAAGCCTAAGCTATATATTTTCAAATTATCTTCATATTCTTAAATCGAGAGGCCCTTGACTACACGGTCAGTTCCTACGAGTTACATTGGTCCGGTGCGAGGTGTTAGTGCCTCTTATGGGGCCGATTTGGGTTTTCACCCTTCAACGGCTAGTTTCCAAGCCTAATCTATATATTTTTAAATTATCATCATATACTCAAACCGTGAGGCCCGTGACTACGCGGTCAGTTCCTACGAATTGCATTGGCCCCGTGCGAGGTGTTAGTGCCTCTTACGGGGTCGTTTGGGGGCTGGTTTGGGTTTTAACCCTTCAACGGCTTATTTCTGAGCCTAAGCTATATATTTTCAAATTATCGTCATATTCTCAAACTGAGAGGCACGTAACTACGCGGTCAATCCGGCGAGTTACTTTGGTCCAGTGGGAGGTGTTAGTGCCTCTTATAGGGCCGCTTGGGGACTGGTTTGGGTTTTCATCTTTCAACGGTTTTATTCTAAGCCTAATCCATATATTATCAAATTATCATCATATTCTCAAACCTAGAGGGCCGTGACTAGGAGGACAGTTCCTACGAGTTACATTGGTTCCGTGAGAGGTGTTAGTGCCTCTTACGGGGCCGTTTGGAGGTTGGTTTAGGTTTTCACCCTTCAGCGGTTTGTTTCTAAGCCTAATCTATATATATTTACGAATCAAGATTCATAGAAATCACAAAAACACAAACCAAACGAACCCTTAAGGGAATTTCTTACCAGTTGTTTATATTTAAGATGACGTGAGATTTTTAATAGTTTTAAAGTTTCTCAATTCCCATTTTATTTAGGGCCTTTTCAGTTGGTGTACCTTACTAATGATCATATTTATACATATGTACCTCACTTTTTGGACTTTAATGTAATCATTGTTAACTGCAAGTCATGGCCTATTTAAAAATAAGAAGGACTTCTTGATGCTTGTAGGACTCGTGTAGTCCTCAACTAATTTTTGAACATCTGATGCGTTAGTCACTCTCATAAGAGGAATTCATCTTATGCATAATACTCACTGTAATATGCATATTACAGTGCATGAGAGGAACATCATATGCATAATTACTCACTGTGATATGCATATAACAGTGCATATTACAACTATAACATGCATATTACAGTTAACTACTGTAATATGCATATTACAGTTCATATTATAGTTGTAATATGCATATTATAGCAGTTAACTGTAATATGCATAGTACAATAGTTAAATGTTGGAATATGGAAGTTCTCTCACAGGAGGCATTGGTGAATGATGATATATAAGAAATTATGGACAAGGGGATTATATACAGAAATTATGGAGAAAAAAACAGTATGCCTAGCTAAAAACATGATAAGATATCTAAATGACCAACATGAAATTGAAAATCACTAATGCATGGAGCATTTTAAGTAAGTTTTTCTTATGTCCATGTAGTAAAACACTTATTGCAGATATATAATCTAAAACAAGTTTACGAAAACTGTATGGAAACAAAAGGGTATAAAAGTCAAGAAGAAAATCTAGATGTATAAAAGAAGAAAATTGATTTGACACATAACTTAAATGAGTTAAACTTAACCAAACAAGCTCCTGATTCTGAAACTTAAATGTGTTTTTTAGTACATTGATTATAGACCATGTCGGGTAGCCTATGAGTAGATGTTAGCCCACATTATTTCAAAGTAAAAACATTTTAAATTTGTTCTCCTATAAAGGACAGTGTCATGAAAAAGGAAATTCTTATTTTAGGCCAAGTATGAAACATCAAGAACGATCAATTATATGCAATGAAAATAAATTACTTGAGAGAAAATTGTAATAAAATGAATTACGCAAGATAAGGTAATCACAAACTAAATTAATTTACGCATGAGTTTAACTGCTCATTTATTAGAGAAACATTTTGAAGGAAAGCATTATTGGATATAAGGCCTACCAAAAGGTAAGTCATGATTGTTAAGAATCTCAATGTGATCTCAGAATATCATTTATAATGTCATATAATAAACTTGGGGAACTCTTATTTGACTATATGTAGAGGGTCATATATTTACATGGATATGTAGTCCCCATTAGTTCGGGAGTACTGATTGTGGTATTATAGGAGCATTGTATATTTTATAGATTTTATAGACACTTTTATGAATTACTTTAAAAAAAATTTACCAAGACCAATCAAATATCTAGTCAACCTCATAATCGAAGACTCGGGAAATAGGCAAATTAAGTTGCACCTAATGCACAAACATACTATAGGCCAAAAACCATCATACTTTAACTAAGAACATGTCAATGCCAAGTTAACTATCATCGCATGGCCCCAAATTTTTTTCAAGATCCTAAACTACTCATGTGTGAACTATAACTAGTGATTGGTCAAGGTCCAATCCAGTATTCGGAATGGATTAAATAAAAATCTACTAAGACAAGTAGTTATATTCATAGCACCGCCAGAAACTTGAGATTTCCCAACATCAACAAGGAAAGTTGTATCGTCAAAGATGATCAACAGTCTCCTTTGATATATTTGATTATGTATTAAGCGATATTACTAAAATCTATATGCTATGGGCTTTGACATTGTGACAAATTTATGTTCGATAAGCGATATTACTCAAAATTGTGAACCATTCAAATTCATAGAAACGACAATGAATATAGAGAGAACCTATGTTTAGAATAAAGCCTACACAGTGTGTGAATCATTACAAGCCTATGTGAACCTCTGTTTGGCCTTATCACCCAACATCTCATTGCGTACATCATTCCTACTAGGAAAAAAAAGATCCAATTAATAAATGAAATTTAGATGTTATAATGAAATTAAAATAATGACTAAAGCTTTATAGGTTGTTGTTTTTAAGAGTTATGGTCTAAAAGAACTAATGTGAGTTTTTGCTTCCCTCTTCGTTTTCGTTTTTCAATTGAAGCACATCCACCGATCTATTTTGAATGCGAAGTGATTTCATAACTTTAAAGCATCTAAATTTAAGGAATTTTAATGAGGCTCCACTTTTATACCTTTTAACATTAGGCTAAAGTTCCTCATTATTTATTCAAGATGGATAACTAAAGAAAATATCTATACTTTATAGCAATCGGGTGAGGGCAATTATTGGGGAAACAGAAAAACTACTGCAGCAAAGAGAGATTAAGACATTACATGCCTTCATCATCCTTGTCAAAAGGAATAAACTAAATACTATTACCTGATAGTTTATCTCGCTTAGGAATTAGGATCTTTGCCCAACTTCTGTGATTATTAGCATCATTACTAGCCTTAACACTGTTGTTCTCAAGGATTTTTCCCTTATTATCAGCACCCCTGTCTTCAACATTTTCGTCCTTATAATCAACAGTTGTGTTTAGATATGGCAATTTGCCTCATTATTCTGCTTAAGAAACAAAATAAGGTAGCTCAAGTATTGTGAAATCAAATGCAATAAGTGAGTTTAGTGTCGATAATATTGAATATGTTGACTTACACATGCTTATATTCGTAGCGTCATTTGGAGCAGGAGGTAATCTGCGTGGAAATATGTGGAAGTACAATGTAATAGTAATGAATTAGTAAACATCCATGATGAACATATATGCAGAAAACAAAAGAAATAATTCTTTTATCCATTATACGATCAATGTAAACTTCATGCGACCAATTCTTTTATTATCAAATGTGGTTTAAAGCTTCAAAATTTATCAGTATTTCTCTTTCAAGTTAGAACCAAAAGAAAAATGGGGGAAACTACAAGAAAATATCTCAAAGTTTGTCTCTTCACTTCCCTTCCTACACCATACCTACGAAACATGATCCAAATAATAATCATCAAGAGGAAAGTTCTTTCATTGGAACCAAAGTTACACAATTTCACATTTAGAGAAATGTTAAAACTCCATATACAAACCCAACAAAATTCACTCTTAAAACATTCCATTCAAACTAAAAAAAACCCAGCAAGCCCATAGCTGTAGAAAACTTAAAAGTTTTCAGATGTTGTAAGCGGAAAAAAATAGTTAATCTCATAGAATGTATATGTTTATCTTCTTTGTAGAAATTCATCAAACAATTAGTATGCACCATGGAGAAATTAAAAAAAGGATAACATACAACCAAAAATTGATGTGCAAAATCGAACTGACTCAAGCCGACAAGAACCGATGATTCGGCTATTTGTTCAATGCTTCCAAGGCCGTCCATTTTAAATTTTGTCGATAATTATATATATTGAAAACTACAATCGACCAAACCAAATGAATACTGCATATACCCACTAAAATGCATTAATTTTATTTCAATTTGAGATATAAAGAACTATGAGTGTGTTTTGTATTACTAACACAATCACAAATCAACAAAAATAACCTTTTGCAACAAAATTAATTGATCACAAATGGTTGGTATATGCAAACATTGAAGGTAGACAACAAAATTAAATCATCACAAAACCCTAACCCGTGGATATCTCACGAACTCATCACAAGTCAAATCAATGGGCATTCTTTAGTCCTTACCATGACACGCTTGGAAAGATGACAACGAAGGTGAGAGAATAAACCTGGATACTCCCCTTTCGACGGTCGTCCTTGAATGTGAGAGAGAGAGCGTGAGAGAAGAGAGCGCGCGTGGAAGATCAAAGAATTGGGGAATTTGGTATTTTGTAGGGTATTTATATTTTGACACGGTTTTAAAGTGTGCCAGATTGTCATTAAACAGTGCCAGATTTGGGACAGTTTTAAATTGTGCCAGATTTTTAATATCAAGGTGTGTCAAATTACTGTTTTTGGTGTAGTTTTTGCACAACATTACGAACCTACAACTTTAGCTACTGAGAGGGCGATGCCAATTGAAGAGTAAGCGAATGTCCTGACAACAAAAATAAGGGACATCATTGAAAGTTTATATAAAAATTTGGTACTTGACTCAAAGTTATTTATATTATCCCAAATATGAATCCATTATTTAATGTGTGTTAACCCACACAATGATCGTGTGTATGAAAATAATCCAATTTTTTAATTTTCATGATCAAATCAAAACTAGTATCAATTAATTATATACTAAGAGAAGTTGGCTCAGAGGACTTACGCCATGCTAATAGCTGTAGTGATGGTATATCATATAGATACGCCAATGAGATTCCCATACCAAGCTGCTCCACAAAGTTGGACTTTTATCTCTCTTGAATGCAAACTTTAAGATGATAGAGAATATTATTTAGCACAACTATTTAAAAAAGAAGGAATCCACATTTCTTTTATGTTTTTAGCATCAAGTACATACTCAAGGGCCATGGAGAAATTATTTGGGATTACCAATTTGTCCCATTTATGAAGTATGGAATTAAATAGGTCCTTCTTGCTTTTTTCTTTCTCTAGTAGGTCCCATTAAAAAACCCTTTTGTTCCAATAGGTCCCGTTAGAAAATTGGTAGTAAATAATTACTATTCATCCAAATAGATTCTATTGATAAAAAATTATTTTGTCGAAACAAATTAAGGAGTGTCATACTAAAATAGGACTTATTGTCAAGATCTCAAATTATTTTATTTATTTAGTGTCTAATTCAATGGTTTAAGTATTTTTTAAATTTGAAAAATTGATGGATAACAACCTTTGGGATAGAGAAAATTAAGAAATGTTATGATTATATCCTTTAGAGTTAATTTAAATGGGAAAACTACTCGATTTTGTCGTTTTAAAAAATACATAAAATAAAGCACAAGTGTAATTTGCCTAAAATAGAAGTGTTACATGGTAAATGAATGTTTAATTGAATAAATAATATTTTATTGGGATAATTATATTTAGGTCCCATTTGTCGGGTCAATATACTAATAAGTCCTATTGACTTTTCAATAATCCCATAGGTCCTATTCCAACTTTTTAGAATTTTTTTTCACAATTTTACCCTTTTATAACTAATCATCCGTAACTTCTTTTAGGAGGTTACATAAGTGGTTGGACTTTTTTTTTAATCTTTAAATGATCATAACTTTTGATTCACAAATCCGTTTTTCGCAAAATTACTATTTTTGAAATTTGCTCGACGAGATCTATCAAACAAGATCCATGAAGGCTATAAAATTCCAAAGAAAAAAAATTTACACAAACAATAAACTTTCCTGTATGCACAAGAATATGAAATAGTTTTATATATGTGACATTTTCACACACAGACAGTAACATTTACTGTGGCAATACTACACAGTATATATATATATATATATATATATATATATATATATATATATATATATATATATATATATATATATATATATATATATACATCCGGTGGATCCAAACCCTCTTTTTTCAAAAATATCTTGTATTTAAAGGTTCACGCTAACGACATCCAATCCTTACCACCATTGTTGGAGCTTCAACGACCTTCGTCAGAGCTCCGATTTGGGGTGGGTAAGGGTGGCATTTGGTGCCGTTGTCGCGGACCTTTGAAAATAAGATACTTTTGAATAAATGGGCTTTGGATCCACCAGAGTATCATGGGGTGCCGCTGGCGCGGACCTTTGAAAATAAGATCGGATAAATGGGATCGGGATCATCTGAAGTGCCAATTTGGGGTGAATAGGGGTGGTACAGAACATTAAAAATAAGAGCATATTGGATATATATATATATATATATATATATATATATATATATATATATATATATATATATATATATATATATATAGTTTGTAAAAATATCATAGATATTAAACTTTATTGTATACACCAGAAAATGAAATAGTTTTATATTTTTGACATTTTATTTACTGTGATAATATTTTTATGAAATAGTTTTATATATATAACATTTTCACAAATAGTAACATTTACTGAGTTAATATTACACAATATATATAACATTTTCACAAACAGTAACATTTACTGAGTTAATATTACATAATATATATATATATATAGAGGGTAGATCCAAAGCACTATTTTTTTTTTAAAATTACTATATTTTTAAATGTTTACGCTAGCGACATTCAATCCCCACCACTACCCACACCCATTGTCGGCGCTTCAACGACTTTCATCAGAGCTATGATTTGGGTTGGTAGTAGTGGCGTAGGGTGCCGCTGGCGCGGACCTCTGAAATTAAGATAATATTAGATAAATGGGGATTGGATCCACCAAAGCTCTGATTTGGGGTGAGTAGGGGTGGCATTGAGTCAGGTTTATATCTATAACATTTTCACAATCATTAACATTTACTGTGTTCATATATATATATATATATATATATATATATATATATATATATATATATATATATATCCAAACCTCTTTTTTCTGATATTATCTTATTTTTAACGGTCCGCGCCAGCGGCATCCAATCCCCACCACCACCCACCCCCTTTATCGGAGCTCCAACAACCTTCATCAGAGCTTTGATTTGAGGTGGCATGGGATGTCGATGTAACATTTTTACAAACAGTAACATTTATTATTTGTGAAAATATTACAGATATAAACCTAATCCAATGCTACCCCTACTCACCTCAAACTGGAGCGCCGGTGTATCCAAACCCCATTTATCCAATATTCTCTTATTTCCTAAGGTCCACGCCAGCGGTACTCCATGTCACCCCAAATCAGAACTCTGATGAAGGTTCTTGGAGCTCCGACAATTGGGGTTGGTGGTGGTCGGGATTAGATACCGCTAGCGCGGGCCGTTAAAAATAAGACAATATAAAAAAAAGAGGTTTGGATCCACCGTGTATATATATATATATATATATATATATATATATATATATATATATATATATATATATATATATATATATATATATATATATATATAATGTGTTATAACACAGTCAATGTTAACGTTTGTAAAAATGTTATAGATATAAACCTAACCCAATGTCACCCCTACTCACCCCAAATCGGAGCGTCAGTGGATCCAAACTCCATTTATCTAATATTCTCTTAATTTCAGAGGTCCGCGCCAACGGCACCCTATGCCACTACTACCTACCCAAATCATAACTCTGATGAAAGTCGTTGAAACTTCGACAATGGGGGTGGGTAGTGGTGGGGATTGAACGTCGCTAGCGTAAACCTTTAAAAATATGGTAATTAAAAAAAAAAAAGAGGTTTGAATCTACCGTGTATATATATATATATTATGTAATATTAACTCAGTAAATGTTACTGTTTGTGAAAATGTTATATATATATTGTGTAATATTAACTTAGTAAATGTTACTGTTTGTGAAAATGTTATATATATAAAACTATTTCATAAATATATTATCACAGTAAATGTTATTGTTTGTGAAAATGTCACAAATATAAAACCTATTTCATTTTCTGGTATATACAATAAAGTTTAATATCTATGCCATTTTTACAAACTATATATATATATATAAATATATTATGTAATATTAATTCAGTAAATATTACTGTTTATGAAAATGTTATATATATATATATATATATTGTGTAATATTAACTCAGTAAATGTTATTGTTTGTGAAAATGTTACATATATAAAACTATTTCATAAATATATTATCACAGTAAATGTTATTGTTTGTGAAAATGTCACAAATATAAAACTATTTCATTTTCTGGTGTATACAATAAAGCTTAATATCTATGTAATTTTTACAAACTATATATATATCCAATATGCTCCTATTTTTAAAGTTTTGTTCCACCCCTATTCACCCCAAATTGGCGCTCCAGATGATCCCGATCCCATTTATTCAATTTTATTTTCAAAGGTCCGCGCCAGCGGCACCCCATGATACTCCGGTGGATCCAAAGCCCATTCATTCAAAAGTCTCTTATTTTCAAAGCTCTGCGCCAGTAGCACCACATGTCACCCTTACCCACCCCAAATCGGAGCTCTGACGAAGGTTGTTGAAGCTCCAATAATGGTGGTAAGGATTGGATACTGCTAGCGCGGACCTTCAAATATAAGGTAATTTTGAAAAAAAAAGGTTTGGATCCACCGGATATATATATATATATATATATATATATATATATATATATATATATATATTATTGATACCAAAATTAGTATGCTGATATGGACGAATAATAAGAAGACACGTGTCAATCTACGTGGCACAATAGCAACGAGGAAGTTCATTCCCCCGATCTAGTCATACTCACTCCGAGCAACAGGTGTACTTCGAGGAACACCAGCCCTCCAAGGAACTCCAGCTCTCCGAGGAACACCAGCCCTCCGAGGAACTCCAGCTCTCCGAGGAACTCTTGAACGACGAGCAACTAAAGGCGGTTTGAGCTGCATATCGACCACAACATTGATTGCCAGATAATCAACAGTTCAACTATTCATTGAATGCTTATCATCTTGACGCACACGCTTGAAGAGCATTAAATGAATTACCCTTTCATATGTATATCATTTAATGTATCACCCTTTCATGTACAGCCTAAGGGCTATAAATACCTTGTATCACCCTCATTCAAAGGGACCGGAATTTCTTGATAGTACTTGTAATCGAGAATTACCAAACACTCAGCAATAACATAACAATGGACGTAGGCCATTCATATAAGGCTGAACCACTTTAAAATTCTTTGTCTCATTTTTATTTATCTGTGATTGAATAATTAGAGTGATCTAATTTTTTACATCAACAGATTGGCGCCGTCTGTGGGAACGATTGTTATTATCGTTTTTCACCAAAAATCATTCATCATCAATGGCAGATAATCCGGAATCTAGCAATCGAAACGCTGGAAATGCTGGAAATCTTCCAAATCCTTCTGCACCTCCAGATCTGGCTGGAATTATGACGAATCTGGCTCAAGGACAAACCGCCATGCAAGAGACAATGCAGCAACTCATACAAACCCTTCATGGCGGTGCACCTGCACATTCGGGACAACGAAGTGGTCAGAGGCAAACCTATTTACTTTCTTCACGATCTAGGCGTACAGATGCGTATCATAATGAAGAATCTGATGATTTCTCTTATCAACCTGGGCGAACTTCATCAATGCGGGCTACAGATACTGAGCAACGTATCACTCTCTCTCCAGAGAGGCCCAGTGCCTTGAAGAGATTGAGCAGGGTATCTCCTTTCAGCCGATTAGGTCCTAGGAGGAATAGGAGTCCGCCTAAGACCATGTCGAGGAGTTTTCGACAACCATCAGATCTAAGAGAAAGATCAGCGCAATCACGACCAGTTGCTCGTCAAAATAGATCTCAAGAGGCCACTTCAGAACAATCAATTGCTCGAACTAATAGACCCGAGGAAGGAAATGATGCGTGGAAAGGTTCCATTCAACGGTTGGAGGATAGATTGGGAGAAATGGCTAAGGCGAAGAATCCCCTACAACGAACTTTTGTTCAAGGGACACCTTTTGTCAAGGCTATTGTGGATTTTCCTACACCGTCAAAGTTTAAAGCACCCGTAGTAACCCCCAAATATGATGGAAAGACAGATCCTGTTCTTCACATAGAGCAATATCAAGCTGCTGCCGACATCTATGCCGTCCCTGACGAGATGAGATGCAGAGCATTCTCAGGAACTCTTACTGGATCTGCTCAGCTATGGTACAACAATCTTCCTCGGGGTAAGATTTCAACTTTCTTTCAATTAGCCGAGTTGTTCATCGGCAATTTCTGTTTTGGAGCAAAGCCAGTAAAATGAGTAGCACACTTGTTAAGTGTTAGACAAAAATCTGGTGAGAGTACTAGAGATTACATAACTCGTTTCAATAACGAGAAGCTGAAAGTCATAGATTATTAAGAGAAGACAGCAATCACCGCCTTGATGAGTGGGTTGTTGCCTAACAAGTTGTATTACACCTTGGCCAAAGATCCACCTACAACTATGTCAGAGTTGATGGCAAAAGCGGCTAAAATCATGAATGCCGAGGAGGCTATGGCTGCGAAGAAGAATATGGATAAAGAGACCAAGGAGGAAGGCGACAAATCTAAGAAGAAAGAGCATAAGGGCAATGGCGGTGACAAACATTCCAAGAATAATAAGTCGTCATGGGAAGTCTTGAAGAAATTCGATAATTATACTCCTTTGAAAATGGGTATTAATCATGTCTTGGAAGAAATCAAGAATAGCGAGGAGGTAAAGTGGCCAAAGAAACTGAGGTCAGACCCTGACACGAGGAATAGGGAGAAATATTGCGAGTTCCATAAGGATCACGGGCATATGACCAAAAATTGCATAGCTCTTCAAAACGAGATTGAAACACTCATCCGAAGAGGGAAACTAGCAAAGTATGTTGATCGGGGAGGCGAAAGAAGAAATAATGACCGAACTAGAGAAAGATCTAGATCTCCTCGTCGAGCAGAGGAGAAAAAGAAGAGAGACCATGAAGATGATCCAGATGATGACCCCGATCTTCCCAAGAAACCAAGGCAGCCAGAACGAGAGGTATTTTCCATACGTTTTGGGTAATTTGATTGTAATGTCATTACAGGAGGAGATGCAGGAGGAGGAGACCTTACTGCAGAAAGAAAGGCTTACCTTGGAGAGGCTCAAGCTTGTTCATATATTCAGCGGATAAATTTGGCTGAAGAGGATCGCCCGAGGAAGGTAAACAAAGAGAAGCTGGTCATCAGTTTTTCAAAAAACGACCTGACAGGTATTCTTTACCCTCACGACGACCCTTTGGTGATCAAAATGAGGATGAAAGAAATAGTGATTTCAAGGGTTTTGGTAGATAATGGTAGTTCGGCGGACATCATGTACTACTCATGCTTTGACAGTTTAAATTTGAAATTATCTCAATTGGAGCCTTATCACAGACCTCTCCTGGGTTTTGCTGGCGAGAAGGTTTTTCCACTTGGGACGATCAAGTTGGATATATTCATTGGAACTTGGCCTGCTTGTCGAACAGAAAGAATACGCTTCTTTGTGATGGATAAGAATGTGCAATCAGCTTACAACATCATCATGGGAAGAGTTGGTTTGAAGAAGTTCGAAGCAGTTCCGTCTACAGTACATCAGTGTTTAAAATTCCCTATAAATTTCGGAGTGGGAGTTGTGAAAGGTGATCAAAAAGTAGCTCGGGAATGCTATTATTCGTCTGCCGAGCAAGAGGAGCTTGAAGAGTCAAGGAAAAAGACTACTACCTACCAGGTGGAGGAAGGTACAGAAATTGAAACACTTGATCCCAGAGATGAATCCCAACTTGTAAAAGGACAGGTGGTGGAATCTACAGAAAATGTTATTCTGGACGACGAGCACCCTGAACGAGTAACCCAGATAGGTTCATCGTTGGATGTTTCAATAAAATAGGAGTTGATAACTTTTTTGAGAAACAGAAAGAAAACTTTTGCATGGAGTCATGGAGACATGCCAGGAATAGATCCGAACTTCTTATGTCATGAGCTCAATGCGAATAAGGAGATCAAGCCTGTAAAGCAGAGAAGAAGAGTATTTAGTCCCGATAAGAATCAAGCTATACAAGAAGAGGTCGAGAAGCTCCAGAAAGCCCAATTCATTGAAGATGTGAAATATCCAGACTGGTTAGCAAATGTGGTGATGGTAAAGAAGAAAAACAATAAATGGGGAATGTGTGTTGATTTCACCGATCTCAACAAGGCATGCCCAAAGGATCACTTTCCATTGCCCGGAATTGATCAACTAGTGGATGCTACCTCGGGACACGAGCTGCTCAGCTTCATGGACGCTTACTCTGGCTACAACCAGATCAAAATGAAACCTGAAGACAGGGAAAGCACTTCTTTTATTACCCCTAGGGGAACTTATTGTTATAATGTTATGCCTTTTGGTTTGAAAAATGCAGGAGTGACATACCAGCGGCTGATGAACAAGGTTTTTGCCGAACAAATCAGTTGCAATATGGAAGTCTATGTCGATGATATGCTAACAAAGAGCAAGAAAGCTGCTGATCATCTAGTTAACTTAGGTCTGGCCTTTGATCAACTGGATAAATACCAGATGAAGCTCAACCCAATGAAGTGCATATTTGGAGTACGAGAAGGAATGTTCCTCGGGTACATCGTCAACCAACGAGGCATTGAGGCAAATCCAGAAAAGATCAAAGCTCTTTTAGGGTTGCGATCTCCAACGACGAAGAAAGAGGTACAGAGTCTTACAGGACGAGTTGCAGCGCTCAACAGATTTGTATCCCGAGCAACTGATAGATGCCTCCCATTCTTCAAAACACTTCGAAAAAATTTCGAGTGGAATGATGAATGTGAAAAAGCCTTTCAAGACTTGAAGAAATATTTGGGAGCACCTCCACTGTTATCTAGGCCAGTAATGGGAGAGAAGTTGTACTTGTACCTGGCAGTATCAGAGAATGCAGTCAGCTCGGCATTAATCAGATTGGAGAATGGAGTCCAGAAACCAATTTATTACACAAGTAAGGCTTTCCGAGGTGCAGAGGTCAGGTACCCAAAGCTGAAAAAATTGGCATTGGCATTAATTGAAGCAAGTAGAAGAATTAGGCCATATTTCCAGGCCCATACCATCGTCGTGTATACTGACATGCCATTAAGACAAGCCCTTCATAAGCCAGAAAAATCAGGGAGACTGATGTACTGGGCAATAGAGCTCGGTGAATATGATATTGTGTATGAACCCATATCATCATTAAACGGGCAGGCTGTAGCAGATTTTATCGCAGAGTTTACATATCCTGATACCCCCGAGGAACAAAAGTTGCTCGCTGATCAACCTGTGGATGTTACAGGATCATCAAACACAAGCCCAGACCAACTCCGATTGGTAAAAGGTCTTGTGGATATTGAAGGATCATCAAATTAGAGCCCAGACCAACTTCGGTTGGTAAAAGGACGAGAAGAGATGATCAACGAGGAGCGAGAAATATCAGGGGAGGATGAAAGGAAACAACAAATATTTCACCGAGGAACTTTTTCAGATAAGAAATTTGAAGACAAGTTACCTATATGGAGGTTATATGTAGATGGCTCATCTTGCACTGCAGGATATGGCGCGGGAATAGTTCTGAGCACTCCAGACGAGATCGACGTGGAATACGCCCTGTGATTCCAATTCAAAGCTTCCAATAATGAGGTTGAATATGAGGCGATGATAACAGGTCTTAATTTAGCAAAGATTATGGAAGCGCAACAAGTGATGGTATTAAGTGATTCTCAATTAATTGTGAATCAGATGATAGGAATATATGCTGTTAAAGGAGAATTAATGGTCAGGTATCATGCAAAGGTGATGGAGTTATTGGCAGAATTTTATGCCATTCAGTTGATCAGAATACCAAGACTGGAGAATGCACGAGCAGACGCGCTGGCCTGACTAGCATCAGCTACTCGTACCGAGCTGCGAAGAACGATACCAATTGAAGTATTAGAAAGTCGAAGCATAGATGAAGACTTGACGATGAATGCTATCACCCTTGATTTAGGACCATCTTGGATGGATCCCATCAGGGCATAAATTGAGGAGGGAGAATTGCCGGAGGATAAGCTCTCTGCAAAGAAATTAAAGTTTAAAGCTGCTCGGTATGTACTAACTAATGGTGTTTTGTATAGACGAGGAATTATGGTAGGTTTGCAGAGATGTGTACATCCCTCCGAGGTGAAGGAATTGATTGAAGAGATCCATGAAGGGTCTTATGGAGCACATGTAGCAGGTCGGACACTTTTACAAAGAGTGATGACGCAGGGATATTACTGGCCAACGATGAGGGCTGATTGTATAGCCTATGCCAAAAGATGTGAAAAATGCCAACGTTTTTCTTCCATCCGACGTACTCCACAAGCATTGTTGACACCCATAACTTCACCTTGGCCATTTTCCATGTGGGGAATTGATTTGGTTGGACCACTGCCAACAACCCGAGGAAGATTCAAGTACCTCGTCGTTGCAGTGGATTATTTTACTAAGTGGGTAGAAGCTGAGCCTCTAATTGATATGACATACGAGAAGGTGTACCAATTCGTTTGGAAGAACATCATCTGCCGATATGGTCTCCCCCATGCCTTCATCACAGACCACAGGACACAATTTGATAACGAGGAGTTTGCCGCCTATTGTCATCAGTCAAACATTTTGAAGATTCATTCAGCACCAGACCATCCTCAAAGCAATGGACAGACTGAAGTGACGAACAGAACATTACTAAATGGTTTGAAGAAGAGGCTAAGTGAGGCTAAAGCTAACTGGATTAATGAGCTACAGTCAGTATTGTGGGCTTACCGAACAACCCCCCGAGCAGCAACTGGAGAATCACCATATATGCTGTCATTTGGAAGTGAGGCCATAATACCTGCCGAGTTGGGTCTTCCAACACACAGAGTGCTGAATTTCAATTCCCCAGTCAGCGACTTGATGAGGAGATTAGATTTGAACATGCTCGAGGAGGTTAGAGAAGAGGCAGCCATTAGGAATGCTGCTTATCAACAACGAACAACCCTGTTCTACAACAAGAGGGTGAAGAAATGCGACTTAAAAGAAGGAGATTACGTGCTAAAGAAGGTCATTCAGAAGCACAATAAGTTGGAGGCAAATTAGCATGGACCTTACCGAGTTACAAAAGTTGTTCGACCAGGAACCTTCCGAATAGCAACTCTAGAAGGAGAGGAATTTAAGAATGCATGGAATGATGAACACCTACGCAAGTATTATCAGTGATGTATAATGTAAAGCAGTTCCATCAATATGAATAAAACGATGATGTTTCGCCATCTTCTTTCTTTTATTGAAAGTTTTTCGGGGAATACTAGTGTGCAACACTACACTGTTCAGCAATAAAAGCAACATGATAGTTCAAACCCAGATCAACTCCGGTTGGTAAAAGGGCAAGAACAAACTATACTCCTTTGGTTAGGAGGCGTACACTAGCTCAGACCAACTCCGATTGGTAAAAGAGTCAGTGGACACGATAGTTCGAACCCAGACAACCTCCGGTTTTGAAAAGGATGAGAACACACCATACTCCTTTGGTTAGGAGGCTGACACTGGCTCAGACCAATTTTGGTAAAAGGGCAAGTGGACATGATAGTTCGAACTCAGACCAACTCCGGTTGGTAAAAGAGCGAGAACAACATTCCTAAAAATGCCAACGTGTTTGGCTAGGAAGCAAGATATGCTCTCAAATACCAACTTATGTTGGTCGGGAGGTAAGATTATTACAAAAGTTCCTCGAAGAACAAAATATTCCAAACTGAACCAAGTATGGTTGGTCGGGGATAAAAACCCACTAACTATAGTTGGTCAACGAGGAGAATTTATCGACCTTGATTGGTCGGACACATTTTATGAAAAAGACAAAAATTTACCAAGTATGGTTAGTCGGGAATAAACTCTCACTAACCATAATTGGTCGACGAGCACAATTTAACAACCTTGGTTGGTTGGACATGATTTTAAACATTTTTATACTCATTACTTTATTATTAAGTGATCGAGCAACATTACTAATACTTGTAATTTTTATCACTAAGTTGGTCGATGAACCACACAATATTGTTATGCAAGCATAAATATAAAGTATTTGACAAATACAAGACAATAGCAATACAAATTTGCAAAAATGAAACTCTTTCATTAAATTCAAAATGAATTACACAAATTTGTTACATTGATATTAAATTGTGTACTAATTATTACATCAGAATTTCCTATTCTACTGGTCTTTTCCCTTTTTCTTTTGAAATAGGCTCCTCGCCAGCAGGAGGATCTTCCAGGCAAAGGGGGGAATTAATGAAGTTAATATCTCGGAGCATTCTGACGTTCATTATTGAAGGAGTGTCCAGTAGATGCTCGGGACGAGATACCTCGATCTGAGAATGAAGATTGTAGTCACCGAGGTATTTTGCAATTAAGTTCCGAGGAATGGCACGAGCTGGGATCCATTCCATGTCCAATTTATAAGGTGGCACAGGCAAGTCTAGTACCCCAGGATCATAATAGTCCCACAGGTAGTGCCCTTGTTCGAGCTTCAACACGCCCAAGGCATTCAGCCAACCTTGCTTGTAGCCCTCATTATTGGCATTCTGGATACGATCATCTAAATGGAATAAAGCTTCGTTGTATCCAGCCATCCAAAATTCCCTCGGCTATTTATTAAATTGAAATGTCAACCTTGCAATCTTCTCGTTAAGACTCTGGATGAAAAGTTCATTAGTCTTCAATACTGATTCCTTTGAGGAGAGTTGTTGTTCCAATTCTCTAACTTTCTTGGACAGCTTAGACAAGGCTTGGTTCTTAGCCATTAATTGGAATGCTTGATTTTCCAACGTTGATCGAGTACGAGCTTCTTCAACATTACGACTAAGAGCTCTTGATCCTTCCTGAGCAGGTCGAGAACTTGGTTCCTCGACAACATTCTGAGCAGCTCTTCCTCGTCCACGAGAACCTCTTCCTCGTCCCCGAGTAGCAGTAGAGGCACCCGACCTTCTCCAGGTATCCAACTCTTGCCTTAATTTGGCATTCTCAACCTCTAAAAATGAAAATCCCTCGTCAGTCACTGGGATTACAGCTGTTGAAGAAGAAGCTGCAGATTTATACTGTGCTAGATCTTTCTGCAAATTGTTATTCTCTTACTCCAGCAGCTCGACAATCTGTCTATAGGCTTCAACTTCACCCCTTAGGGTTTTCTCCCTGACATCGTACCCAGCAAGGATCTTTTTGTGGCCTGTCTCGGCAGAAAGCTGTTGATACCTCTTTTCATACCCCTCGTGCAAAAGGGCAGTTGATTCCTTGTACTGAGTTTGAAGATGTTCTAAAGTATATTGAAGATCCTCGATCATTTCATAGTAAGCCACGTTATTGGCCACAACTCGATCAAGTAAGTCCTTCAGGTACTGATAAACTTCGACTGCCTGCTCTGAAGCATCATGACCAAGGATGTCGGCAACTTCTGATGCACTTAGGTTTGTGTGACCAGCCTTATAATATTTATGACATTGCTGCATCAGCTTTGTGTCATTAGCAGTCAGCAGATCCATCCTGGCTAGAAACTAACAGAGAAAGAAAAAGTAATCATCAAAAAGAAGATCCAGACAGAGTGCAGATAGAAAAGAGACAGTCATATGGAAGAAAAGAACTCAAATTTTATTAGATCATAAGGCAAAGTTATAAAGATCTGGGTTACACTTGAAAAGGAAGAAAAAATAGAAAGAGAATACCGAACAACTTCACACCTTTTCCTTGTCTCATAAGACATTCTCGGGAGGTTGGGATGAGGAGCTCGGTTGCTCGGTGGGAACAATGAATTGATCGACTGGAGCTGGAATTTGTTCAGGAGGAGCAGGCAGAGATGAAAGCTCCTCGTCAGCAGGCTGGGTAAGGATGGGATCACCCACCACCATTGAAGATTATTCGGAGGCAGCTTCGTCCTCTTCTTCATCTTCAATAACTAGGGCAGGACCAATGATGTTGTTGAAACAGTTCTGAGTCCTCATTAACTTTCAATTCTTGCAGGGCAGCAACCCAACCATCTCGGAAGTATTTCAAACTCCCATACTTGACCTGGGTCAGCATTGCCGCTACCCCCTATCCCATCCTTTATCCCAACCGGTGCAGAAAGATTTTTTCACAGCCACTTTTCTTTTCATTTTCTCCTAGGAGAGCTTCTCGGATAGAAGATCCTCGGAGGCTTTCAACTTGGCCTCCACCTCCTCCTTCTGGCGATTTTTCTCGCAGAAGGGTTAGCTCTTCCTCAGCCGATTTCAACTTATTTTCAAGCTCCCCAAAGTTTGTGAGCTTCTCGACATATTTCTTATTCTCTCTCTCCAAGTCTTTTACTTTGTTTTCCAGCTGCACCCTCTCTGCCTTAGATGCAGCCAACTTTTTCTCCCATTCACCCCTATCCTTGTCATAATTTTGACGGGAATCCTTCAAAGATTGGGCTAAACCCAGAAAATCATCCTCCACTCCAGACGAGGAGCTAGAAGCCTTATGTGCTTCATCTTTCTTCACTATGGTGTTAAAGCAACTCACCAGCTGGAAAAAGAAGAAGATAATGATAAATCAGCACAGAGACATATGTATTGATGGGAAGAAAGAAAAATTCAGGATAAGAGAAACTTAATGAAGCAATGTGACTAGTAGCTAGGGATGTCAGCATATCCCTAGACATGTTCTCCTCAATTCCTTGGACTTCAGGAATAGTCCAAGTCTTTACCGAGCTCATTGCAGAACTCGGGGGAATAATGGTTGGAACACCAGCTCCACTAACTTCGAGCTGGGGAATGGTTTCAGTCAAAGTGACAGAGGAAGATTTCTTCAGTCTCCTCAGTGGCAGTTCAACAGTCTCAACCAAAGAAGAGCTTTTGGTTGGGACCACTTCCATAGGTGCATTTTTCTTGCTCGAAGCCACTGGCGGCTTCTCGGCAGCCTTCTGAAGAGCAACAAAAGGGACAGCATCTACTTTCTTTGTCCCCTTTGGGACATCATTCTTATTTCTCTTTCCATCTCCAGCAGAGGAAGTCTCCTCGAAGATAGCAGGAACTCTTCTTTTTCCCATTTTCTGACTTAGAGGAATGTGAGATTCTGGTGAAGAATCCTAAGAAGCTCGCAATGGTTCACTAATGCTGACCACAGGACGAGTAGTAAAGGATGATGTATAGCTCCTGTACTGCAACAAGTATGAAGCAGACCTGACGTGCTCGTCTGCAACTTTATGATGCAAACTCCAGATATGTTTCAAATGCTTGATATTAACCTCTGTTTCTTTTGGAGTCTTTCTTTTGCTGTCAACTGCAAACAAATACATATTGAAATGTCAATCACGCATTTATTCAAACATAATGAAATCATAATTTCAGAAATAAAATAAGATGAAAATAACCTATCCCATTGCCATATGGAGGGCATTTGGGACCTTCATATACTTCGTCACCAACCAAAGGGGCATATTGCCAATTTTTGATAACTACCCCATGTTCAAAATAATCCCTATTAGCATCAGGGAGATTGACTACTAAAGCCCTATTCAAAAATCTTGTTTTTAGATAATAAACATTATCTAGAACAGCCCATCTATAACAATACATAATCTCAGGAATTCCTATACGAGTTCCATGAGTTTGATTTAACCTATGCACCCCATTAACTATTCTCCATGTGTTGGGGGCTATTTATGCAGGAACAACATCGAAATACTGACAGAACTCTAAGCACAAAGGGTTTGTTGGAAAAGAAAATCCACATTCAGCAATAAAGAGGCTGGGGAACCAATGTCCCTCAGCCAAGCGAAAATAATTTGAAGGCTCAGAAAGATCCTCCACAGTTACCCAAGATGGAATAGAGAAATCAGAACAGAATTTCTTGAGAGATTCAATAATATAAACCATGGTGAAGAAAAGAAATGAAGAAGAAGGAAGAAGATCTTACAGTAAAAAGGGAGATCTGTTGACAACGAACGAAAACAAGGATGAACGCACAAGAGAAAGAAAGACTATGGAAAACTCGAAAGCAGAAATTGGAAAAGGTAGAAGACGGTGATATTGTCTATGAAGTTTAAATACTTTGCCTTGGGAAATGGCGAAAGAAATGATTACAAAAAGGAAACTATTACGCTACCGGCGGCTAAAAGGACAAAAAGCGCACGAAGATCGAAGCGCTTATAAAAATGCAAAAAGGCGGATTCTGCGAATTTGGAAGGAAATTCAAATACGAAGAAAAGGCTCCTAAAACCCAGGAAGGTCATTTAATATTGCCATATACCGAGAAAGAATGTTCCATACTCCTCAAAGTTCGAAATATGAAACATTGGGGGCTTCTGTTGATACCAAAATTAGTATGCTGATATGGACGAATAATAAGAAGACACGTGTCAATCTACGTGGCACAATAGCAACGAGGAAGTTCATTCCCCCGATCTAGTCATACTCACTTCGAGCAACAGGTGTACTTCGAGGAACACCAGCCCTCCGAGGAACTCCAGCTCTCCGAGGAACACCAGCCCTCCGAGGAACTCCAGCTCTCCGAGGAACTCTTGAACGACGAGCAACTAAAGGCGGTTCGAGCTGCATATCGACCACAACATTGATTGCCAGATAATCAACAGTTCAACTATTCATTGAATGCTTATCATCTTGACGCACACGCTTGAAGAGCATTAAATGAATTACCCTTTCATATGTATATCATTTAATGTATCACCCTTTCATGTACAGCCTAAGGGCTATAAATACCTTGTATCACCCTCATTCAAAGGGACCGGAATTTCTTGATAGTACTTGTAATCGAGAATTCCCAAACACTCAGCAATAACATAACAGTGGACGTAGGCCATTCATATAAGGCTGAACCACTTTAAAATTCTTTGTCTCATTTTTATTTATCTGTGATTGAATAATTAGAGTGATCTAATTTTTTACATCAACACATATATATATATATACTGTGTATTATTACCACAGTAAATGTTACCGTCTGTTTGTGAAAATGTCACATATATAAAACTATTTCATATTCTAGTGCATACAGGAAAGTTTACTGTTTGTGTAAAATTTTTTCTTGGAAATTTTATAGTCTTCATGGATCTTGTTTGATAGATCTCGTCGAGCAGATTTCAAAAATAGTAATTTTGCGAAAAACGGATTTGTGAATCAAAAGTTATGATCATTCAAAGATTACAAAAAAAATCCAACCACTTATGTAACTTCCTCAAGGAAGTTACGGATGGTTGGTTTTAAAAGGGTAAAATTGAAAAAAAAATTCCCTAAAAAGTTAGAATAGGACCTATGGGATTATTGAAAAGTCAATAGGACTTATAAGCTTATTGACCCGACAAATGAGACCTACGTGTAAATACCCCTATTTTATTTCAAATGTATTCATCACATTAAAATTATAAAATTGAAAAATACGAAGTTCTGCCTTTCTAAGTGAGAAATATCACATTTAAACCTGCCTTCTAACTTTTTATTAATGATAGCTTTGCATGTAAGTCGTATTTATATAGCATTTAATCATATAAGTCCCGAAAAACTTCTAACCAAGTAAAACAAGTATCATGAGTTACAGAATTTACTATCTTTAAATTTGATCAAAACACGCTTTTTACAACCCGCACACCCATAACGTTTGGGGGAATCTGATGCGTGAGAATTTAGTTTGTTTTTTACTTTATTTTATTGTATAAAAGTCCCAAAAAAATTATACTAGGTTAATCATGTATCAAGATCTTTCAATTTGATCAAAAGTGGAGATAGAGGGCTTAGGGTGGAAATGGCGTACCAAGATTAGCTTTAACAACATCCATGTAGTTGTAGTGCCTGTAAAAGGGTCGGGAGATCTATAACAGTCATCCATAAGGATAGAAGTAAACTAAATGATGAGAGAGAATAGCATTAGAGCAATGGAATCAGCAACCCAACCCAACAGAATAATATACAATGGTAAATACCACATTCCAGACTCTATTACTGTTGTTAATAAATGAGAACTCATCGTCGTCAATGTTCTTTCAAAAGCAAAAGCAAAACCAAAACCAAAACAAAATTAATTATTTCAATAAGAAACGCAAAACCTTCTCTCATATACATGTGTTTGCGTGCGCACGCGCACACACACATGTATATACATAAAGTTTCTTATAAGGACTTTTTATGGTGTAGATCCCGGTACATGCCATTTTTCTGAAATAGTAAAAACCTAAATTTTTTGATGAAACTTCATGAATATAACCTTGAGGGACAGGAGATCATCTATAATTTTTTTCATCAAAAAAATCAATAAAAAACCGTTGAGATGAGGTGATATGTAAAAAAATTGTATAAATGTACATTTTCGACCGTTGAAATTTTGGGTCTGCGCTAGCCACTTGATTGATTGAATTTTTTTTATGAAACTTCATAGATATGATCTATAAATTACATAATAAAGAATACACAATTTTGCATTGCTTGGAGATGAAGATGATGATGTTTCTTCTCACTTTTGTGCTTCTCAATAGCTCCAGAAATGATCCTCAAGGCTCGAGAAATATGAAGATGGAATTTCGAATTTTCTCCTTCTACCGAATATAATTTTGTATTATAGTATGCTAATAATAGAATTAGGATACTAATGATATAGGTGAGGGAGGGATAAAATTACCCTAGTAGCATAACCCCAATTCCCGTTAAAGTGGGCCTAAAACTAAAAAAACACCCAATAAATTTTGATTGCTCAAACTTCTGCTAAATTCAAATTATTTTGACTTATTAAGGACCATATTAGTGGGATATTAAATAATTTTGAAATTACATAATTCATTAATTAATTTCAACAATCTCCCACTTGGTCCTAATAAGAACAACCCCGTAATTTTTTTAGGGAGCATAAAGCGCACAATAAAGGAGAACAACAATTATTGCCATAACTGAATAATTCACAAGTGCGAGTAATGGCAGTTCCACACTATTCAGGAGCACGATTCCTTTCATGCACCACAACATCAATGTTTTATTTAACCAGGCCTATAATGTGGGTTGTCATAATGTTCTTATAATGTCTTTTGAGAAAAGAAGATTTCTATCATACAATTAGTCACATTCACATGCATGCATATATTAAAGACAAAAATGATAGAAATCTACAACATTTTTATCGAATTCAAAATAGTAGTGTCAAATAACTAAACTAACAGCAATCATAATAAAACTAATCGAGATCCATCTCTTCGATATGTTCATAAAGGTCTTTTGAGATAGTCCTCCTATAAGATGATCTGCTATATTATCACTTATAGTAATGTGATCAATTCATAACTCGTTATTTCAAAACTTCTTCTTTCACTGTCGGGTACTATATATCGATATGTTTAGCCGCCTTAGTATACTTTTCATTTTTCGAAAAGAAGACTGCTGCAACCTTATCATCGTAAATTTTCTACGGCTTAGATGTTGTCTCTATGGTTCTAAGTACTTAGATAAATTTTACATCCATAATCCATGATTTATAGCTTCGAAGCAAGCTATGAATTTAGCTTCCATAGTAGATGATGCAATAGCACCCTTCTTATCACTATTCCATGAGATGGCTCCTCTATTAAGGGGGAAGACATAACTTGAACTGCTCTTCTAACTGTAAAAGAATCCTCCAAAATCTGAGTTTGAGTATCCAACCACCTCAAGGTGATCAGACTTCTTATATGTGAGCATGTATTCTTTAATCCCTTGCAGGTAACTCAATATTTTCTTTACAGGTATCCAGTGATGATTTAGTGGGTTGCCTTGATATCTTCCTTGCATCCCAATGACAAAATGGATATCAGGTCTAGTGTAGACTTGCACATATAGTAAGATCCATACGAGTTAGGCATAAGGCATGCCTTTCAGATGCTCCCTTTCCAATTTATTTCCAAGGCATTGGCTTAAGCAGAGCTTATCCCCTTTCTGAAGCAGAATGCCAACGACATTACAACTTTGTATGTTGAACCTTTCTAACATTTGCTAGTGTAAGCTTTCAAAGATAGTTACAATGTTCCATGTAATCTATCCCGAGATATCTCTATCCCGATTAGAAAGGACACCTCACCCATATCCTCCATTTTAAAGTTTTCAGAAAGATATTCCTAGGTTTTACTAAGACACCCCACCCAATTAAATATAGGGTGATCAGTCCTCTACGAATTTAAAACAGGATATTCACTTGGTTCATTCTCAGCATCACTGTCGAAAAACTTTTTAACATATTAATCACCTATTATAAAATTAAGCTAGGTGTCAAAACATTTCCAATTTAATAAAACCAAGTAAATCTATTTCTATTAAATTTCAAAATATAAACCATTCACCACACATAGGAATGTAAATAAATACTGAACATGAATCAAGTACTGCAATAAATAAGAATGGATAAAACTTCCCAGTTTAAAACTCCAAACCATGCAATAAACTGAATACAATATCTCTGATGGAAGAACTAGAAGTGGGAGACATATGCCCTAAACAAGAAGTCTAGATGAAACTGAATGGAAAGGATAAATGCGTCTACTGCAATTACCTACGGCTTCCACAATAGTTGCAGCACGTCAAGCAATCCAAATCTCTAAATCTGATACTCCTGTGGCTGAGCAACCTGATATAATACATATATATAGCAAAAGAGAGAAGAGATACAAGAAACGGGTCAGAGCCCGATGTGTAAAAATATTTTAGCAAGTATTTAAAACTAATTCTTAAAACAAGTCTTATACGCATGTTAGTTATCGAACTCTCACATGAGTTTCTCACTTCTCTTCTATTGTGCACGCCTAACGTACATCTAATCTCCACCTAGTTATACCTCCCAGTCTAACTAGTCAGAAACCATACCAATACAAACTATACTCACTAGTAGTATTCCCGTATCGCTCATACAATACGCCATTCAGATAGTTTGTTTCACATACTGAATTTCATTATTCGTCGTTTGAATGGTTAATATTTTATTCACTAAGATTATTTTACTTCTCATTCTCATTTTATCTACTAGTCTCACAAAGTAGAAAATTACCCAAGTACACTCATACATATATATATATATAGTCTCATCATTCCTATATATATACACTAATCCTGCACACATATGTTAAGACCACTTGGTGCAATGTAATTATTATTATTATTACCAAGTCTACTAATTTCACACAGTAGCAGTATTCACAAGTCCATATATATAGTCACATCATCCCTACACATGTATATATACTAATCCTGCATCCCCGGGTTAGCACCCATTAATGCACCTATCAATAATAATTCAGCACCCCCGGGTTATCACCCATTAGTGCGCCTAACAATATAATATTGCATCCCCAGGTTAGCACTCATTAATGCACCTATCAATATTAATCCAGCACCTCCGGGTTATGACCCATTAGTGCGCCAAACAATAATCATCTTTGTACCCCCGGGTTATCACCCATTAGTACACTTAATAATAATATCACATAATAGGCATACACACATCCTATTATAATTTATAGGTATTTCTCCAACCTACATATATACTCCCCATACGTATTTTAACCTCATTACTACGTATAGTATAAATAATTAGATTACTGTCTCTCTCGTAATCTCCAAGGTACATTCTCTCTATACCAAAATAATTAAAGTATTAATTCTCACATACTTTTCCCAAAATTCCTTTTTATTTTAATTTACTATTTGGTAGTTTCTCTCACCCCAATAAACCGGCAAACTCAAAACTAAACTTTAAGAAAATTCCCAAAAATTCCCTCTATCGCTCGAACCAGAAGGGTTGTCGTTTGAACGACTTCCACGTGTCGCTCAAGCGACTTCACGCGATATGCCATCTCGCTCGAACGACTTCGCGCGAGATCTCCATTTCGTTTGAACCACTTCGCGCCAGATCCCCATCTCGTTTGAACCACTTCGCGCGAGATCGCGCGAGATTGCACTATTCGTCTTCTTCACCAAACTTCAACGTTTTTCACCATTTTTGAACCTAAAAACCTCTAAGATTCGATTGCCAACAACTCATCATCAATACCCATCAACACCAAATAGGTTATAGATCATTTCTATCATTCTAGGATCCTTAATTCGTCATTAATCATCATAATTTCATAAAACCCCCAAATTGATTCACATGAACCCTAGTTTCCAAAATTCCAATTAAAGAACCTAATCAACCCAGATTCGTTCATCAATATATAATCAAATTCCGTGATTAATCCTCTACATACATGAAGGAAATTCAGCCACTAATTAAACCAATCCTTAATCATAATTTAATTCTCCAATATTTACCCAATTAACATATAAATCATGATTAAATCCACCTAGACTAACATGAGCATGATTATTGCTAAAAGAATGCAAGTAATAAACACTTGCCTCGAATATGACGGTCTGATCCATTGGTGATGTTGGTATGTGCGCGTTCCTCTCTTCTCGATCCACGCATTGGTGGTCACGGTTGTGCAAAGTGACGCCAAACGAGCCTTCTCTCTTAGAATTTGACTCTCCCTCACACCCTCCATGGCCGTTCTTGATTTGTGTAACCTCTTAACCCTAATGAACTTCCTAGGCTGATATAATTAATCCCAATTTTCGTCCATTAATTTAGCCCAAAAATACAATTTACCAAAATGCCCTCTCGGGGTGCTGGTTAGGCCTAAAATCGCCCCAGGACCCAAACTAAACACCCGATTATACTATTTTGACTATCTCGATCCTTCCAGACTCAACGGCGCACTCAAAATGACCATACGAGTTTCCAAAAATAAATTCTCTTTTTATCTCAATCACTTAGTCCCGACACGACTCACACGCGTGACAGACTTAAATTACCGAACTGCCGTATTTCTCACTTCCGACAATTTATCAAATATCATAATTCCATATTCCATATCACATAGTAATATTCAATAGTTCACAACAATAAGTATTAACCCTTGGCACGCTAGTTAATAATTATTTTAATCCGGATTAATAACAAATTAATTTCTCACATTTTAATTTAATTAATCCAACAACAATACTTAATCGCATACTTATTTCCATAATAATAATTAATCACATAATTATTTAAATCATCAGAAATACGGGGTATTACATACTTCCCCCTTATAATGGAATTTCGTCTCGAAATTCGAAAAAAGTATACCAGGTATAGACAACACTATAAAAAATATTGCGCATCACATCCCGACGCTCACAAGTAAGATGCTCCGTACCACCCATATACTACGCTATCGAATACCCTTAATAATGAACACTACACATGTGTTTGCTTTAAACACCAGGTTACCCTGTCATATAGGCTCTTGCCCAAGCCTTTCTGCTTAAGTTTCACTACTTCAACATTATTTTAAATATTCACTATCTAGCCTTCTACTATTTTCACCTTAGTAGATCTATCCTCTTTTCATATACATACGACTTCGTCCCGTGTCGTTCATACAAGTAAATTGGTCGTGAAATATATATTTTACACACAATATATAGGATAATATCAATTCTTCTCCGACATTTGCAATCATAACTGGTCCTTCACCTTTAACTATCGAGTAGGACAACAACAAAGTTTACCATGCCATACTTCTAGTGGCACTCTGGCCGAGCGTGAACTTATATGAGTTATTTGGACACAAACTCCACTAGTGGAAGGTACTGCTCCCGCCCTCCTCTAAGATCTCAGGGTTCACATAAAATTTTTCTCTCCCGCATCTGGTTAGACCGCTTATCCTGCCCATCCCTCTGTGGGTATTAGGCCGTACTCAATCACATCTTAGTACCTATAATCTCACCATCTCAGCTATATGAGAAGATCCTTGGGGATACTCTTCCATTCTTGAGTGGAAGAAGCCCCTGCCAATTTCGAATTGTCCACCATTTTTCAATCCGTCAGGTGACCCACTGCAAGACTATCCTTGCAATATTAACCTACTTCGTAACCCATCACCACTGCTGTTTGTATTCTGATACATTTTATACTCTCTTGAATAAATTTCAATTCATCTTAAAATGTAAGTTTCTGACAAATCTTTGTGAATAAGCTTCGGCTTACCCGACTACATGTTATCGAATTCACATGCTAATCATAATCCACTACCTGATTCAATCACCCAGGGCGCCCATACACCCTATGCCTCACGCATTATTATACAAAAGACATAAAATTTTCTTACCTTAATTCTTGCACACTCGGTATGCTGATATGGTAGGGGTACGCTCAACCACCCCACTAGTCAAAACTTAATTAATCCTTCAATGGCATCATTCATCTATTCCGAAAATACTAAGGCCAGGCTACTCTATTGGCCTTAAGTTATAAAAGAATTATCAACTCTCAATCATATTCCTTTATAAGCATAATAATTCCACATACAAAACTTATGTACTATCGACCAAACTTCTCTCAAACTCCCGACGTTCGCTAGTTTCATGCGTGGGATGTCTCGCAAAGCGAAATCTAAACAAGGAACTCCCCCGATACACTACTATCTAACCTAGTCGGTTGTTGAGGTCCGTAAGGCCTTTAGTACTCACTATGTACTTTCCCACAATCTATGTATTGTGACATAAAAGTTTACTCATCCACTCTCATGTCTCTAAAATGTAACATAAAGCACGGCGCCCTCATTATCCCAAGTACTTGGCGCTATAAATATATATAGAGCTATTTTTTGCCGCTCGATAAGAACACAATGTATTCTAAGTCTTAACAGACAAATAAATCCCTATGCTCGGGAATCATATATAATTAGACACTATACTCACTGAGGTCTATAATACCATAAAAGTTTCATACATATACTCATATCTGGGCCCAACCCTATTTCAGGTGGCGCCGCAAAAAGCTAAGATCACTCCTTCCGGAGTATCCGACACGACTGTCATAACACTATATATTTACTATCGTTTAATCATACGGTAATTAATCACTACACATTACCATAATAAACTCTACTAAAGCTGACTCACTGCAGTAGTAAATTATAATAACAAAACACATTCTTAGGGCCCGCCCGATTCACTCACGAGCAATCATTAAAATGCCCTGCTAACAACGAGAAATACATTTGTAACAAGACTGTTAAAACTAATGTTCCCACTAAAATCGACCCGCACGTGAAGTTTAGGGTCTCCAATTTACATAAAAGTTATGGCACACCTGTGTCACTAGAATCTATCCTTTACTCACAAGGAAGAAGCAAAACCTCATCAGTCTCGCCAAATCACAGGGTCTCAGCACGTGGCTGCCATCACGACCCATGAACATCTACAATCGTCATGCATCCTAGGATTTTATCCTATAGTTTTCCCCTCTCACCATGGATAATTTATTTCATCATGTAGATTTCACGCCCATTATTAAAACGTTGGCCCAAACTCTCCAGGCCTCAATTATAGCTTTATTGAACTGCCATTTACATCCCGGGCCCCGTAGACCCTGACATACTGTATGCTACTATTAACGAGGACTCTTCTAGTTCATACTGAACCCATCATTCTCGAGTTATAAATTTCCTGGGCCTAATTCTCTTGACCCCAAATTCTTTTGCAGGAAGTCTCGCTCCTCCGGTCGTTATGCTTAACTGGCAGGATTTACTATTTCTAATCTCTTTGGTCTCACTTCTCAATTGTGGACACATTCAACACTTGTAGTTCTACTTCCTTCACATAAGGAAAGCTTCACGAACTATTTCCCGTCACTGGTCCCACTCACCATTTTGGGAATTTCCTTCTCTCGGACCGACAGTCCCAACTCATAATTATTCTTCCGTTGTCCCTTTGGCTACGCTAGCTATTCGAAACTATGGTTGGCCTCTACAGCCTGATTGACTTCATCGTCCTCTTGAAGTTAATCACTTAAAATCATCTAACCGAGTTCCCTATTGGGTATACTCCCATTTGGTGTTTCACTAACACCGTTATGTTCAGTTTCTACTCTTCAGCAGGTTCGTTAACCCTCTTTACTCCCTTCTCTTGGAAGGACTGCAATCACTAGCAACCGTATAACTTCGATGACATCCACATTAGTCATCCTTGTTGGATTTCTCATCTACACTTGTATTCTACTCACGGTTCCCTTATCATTTATAGACCCTTTGAATAATTTATGCCCCTCTACTAGGCACGAAGTTCATCATGCAATTCAACCTTTCTCTCACGATCGGTTTCTATCTTACCCATTGTGCTAAACATCAAAATTTCACTCACATTTTGTTACCACACCGAATGGAAAACTTCACAGTCAAATCGTACTCAAATTTCTCTCTAAATTTCAAACACACTTCTTCATATATGATGATTGCCTCTAATCACTACACGATGCTCCTAAGAGCTATAGCTTTTAACTCCAAATTTAATTACGAGTGCCATCATACCCCACTCTACACCATTGCCTTTGGATTTACTACCTCCGCTGGTCTAGTACACTTTCTCATTTTCTTTTCTGCATCTTCACCGATGGGTTTTCTAAGGATTCCCTTTGATTTCCCCTTTATCGACTATGTTAGGTGGTCCTAAATTCACCCCACCATTATCTGTGACTGTGTCCTGGGAACCCACAGTTCCCGAGTGACAATTTTTCTATCTCTTACTTAAGTAATTCTCATGGTGATTTTTGTCCCGATCACTCTTACCCGATTTCTCTATGTCTTCTGTTGAGCTTCTCCTCCTGCAGTTCTTCTTACAACGCTCGCTGGTCGTTTTAACATGTTTGGGGTTCGAATCACACTGAATTTCATATAATGAGTCACATCCATTATAATTCTTAGTAGGAGAACGTAAGTCACATACGTAAGGGGACACAACAATCCTATCATAAGGCTCTACATCAAAGAACGATACGCTGAAATGTAATAAGCCGAACAGATCCTAAGGACACTAGAACCTGATGCTCTGATACCACCTGAGATACCCCGCCCAATTAAATATAGGGTGATCAATCCTCTACCAATTTAAAACAGGATATTCACTTGGTTCATTCTCAGCATCACTGTCAAAAAACTTTTTAACATATTAATCACCTATTATAAAATTAAGCTAGGTGTCAAAATATTTCCAATTTAATAAAACCAAGTAAATCCATTTCTATTAAATTTCAAAATATAAACCATTCACCACACATAGGAATGTAAATAAATACTGAACATGAATCAAGTACTGCAATAAATAAGACTGGATAAAACTTCCCAGTTTAAAACTCCAAACCATACAATAAACTGAATACAATATCTCTGATGGAAGAACTAGAAGTGGGCGACATATGACCTAAACAAGAAGTCTAGATGAAACTGAATGGAAAGGATAGATGCGTCTACTGCAAGGACCTACAACTTCCACAATAGTTGCAACACGTCAAGCAGTCCAAATCTCTAAATATGATACTCCTGTGGCTGAGCACCTGATATAATACATATATATATAGCAAAAGAGAGAAGAAATACAATAAACGGGTCAGAGCCCGATGTGTAAAAATATTTTAGCAAGTATTTAAAACTAGTTTTTAAAACAAGTCTTATACGCATGTTAGTTATCAAACTCTCACATGAGTTTCTCACCTCTCTTCTATTGTGCACGCCTAACGTACATCTAATCTCTCCCTAGCTATACCTCCCAGTCTAACTAGTCAGAAACCATACTAATACTAACTATGCTCACTAGTAGTATTCCCATATCGCCCATACAATATGCCATTCAGATAGTTTGTTTCACATACAGAATTTCATTATTCGTCGTTTGAATGGTTAATCTTTTATTCAGTAAGATTATTTTACTTCTCATTCTCATTTTATCTACTAGTCTCACAAAGTAGAAAATTACCCAAGTACACTCATACATATATATATAGTCTCATCATTCCCATATATATACACTAATCCTACACACATAGGTTAAGACTACTTGGCGCAATGTAATAATTATTATTATTACCAAGTCTACTAATTTCACATAGTAGCAGTATTCACAAGTCCATATATATATATATATATACTAATCCTGCACCCCCGGCTAAGACCCATTAGTGCACATATTCTGGAAATCATGCATCCCCGGGTTAGCACCCATTAATGCACCTATCAATAATAATTCAGCACCCCCGGGTTATCACCCATTAGTGCACCTAACAATATAATATTGCATCCCCAGGTTAGCACCCATTAATGCACCTATCAATATTAATCCAGCACCTCTGGGTTATCACCCATTAGTGTGCCAAACAATAATCATCTTTGTACCCCCGGGTTATCACCCATTAGTACACTTAATAATAATATCACACAATAGGCAAACACACATCCTATTATAATTTATAGGTATTTCTCCAACCTACATATATACTCCCCATACGTATTTTAACCTCATTATTACGTATAGTATAAATAATTAGATTACTGTCTCTCTCGTAATCTCCAAGGTACATTCTCTCTATATCAAAATAATTAAAGTATTAATTCTCACATACTTTTCCCAAAATTCCTTTTTATTTTAATTTACTATTTGGTAGTTTCTCTCACCCCAATAAACCGGCAAACTCAAAACTAAACTTTAAGAAAATTCCCAAAAATTCCCTCTATCGCTCGAATCAGAAGGGTTGTCGTTTGAACGACTTCCACGTGTCGCTCAAGCGACTTCACGCGAGATGCCATCTCGCTCGAACGACTTTGCGCGAGATCTCCATCTCGTTTGAACCACTTCGCACGAGATCCCCATCTCGTTTGAACCACTTCGCGCGAGATCGCGCGAGATTGCACTATTCGTCTTCTTCACCAAACTTCAACGTTTTTCACCATTTTTGAACCTAAAAACCTCTAAGATTCGATTCCCAACAACTCATCATCAATACCCATCAACACCAAACATGTTATAGATTATTTCTATCATCCTAGGATCCTTAATTCGTCATTAATCATCATAATTTCATAAAACCCCCAAATTGATTCACATGAACCCTAGTTTCCAAAATTCCAATTAAAGAACCTAATCAACCCAGATTCGTTCATCAATATATAATCAAATTCCGTGATTAATCCTCTACATACATGAAGGAAATTCAGCCACTAATTAAACCAATCCTTAATCATAATTTAATTCTCCAATTTTCACCCAATTAACATATAAATCATGATCAATTCCACCTAGACTAACATGAGCATGATTATTGCTAAAAGAATGCAAGTAATAAACACTTGCCTCGAATATGACGGTCTGATCCGTTGGTGATGTTGGTATGTGCGCGTTCCTCTCTTCTCGATCTACGCATTGGTGGTCACGGTTGTGCAAGGTGACGTCAAACGAGCCTTCTCTCTTGGAATTTGACTCGCCCTCACACCCTCCATGGCCGTTCTTGATTTGTGTAACCTATTAACCCAAATGAACTTCCTAGGCTGATATAATTAATCCCTATTTTCGTCCATTAATTTAGCCCAAAAATACAATTTACCAAAATGCCCTCTCGGGGTGCTAGTTAGGCCTAAAATCGCCCCAGGACCCAAACTAAACACCCGATTATACTATTTGGACTATCTCGACCCTTTCAGACTCAATGGCGCACTCAAAATGACCATACGAGTTACCAAAAATAAATTCTCTTTTTATCACAATCAATTAGTCCCGACACGACTCACTGGCGTGACAGACTTAAATTACCGAACTGCCGTATTTCTCACTTCCGACAATTTATCAAATATCATAATTCCATATTACATATCACACAGTAGTATTCAATAGTTCAAAACAATAAGTATTAACCCTTGGTACGCTAGTTAATAATTATTTTAATCCGGATTAATAACAAATTAATTTCTCACATTTTAATTTAATTAATCCAACAACAATACTTAATCGCATACTTATTCCCATAATAATGAGTAATCAAATAATTATTTAAATCATCAGAAATACGGGGTATTACATTTACTTAATAAACCAAGGTCACTGTTGGCAATAAGCAAACCAAGGTCACTACTGGCAATAAGCAAGTCATCAACATATGGCACTAAAAATATAAACTTACTCCTACTGATCCTCGGGTATATACACCAGTCAACAGTCTATTTTTTAATTCCAAAGGAGATAATGGTATTATGAAACTTAGGGTACTACTGACCAAAATATTTTTTTAGGCCATATATTAACTTCTTTAATATAGAGACCATGTTTTCCTTTCCTTCTTTTATAAAGTCTTGCGATTGTGCCATGTAGACTTCTTCTTCTAAACTCCTATTTAGAAAATCTATTTTTACATCCATTTAGTGCAACTCTAAATCATAATGAGCCACCAATGCCAATATGATTCGTATAGAGTCCTTCTTTGAAACTCGAGAGAATATTTCATTATAATAAATATTTTCTTGTTAATTAAAACCTTTGGCAACTAGTCTAGTTTGTGTCATTCGATATTGCCTTTTGAATCTCATTAGGTCTTATAGATCCATTTACAGTCGACTCATTTTTTCCTTCTGGTAACTCAACTAACTTCCAGACTTGGTTATTATTCATAGATTTTATTTCATCACAGGTTGTTCATAAGAAATGGGGTCATTAATTTCCCCTATGTTAAATTCTGCCTCTCGTAAATACACCACACAATCATCAGGAATTTCCATATCCTTTCTTTTTAAGATCTTCTTAATGGCATTTCCTATAGTGTTTATATAATAGTTTCGTTGATTGAAGATTCATTATATGCATGTGAGTGATCATTCACTTGTTGTTCATTATCGGTTATTGGTTCATTAACTGGCTCAACTACTACGTTATGAATAACAGATACATTATGAACTCGGGTTGCGGGGATCGATATCCTGATTTCTTGAATGATCCTTTCCCTTTCTTTTTCACTTCCACTAACTTCACCATCTGCAATAAATTCAGCGTTTCTAATTTTTATTATTCTAGTAGTATGATTAGGACAATAGAATTTATATCCCTTTGACTTTTTTGGATACCCAAAAAAATGATAACTTATTCTCCTAGGATCCAATTTCTTTACCCAAAAAAATTATAACTTATTCTCCTAAGATACATTTTCTTTTCGTGTGGGTTATAAATTCTAGCTTTCAATGGGCAACCCCAAACACGTAAATATCTTAAAGTGGGTTTCCATCATTTTCACATTTCAAATGGGGTCTTTGAAACTGACTTACTAGGTACCTGATTTAATATGTGCACAACGGCCATAAGAGCACATGTCCACAAAAACATAGGTAATTTAGTCCTACTTATCATACTTCTAACCATTTTTATAAGGGTACGATTGCACGTTTTAACTATACCATTTTTCCAGGGTGATCCCAATAATATGTATTGGGCACATATACCAAAGTATTCTAAGAGTTTATCAAAAAGGACAAGGCATTTCTCTGACTCATCATCATCACCATCATTGCCTTAATCCCATCATATGGGGTTGATCACATGGATTCTTCTTTTCCATTCTAATCCAGTATGTGCAATATTATTATTCAAATCTAATTCCTTAAGGTCTCTCCTAATAATTTCCTCTCACGATAGCTTAGGGCGACCTCTTTTTCTTTTACCTTTTATTTCCAGCAATCATCCTCTTGCTATAGGGGCATCTATTAGTATACACAACAGATGTAAGGTACATACCATCTAATTCTACTTTCTCTTAATTTATCGCTAATGGGGGATACTCCTAACTTTTCTCTCACGTGTTGCTTTTTAATTTTGTCCTTTCTAGTAATTCCTATCATCCATCGCAACATCCTCAACTCACTAATGTGGAGATTTGTTCATGTTTTTCCTTTAATGCCCAACACTCCGCTCCATACAGGGTCACTGGCCTAACAAGTGTTCTATAAAATTTCCTTTTTAATTTATTAGTTATCCTCTTATTGCATAACACCCCACTCGCTTGTCTCCATTTCATCTAACCAGTTAAAATTCTACTCGTTACATCCTCATCAATATCCCCATTACTTTATAACATTGAACCTAGATAACGAAATTTTATTAGTTTGGTTATTACTTTTTCTTCAATCTTTAACATTATGTTACTCGACGCCTCATTATTAAATTTACATTCCATAAATTCCGTTTTATTTCTACTAATTTTTAGTCCCTTAGATTCTAGGGCTTTTATCCAAGTATCTACTCTCATCGTTAAGCCTTCCTTTGACGTGTATACTAGAACTATATCATCCGTAAATAACATACACCATGGAACATCTTCTTATATGTCCTTAGTAATCTCATCCAAAGCTAGGGCAAATAAATAAGGACTTAAGGTCGATCCTTGAAGTAAACCCACTTTAATCGTAAAGTTATTAGTTTCTCCACATACAATTTTTACTCTAGCCTTTGTGTTATCAGACATATCTTCAATAAATTTAATATAAGTCATAGGGATTCTTTTCCTCCTTAAAGTCCACCAAATTATATCCCTGGGAACTCTATCATAAGTCTTATCTAAATCTATAAAGACTGTATATAAATTTTTATTATTACTTTTACATTTCTCTATTAACTGTCTTAATAAGTAAATAGCTTCCGTAGTGGATCACCCTAGCATAAATATACATTGATTGTCCAAAATAGTTGACTCATTTCTTAATCTTTGTTCTATAAACTTTTTCCACAATTTCATACTGTGATTCATTAGTTTAATTCCTCTATAATGACTGTAGTTTTGTATATTCCCTTTATTTTTATACAAATGTATTATGGTGTTTTTCCTCCACCCATCTGGCATATTTCCTTCTCTTAAAATTTTATTAAATAAGCCTGTTAACCATTCTACCCCTAGACTTCCAAGGGTTCTCCACACCTCTATGGGTATTTTATCCCGGCCAACCGCTTTATTCTTTCCCATTTTTCTTATTAATATATCCACTTCTTTTTCAGTAATTGAACAAACCATTACTATATTCGGTTCAATGTTCTCGATATCTTTTTTCGAATATTCTTCATTCAATAATCCTTGAAAATACTCTTCCCATCTATCTAGAATTTCTTTATCGTTAATTACTATATTTTTATTTATGTCTTTAATACACTTAACTGGTTGGGAAGGTTCAGAAGTTGGAGGAGTAGATCCCAAGCATCAAGGATAGCAGTTGCACGGAAGGATGAGATGTGGCTTATGATGATGTTGAGATCCAGATCGATTATGCCAAGAAAGTCCCCTTTAAGAAAATGATGGGATCAAGCTTTGGGGGCAGCGGGAGTCCCTTCAAAATCTGACATGTTCCAACTTTACTCTCCAAAACCCACTCTACTTATTGACGAAGAGCCTCTAGTTGGTCAACCTACCAAACATACTAAGAAGGATTCTGTTGAGATCGGAACAGATGCCGACTAAGAGAGGAGGGATGCCAAGAAAGGGAAGGTTCCAAAAAGCTCCGAGCAAATGAAGGAGTAAAGTTCCACAATTTTAGTACTTTTTATTTTTCTTTTGCTCGTGCCTTATAATATCCTTTCTCTAGTTGTACTGGCTTTTTGCCTCCTCTTGTTGACCAATGAAAAAGACTTTAGCTTTTATTGATGCTTCTTGTTCTTTCAATTATGCTGATGTATGTTGCATTTTTTATTTGTTGTGTAATTTATAGCCTATTATCCTAGAGGACTACATCCCTCCTACCTCAAACTTAGGGAGGATTTTGGATTCAGGCGTTAGTATCAAGGTATCCAAGGCGTTTATGAAGCTCTACTAGCAGCTAAAACTGAGGACTGAATAGTACAAGGACCAGCTCGAGTTGGTGGCCAAGCTAAATGACGACATCCAAGTCATGGAGGAAATTGGTTCCTCAGTGCAAGAGGAGATATATGGTTTAAGGGCCCAACTCTTAGAGAGAAAGGATGTCGGCCAAGTAGGCAAGCTAATTCAGGCTGAAAATGATGCCTTAAAGAATGAGGTCGTCAAACTGAAAAATGACGTCCAAAGAGGATATGTCATTACAGTTGGACTCCAAATGGATGTTATAAGATTGAGGCATATCTTCATAATAGGCCCTCAAGAAGCATGTGAACGGGTTATGTGAAGGCTGGACTGATGCACCAGTAAGGCTGAAGGAAGTTGAGGAGGTGGCGTTCAAGCGTGGGTGGTTGACTTCCCTTAAGGAGCTCAAGACCCCAAAGGAATCAAACCTATGGTACAAGTACCAAGTAGATTGCCCAGCTTATTGTCAGACTTATTTCTCAAAGTATGATAAATGGATCCCAATTGATTCCATCCTTGCCCATCTTCTAAATCATTATCTTAAAAATGATGAGGAGGCATTCGCTCCCAATCCAGATGATGGTCGAAGAGCATGTGTAACTGACTATCTTGATCGCCATCCATAGTTGGTCTGAGTCCTTGTATGGTCTTTGGAATATATTTCATTTTGATAATTGTACTCTTAAGTTTTTTGTCAAAATCTATAAAGTTTAATTATCAACTTCTTCCATATTTTGAGCATGTGCTGACTAAACATGAGTTAATAATTGCCTTTGTATTTTGACTGTCGACTAGGAAGAGTTGACAATTACCAACCACTTAGGAATTTTGTTGATCATGTAATAATGTTGATAATTTTGTTCTTCTCGCCGATTAAATAAGTTAGTATTTAAGATTAATCATTTTGGGCTTTTAGCCGGCTAAATGAATCATAACCATTTTAAGCCTCTGTTGACTAAATGAGTTTTATGACTTGTGTCCAACATATTCCCAGTCCAATATACCTTAGCAATATCATTTCATTTGCCTTACCTTTTAGTTTGTTTCATCACACTCCCTTAAGCCTAGGTGAGATGATAGCGAGAATGCACCTGGCTAATAGTCATCCACCCGTTCGGGTTTTAAATGACCTACATAGTTAGCGACCAACCTAAGTTGGCTTTTGTAGAGGGGGCTTGAAGATAATATTGAGATTAGAGATAATTCCCCCCATTTACAAC
This sequence comes from Sambucus nigra, assembly GCA_949130495.1. Classification (NCBI taxonomy): domain Eukaryota; kingdom Viridiplantae; phylum Streptophyta; class Magnoliopsida; order Dipsacales; family Adoxaceae; genus Sambucus; species Sambucus nigra. The sequence continues at coordinate 548,480,882 of OX422210.1, forward strand.
AGTATTTGGGATTAAGGCAGTTCAGTGAGGCAGCTCAGTGTGGCAGCCCAGAGGGACCTCCCAGCGAAGAAACTGACCGAGAGAGCTCGTCATTTAGTTTTGTTTATTAATTTAGTGTTGTATCTTTTGTTTATATCGACTATGAGCTATAACGATTTTAAAGATGTAATAAGTATAATGATTTTGCGTGAGGTCGAACGGTACTCGCGAGAGACCATGCTTGGCAGGGCCTGGGAGAGCTTTCATGCTCTATCGAATGACCTCGCCATGGGAACATCATAGGGATTTGGCTTGGAGGATTGATAAGTGAGGCACCATTGGGGCTTGTCCTGACCATATTGGATACACCTGTAAAACACCAAAAGGACCCTGACCGTGGAACCTCAGGGGGAGCAGCCTTGAGTTCCATCGAGCCTTGAGTTGTGAGCCAAACGACCATCTACTTAATGTCACATCCACTTTATCTGATGTCACTAACCAGCTAGGAAATGTCAGATCTGCACTTGAGTAAGCCATCGTGGTATTTGGGGATGTTAGACAGTTGGTGAGACACCTCTGTGACGACAACCCCCTGACACACAGTGGTTAGGCAAAAGGCATGTCTTGGCATTTAATGCTTATGACGTGGAGATAACTAGTGCATCAGGTATTTAATGTCTGTGACATAAAGTATGAGGGATGTCTTTCACAGGCATTAATGACTGAGTTGCCTCGGGGGTAGTGTGGCGGGCTATTTAAAGACCCCAACCACCTCTGGGGAGAGAAAGGTATCATAGGTTTTTGTTGAGAATTCAAAATTTATTACTAGAGAGATTTATTACGAACCAGAGAGTTTACTCACCCACCTTTGGCATTTATTACGAAGCTTTAATATTTGACAGAGATCATTGAGGATGGTGAGGGTGTTTGGCTATCTGCCAAGGTGTATCTAGGGTGCTTATTTTATCTCTCCCTCTGAAGTTGCTTCTAAGTTCATTACCACCGTCTGAGTTATACATGAGAGATTTGTGAGCTCAAACTAAGTCTATCCTCACTGAGTTGTGTTTGTGTGTCCTGTGGTTAATCAATAGTGTTGCTGTTTAACTTATCATTACTGTACTCAAAAGGAGTTATGCCTCCATCTGATCTAAACTACCCTCTTATAGATTTTGTTCCTAAGGATCCCTTGTAGGGATTTTGTTGTTGTCGGGGCAACTCGTGAGGTCTATTATGTTTATTTATGACAAATACCAAAGGATTGTATCAATTGAAATAAACTCTAATGACTTATTGTAATTACTATGAACCCTGCTCGTCATAATGACATCCCTTGAATGAAATAAGTTGAATAATTTATTGTAATCCACAGGAGTTCTGTTCGGCGCGAGGAAGTCCCTTAGTTGAGATAAGTTGAGCAACTTAGTGTAACCAAAGGTGATTTCTCTTTGTGTTGAGGGACTTATCACTTGATAATGATGCATAATATTGAAATACATAACAAAAAATTAAAGAAGCCAATATACGAAAATGAAATACGAGAGCCAATAGGCATTTATTCATTGAATAATAACTTGCAAGCAATATAAATTTGAAATTAAAATTTGTGTAAACTTAATGTGTTAATAAAGATAAAGAATACTAAAAGTAGAACTTCTTGGGATTGATTTCCTTCCATGTTCTCGGTATCTCCTTACCCTCCAGCATTTCCAAGTGATATGCTAATGAAGGTCGTCCCTGATTACCTTAAAAGATCCTTCCCAGTTTGGTCCCACCTTGCCATCCGATGGCTTTATGGTACTACCGGGGACTTTCCTTAGGACATATTCCCCCACCCGGAATTCCCTCAGATTAACTTTCTTGTTATATTATTTGGTCAGCTGCAACTGATATGAAGCCAGCTTAATCATGGTCTGTTCACTTCGCTCGTCTACTAAGTCAAGTTCAGTACGCAATGCATCATTATTTATCCCTTGGTTGACCAAGATAGTTCTCATGGAAGGGATTCCAACCTAAAGCAAGATAATAGCTTCCATTCCATAAGTGAGCATGAAGGGTGTTTCCCTAGTTAGTCTCCAAAGAGTAGTACAGTAGGCTCATAGGACATAGGGAGCTCGTCCACCCAGGAACCATTTGCTTTTTCTAGCCTCTATATTAAGCCGTCGAGCATTATTTTTTTGGAAGCTTCTACTTGACCATTGATTTTGGAATATGCCATAGAACTGAAATGATGCATGATGCCATGTTAATCATAAAATACTTGAAAGAATATACTTTCAAACTTTGTGTCATTATATGTGATGATAGTTCTTGTTACCCCAAAGCGTGTTATAGCGCTTTTCCAGATGAACCTTATCATGTCGATGTCATGGATGTTCGCTAGTGGTTCTGCTTCTACCCACTTGGTGAAGTGGTCTGAGCCGACCAGTAGATACTTGCAATTTTCAGGTGTGGTGGGTAGTGGTCCAGTAATATCCGGTCCCCATTACTCAAACATCCAAGGACTGGTCAAGGATTTCAGGTGACTAGCTGGTTAGTGAACTATAGGATAGAATTTCTGGCATTTTTCACATCTGCGAACATAGTTACTTGTATCCTTTTACACGTGAGGCCACCAGTAGACTTCCTTGATTGCTGAAAAAGACAATGACTATAGCATCATGAAGGTCCCTGAGAATTTGCTCGGTGTCATGTGAGTGAATACACTGAAGGTAAGGGCCTGTGAATGATCTTTTGTAGAGCTTACCCCTTGGAGAAAGGTAAAAACAGGTTGCTTTTACCCTTACTTGATGAGCCAATCTTCTGTTATCTGATAACATGTCACTCTATTAATAAGCAATTATGAGGTCCATCTAACTAGGGGACATTTCAGTAAGGAGACCTTGCTTGGCGATCACCGTTTGCTCAATTCTTGGTGGGGCGAGGAACTCTATCTGAATAGTTCTTCTGAGATCAAAGTCCTCCACTGAGCTTAGGGCTGCTAAGGCCTAAGCATAACTATTTTTCCCCCCGAGGAACTAAGAAATATTAAGCTTCTCAAATCCATCCATAATACTTCTCACTACAGCGAGGTAGGTTTCCATCCTATCGTCTTTTGCATTAAAATCTCCACTTACTTACTTAGAGACCAATTTGTAATTGTCGAACACGTTGAGGTTCTTTGCCCCCAACAGTTGGGCTTTACACAGGCCAGTGATCAATGCTCCATATTCAGATTTGTTATTAGAGGCTTCAAATCCTAACCTGATTCCCTATTCGATGATAGCATCTTCTGATGTGATGAGGACGATTCCTACGCCTGCCCCTTAGAATTAGCAAGTCTATCAACGTATCAGGTCCAATCCTTACTCTTTGCTCCCTCATTTATTGATTGTTCCATTTCCTATTGGTCACTAGGCTTGTCCCCTATGTTCGGTAATAAAATTAGCCAACACTTATCCCTTAATTGTTATTCTTAGCTAAAAGTGGATATTAAACCTCCCGAGCTCAATCGAGCACTTTGAGAGTCGTTTGGAGAGGTTAACTTTTTGAATAACAACTTTGAGGGGATATTAAGTGATCACCATTATTGAGTGAATTTTGAAGTAGTGTTTTAGATTCCTTAAGGTAACCACTAATACATAGGATAGCTTTTTCAAGGGCATGTAGCATTACTCTGCATTCAGACGTGTCTTGTTGGAATGGTAGATAGGGTACTGTCTGCCTTCCTTCTCACATACCAGGACCTAACAGCGTGGTCTGACACTACGAGATAGATATACAGAGGATCCCCATCATTAGGAATCACTAAGAAGGGAAGTTTGTTGAGGTCTAACTTTATCTCCTCCAAACCTCTTGATCAGTCATCGTTCCATATAAGGCCCTTGTCTTTCTTTAGATGTTGAAAGAAGGGTCAGCAACGTTCGGAGGACTTAGAGATGAAGCGGTTGAGCGCTGCGAGCATACCAATAAGTGTATGAACATCCTTCAACGTCCTTGGAGGCTGCACCTTGGGGATTGCATCAATCTAATCTGGATTGGCCTCAATCCCTCTTTTGGTGACTAAATAGCCTATAAATTTACCTAACTAGAAATCGAGTGAACACTTGCTTGCATTAAGTTTCATCTGGTACTTCCTAAGGATTTCAAAGGTTCTGGATAAATCCCTAAGGTGGTCGTCTATGTTCTTGCTCTTGACTAACATATCGTTGATGTAGACCTCCATTGTGTCTCCCATCTGCTGCTTGAACATCTTTTTGACCAACCTCTGATAAGTTTCCCCTACGTTCTTTAAGTTGAACGACATGGCCTTAAAACAGTATAAACCGACTGGGATTATAAAGGATGTTTTGTCTTGGTCGAGGCTGAATAATGGAATTTGATGGTACCCTGAGTAGGCATCCATAAACACTACACCAAAACTGGGCTAATGGTCACGGACTTTATCCCTGACCAGGAAGGGTGGGTTGCAGATTTTGTCCATGACCAAATCGGGTGTAACCAATTCCTGTGGTCACGGCATAAATCCCTGACCCAGAGTCTGGTCACGGATCCCTTATAGTCACAGATGTGGTCACGGCCCATAGCCCTGACCCTAATTGTATGTGTGGTCACGGTCTAAATTCATGACCACATCAAGATTAAAGACCAGCTGGTCATGGACTTCCACCGTGACTAGTTCTCTGTTCCATCCATATTTGTCACAGGTTAAGACCGTGACCAGTTCTCTGTGCCATCCATATTTATCACGGCTAAAGTCCGTGACCAAACTTAATATATATATGATATTATCACGGCTTAAGGCCGTGACCATCCTTGATGTGCATAAAATATTATCACGGTTTTGGGCCGTGACTATACTTACTGTTTATAAAATATTATCACGGCTTTGGGCCGTGACCAGTTTTAATAATAATAATAATAAAAAAAAAATCCTCGAATCGGGAGGCTAATCGATCAGTTGCTGCAAGTGCTCCTTGGGTGACCTCGAGGAGGTCTTATGCTCTCAAATCGGGGATCCCATGCTCTCAAATCGAGGGGTCATGTGACCACGCGATCACGGGACCCGTGTAGGCATTCTGAAATATGGGTCATCCTCTCAAACCGAAAGTCTCAGGGCCACGCGGTCGGCTTATACGGCCTGCGTTGGTCCTATGCGAGGTGTTGGGGCAACTCACGGTGCCGTTTGGGGGGCGCTAAGGGGTTTCTCCCCCCCGACAGCACCTTTTCAAGCCTAAGTGTGGATATTATCTGTTATGGGTCGTGCTCTCAAACCGGGGGTCCTGTGGCCACGCGATTGGCTCGTGGGAGCTACGTTGGTCCCGTGCGAGGTGTTGGCGTCGCTCACGAGGCCATTTGGGGGACGTTAAAGGGTTTCTCCCCCTGACGGCACCTTTTTAAGCCTAAGTGTGGATATTATTTTTTATAGGTCATGCTCTCAAACTGAGGGTCCCGTGGCCACGCGATCAGCTCATACGGGCTATGCTAGTCCCGTGCGAGGTGTTGGCGCCGCTCATGGGGCCGTTTGGGGGGAGCTAAGGGGTTTCGACCCACGAAGGCACCTTTTCAAGTATAAGTGCGGATGTTCTCTGTTATGGGTCGTGCTCTCAAACCGGGGGTCCCATGGCTACACAGTCGGCTTGTGAGAGTTAGGTTCATCCCATGTGAGGTGTTGGCACCGCTCACGGGGCCGTTTGGGGGGTACTAAGGGTTTCTCCCCCTGACGGCACCTTTTTAAGCCTAAGTGTGGATATTCTTTGTTATGGGTCGTGCTGTCAAACTGGGGGTCCTGTGGCCACGCGGTTGGCTCGTGTGGACTACGTTGGTCCCGTGCGAGGTATTGGCGTTGCTCACGGGGCCGTTTGGGGGGGTGATAAGGGGTCCCCCCCCCCGAGGCACCTTTTCAAGCCTAAGTGTGGATATTCTTTTTTATGGGTGGTGCTCACAAACTGGGGGTCCCGTGGCCACGCAGTCATCTCGTGCGAGCTACGTTGGTCCCGTACGAGGTATTGGCTCCGCTCATGGGGCCGTTTGGGGGGCACTAAGGGGTTTCTCCCCCCGATGGCACCTTTTTAAGCCTAAGTGTGGATATTCTCTGTTATGGTCCTTGCTCTCAAATCGGGGCCCCTGCGGCCACGCAGTTGGCTCGTGCGGGCTACGTTGGTCCCGTGTGAGGTGTTGACGCCGCTCACGGGGCTCTTTAGGGGGAGCTAAGGGGTTTTTCCCCCGACGACACCTTTTCAAGCCTAAGTGTGGATTTTCTTTATTATGGGACGTGCTCTCAAACCGAGGGTCCCGTGGCCACGCGGTCAGCTCGTGCGAGCTACGTTGGTCCCATGCGAGATGTTGGTGCTGCTCACGGGGCCGTTTGGAGGGCGCTAAGGGGTTTCGCCCCCCCCCCCAACGGTACCTTTTCAAGCCTAAGTGTGGACATTCTACGTTGTGGGTCGTGCTCTCAAATCGGGGGCTTCGTGGTGACCATGTGGTCGGCTCATGTAGGATATGTTGGTCCCGTACGAGGTATTAGTGCCGCTCACGGGTCCATTAGGGGGAGCTAAGGGGTTTCTCCCCCCGACGGCACCTATTAGTGCCTAAATGTGGATAATTTTTATTACGGGCCCTTCTATTAAATCGGTGGGTCCCGTGGACACGCGGTCGGCTCGTACGGGCTACGTTGGTCCCGTGCGAGGCGTTGGCATCACTCATGGGACCATTTGGGGGGTGCTAAGGGGTTTCACCCCCGACGACACATTTTCAAGCCTAAGTGTGGATATTTTTGGGTCGTGCTCTCAAACTGAGGGTTCCGTGACCATGTGGTCGATTCGTGCGGGCTACATTGGACACATGCGCAGTGATCGCTCCTCAAAATTGGTCGTTTGGGAGGCGTTAAAGGGTTTTCCCCCCGACCGCACGTTTTCAAGCCTAAGTGTGGATATTCTCTATTTTGGGTCGTGCTCTCAAACCAAGGGTCTCGTGACCACGCGATGGGCTAGTACGGGCTACGTTGGTCCCGTACGAGGTGTTGGCGCCATTCATGGGGCCGTTTGGGGGGCGTTGAGGGGTTTCGCCCCCCAACGGTGCGTTTTCAAGCCTAAATGTGGATATTCTCTATTTTGGATCGTGCTCTCAAATTGGGGGTCCCGTGACCATGCAATCGGATCCTACTAACTACGTTGGACCAGTGCGCAGTGATCTCTTCCCTAAAAGGGACGTTTGGGGAGCATTAAGGGGTTTATCCTCTAACGGCACGTTTTCAAGCCTAAGTCTGAATTTTCTCAAATTATCGTCATATTCTTAAACCGTGGGTCCCGTGACCATATGATCGGTTTCTGCGAGTTATATTGGTCCTATACACGGTGATCACTCACCTAACGAGGCCGTTTGGGGGGCACTAAGTGTTTTCGCCCTCTAACGGCACGTTTTCAAGCATAAGTGTGGATTTTCTCAAATTATCGTCATTTTCTAGAACTAGGGGTCCTGTGACCACGCGGTCAGTTCCTGTGAGTTAAATTGATCCCGTAAGAGGTGTTTGCACCTCTCATGGGGCCATTTGGGAGGTGCTTTTGGTTTTCGCCATCAAAAGGAATGTTTTGGTAAGAAAATCTGAACAGTTATGGCACGGAAACACTAGAACTGTGATCTGAACGGTCTTTGGAGTTTTGTCTGGATAGTTTTTGGACCAGCGAAGACATGTAGTCTCCCACGAGTGAATCCCTGGCTTTTTACAACTATAGAAAGTGTTGCCATTATTGAATTTAGATGGTGGAGTTAGATTTTGTCGAGTATAGTGAGTGGTAATGTTTGTAAGGGATTAATTTCAAGGTGCAGGAAACTCAACATTATAAGGTGACCTCAGAGGAAGATTAAGTGCTTAACAACCCTCATTAAGCTTACAAGATCAAATGACAAGCTCAATTGACAAGCTTAAATGACAAGATTGTAAGCTCAAATGAGGGTTGTCAAGCTGTTAATCTTCCTATAAGGCCACCTTGTAATGTTGAGTTCCCTGCACCTTGAAATTAATCCCTTTCAAAATTTACTGCTCACTCTATTCAACAAAATCAAACTCTACCATCTAAAATCAATAATAGGAACACTTGCTATAGTTGTAAAAAGCCAGGTATTCACTCGTGGGAGACTACGTAGCTTCGTTGGTCCAAAGGTTGTCCAGACAAAACTCCAAAGACCATTCAGATCACGGTTTTAGTGTTCCCCTGCCATGACTGTTCAGATTTTCTTACCAAACTTGCCTTTTGAGGGCGAAAACCAAAAGAACCTACCAAACGGCCCCGTGAGAGGTGCAAACACCTCTTACGGGATCATTTTAACACGCAGAAATCGAGCCCGTGGTCACGGGACCCCTGGTTCCTAAAAATGACGATAATTTGAGAAAATCCACACTTATGCTTGAAAATATGCCGTTAGAGGGCGATACCCCTTAGCGCACCCCCAAGCGGCCCCTTTAGGGGAGCGATCACCACGCACGGGACTAATGTAACTCGCAGGAATCGATCGTGTGGTCACGGGACCAACGGTTTAAGAATATGACGATAATTTGAGAAAATCCACATTTATGCTTCAAAACGTGCCGTTAGAGGGGAAACCCCTTAACGCCCACCCTACAACCCCTAAACAAGTTTGAACACCTTGCACGGGACTAACGTAACTCGCAATAACTGATCGCATGGTCAAGGGACCCCCGATTTGAGAATATGACGATAATTTGAAAATATATAAAATTAGGTTTAAAAACATGTTGTTAGAGGGCGAAAACGCAAAGCATTATCCCGTACTCCTTTTAACATACTATCCAATAATAAGCCAATAACCAATAATTATCCAACAGCCAAACCAAACAAAACCAATAATTATCCCGTACTCCTTCTAACATACTATCCAATAATAAGCCAACAACCAATAATTATCCAACAGCCAAACCAAACAAAACTAGTAATTATCTTGTACTCCTTCTAACATACTATCCAACAACAAGACAACAACCAATAATTATCCAACAGCCAAACAAAACAAAACCAATAATTATCCCATACACCTAAAATATTTAAAAGATAATACATATCAATTATATAACTACTTCCGTTAAAGTAAAGAGCACCTCATTCCTGTTATCCAACAAGGCCATTAAATAAAGTCTTCTGAATGTATGATTGGACCCAAATTGATCCTGGAGCCCCCAACGTATTCTTTTACATATACATTTTTTGACTAGCTTCTTTAATACAATCTTCATAAAATAAGCTAATTTAACTTCATTTTATGAACATTGCATCAATGAAACTGATCAACAATTATATATGTATAGGAACATGTGGAAATTGAGCTGGGTCAATTTAATCCAATAACAAACTCAAATGACTCTATTCTCAAATCGAGTGTCTTGTGAAAGTATCTAAATATTCGACTGAGAATAGCATATTACCGAAAGTTAACTTACATAAATCATATTAAACATTCGTAAAAGTAACTAAACATTCATACATCAAAGTAAAGCGCTAATATAATGTCAATATCAAAATAGGATACAAATTGACAAGGTTAACATAATATTTTGATACTCAATCTTCCTCTAAATCAATTAACAGATCCTTCAAATTAGGGTTGTCATGAAGAGCTGACTGAAACTCTTTTGGAGCCTTCAATGCATCCACTTCAGTAATCATACCCTTTGGTGCATGCACAATAATAGACCAATTTCCATCGTTTATGCACTTGGAGTAGAATACCTTATTTACGTTCTGAAAGGTAAATAAAAGGCTCGTCGACTATGCGATCTTTACTCTTTAGCTTTGATAAATCTACCATATTAAGTTTGGAGTCAGGATCAACTTTGCAAGCATTTATAGTATCCTCCGCCTTTACCCAATCACAATAGAATACGGTTTCTGTGAAATCTAAATAATCAAGTTCTAGGATTTCTTGAACTATCTCATAATAGGTTAGCACCGTATTCTTTGGATTTTTATAGCTTTTGCTAGCGATACAGGTGGTCAAGGCAGAAATTGATATTTCACTATTTTGCGTCAAAAGTTTTTCCTCATATGTATATGAAATGAAATCAAAACCTTTGGTGAGGAATTTCTTAAACTCTTTCGCACGAAAACTAGGGCCTTTTGCTAGGCGTGAAAGCCTAGAAGAGACATTACCTCTTTTTAGAAGCTGCATTTATTAATGAATTTGTATTAAGGCATGTTTTTATCACACGAGAATAAATAACCGCATGCATAACATGTGATGTTTACCTCTTCTGATACCCATGCCGTAAAATCAGTTGTCGTGAAATTTCTCCTTTAATTTTGAGCAATTTCATTCTCATACTTCCTACGGGTATATTGTAGAGTTTAGATCATAAAATATAAAATACATATAATCAAAGAAGAAGAATTCAATAGATACTCAGTCTCTCCATTCTTCGACTTCATCTTGCGATTCGAAGACATAACGAGCTACTTGCTCGAATTATATATTTGTGAGTTTCACCTCTTTAGGGTTCCCAGACGATAATTCGTCCTCAAACTCATCAGATTCCTCGATCACTCCTCCTCTACGAGGATTGAACCTCCTCACCTCTTATTCTGGCATATATTTCTAACGTATAACGATGATTCCACAATTACGTATTCTTCAACAATTGACCCTCCAATATACCATGTATTATTTATGTAATCTTTGAAAGTTTTCATCAAGCACTCAAAAGGATACATCCAACGATACCTAATGGGGCCACATAATAAAACTTCATCGCATAAATGCACAAGTATGTGGATGTTAATTTTGAAGAACGACGCAGGAAAATATTTATCTAATGTACCTTCTGTTTACCACTTTTGCATAAACTAGGGTAAAACACAACTTGATTTGCATAATTGTCCGACGCATATCTTTGTGTTCAGAGAAGCAATGCCGAAATAACAGAGGGATTAATTGGATGATTATATGCCAGTCATGAGACTTGCACTGTTTTAAGTCATTTGCTTGGTAGTTAACAAACCTACGTAAATTACCAGAATAACCAGTTCGAGTCTTCAAGTTAAACAATGTGACTAAGTGGATCTTCTTCACACTAGTAGTCAAATTGAAAGCAGCCGGAGGGGTAGAAATTCTTCCTGTTGTACGATCATTTTTTAATCAGAGTTTCTTCTTTATCTTCATATCCTGTAGATCTCGGTGAGACCGCTCTCCATCTTTGGAATGAGATCCACCAAGACATGTTCCTATCAAATGTTCTACAACATTCTTTTCTATGTGCATCACATCAATTACATGACTTATACGATGATCTTTCCAATACGACAAATAAAAAAATATTGATCACCTAGACCATGGTTTTGCTTTCGTAGGGTCGTTAGGATCTCCCCTTGCTTTACGCTTTAGGTTTACAAACTTGGGATATTTGCCTAGGTACTTATTCCTCGTAGTCGCAACCGTAGCCTTCTCCTCAATCTACTGACCAAAAAGTGGAGCAGGTTGCATCCGGCGCTCTTGACTAATAGGATAAAAGTTAGACTTGTCATTCCTGAAAGGGTGACTGGTCGACATAAATCTACGATGACCCATGTAACTCATCTTACTACTATGTTGTAGCTAAATGAATTAAGTTTCCTCCACACATATGGGACATCCATAATAACCATGAACATTACAATCGGACAAGGTCCCATAAGCAGGAAGGTCGTGGATCGCCCACATCACCATTGCTTTAAGTGTGAACTCTTCACCCTTGTGAGAGTCGAATGTCGTCACGCTTTTATCCCACAACTCTTTAAACTCTTCTATTAATGGGGCTAAGAATATATCCATATCCTGAACCAGAGCCTTCGGCCCGGATATCAATAAAGATAATAATGTGAACTCCTTTCTCATGCATAGTATCGTAGGGAGACTTAAAGGCGCCATTAAAACTGGCCAATAACTTTGACTAGTACTTAAATTACCGAAAGGGTTAAACCCATCCGTTGAGATTTGAAGACGAACATTGGGTGGTTATTTTACAAATTCATGGTATCATGTATTTGAAATTTTCTAGACGAGTGAATCAACGGGATGACACATCATATTCCCACCCACCTCGCATCGAGCGTGACATGTCATGGCCTCCACTATCCATGGTACACTAAAAAATCGTTTTAATCGTGGCCCAAGTGCAAAATACTTCAAAACCTTTTGTGGGACTTGCGAGCTCTTTTGATATTTTTTAGGTTTGTCATTTACCTTCTCACAAATGACATATCTAGGCTCACCGCATACTAGACATTCATCCTTTTCTCCATGTTCGTTGCGATACAATATGCAATCATACTTGCATGCATGAATAGATTTGTATTTCAATCCCAAACCCTTCAAGCTCTTCTTCATGGTAGGATAATTTTCTATTAACGTGTTCTCTTTTGGGAGAATTTCTTTAACCCACTTAAGAATTTCGGTTACGCTGTTCCAAAACAAGCCAAATTGACTCTTCAAGTTATGCAAACCAATCATTGCATATAATACCGATTGATCTTCATCACAATCTTTATACAACGGTCTAGCCGCATCGACTTTCAACCGTATATATTCTCGATCTCCTGGTAGTTCAGTATCAAATTGTTCATTATGCATATTATCTGTCTCCATAAGTTGGTGGTTTTGGTCGTGGTGGACTCCATAAGCATCGTCAATTAGGCTGGTCAATGGACGACGTGTTGGCGAATCATTTACCACTTCCACTCATTGGTGTTCTGTTACGTGGTCGGTTACCGGTAATTCTTCGGGAACATAAGGTACATGTTTTTCACCATGGTATGTCCAATTGTTATAATCTTGACCAATTCCCCACACTATTAAATGTAACTCAACATCTTCTAAAGATTTATATTTTCCATTTGTATATTGGGTGCACGGACACGGAATCTTTTCACTTTTAAGGTTCTTAAAAGCGTACCTAATATAATATTGAACGCCTTTAACATAACTATTAGCTATTCGGTCAGCCCCCCCCCCCCCCCCCCCCCAATCCACTCTTTGTATTATGGAAAATCCATTTAATAATCTTCAAATTGCAGTCCTGTGTTAACATAATAAAATAAATATCATGTTGCATAGTAAAGCACTAATATAGTATCAAAGCAAAGAACTAATATAGTCAACAACGCACCAATAAATCAAACTATGCAATAACTTAAATGCAAGAACACGCCAATCAACGATACTACAAAACCACTTAAACTCAAATTAAATAAATTTGTCTACTGATATTATTACAACGTAAGAAAAATGTTACTACATCTTCATCAAGCGATAAACTAACCAAGTGGTAACAGAGTCTACATAATTTTTCAAAAAATTCCCTTCTCCACTGTTGACGTGCGCTGGAACAGTTTCATAACCCTCGTATACTGTATCAACCACGATCTGACACTCACCCTCCCGCAAAGGTCGATTATGTACGAAAGTTCCTACGACAGTGGACATGAGCGTGAAGATCCCAATGATAAATTTACCGCTCAAGTATTGTATATAGTATTTCTCACCATAGCCACCATGGGTTGTTGATGATGATCCAATACCTGTGCCATGCTGAGGCGCTGAGAAAGGAAATGTTGAAGGAGGAATCAAAATGTGGGGGGAATGGAGAACGAGGAAAATTTTGAGGAATCCCTAGCATCTGTGGAGGCAAACCGGGATGCATTGGGGGCTGCAGGGGCATACGACCGGTTAAAAAGGACACAATCTGTGAAAGTTTATCATTCACACCTCCCAATTCATTTTGAAGCCCCATTATATCCCTTTCAGTCCTAGATTGACGATCATCGCTAGACGTGAAACGCTTATTAATAGAAGAAAGCTCATCCACCAGAGGTGCGATGTGTTTGAATATTATTTTTGACGTATGTGACCCCAAACCTCTCATCCTCCCTCTGTGGTCCTTCTCAAAGGTTTGTACGATGGCATCATTGTCAATATCCTCGATCAGGCTTGAATCTGACTGGCTACTGAGAGACTCTATTGATTCTAGAATCTTGGCCAAGTGAGGAGGGAATTTATTATCTTTGTCCCGTCTAGCATGAATGTACAAGTTGGCCTTATTCGGTGTCTTTCCTTCATTTGGACTACCTTTCGTAACGGTCGTCCACTCGTTCTTTAAATCATCATAAGATTTTGAGCCAAGTCGATGGACATCAATTTTTTTGGACCTATTCTGCTTGTTTTTCTCCCTTTGCGTCATTTTGGAGTCCTTCACCTCATTCTCCAGAAAATCATTCCATTGAGAGATTGATATCTCAACGGTCGAAGGGACTTTGTCTTGGAGCGCCAAAATGTCGGAACTTGATGCTCCCTTAGGGAAATGCTTCTGTCTAAGGTTTCTCCGATATGTTCGGAGTTGTTCAGCAACCCGAGAAATCATCTTATTTTTTGAGTTGGAGGAAAATGAAAATCGTTTGCTGAGTTGCTCATAGATATCATCTTTAATAGTTTTATCTGCGAGGTTCCAATTGTTAGCTCCTCCCACTCCCTCATTCATTTTTCTTAACTACAAACACTGGGCTTTAAACTTTTGAACGTGATTCTTATCCCCCGTGGGGTTATTTCCCAAAAGAGATAACCCAATGGGATTTTTCTCAACTGACTCGACAGTTTCAGGAGCGTTGGGTGTGTCTGTTGGATTAGTGGGAGGAGTAACTTACCTACTACAACTCGGAGTAGGGGAGTGAACAGTTTGTGGAGTAGGGGAGTGAACAGTTGGTGGAGTTGAGTATTGCTCACTAATTGGTGATGAGAATTCTCGTTGTGGTTGTTGCTTGTTGTTGGTTGGAGCGTTGGTTCCATTTCCGCCTGACATTATCTACAAAAAGAATAAAAGTTAAATGTGTATATATAATAATAGATGCATAATTTCAAAGTTAAATATGAAAATATAAATTACAAAAAAAATTGACCATATATTATAATCTACATGTTCATGGTAAGACTTTAACAAAAGTTCAATGTGTCTGATCTCCATCCATTCTGGATTTGTGTTTAAAAACCTACAAATTTTTGCACGTGGACAATTAGGAGGAAGCGTATCTATAATGTATTCATAGATGTCGGCGACATGAACTCGAAATCTCATCCTCTTCAGCCCCCTATTGGCGAGATCGAGTTTGATGTGCCTATGTTGTGAGACATCACAGTCTTCGCCAATGCTCTTTGTACGTAATTCTATCCATAATGGGTGATTTTTTTTCGGCATTCTCTAACAGCGTAAGCAAGGTCAGTGCTCTATTGGGATTAGGTATGTGATATATATATATATATATATTGATTGTACAGCTTCATCCCAGCATTGTGGCAGGGAAAATAGAATACGATCGAACAAATATCATGCTGGAAATGAACTCCACGATTTACAAGGTAGTTAAATTGTTCGATATTCCTATTCCCATACCAATAAATCGAAGTACCCGCTTTATGAGGATCAATAATGAAAGAGGTACGAGTGCGGATTAATTGCAACCTTTCATACTCTTGTTGCCATCGATTATCACTGTGGCTCATTTTTCCTGAGAATAAGGAACAAGGACGTGAATATGATTCCTATAAATAATGGCTATAATGAATCATTAACTAGTTATTGTGTACGAGGGCGTGGATATTATTCCTATAAATAACGGCGCTAATGAATCATCAACCGTTAATTTACTATGTTTTGAATACCTACTTTTATCATTTAACTCAGCAATCCCTAAAATTAACCCTTATGTTTGGTATTTTTTTTGATGGTCAGGTATTTTATTAATGGAGAGGTATTTTTTTATATTTCAGCCCCAAACTTAAACCAACAATATCCATAAAATTAAAATTTGCCCTAGTTTGAAAATTAAACCAACAATATCCATTAAATTAAAATTTTCCCTGGCTTGAAACTTAATCCAACATTAATCATATATATGCAGTTTTTCTAGAATACATGCACAATACACATTGATAATTTATACACCTACATACACAACACACACGTATACACACAAACAATGAAATAAATAACAAGGGTTTGGAAGTACACACACAATGAAGTAATTAATTAGGGTTTGAGATTATATACACACGTATACATACACACACACACACATATACACACACATATAAATACACACAGAAATACACGCACACAAAGAAATAATTAACAATGAAATAACTAGGGTTTGGATTACCTTTGAGATTGAGAGAATGAGAGAGCTTGAAATCGCCGGAGAAAGGGAGGGAAATTGTCGGAGAGAGGGAGGGAAAAGTGTTTAGAAGTTTTCGAGGGAAATGAAAACCTATTCTGTGTTTTTTAAGTATAAAGACCATGGTCACGGTCAAAAGTCGTATATATTTGTATTATAAAAGCAAGTAGAGCTTGAAAATAAAGGGTAGTTGAAAATATAGATTTTTTGTGTTTAAAAAGGGAAGCAAGTATATATTTGTATTATAAAAGCCAAAACCGTTAAATAACAATATATATAAAATATCTTTTTAAAGTATAGTTTTCTTAACCAAAACTATTCACAAATAATAGTTTGTATTAAGATTTATTTGGGTATTGGCCCCATTTATTATTGGTTATTGAGTCGTACAACTATTATTTTTCATTCTTGGAGTTTGGTTCCTACGAAAATAGTTTTCATTAGTTGACTCTTAACCCACCCTGATTGGTTCCTAAATGGACTCTAGTGCTCCTTAATTCCATCTTGAATATGAATTGAACTTGGAAAATAAACTATTTTCCAATCCAAAATTTGCACATGAGATTTGGTGCAGAGAGCCTTCCCCTTTAACTTGAAATACCACTAGGAAATTTGTTTTAGTTTGGTGTTTCTCTTTAAGAACCCGTATATTTAACCTTAAGGTTGAGCAATTCTTACCATTAAATATGTAAACATAAAAAACAATTTAAATACCATTCTCTGCAGGAAAGAAATAAACAACACATATGACAAATATAAGGATGCAATATGAAAGTCCTCAAATATAAATCTCATGGAGATGTATCAAAATTGTGATTAAATAAGAAAGAACTGTCTAAAAATAAACACAACTCCCAAATGTACATACCAAATATTGTGTCTCAAATAGTATGTGCCAAGTCCTGTTATCCAATATACACTGAAAGTCTAGGAAATACAACTCGCTCGATTGAAAATTAAATGATAGACTAATATGGGAATGAACTTACATCAATCCCAGATGACGCTGATGGAAGATGGAAAAGATGATGTGTGCTTGCTGGAAAAGAGAAAATCTAAGAGGGAGGATCAACTCTAATACCTAGAAATTCACCACGAATAAAATGGGTCAAAACTCTAACAAGTCACCAAGCTACGCAACTCAAATCAAATATATATACAAATAGTAAATTCACAGTTTATATAATCAATAACAATGGTCCAACGTATGTCATGAAGTCTCACAATACATTTAATTATCTCGTTTACATCATTAATTAATTAACCTCTTAATTAATTACAAAGTATACGACATGCGCCCCTTCTCCCCGACTATCTCAATAAACATGGGATACATCGATAAAGAATCCTCGCACAATACCATGAAACGCAGCAAAAGTCCATATTAAACCATACTCATCAAGTATGCCAACATAAGAATGATCCTTCGTGGCACACACCCAAAATTTGTGTTCATTAATTTATTCTTTAATAACATTCCAAGTTTCATTCGTAACTTATCACTCATCATTACATCAGTGTTACTTTATTACCCTACCCCAACGTCATTTTAAATAAAGAATTAAAACAGGAGTTATATCATTATATTAGAGACTAAAGGGATGATATGTCTAACATAGAACTACTTACAAATAGAAGCATTAAAATAAAGTTATATTGATTAATTAAAGTTTCTAAAGTCATCACTCCTACCCATTTCTAAACCCCGTGCATGGGATTTCTAATACAAATAAAATCCAAACAAGAAAATCCCCCTGATACACTTTCGTTAGATAGGCTTGTCTTGAAGATAATTAAATAGTTAAAGGATTATTATGATGAATTTAATTAAGATATTAAGATAATTAAATGTCCAACTTCCAAGCCCAGTCGTAATCCATTCAACACAAGACACAATAACCATAATCCAACAGGACAATAAGTTTATCACGTACTCCTTCTAAATTTTTCTACGCAATTAATTCATTATCAATAATATATTACAACTGGTAGAGGGCTTAAATTGGATTCTTATACAAATTAGTCATATATTCAATTCCAACAGTGTATTTCAACATAAGGGATTTATTCACATTTCAAGAGTTTCAAGATAGTCCAATCACAAATAAAGAATCCTTATAATTTTCTAGGCCATAAAGAAGAAGAATCATAATAAAATCTCATCAATTAGGTACTTATTACCAAAGGTATTACTCCCATACTAAAGGTGCAATTCTTAGTAAGCACATGCATTTCATAATTTAAATAAGCCTTAAATAAGTCCAAAATACTCATAATCTAATCCAATTAATCATAAATTCAAGATGAAGCTACAAACCCTAAAACATCAGTTTACTATTTAAGGTTCAATATTCAGTTTCACATTAATTATGGCTAAAACTCAATACAGAATATGCGAGGATAATCAATTTTGCCTAATTAAGATCATATACTAGGAAGTATCAAATTCCTAAAGGCTTTTAACTCATTTTAATCCTATAATTAGGGTTTACGTGAGTATATATAAAAGTAGAAGAGTAGATAGCAACTTGTCACAAAAGATGAATTAAAACTTGACTTGAATTAGGAAAGAATAAATCTTGAAAAGGTAGTATTGAATACTTTTTGAATGACCTCTTGAAAGCTTGATTGAATTTCTAATATAAACTTCATTGAATTAAGCGTTGAAAGATGATAAATAGGGTTTTAATTTTGTAATTAGAATGTAATTTGGGTGAGGAAGTAAGAAACCAGAAGGATTTGGGGAGAGAAAGAATTAGTTTGTGGTTTAAAGAATAAAGGAAAGAAAGTTGTGTGGTTAAAAAGTGAACATGAGTTAAATCCCCTTAAATTTTAAACATCACTATAGCGCTTGTTAGGCCGCTATAGCAGCCCCAAGCCGAAAACGCGATGCATTTAATTTATTTTCCATCCTTTTATACAAAATCCTATAACTCAAGAAATGTTCTAAAGACCCTTATATACCTAAACTTAAACCAAAATCCTCAGTATGGCCAAAAAATTAACTAACTTATAATTAATACCAAACTAGCCCCAATCTTTATAGAAATTATACTTCAACCCACACAACTTCAACGGTTTACGAAATAAACTTTATACTTCCAATTTAGTCCACTTCAACCTTAAATTCTCATAAATGATTATAAATTCACTATTTAAATTATTTAATAAATCCGAGTGCCCAATTAATGAAGTAAATTATGCCCAATTAAATAATTATTAATTCGTCATAATTTTATGGGGTATTATATTTTCTGCCTTTGCCTAATTTTGTTATGTTGTCATTTTTTATGTCTCTAAATCACTATTATAAAAAACCCGCCTAGGCTTGAAGCTTGGGAGAAACGCCCTGCCTTAAGTTTTTTACGCCTTATTCTTGGTAAAACCTTTAAGGAGCACTTTTTCTAAAATCAACAATGCTTTAGTGAAACGGTATCGCCTTTTAAAGAATTTTTTTTACTAACCGGACCATTATCTCATCCAAAATAATCAAATACTTTTTTAATTTGCATATATTACAACATATTTTTATGATATGTACAATTTTAGTATTTTAATAGCCTTGTTAGGGTTAAAAATATTAAAATATATTAAGAAGGCCTAAACGCCTTTTCACGGCTTTTTACGTCTATGGCCCGCCTAGGCTTCTAAGGCTTAAGGCTTGGCCTCCACGCCTCGATCACGCCCCACGTTTTTTAGAACCTTGCTCTAAATGATGTAAATTAGTCACCTATTTATGAGTCACGTTGAGGAATTATTAAAGTAAAATAATAATTCTAACATTTTCCCACTTCGACAATAATACTGTTGGAATTTTTCAAAATATTAATGGGTATTAATTTTATGTAAATGGGTTTTTAGTTTGGGTATTCTTATAGATAGAGAAATTATGGAAAAGGGTGTAAATGGAATGGATTTAGTTTTTAAAGTCCCACATAGAAACTTTATAAGAAAGTGGAAGTGTATATAATAACTAGATAAAAGAAGATTATTTTTCTCAGAGTCAAAAACTGTATGACATGGTGCTCGCACGACGTGCGAAAAGGGCTATTGGGTGACTTAGGGCACATTGGGTGCTTTGGTGGTGTATCAATGCTTGGAGTTTGGGAGCCTTTGACTTTGTCAAAGTCAACCAGATCAACAGTTGTGGTGGGGCAATCTGATCAAGGGATGTCATAACCCAAGAGGGTTGATTAGAATCGTTAGCTCAACTCGCGATGATTCATAGAGAGTGAATCCATTCACTTATGATGATATGTAAAATCTGGACCGTGTGATCGAATGAAATTTGAATAGACATGATCCAATAACTACTGAGTTGCGCCTGAAAAGAGGCGACTCTTCATTAACAATCACTAAAATGGCGATAAAAAGAGTTCGAGACCTTTTTATGGACACCAAAATATTTTGTGTTCTCCTCTCTCCCTCCTTTATCCATTGGCATTATCATATCAACATTTTTAGTGTTCTTAGTTTGATCAAACCATTCATAGTTTACAGAACAAAAATTACACCGTGGCATTATATTCTAAAGGAAAATTCTATAATAAACTTTGTTATGTATTTGCGGTCTTTGACCAAAAGGAAATAAATACTACGTAAAATATGGTTCCTCGAATGTTCCTTGCAGAAATTCTTTTCATTATTTTCCAATAACTTTAGGCAATATTATTTTTAAAAAATGGAAGGAATAGTGGCACATTCTATCAAAGTTGTCAGTTAAGATTTGGTTTGACTCAATCATTTTAATGGAGAAAATTTCACTAGTTAACAAGATAAAATCACGTTATTTCTCACATCTCTAAAACTTGCGGATATTCTTGATAACTTGTAAGGACACAAATTTCCAATTGAGTCCTTTATAGTTTTGGCTCAATTCCGGACAAAAATATTTGAGTCATAGGATAGAGTTAATTAATCATCCTTCAAGCCTATGACGTGTTTTGTTGAAGACGTGGAGGCCAAGAGTATAAAGCTTCATCATATTGCCGAGTTTAAGTGCCTCGTTTCTACATCATTAACATGGTTCCATTGCTCCCAAGGTATGAATGCATTTTGATTATATATATAGGAGCTTGGAACATTTTATATTGGGTGTAGTTTATTTAAAACTATTGTTTAATTTCAGAAAGATTTCATTTAAACTTTAAAATAAAGAATATAAAGTTTCTGGGCAAAAATTGAATTTTTCAAACTTTCTGGAAGTTCGTTCAATGTGTCGTTCGAACGAGATTTTCGTTCGAACCAAATGTCGTTCGAATGAGTTTGCCAACGAGTTCCCCATAAGTCCACTGGAATGTCGTTCGAAGTGTCCTTCAAACGAACATGATGTTCGAACAAACTTCAAATGAGATTTCTAACGAGTTCACACTGGAACTTCGTTAGAAGTCTCGTTCGAACGAGATTTCATTCGAACGAAAATGTCGTTCGAACGAGATTTGGCGGGAACATGTATTTGGCAGTTTTGAGCAGTTTTTCGAACTTTTTCCACTACTTTACCCCACTAAATTTTGACAGATTATTATAGTGCGGGAACCAAAGTTTGTAACTAAACTTTTTCATACACAACTATCTCCAAGAGAGAGTTTGAGAGCAAAATTGATTAAGGAAAAAGTTCATGTTTTAAAGTGTCTAAGTTTTCAAGAAAAATTGATTATACACTTTAGTTTTACACCCATATTGTTTATCCAGCCTTCCATAAATATATTTATACTTTCTTGGACTTTTGGCATCGATTTTTTATCTCTACCGTTTGAAGAGACATTTTGGGTTTGCTTCTAAATCCCACAAAGAAGAAGAGGTTTTCGTTGATTTACCCACTTCGAGAAAGGCTCCTAGTTCAGGTGACGGTGACCATATAAAGTCCGATCGGTGGATTCTGAGACCGCGGTGGAGCTCCATGGTTATTCGCTAGGTGGAGATGTTTACAAGAAGGAGCGTCGGGGCTTGAGAGGGATCGAGTCGTGTGTTGTAAGTCTATTGTCTTGTATTGATAAATTCCGTACTTAGTGGATTTGAGGCTAGGGTCGTCCGAGGTTTTTTCCCGTTGTGGGTTTTTCCTCGTACATCGCGGCGTAGTGATTTATTGTTTATTTTATCTTGCTATATTCACCTACAATGCATGCTTAGGTAATTCAAGATAAAATTTGGTTTTAATCACTACATATTTAATTTGGTGTGAAATTAATATTGGGTAATATTTATGTTAATTAAATTCAAGTCATTTAATTTAATTAATAGGGGTTGATCATTATTGATAAAGGGAGAGAATTAATTTAGGGGGAGTACTTACTTTAATTGTACTTACTTTAATTTCATTAAATATTTAGATATTCCCTAAGCGTTTAATGTGTTTGCTTATGTATGCAGGAATTATATTCTAAGCGACAACTTTCACCGGTAAAGAGTTTGATCCTTGGGTTGTTTTGAGTCAAGCATTGTAATTTTATTTTGGGTGGGGCTTTGTGTTAGTCTAGTAGAGCTTGACGGCCCTTTAGGATTTTTGTTGGTTTTTATCTCCGAATAGCCAAAGGAGGAGATTTTTAAGGACACAAATTTCCAATTGAGTCCTTTGCAGTTTTGGCTCAATTCCGGACAAAAATGTTTGAGTCATAGGATAGAGTGAATTGATCATCCTTCAAGCCTATGACGTGTTGTGTTGAAGACGTAGCGGCCAAGAGTGTAAAGCTTCATCATATTGCCGAGTTTAAGTGCCTCGTTTCTACGTAATCATCATGGTGCCATTTCTCCTAAGCAATGAATTTTTTTTATTATATATATAGGAGCTTGGAAGATTTTATATTGGGTGTAGTTTATATAAAACTGTTGTTTAATTTCAGAAAGATTTCATTTAAACTTTAAAATAAAGAATATAAAGTTTCTGGGCAAAAATTGAATTTTTTAAACTTTCTGGAAGTTCGTTCGATGTGTCATTCGAACGAGATTTTTGTTTGAACCAAATGTCGTTCGAACGAGTTTCCCATAAGGCCACGGGAATATCGTCCGAAGTGTCGTTCAAATGAACATGATGTTCGAACGAACTTCAAATGAGAATTCTAACGAGTTCACACTGGAACTTCGTTAGAAGTCTCGTTCGAACGAGATTTCATTCGAACGAAATGTCGTTCGAACGAGATTTGGCAGGAACAGGTATTTGGCAGTTTTGAGCAGTTTTTCCAACTTTTTCCACTACTTTACCCCACTAACTTTTGACAGATTATTATAGTGCGGAAACCAAAGTTTGTAACTAAACTTTTTCATACACAACTATCTCCAAGAGAGAGTTTGAGAGCAAAATTGATTAAGGAAAAAGTTCATGTTTTAAAGTGTCTAAGTTTTCAAGAAAAATTGATTATACACTTTAGTTTTACACCCATATTGTTTATCCAAGCTTCCATAGATATATTTGTACTTGCTTGGAGTTTTGGCACCGGTTTTTTCATCTCTACCGTTTGAAGAGACATTTTGGGTTTGCTTCTAAATTCCACAAAGAAGAAGAGGTTTTCGTTGATTTACCCACTTGGAGAAAGGCTCCTAGTTCAGGTGACTGTGACCATATAAAGTCCGATCGATGGATTCCGAGATCGCGGTGGAGATCCGTAGTTATTCGCTAGGTGGAGATGTTTACGAGAAGGAGCGTCGGGGCTTGAGAGGGATCGAATCGTGTGTTGTAAGTCTATTTTCTTGTATTTGTAAATTCCGTACTTAGTGGATTTGAGGCTAGGGTCATCCGAGGTTTTTTCCCGTTGTGGGTTTCTCCTCGTACATCGTGGAGTAGTGGATTAATTATTTATTTTATCTTTTGCAAAATCACCTAGAACGCATGCTTAGGTAAAAAGATAAAATTGGTTTAATTTAATCAACTACTTGTTTAATTTGGTGAAAATTAATATTGGGTAATGCTTATGTTAATTTAATTCAAGTCATTTAATTTATTGTGTTAAAATTTGTTTTGCCTAATTTGTTAAAATTGAGAAATATGACTTAGGCAAATTTTCTAGGACTTGGGTTAATTAATTTGGTTTAAGTGAAATTAACATAAGTGTGTGTTTAATCTTATTTCACTTTGGTTTTATTTTAATTTTAAGAAGAAATTAAAATTTTGTTAATTTGTTTTTATTGAACCATCATCTTACGCTTCCGCATCTAGTTAACAAGGAAATTGAATTTAAAATTTTTAAAATTGGGGGACTCCATCTCGTTTTCAAATGGTATCAGAGCCAAAATGATAATTTACTTCGTTCAAGATCCTTTAACTAATTTTTGGCTAAAATGGAATTTTCCCCATTTTCAAAATTTCCTATTTTCGATGGTTCTAATTACGCGTATTGGAAAGCGCGTATGAAATCGGCACTAAAATCTATCGACGAGAGGGTTTGGTTATTGACAGTTAACGGTTGGTCTCCACCAAATCATTTAGTAGAAAATGAACGTGTTCCCAAACCGGCCTATAGATGGAGTGAGGGTGAATTTAAACTTTCAAACTTTAATTCCCATGGTTTAAATTTCTTATTTAGCGTTGTCACACCGGATGAATTTCGACGCATTATAACGTGTGAGACCGCTAAAGAAGCTTGGAAAATTTTACAACTCACTCATTGTTGATACCAAAATTAGTATGCTGATGTAGACGAATCACAAGAAGACACGTGTCGATATACGTGGCACAACAGCAATGAGGAAGTCTATTTCCCCCAACCAAGTCAGACTCACTCCGAGCAATAAGTATACTCCGAGGAACTCCAACGCTCCGAGGAACTCTTGAACGACGAGCAACTAAGGCGGTTCGAGCTGCATCTCGACCACAGCATTGATTGCCATATAATCAACCGTTCAACTATTCATTGAATGATTATCATCTTGACGCACACGCTTGAAGAGCATTAAATGAGTTACCCTTTCATATGTATATCATTTAATGTATCACCCTTTCATGTACAGCCTAAGGGCTATAAATACCTTGTATGACCCCCTCATTCAAGGGGACCAGAATTTCTTGATAGAACTTGTAATCGAGAATTCCCAAACACTCAGCAATAACATAACAGTGTACGTAGGCCATTCATACAAGGTTGAACCACTTTAAAATATTATGTCTCATTTATTTATCTGTGATTAAATCATTAGAGTAATCTATTTTTTTACATAACAGATTGGCGCCGTCTGTGGGAACGATTGTTATTATCGTTTTTCACCAAAAATCATTCATCATCAATGGCAGATAACCCGGAATCCAGCAATCAAAACGCTGGAAATGCTGGAAATCCTCCAAATCCCTCTGCACCTCTAGATCTGGCTGGGATTATGACGAATCTGGCTCAAGGACAAACCGCCATGCAAGAAATAATGCGACAACTCATACAGACCCTTCATGGCGGTGCACCTGCACGTTTAGGACAGCGAAGTGGTCAGAGGCAAACCTACTTACTTTCTTCACGATCCAGGCGTACTGAGTCATATCATAATGGGGAATCTGATGATTTCTCTTATCAACCTGGGCGAACTTAGTCAATAAGGGCTACAGATACTGATCAACGTATCACTCTCTCTCCAGAGAGACCCAGTGCCTTGTAAAGACTGAGTAGGGTGTCTCCTTTCAGTCGATTAGGCCCTAGGAGGAATAGGAGTCCACCTAAGACCATGTCGAGGAGTTTTAGACAACCATCAGATCTCAGAGAAGGATCAGCACAATCACGACCAGTTGCTCGTCAAGATAGATCTCAGGAGGCTACTTCAGAGCAATCAATTGCTCGAACTAATAAGCCCGAGGAGGGAAATGATGCGTGGAAAGGTTCTATTCAGCGGTTGGAGGATAGATTAGGAGAAATGGCTAAGGCGAAGAATCCCCTACAATGAACTTTTGTTCAAGGGACACCTTTTGTCCAGGCCATTGTGGGTTTTCCTACCCCGTCAAAGTTTAAAGCACCTGTGGTGACCCCCAAATATGATGGAAAGACAGATCCTGTTCTACACATAGAGCAATATCAAGCTGCCGCCGACATCTATGTTGTCCCCAACGAGATGAGATGCAGAGCATTCTCGGGAACTCGTACTGGATCTGCCCAGATATGGTACAACAATCTTCCTCGGGGTAAGATTTCAACTTTCTTTCAGTTGGCCGAGTTGTTCATCGAAAATTTCTGTTTTGGAGCAAAGCCAGTAAAAAGAGTAGCACACTTGTTAAGTGTTAGACAAAAATCTGGTGAGAGTACTAGAGATTACATAACTCGTTTCAATAACGAGAAACTGAAACTTATAGATTATGAAGAAAAGACAGCAATCACCGCCTTGATGAGTGGGTTGTTGCCTAACAAGTTGTATTACACTTTGGCCAAAGATCCACCTACAACCATGTCAGAGTTAATGGCGAAAGCGGCCAAAATCATGAATGCCGAGGAGGCTATGGCTGCGAAGAAGAATATGGATAAAGAAACCAAAGTGGAAGACGACAAATCCAAGAAGAAAGAGCATAAGGGGAATGGCGGTGACAAGCATTCCAAGAATAATAAATCGTCATGGGAAGTCCTAAAGAAATTCGATAATTATACTCCTTTGAAAATGGGTATTAATCATGTCTTGGAAGAAATCAAGAATAACGAGGAAGTAAAGTGGCCAAAGAAACTGAGGTCAGACCCTGACCTGAGGAATAGGGAGAAATATTGTGAATTCCATAAGGATCACGGCCATATGACCAAAAATTGCATAGCTCTTCAGAATGAGATTGAAACACTCATCCGAAGAGGGAAGCTAGCGAAGTATGTTGATCGGGGAGGCGAAAGAAGAAATAATGACCAAACTAGAGAAAGGTCTAGATCTCCTCGTCGAGCAGAGGAGGAAAAGAAAAAGGATCATGAAGATGATACAGAGGATGACCCCGATCTTCCCAAGAAACCAAGGCAGCCAGAACGAGAGGTATTTTCCATACGTTTTGGATCATTTGATTGTAATGTAATTACGAGAGGAGATGCAGGAGGAGGAGACCTTACTGCAGAAAGAAAGGCTTACCTTGGAGAGCCTCAAGCTTGCTCATATATTCAGCGAATAAATTTGGCTGAGGAAGATCGCCCGAGGAAGGTAAACAAAGAGAAGCTGGTCATTGGCTTTTCAAAAAACGACCTGGCAGGTGTTCTTTACCCTCACGACGACCCTTTGGTGATCAAAATGAGGATAAAAAAAGTAGTGATTTCAAGGGTGCTGGTAGATAATGGTAGTTCGGCCGACATCATGTACTATTCATGCTTTGATAGTTTAAATTTGAAATTATCTCAATTAGAACCTTATCACAAACCTCTATTGGGTTTTGCTGGCCAGAAAGTTTTTCCACTTGGGACGATCAAGTTGGATATATTCATTGGAACTTGGCCTGCTTGTCGAACAGAAAGAATACGCTTCTTTGTGATGGATGAGAATGTGCAGTCATCTTACAACATCATCATGGGAAGAGTTGGTTTGAAGAAGTTCGAAGCAGTTCCATCTAAAGTACATCAGTGTTTAAAATTCCCTACAAATTTCGGAGCGGGAGTTGTGAAAGGTGATCAGAAAGTAGCTCGGGAATGTTATTATTCGTCTGCCAAGCAAGAAGAGCTTGAAGAGTCAAGGAAAAAGACTGCGACCTACCAGGTGGAGGAAGGTATAGAAATTGAAACACTTGATCCCAGAGATGAATCCCAACTTGTAAAAGGACAGGTGGTGGAATCTACAGAAAATGTTATTCTGGACGACGAGCACCCTGAACGAGTAACCCAGATAGGTTCATCGTTGGATGTTTCAATAAAATAGGAGTTGATAACTTTTTTGAGAAATAGAAAGAAAACTTTTGCATGGAGTCATGAAGACATGCCAGGAATAGATCCAAACTTCTTATGCCATGAACTCAATGCGAATAAAGATATCAAGCCTGTAAAGCAGAGAAGAAAAGTGTTTAGTCCCGAGAAGAATCAAGCTATACAAGAAGAGATCGAGAAGCTCCAGAAAGCCCAATTCATTGAAGATGTGAAATATCCAGATTGGTTAGCAAATGTGGTGATGGTAAAGAAGAAAAATAATAAATGGAGAATGTGTGTTGATTTCACCGATCTCAACAAGGCATGCCCAAAGGATCACTTTCCATTGCCCAGAATTGATCAACTAGTGGATGCTACCTCAGGACCCGAGCTGCTCAGCTTCATGGACGCTTACTCTGGCTACAACCAGATTAAAATGAAACCTGAAGACAGGGAAAGCACTTCTTTTATTACCCCTAGGGGAACTTATTGTTATAATGTTATGCCTTTTGGTTTGAAAAATGCAGGAGCGACATATCAGCGGCTGATGAACAAGGTTTTTTCCGAACAAATCAGTTGCAATATGGAAGTCTATGTCGACGATATGCTGACAAAGAGCAAAAAAGCTGCTGATCATCTAGTTGACTTAGGTCAGACCTTTGATCAACTGGATATATACCAAATGAAGCTCAACCCGACGAAGTGCACCTTTGGAGTACGAGAAGGAATGTTCCTCGGGTACATCGTCAACCAGCGAGGCATTGAGGCAAATCCAGCAAAGATCAAAGATCTTTTAGAGTTGCGATCTCCAACGACGAAGAAAGAGGTGCAGAGTCTTACAGGGCGAGTTGCAGCGCTCAATAAATTTGTATCCCGAGCAACTGATAGATGCCTCCCGTTCTTCAAAACACTTCGGAAAACTTTCGAGTGGAATGATGAATGTGAAAAAGCCTTTCAAGACTTGAAGAAATATCTGGGAGCACCTCCACTGTTATCCAGGCCAGTAATAGGAGAGAAGTTGTACTTGTACCTGGCAGTATCAGAGAATGCAGTCAGCTCGGCATTGATCAGATTGGAGAATGGAGTCCAGAAGCTAATTTATTACACAAGTAAGTCTTTTCGAGGTGCAGAGATCAGGTACCCAAAGCTAGAAAAATTGGCATTGGAATTAATTGAAGCAAGCAGAAGAATGAGGCCTTATTTCCAGGCCCATACCATAGTCGTGTATACCGACATACCGTTAAGACAAGCCCTTCATAAGCCAGAAAAATCAGGGAGACTGATGTATTGGGCAATAGAGCTCGGTGAATATGATATTGTGTATGAACCCAGATCATCATTAAAAGGGCAGGTTGTAGCAGACTTTATAGCAGAATTTACATATCCTGATACCCCCGAGGAACAAAAGTTGCTCGCTAATCAACCTGTGGATGTTACAGGATCAACAGACATAAGTCCATATCAACTCCGATTGGTAAAAGGGCCTGTGGATGTAGAAAGATCATCAAACTCAAACCCAGACCAACTCCGGTTGGTAAAAGGGCGAGAAGAGATGGTCGACGAAGAGCGAAAAATACCAGGGGAGGATGAAAGGAAACAGCAGATATTTCACCGAGGAACTCTATCAGATAAGAAATTTGAAGACGAATTACCTATATGGAGGTTATATGTAGATGGCTCATCTTGCACTGCAGGATGTGGCGCGGGAATAGTTCTGAGCACTCCAGACGAGATCGACGTGGAATACGCCCTGCGATTCCAATTCAAAGCTTCCAATAATGAGGTTAAATATGAGGCGATGATAGCAGGTCTTAATTTAACAAAGATTATGGAAGCACAACAAGTGATGGTATTCAGTGATTCTCAATTAATTATGAATCAAATGATAGGAATATATGCTGTTAAAGGAGAACTAATGGTCAGGTATCATGCAAAGGTGATGGAATTATTGGCAGAATTTGATGCCATTCAGTTGATCAGAATACCAAGACTGGAAAATGCACAAGCAGACGCATTGGCCCGACTAGCATCAGCTACTCGTACCGAGCTGCGAAGAATGATACCAATTGAAGTATTAGAAGCTCGGAGCATAGATGAAGCCCTGACGATGAATGTTATTACCCTTGATTTGGGACCATCTTGGATGGATCCCATCAGGGCATATATTGAGGAGGGAGATTTGCCGGAGGATAAGCTCGCTGCAAAGAAATTGAAGTTTAAAGCTGCTCGGTATGTACTAACTAATGGTATTTTGTATAGACGAGGAATTATGGTAGGTTTGCAAAGATGTGTGCATCCCTCCGAGGTGAAGGAATTGATTGAAGAGATCCATGAAGGATCCTGTGGAGCCCATGTAGCAGGTCGGACACTTTTGCAAAGGGTGATGACACAAGGATAATACTGGCCAACGATGAGGGCTGATTGTATAGCCTATGCTAAGAGATGTGATAAATGCCAACATTTTTCCTCCATCTGACGAACTCCACAAGCAATGCTGACACCCATAACTTCCCCTTGGCCTTTCGCCATGTGGGGAATGGATTTGGTTGGACCACTGCCAACGACCCGAGGAAGATTCAAGTACCTCATCGTCGGAGTAGATTATTTTACTAAGTGGGTAGAAGCTGAGCCTCTGATTGATATGAAATACGAGAAGGTGTACCAATTCGTTTGGAAGAACATCATCTGCCGATATGGTCTCCCTCATGCCTTCATCACAGACCATAGAACACAATTTGAGAACGAGGAGTTTGCCGCCTATTGTCATCAGTCAAACATTTTGAAGGTTCATTCAGCACCAGGCCATCCTCAAAGCAATGGGCAGACTGAAGTGACGAACAGAACATTACTAAATGGTTTGAAGAAGAGGCTAAGTGAGCCTAAAGCTAATTGGATTAATGAGCTACAGTCAGTATTGTGGGCTTACCGAACAACTCCCAGAGCAGCAACTGGAGAATCACCATATATGATGGCATTTGGAAGTGAGGCTGTAATACCTGTCGAGTTGGGTCTTCCAACACATAGAGTGCTGAATTTCAATTCCCCAGTCAGCGACTTGATGAGGAGATTAGATTTGGACATGCTCGAGGAAGTTAGAGAAGAGGCAGCCATTAGGAATGCTGCTTATCAACAGCGAACAGCCCTGTTCTACAACAAGAGGGTGAAAAAATGCGACTTAAAAGAAGGATATTATGTGCTAAAGAAGGTCATTCAGACGCACAATAAGTTGGAAGCAAACTGGCATGGACCTTACCGAGTTACTGCAGTTGTCCGACCAGGAACTTACCGAATAGAAACTCTAGAAGGAGAGGAATTTAAGAATGCATGGAATGCCGAACACCTATGCAAGTATTATCAGTGATGTAAAATGTAAAGCAGTTCCATCAATATGAATAAAACGATGATATTTCATAATCTTCTCTCCTTTTATTGAAAGTTTTTCGGGGAATACTATTGTGTTTAACACTATGCTGCTCGGTACGCAACGCTGCTCGGCAGTAAAACAACGCTGCTCGGCAGTAAAAAGAAGACGATAGTTCAAACCCACGACCAACTCCGATTGGTAAAAGGGCGAGAACAAACTACACTCCTTTGGTTAGGAGGCGTACACTAGGGTGACCAACTCAGGTAGGTAAAAGAACTAGTGGACATGATAGTTCAAACCCACGACCAACTCCGGTTGGTAAAAGGGCGAGAACAAACTACATTCCTTTGGTTAGGAGGCGTACACTAGCGTGACCAACTCAGGTTGGTAAAAGAACTAGTGGACACGATAGTTCAAACCCACGACCAACTCCGGTTGGTAAAAGGGCGAGAAAAAACTACACTCCTTTGGTTAGGAGGCGTACACTAGCGTGACCAACTCGGGTTGGTAAAAGAACTAGTGGACATGATAATTCAAACCCACGACCAACTCCGGTTGGTAAAAGGGCGAGAACAAACTACACTCCTTTGGTTAGGAGGCGTACACTAGCGTGACCAACTCAGGTTGGTAAAAGAATTAGTGGACATGATAGTTCAAACCCACGACCAACTCCGGTTGGTAAAAGGGCGAGAACAAGCTATACTCCTTTGGTTAGGAGGCGTACACTAGCGTGACCAACTCAGGTTGGTAAAAGAGCTAGTGGACATGATAGTTCGAACTCGGACCAACTCCGGTTGGTAAAAGAGCGAGAACACAAGATGATCGACGAAAGGCCAATCTCGGTTGGTTAGGAAACAAAATATGCTCTCAAATGCCAACTTATGTTGGTTGAGAAGTAAGATATTATCTCAAATGCCAACTTATGTTGGTCGGGAAGTAAGTTTATTACATAAAAGTTCCTCGAAGAACAAATATTCCAAACTGAACCAAGTATAGTTGGTCGGGGATAAAAATCCACTAACTGTAGTTGGTCGACGAGGAAAAATCATCGACCTTGGTTGGTCGGGCACATTTTATGAAAAAGACAAAAATTTACCAAGTATAGCTGGTCGGGGATAAAAACTCTCACTAACAATAATTGGTCGACGAGCACAATTTGACAACCTTGGTTGGTTGGAGAAATTTTAAACATTTTTTATACTCATTACTTTATTATTAAGTGATCAAGCAACATTTCTGATACTGGTAACTGTTTATTACTAAATTGGTCGATGAACCATACAATATTGTTATGCAAGCACAAATATAAAGTGTTTGACAAATACAAGAGCAATACAAATTTGCAAACAAAAAATGAAATTCTTTCATTAAAGTCAAATGAGTTACACAAATTTGTTACATTGATATTAAATTGTGTACTAATTATTACATCAGAATTTCCTATTCTACTGGTTTTTTCCCTTTTGCTTTTGAAATAGGCTCCTCGCTAGCAGGAGGATCTTCCAGGCAAAGGGGAGAATTAATGAAGTTAATATCTCGGAGCATTCTGACGTTCATTATTGAAGGAGTGTCCAGTAGATGCTCGGGACGAGATACCTCGATCTGAGAATGAAGATTGTAGTCACAGAGATACTTTGCAATTAAGTTCCGAGGAATGGCACGAGCTGGGATCCACTCCATGTCCAATTTATAAGGTGGCACAGGCAAGTCTAGTACCCCAGGATCATGATAGTCCCACAGGTAGTGCCCTTGTTCGATCTTCAACACGCCCAAGGCATTCAGCCAACCTTGCTTGTAGCCCTCATTATTGGCATTCGGGATACGATCATCTAAATGGAATAAAGCTTCGTTGTATCCAGCCATCCAAAATTCCCTGGGCTGTTTCTTAAATTGAAATGTCAACCTTGCAATATTCTTATTAAGACTTTGGATGAAAAGTTCATTAGTCTTCAATACTGAGTTCTTTGAAGAAAACTGTTGTTCCAGTTCTCTAACCTTTTTGGACAGATCAGACAAAGCTTGGTTCTTAGCCATTAATTGGAATGCTTGGTTTTCCAACGTTGATCGAGTACGAGCCTCTTCAACATTACGACTAAGAGCTCTTGATCCTCCCCGAGCAGGTCGAGAACTTGGTTCCTCGACAACATTCTGAGTAGCTCTTCCTCGTCCACGAGAACCTCTTACTCATCCCCGAGTAGCAGTAGAAGGCCCAACTCTTATTAAAGCCTCTAACTCTTATCTCAACTTGGCATTCTCAACCTCTAAAAATGAGAAGCCTTCATCGGTGACTGGTGCCAAGGCAGTGGAAGATGAAGCTGCAGACTTATACTGTGCCAGTTCTTTTTGCAAATTGTTATTCTCTTGGTCCAGCAGCTCTGCAATTTGTCTACATGCTTCAACTTTGCCCTTTAGAGTTCTCTCCCTAACATCATACCCAGCAAGGATCTTTTTGTGGCCTGTCTCGGCAGAAAGATGTTGATACCTCTTTTCATACCCCTCGTGCAAAAGGGCATTTGATTCCTTGTACTGAGTCTGAAGATCTTCTAAAGTATATTGAAGCTCCTCGATCATGTCATAGTATGCCACGTTATTGGCCACAGCTCGATCAAGTAAGTCCTTCAGGTACCGATAAGCTTCGACTGCCTGCTCTGAAGCATCATGACCAAGGATGTCGGCAACTTCTGATGCACTTAGGTTTGTGTGACCAGCCTTATAATATTCATGGCATTGCTGCATTAGTTTTGTATCATTGGCAGACAGCAATTCCATTCTAGCCATAAACTAATAAAGAAGAGAAAGGCAAGAGTTAATGAAAAAGCAGACAGAGCATCAACAATGTATAAGAATAAAAAAGGTAATTTTATTACATCATCAAAAGGAGTACAGCGTTCAGAATACAGAGTACAAGAAAAAGAAAAAATAGAAAGAGAATACCGAACAACTTCACACCTTTTCCTTGTCTCCCAAGACTTTCTCGGGAGGCTGGGATGAGGAGCTCGGTTGCTCGGTGGGAACAACGAGTTGGTCGGCAGGAACTGGAACTTGTTCAGGAGGAGCAGGCCGAGATCACTACCATTGAAGATTCTTCGGAGGCTGCTTCATCCTCTTCTTCATCCTCAATAGCTGGGGGAGGACCAGGCAGATGTTGTTGAAATAGCTCAGAGTCCTCGCTCACCTTCAATTCTTGCAGGGCAGCGACCCAACCATCTCGAAAGTATTTCAAACTCCCATACTTGACCTGGGTCATCATTGCTGCTACCCCCCTATCCCATCCTTTGTCCCAACCGGTTCGAAATGATTTTTTCACAGCCACCTTTCTTTTCATTTTCTCCGAGGAGAGCTTCTCGGATAAAAGATCCTCGGTGGTTTTTAACTTGGCCTCCACCTCCTCCTTCTGGCGATTTACTTCTCACAGAAGGGTCAGCTCTTCCTCGGCCGATTTCAACTTATTTTCAAGCTCCCCAAAGCTTGTGAGCTTCTCGGCATATTTTTTATTCTCCCTCTCCAAGTCTCTCACCTTATTTCCCAACTGTACCTTCTCTGCTTCAGACGCAGCCAACTTTTTCTCCCATTCACCCCTATCCTCGTCGTATTTTTGACGGGATTCCTTCAAAGATTGGGCCAAGCCCTGGAAAGCATCCTCTACTCCAGACGAGGAGCTAGAAGCCTCGAGTGATTCATCTTTCTTCACTATGGTGTTAAAGCAACTCACCAGCTGTAAAAAGAAGAAAATAATGATAAGTTAGTGCCGAGATACATATATTGACTGAAAGAAAGAAAAATTCAGGATAAGAGAAATTTACTGAAGCAATGTGACGAGTAGCTAGGGATGTCAGCATATCCCTAGACATGTTTTCTTCAATTCCTTGGACTTCAAGAATAGTCCAAGTCTTTACCGAGCTCATTGCAGAACTCGGGGGAATAATGGTTGGAACACCAGCTCCACTAGCTTGGAGCTGGGGAATGGTTTCAGAAAAACTAACCGAGGAGGATTTCTTCAATCCCCTCAGTGAAACTTCAGCAGTTTCAGCCAAAGAGCCTTTGGTGGGGGAAATGGTGACCACTTCCACAGAAGTACTTCTCTTGCTCGGAGAGGCTTCTCGGCAGCCTTCTGAGGAGCAACAGAAGGGGCAGCATCTACTTTCTTTATCCCCTTTGGGACATCATTCTTGTTTCTCTTTCCATCTCCAGCAGAGGAGGTGTCCTCGAAGATAGCAGGAACTCTTCTTTTGCCCATCTTCTGACTTAGAGGAATGTGAGATTCTGGTGAAGATTCCTCAGAAGCTGGCAATGGTTCACTAATGCTGACCACAGGACGAGCAGTAAAGGGTGATGTGTAGCTCCTGTACTGCAACAAATATGAAGCAGACCTGATGTGCTCGTCTGCAACTCTTCGATGCAAATTCCAGATATGTTTCAAATGTTTAATATTTATTTCTGATTCTTTTGGAGTTTTTCTCTTACTGTCAACTGCAAACAAATACATAGTGAAATATCAGTCATACATTTTGTCAAACACAATGAAATCATAATTTCAAAAACAAAATAAGATGAAAATAACCTATCGCATTGCCATATGGGGGGGCATCTGGGACCCTCATATACTTCATCTCCAACTAAAGGGGTATGTTGCCAATTTTTGATGACTACCCCGTGTTCAAAATAATCCCTGTTTGCATCAGTGAGGTTGACTACTAAGGCCCTATTCAAAAACCTATTTTTTAAATAAAAAACATTGTCTAAAACAGCCCATCTGTAACAGTACATAATCTCAGGAATTCCTATACGAGTTCCATGAGTTTAATTTAACCTATACACCCCATTAACTATTCTCCATGTGTTGGGGGCTATTTTTGCAGGGACAACATCGAAATACTGACAGAACTCTAAACACAAAGGGTTTGGTGGAAAAGAAAATCCACATTCAGCAATAAAGAGGCCAGGGAACCAATGTCCCTCAGCCAAATTAAAATAAGTTGAAGGTTCAGAAAGACTTTCCAAAGTTACCCAAGAAGGAATAGAAAAGTCAGAACGGAATTTCTCAAGAGATTCGATAATATAAACCATGGTGAATAAAAAGAAATGAAGAAGAAGGAAGAAAATCTTACAGGAAAAAGGAGATCTGTTGACAAACAAACGAAGAAAGGGATGAACGCACAGGAGAGAGAAAAGCTATAGAAAACTCGAAAGCAGAAATTGAAAAAGGTAGAAGACGATGGGATTTCCTCTGAAGCTTAAATACCTTGCCTTGGGAAATGGCGAAAGAAATGATTACAAAAAGGAAACTATTACGCTACCAGTGGCTAAAAGGACAAAAAGGGCACGAAGATCGAAGCGCTTATAAAAATGCAAAAAGGCGAATTCTGCGAATTTGGAAGGAAATTCAAATACGAAGAAAAGGCTCCTAAAACCCAGGAAGGTCATTTAATATTGCCATATACCGAGAAAGAATGTTCCATACTCCTCAAAATTCGAAATATGAAACATTGGGGGCTTCTGTTGATACCAAAATTAGTATGCTCATGTAAACGAATCATAAGAAGACACGTGTCGATCTACGTGGCACAACAGCAACGAGGAAGTCTATTTCCCCCGACCAAGTCAGACT
Source organism: Sambucus nigra (assembly GCA_949130495.1). Lineage (NCBI taxonomy): Eukaryota > Viridiplantae > Streptophyta > Magnoliopsida > Dipsacales > Adoxaceae > Sambucus > Sambucus nigra. The sequence continues at coordinate 548,517,776 of OX422210.1, forward strand.
CACTCCGAGCAACAATTATACTCCGAGGAACTTCGGCTCTCCGAGGAACTCTTAAACGACGAGCAACTAAGGCGGTTCGAGCTGCATCTCGACCACAGCATTGATTGCCAGATAATCAACAGTTTAACTATTCATTGAATGATTATCATCTTGACGCACACACTTGAAGAGCATTAAATGAATTACCCTTTCATATGTATATCATTTAATGTATCACCCTTTCATGTACAGCCTAAGGGCTATAAATACCTTGTATGACCCCCTCATTCAAGGGGACCGGAATTTCTTGATAGAACTTGTAATCGAGAATTCCCAAACACTCAGCAATAACATAACAGTGGACGTAGGCCATTCATACAAGGCTGAACCACTTTAAAATATTCTGTCTCATTTATTTATCTGTGATTAAATCATTAGAGTAATCTAATTTTTTACACAACACTCATGAAGGTACAGATGTCGTTAAAGCTTCGAAACTCCAAAACCTCACCACTCAATTTGAAACTATCAAAATGAATGAAAAAGAAACATTTGATGAATTTTATGCTAGACTTTCTAATATTGTTAATTCATCTTTTAATTTGGGAGAGAAAATACCCGACAACCGAGTAGTAAAGAAAATTTTAAGGTCCTTACTCGATAGATTTATTCCAAAAGTGGTCGTGTTAAATTCTTTACCAACTTTAGCCTCTATAAAATCAGAAGAGCTTGTAGGTGACTTACAAACCTATGAACTGGACATGTTTCCCTCTAAAATTGAAAAGAAAGTAGAAAAGGGCATTGCTTTAAAAGCCCGAAAAGAGGATAAACAAGTAGTAGAGAGTGAGAGTGATAGTGACTCGGAAGATATGGCCTTGTTTGCTAGGAAATTTCAAAAGTTTCTTAAAATTAACAAAGATAAATTTAAAAATGACTTTAAGAAATTTGAAACTTCTAAGCATTACAAAGCCGAGAGGATCCCTAAAACTATTAATGAAAATTTGAATAGGGATGAGTCAAATAGGTGTTTTGGTTGTGAGGGTTATGGCCATAGGGCTTCTGAGTGCCCCACTAAACTAAGGAGAGAGGTTAAGCGACCCATTTCATATAATGTGACCCTTAGTGATAGTGATAAGGAAGAGGGAACCGATTCCCCCACTAAGCCCAACTTTGTGGCTTTCATGGCTAGTCATGTTAGTGATAGTGAGAACTCATCTATAGATGAAAATTTATCACATGACACTTACAAGGTTATAGTTTATGATTCCCTTATTTTTTATGATAGTGAGAGTGGAGAAGAAAGAAAGAGTGAAAATGAAGAAGAGGTTAATATGAGTGAACTTCAAAATGCTTTTCAAGAATTATATGAAGAATCAATTAAATTAAAAAGAGCAAATTTGAAGTTAGAAGCAAATTTAAAAGAGCGTGTCAAGCTCGTCGATGATAGTGTGTTGGTAAAAAACCTTAGGACATGTGAGAGGACTCTTCGAGAGAAGCTAGAATATGTAAAAGGTGAGAGAGATAGCCTTAGGGGTTTAATGGAATCCTTGAAAAAGGAGCTTCTCGAGTTTGAAGAGAGAAATGTGTTGTTAGAGTCTAAAATTGTAGAATTGGAAATTAAACTAAAAGACTCTAGCAAAGTCAAATTTGATTTGGAGTGTAGGTCCAAAAAACTAGATAAGATCTTAGGAACGGTCCAAATCAAAAATGACTTGTGTGGTTTAGGCTTCGATACTTGTAATGAACCAACTCAAAAAGCCAAAACCAATGTTTTAGGAGAATCGCCTAAGAAAACCCTTAGAGATCACTCCTTAGGTAAATCTTTTCGACATGTTTTTAATTGTGCACATTGTGGTCGAAAAGGTCATCTTAAGAAATTTTGTTTTGATCTTAAAAGATTTTCTAGAAATTCCCAACGTAAGGCAACCAAGGTAGCCAAGATTCCTACACCCCGAGATAGTCACTCTTCATTAGTTTGGGTTAGGAAATCTGACTTGGTAGCTTTACAAGATAGGGTATTTGATTCTCATTTACTTTTACATGCTTCTTCCCTTGCAAAATCTAAAGGTTGAATGTGTTAGTTTTATTTGCATACTTTAGCTTTTGTATTTCATGCTATATTAACATGCTAATTGTATGCTTGTTTAATCATTTTCTAGTCTATGCTCTATACCTTATCACACGTTAGAATTTTGATTTTTGTTTATCTTTTGTATTATATTTCCTTTATTTTGCCTGCATTAAATGAAAATTACAAAAAGATTTTTGGTTTATCATTTGCATTTTATTTTTTTTTGTAATTTGAGATTAATGAAAAATTCAAATTATTTTTTTTGTGTCTTTTGAGTATATAAATTTATTTTTGGTTTAAAAATTTCAAAAACTCAAAAAGATTTTTTGTCTGTATTTTAGTTTGACACACTTTATGTGGCATATACTTGTGTTAGAATTCCATCTTTTACGCTCCCATGTGGCTAGAACTTTTCGTTTAGATTGTCAATCCTTATTATGTTCTTTACCATGCTTACATGGAGTAGTTGGATGTTGCGTTGCTTAAATGGATTCTATTTTTATATGCCTCTATCCACACATGCACGAGCTCATTTGAAATTTTAACTTCATATGTATATTTGAGCTTTGTGAGGTGTTCTCCTACCAATCTTTTCATCTACATATTTGTGACCTAGGAGGACTAGTGCATGTCAAGATCCATTGCACGTGAAATTTATGAGAAATAAAAATATGGTAAATATAAATATGCACAGGGAAGGGCTCCGAACGGATTTATTGTCCTTTGCGAATAGTAAGCAATAGTTTGTTTGGACCTAAAAGAAATACATGGTCCAAAGGCCTAAAAGAAAATATGCCATTAAAAGAAAAATAATTTGCTAAGGCCTTATATGTTTGATTGATATATTCGTTCAAAATAAATATATATGCTTATTGAGGGAGATTGGATGGTATATCAACGGTTTGCTCAATGTTCATTTATCCTAGTTGTGTTTTCAATGTCACGACTCTATTGGTTTGTAGAATCATCAACATGCTAGGCTTGTATGCATTGTGTATGTTTGTTCATTGAGTTCAATCTATATTGTCACATGAGGTTATATTCAAATGTGATGAAGTTTGCAATCAATTGTGAACTCCGTGAACATGTTTTAAGTGATTGGGTCTAAATTTAATTGTTACTAGTTCACACCCCAACCCTTCCATTTCCATATGACACATTTCTGCCATACGAGTGTGAAAGACTCCTATTATATTTTGTGTGTCATTTGTGTGTTTATATCTATATATATGTGCGTGTGCATCTTTGGTATATCTAGTATACATATATATGATATTTTATTTGTATTTGCCTTACTTTCTAGTACCATATATGCTTTAATTCTTAATTGGTATCTATCTTGTTGCATTCTTTGTTGATATCACATGCTTAATACTTTTTGTATCTTATTGTTATCATTTTCTTGCATCCTAGTTGGTATCCGTTATTATTTGTTGGATTAGTTATGTTTTTGTTGTCCATATACATTAATGTTCTCATCACTTTTACAAATTTGCATGTTTGGCTTGTTGTCCCATTTTAGTTATCCCTTGTTTAGTTTAAGGGTAATATGTTTTAATTGGGGGAGAAAAGTTAATGTTTTTAGTTCTTTAACCTTTGTCTATTCCTGAACAAGAAGGGGGATAATGATAGGGGTTGATCATTATTGATAAAGGGAGCGAATTAATTTAGGGGGAGTACTTACTTTAATTGTAGTTACTTTAATTGCATTAAATATTTAAATATTCCATATGCATTTAATGTGTTTGCTTAAGTGTGCAGGAATTATATTCTAAGCGGCAACTTTCACCGGCAAAGAGTTTGATCCTTGGGTTTTTTTGAGTCAAGCATTGTAATTTTATTTTGGGTGGGACTTTGTGTTAGTCTAGTAGAGCTTGACGGCCCTTTAGGGTTTTTGTTGGTTTTTGTCTCGGAATGGCCAAAGGGGGAGATTTGTAAGGACACAAATTTCCAATTGAGTCCTTTGTAGTTTTGGCTCAATTCCGGACAAAAACGTTTGAGTCATAAGATAGAGTTAATTGATCATCCTTCAAGACTATGACGTGTTTTGTAGAAGACGTAGCGGCCAAGAGTATAAAGCTTCATCATATTGTCGAGTTTAAGTGCCTCGTTTCTACGTCATCAACATGGTTCCATTTCTCCTAAGCAATGAATTCATTTTGATTATATATATAGGAGCTTGGAACATTTTATATTGGGTGTAATTTATTTAAAACTGTTGTTTAATTTCAGAAAGATTTCATTTAAATTTTAAAATAAAGAATATAAAGTTTCTGGGAAAAAATTGAATTTTTCAAACTTTCTGGAAGATCGTTCGATGTGTCGTTCGATCGAGATTTTTGTTCGAACCAAATGTCGTTCGAACGAGTTTGCCAACGAGTTCCCCATAAGGCCACTGGAGTGTCGTTCGAAGTGTCATTCAAACGAACATGATGTTCGAACGAACTTCAAACGAGATTTCTAACAAGTTCACACTGGAACTTCGTTAGAAGTCTCGTTCGAACGAGATTTCATTCGAACGAAATGTCGTTCGAACGAGATTTGGTAGGAACAGGTATTTGGCAGTTTTGAGCAGTTTTTCCAACTTTTTCCACTACTTTACCCCACTAACTTTTGACAGATTATTATAGTGCGGGAACCAAAGTTTGTAACTAAACTTTTTCATATACAACTATCTCCAAGAGAGAGTTTGAGAGCAAAATTGATTAAGGAAAAAGTTCATGTTTTAAAGTGTCTAAGTTTTCAAGAAAAATTGATTATACACTTTAGTTTTACACCCATATTGTTTATCCAAGCTTCTATAGATATATTTGTACTTGCTTGGAGTTTTGGCACCAGTTTTTTCATCTCTACCGTTTGAAGAGACATTTCGGGTTTGCTTCTAAATTCCACAAAGAATAAGAGGTTTTCGTTGATTTACCCACTTGGAGAAAGGCCCCTAGTTCAGGTGACTGTGACCATATAAAGTCCGATCGATGGATTCCGAGATCGCGGTGGAGATCCGTAGTTATTCGCTAGGTGGAGGTGTTTACAAGAAGGAGCGTCGGGGCTTGAGAGGGATCGAATCGTGTGTTGTAAGTCTATTTTCTTGTATTTGTAAATTCCGTACTTAGTGGATTTGAGGCTAGGGTCGTCCGAGGTTTTTTCCCGTTGTGGGTTTCTCCTCGTACATCGTGGCGTAGTGGATTAATCATTTATTTTATCTTTTGCAAAATCACCTAGAACGCATGCTTAGGTAAAAAGATAAAATTGGTTTAATTTAATCAACTACTTGTTTAATTTGGTGAAAATTAATATTGGGTAATGCTTATGTTAATTTAATTCAAGTCATTTAATTTATTGTGTTAAAATTTGTTTTGCCTAATTTGTTAAAATTGAGAAATATGACTTAGGCAAATTTTCTAGGACTTGGGTTAATTAACTTAGTTTAAGTGAAATTAACATAAGTGTGTGTTTAATCTTATTTCACTTTGGTTTTATTTTAATTTTAAGAAGAAATTAAAATTTTGTTAATTTGTTTTTATTGAACCATCATCTTACGCTTCCATATCTAGTTAACAAGGAAATTGATTTTAAAATTTTTAAAATTGGGGCCTCCTACTCCTTCTCATAACTAACTTGATGGTTTTTCTAAACCACACTAGAAGATAATGAAGATATCAAGTAAAAATGTATGAAGAGAAAAGAAGACGAATGTATGTGTCGAGGAAACATTCTCAATGTGTTATCTCAATCAGTCTATAGTGCATATCGGATGCTTTCGACGACTAAGGAGTTCTGAAGAAATTGAAAAACAAATATCAAAATGAGGAAGCTATTAACTGTGATTTTCTTATTTTTAACAATATGCATTTTTAAATGTCTAATGATAAATCTATTGTTGCACAAGCCTGTGATTTCCAATAAATAGTTGGTGATCTTAAGGTTGTTGGAATAAATCTTTAAGATGAATTTCCACTAGGGTGACTGTCTCTAAACTTCCTTATACCTGGAATGGCTTCAAGCAGAAACTTAATCATAATGAAAATAAATACATAGATGAATCCATTTTTTGCCACCTTTGCATTTAAGAATATTCTTGCATTCAGGAGAAAAAGGAAGAACAAAGTGATAATCGTTCCAAGGAAATTAGGGTTGAGGATAAAAAAGACAAGGACACCAAAGATTCTAAAATTAAAGTAAGGAATGATTAAAATTTCAAGAATCAAAATGAAAATAAGAAGAAGAAGAAGAAGAAGAAGAAGAAGAAGTGTAAGTGATACTTTTGTAAAACACTAAATCATTTTACTCAAGAATGTCGACTTAAATTGAAGGCATTTAAAGGAAAGCAATTGACTAAGGAATCCAACAATGTTGAAGATCTTATTACAATGGTGTACGAAGCTAATTAGTGACGAAGCCATTTATACATGCAAAGTTTTTTCTCTCTTCAAAATATGTTAGGAGATCGATAGAAAAGAAGTAAAAATGACAAATAACCTCCTTGCCAACGTAACTAAAAAGGGCATTGTGTAATTAATGTTGAAGTGTGGAAAGGCTCTAAAGGTTATAAATATAAACATAGAATTGATTATTTTAACACATATGCACTCATTGCATTTATCATTTCCATTCGGCTTATAATATCTCTTGATTATATTCACAATTTAATGATTCATTAAATGGATGTAAAATTGTCTTTCTAAATTGTGATTTAAAAGAAGAGATTTATATGGAGCAACCTCAAGTGTTAATTTTTCATGTCCAAGAAAATAAAGTATACAAATTAGTAAAATCTCTATATGGCCTAAAATGACCTCCTATACAATGGCATGAAAAGTTTGATAAGATAATAAGATCCAATGGTTTTGAAGTAAATGATGCCGACACAGGCATCTATAATAATTTTTAAAATAGTTTTATTGTCATTATTTGCTTATATGTGGATGATATGTTTATATTTGGGTCAAATCTCAAATATGTAAAAGAAAATAAAAGGTTCATATCACCAAACTTTGATATGAAGGATCTTGGAGAAGATGATATAATTCGAGGAATCAAAATAATAACAAAATATAATATATTAGCACTATCTCAATCTCACTATATAGAAACGGTTCTTAAGAGATATAATTATTTTGACATTAAGCCAGCATCCACACTAGTGGATCATACTATCAAATTACTAAAAAATATTTGGTGTACTACGGATCAACCTAAATATATCACTATCATTGGAAATTTTATGAATCCCGTGCATTACACTAGACCCGACATTACCGATGCAGTAGGCTACTATGTAAATTTACAAGTAATCTGGGACAAGAGAATTAGAATGCAGTTTTTAAAGTTCTTAAATACCTAAAGATGACTATGGATTATAACTTACATTATGTAGGGTATCCATATGTATTATAAGGATATTTTGATTCCAGTTGGGATAACCTTTAGCCAAAATCCATGCACACTACTAGTTTGATATGTACGATAGGATGAGTGGCTATTTCTTGGGGATCCAAGAAAAAACATATGTCTTATTTAACAACACAATCAAAAGTTATAGCCCTAGCTGATGTGTGTAAAGAAGTGAAATGGCTCAGAAACTTATTATTTGATATACCTTTGACGTAAAAGCCATCTCCATCTATTATGATTAATTGTGATAAAGGGGTTATAATATGCAGGATATTAAGCAAAACCTATAATAAGAAATCTAAATACATTAGTCTAAGATATAAGACTTTTAGGAAATTACTCAAAGAATGAGTAGTTATAGTCTTCTTTATTGAAACATATAAGAATTTAATAAATTCTTTAACTAAAGGTCTAGTTAAAGAGATGATGCATATCACCTAAAAAGGAATGGAAGTAAGTTCTATAAAATAAATCACTTATATTATTGGGAAACTAACTTATGTCTTGAAAACATATGGCGCTAGAAAAGTTAACGGATAGTTATGGAATAGTAGGAACTTATTTGTAAAGTCCCATTCCCACATGACTCTTTTAGGTTTTCTACATGACGAAGGATGAAGGTTTTTTCTTAATAAATCAAGTAAACGTGACTCGTAGAATCACAAAAGATGATTTGCCTATATGAATATCAAAAGTATGGTCTTTTTATATAGAAGTAAGACCAATCCTAAAGTACTCATGAATTAACATAAGTACAAAGCCATAAATGTGTGTGCTAACAGAACAATCTTTAACATAACGATTAGTATGTGTGATGGTTCCGACTCATATGGAAGGGTCATTGGTTCAAGATACATTCACCACAACACCTTTATGAATCTTTCAATTATTTTCACTAAGTAGAAGTTCAAGTCCGAAAGATTTTAGCGATAATGCAAAAAGAACTTAGTTATTTTCCTTCTACGTTTATGTCTTCGATTCCTTATAATAAAATTATTGTGTCTTATTTATGTGTATTTTAAAAATTGTGGGTATTATTGAAATTTTCCAAAACATTAATGGGTATTAGTTTTATGTAAAAGGGTATTTAGTTTAGGTTTTCTGGGAAAGATAAAACTTTAGGAAATGGGCATAAAGGAAAATGGAGTAGTTTCCAAATTACCACATAAAAACTTTAAACAAAAGTGGAAGGGCGTACAACAAAAAGACAAAAGAAGATTATGAGTCTTATAGACAAAAAGGTTATGATATGGTGCTTTATGGTGGTACAAAGCACCACCATCATGACATGCGACGCGTATTCGGGAGATATGCAAAAGGGAAATTAAGAGACTTATGGAACATTAGGTTCTGTTGTGGAGCACTTGGCACGTGATCATTGAAGGGATATCATGCCAATTATGCCATGTTGGCTGACTCATGGCACCTAAAAGGTGGTTTGGTGTAGTTGTTCGAGTACCAAGGGAATGAAATATATCAAAAGATATTAAACTCGTCACGAATCTACCACTTTATAGATAAGAATGGATATTATAATTATCAATGAAAGCGACATCAACCAGTTTGGGGGTATTGAATTGTATTCTAATCATGTTAACTTTGACTCTCAACTAGAAATGTTATCACTTCAATCATCCCTCCTTGTAATTAACTAATGTACACCTCTCTCTCTTTCCTCGTGGATGTAAGCAGCATGATTTTTTAACCATGTACATCCCATGTCACTTTTTGTATTGCATTTATAGTGGGTTAGATATCCCCTATAATTTGGCATCATCTATGGGAAGAGATTTGAACTTTAACCATCGTGAAAAATTAACCCTGAAACAATATGAATGCTCATTAGTCTCATCGTGAGCATACCAGAAGTCATATCTAATTTGATATGTGAATTTTCATGAGGGAACACACTCCTTCAAGGACCCCTCCACCTCCTAGCGAAACGACGTCAGGGGGACAAATGCCTAGAAGATCTAGTCCTAAGAGGCAATGTTATACCCCTCATGTAGGGCGACCTGAGAAAAAAGTAGTGTTATGATTGGTCAGTCTTTATAAAAACAACTAGAGGATTTTGATGAGGAGATCGCCCATCTGAGAATATAATTAACGGGGAAATCGGAGTAGCGTTGCTCTAGTTTTTATAATTTAGAGCGATGTAGAGGAAGGAAGATTATCTTCCCTACGCACAATGAATATAATTATATTGATCAGGATTTTAGGCCATGTATCTATCATGCAGTACAATATAACCAATGACCTGAGATCTATATGTCGGCACATTATTCCGCTAGTTGCCATCATGAAACTATTTGATCAGCAAAATCGATAACATAGCAGAAGGTCAACCCGAACTAAATTTCCATCGAAGAAAGTTAAAAGTAATAACCTCAGGGATCTCATCAAAAAGGAATTGGAAGGAATGGTGAATCCTGATTTAGTACGAGCACTAAAAGATATTTCTAGGAGAGCATTGGGGCAAGGCTCAACCGCATCTTTACCATGGAGATAGAAATGTCAGAGCCACCAAATTATTTTTCTTTTCCAAAGATCACCATATATGATGGAAAAAAAACCCCACTCACCAAATTAGGCTGTGTCAATAAATAATGTGTAAGGACATAATTTTATAAATGTCCGGGGTAGAATCTAGGAATTTTCTATTTGTCCTAGATCACAGTATGTATGCCTGATACCGCTACATTCGGAACGTCAACACGACCATCCACGACGGCCTTGATCCGAATCCATGCATCCACCATCTTCACACGTGCATCATGCTACATGCGACGTGTTGTTCAACCGTTCCCACTACTCCACGACGCGTTATTGGTAATATGATTTATTGGAGTTGTTAATATTTGCATAAATATTTTGGAATGTTTTAAAAAAATATTTTTCGAAGTCTGATTTATTTTTTACACAAAAGCATAATTTTTTCTTTCTAAGTGTAAAAGCGGACTTTTCTTGGTCGTTGAGCTCGTTCAAACGACATTGCTCTGTCATTCAAACGACATGAGGATGTCGCGCGATCTTGTTCGAGCAACACGTGGTCTCCTTCGAGGGACGTGCCTATGTTGTTCGAGCGACGGTGCCGCCTCAATTTTCATATAAATATCTATACACCTTCTGCACATTTTTCCAAGTCTTTTTCGTACACATTTCTGCGATTTACATCTAGAAAATAGACTTCAAGTTTTTAAGGTTTAATGCCTTTTTGATTCACAAAACCATTCCTATATATGTGTGAATCTTTAAACCTTCAAAGGATAGATTTTACTCATCTAGAGTAACTTGTGGAGAAGCTAACTCTTTTTCGTTGCTGCCCATCTGGAGCTCTTACGGGAGATTCCAGCTGACGACATCGAAACCAACACCTGAGGGTATTTCGTATGTCACTCATGTTTTCAGTTTAATCCGTGTAAACCGTTCTTTACAAATTATAGTGAAAATAAAAAAGGTTTTGCCCCTTTGGGGGATTTTTCCTCATTTGTGTGTTTGTTTGTGATTGAATCTTCTTGTATGATCATATTGTCTTCAATCACACCTAGATTCATATTTTAGGATTTAATTGAAAAAATTGAGTTTAATTAAATAATTTCTTGGTTTGAACAAAAGCGCACTCTCAAATTGGTATCAGAGCCACTTACACAATTATACCGTATAATTTTTCGCAAAATTTTTCTAAAGATGTCAATTTTCTGAAAAAATGATTTTTAAAGAAAACAAAGGGGCGTGTTCAAAATGGAGAAATTATATAATAAAATGCCAGTTTTTTACGGGACAAATTATGCTTACTAGAAAGCCCGTATGAAATCTGCTCTAAAAGCCAAGATGAAAGAGTTTGGGTTTTGGTTGAACGAGGGTGGACACCTCCCTCCATCATTATTGACAACGTAACAAATTTAAAATCTGTGACTGCATGGACTGAAGAAGAATTTAAATGGTCAGCTTTTAACTCTAAGGGTCTTAGTGCTATTTCTGGATCCGTCACTCCTGACGAGTTCCAGTGGATAATGATGTGTACCACGTCAAAAAAGGCATGGGATGTTTTACATCTTACCCATGAAGGAACTAATGCAGTGAAATAATTAAAATTGCAAAACTTAACAACTCAATTTGAAACTATCACCATGCTTGAATCTGAATGTTTTGATGAATTCTATGCTAGATTATCTGATATTGTAAATACTAGCTTTAATCTTGGTGAACACATTCCTAATGCTAGAGTTGTTAAAAAGATTCTAAGATCACTACCTAAGAATTTTTTCCCTAAATTCACTGTGCTAAATTCTATGGGTAATTTAAACACGCTTAAACTAGAGGAATTAGTATGAGACTTACAAACGTATGAAACTGATATGTTTCCTAAATCTTTCAAGGCTAAAGATAAGGGAATTGCACTTAATGCTCAGGATAGGAAGAGTGAGGGATCGATGGTAGAGTCGTCTAGAAAAAGGGAGATAGAAACGTCTCATTCCGAATGTGACCTTGATTTAAATGATTTGGCCTTGTTTGCAAAAAATTTCAAGAAAATTCTCAAATTTAAGAAAAATGGAAATTTCAAAGATAAAAAGAATTTCGAGAAAATTAAGTTTGAAAAGAAAAATGAAAAAGATTTTAAAGACCCTCCTAAGAAAGACAGTGAGAGATGTTATGAGTGTGACGGTAAGGGTCATAGAGCTTTTGAGTGTGCTACTAGGCTGAACAGACTTGCCAAAGAAAAGGGTAAAGTTGGCCTTAATGCTACCCTTAGTGATGACAGTGCGGTCGAGTTGGTGGACTCTAGAGATGAGTCATTGCATGAGTGTAACTTCACCGCATTCATGGCTAGTCATGTGATTACCTCTAGTGCTCCTCACGACGATGAGGATGCTAGTTCAAAGGGACACCTCGATAGTGAGAAAGAAGTGAGTGGGGGGGGGATACTGGAAGTGAGAGCGAGAGTAATCGTCAATGCGCCTACGCTGAGTTATATACTGAGTTATTTAAAACCAAAAAGCGTAACAAAGCGTTAGTTCTTAGGATCACCGCTTTAGAGGAAGATTTAGAAGAGAGAGAGAGAGAGAGAGAGAGAGAGAGAGAGAGAGAGAGAGAGAGAGAGAGTCCTCCACCTGCAGTACCTTGAGAGAGAGAGAGTCTGCCTGTATTAAGAGAGAAAGTCAGTTTAAAGAAAGATAGAGACTGTTTGGAGAGAGAGAGGGGTGTTTTGAGAAAGAGAAAGAGGACTTGACTAATCAAGTGTCTAGTCTTATGAGTGAGCTCCATTCCTCCATAGAGACTCGGAAGAAACTTGAAGCCCTTGTAGCCCAACTTACTCATGATCTTGAGAGAGAACGGGAAGTCAAGGTTCAAATCGAGGACAGATCTGGAAAGATGGGAAAGATGCTCCTCAGTCCCGCTTTAGGTTTTGGTGATAGGAAGGGAATAGGTTTTGATGGTGCCTCCACCTCCCAAATAGCACCTGGACCAGTTCCGGAGTTTACTACAACTACATATGGCCGTCGTAAAAAAAACATGAAGGAGAGTTCGACCAAGAAAAGAAAACCAAGGTCCGCCTAAGACTGTGTTCTTTTATACGTATTGGTAAAAGAAAAGGCCACCTGAGAGAGTATTTCTATAGTTTGGGTCGAAATTCACATACATATGCTCCACCACATCGTACTGATGATTTTACCACTCTGAGAGAGTATGTTGATTTTTTAATCGCCACATCACAGAGTTTGATGAAGGAATTCCGACGGATGTCTTTGTCGTCAGTGAATGCTTCCCGCTTCCCGGCTAAAACCAAAATAACAAGGGTAAATAAAAGGTTGCCACTTCTTGGGTACCTAAGAAATATGAAAAGGCCCTTGTTGTTCATGTCTCTCTCAAAGCATATAATACCTCATAGTGATATTTTGATAGTGGGTGCTCCAGACATATGACCGGTGATGTCTCATTTTTTGCCTACCTAGAGGATTATAAGGAAGGTAGAGTCTCCTTTGGAGATGGGAGAAAGTCTAGCATCGTAGGATGAGGTACAGTAGAGTTACCAGGATTTTCTAAGCTAGAAAATATTTTGTACGTCAAAGGTTTGAAAGCAAACCTTCTCACCATTAGCCAGCTGTGCGATGCTGACTTTGCCGTAAAGTTTAATCGGGACGCGTGTAATGTCTATAATCAAGATGGTAAACTTTTAGTGCAAGGGGTGAGAATAGAGGATAACTGCAATGGGACTGTGCCCAAATCCCCACTTGTCTACAACAGCGCCATGATCATTCCTGTGGATCTATGGCACCAACGTCTAGGTCACGTGAACTTTGGAGATTTGACGCGATTAGCTAAAAAGGACCTAGTACGTGGCTTACCAACACTTAGAAAGCTAACTTCCACGATTTGTGGACCCTGTCAGCGTGAAAACAAATATGTAGTCCCAATAGGAAGTTGCATTCCATTACCACCTCCCGTGTGCTTGAGCTGATACACATGGATGTCAAGGGTCCTACTCGTACAAAGAGTCTGGGAGGTAAGAGGTACATCCTAGTGATGGTATATGATTTCTCTCGATATTCGATTATAGGTTTTTTTAGAGAGAAATACGATGATGTTGAGTTTTTGATGACCAAGTGTTGTGTCCTACAAAACCAACACGATGTCACTATCAACAAAATGTGTAGTGACAACGGCACTGAATTTACGAAGCAAAAAGTAAATCTTTACTATGATAGCCTAGGAACCAAACATGAGTTTTCAGCTGTGAAGACTCCTTAGAAAAATGGGCTTATTGAGAGAAAGAACAGGACGATTCAGGACATGTCTAGATCTATGTTTCTAGGTCGTAAAGTTGCTAGGAGATTTTTGGCAGAGGCAGTGTCTACTGCATGCCATACGATAAATAGGGTTTACCTTCGTCCACACAGTTAAAATTCCCTATGAATTGTGGACTGAAAAAAAGCCCAACCTAGCATATTTCCGTGTCTTTGGGAGTAAATGCTACATCCTACGGGATAGAGAGCAATTAGGAAAGTTGACTCCCAAAACGATGAGGGAATATTGCTAAAATATTCATCAAATAGTAGAGCGTACCAGGTTTTTAACCTGGAGAGCTCTAAAGTGATGGACTCAATAAATATTTTTGTGAAAGATGACGAACCTTCGACGTCTATTGACTCCACCCATTTGTGTGAGGATGACACGCTCCTTTTTAATGGTCCCATTGTTTCTCCCACATCTATGGTGGACCTTACTCCTGTTTTAGGGGACACACCTACTTGGGTTCGCAAGAATCATGATCCTTCCGCCATTGTTGGCAATCCCACTTTAGGGGTCAAGACTCGTTCTCAGCTAGAGAATGTTGTTAGCCATGTCTGATACACATCTAAAGTCGAGCCCAAGAATCATAAAGAAGCGCTCAAGGATGAACACTGGATATCTGTTATGCAGGATGAGGTGCTTCATTTTAAAAAGAACAATGTCTGGGAACCTGTCCCCCAACATAGTGAGACGAATGTGATAGGTACCTGGTGGATTTTCAAGAATAAAATGGATGAAAATGGTACCATAATCAGAAACAAGGCAAGGTTGGTCGCTCAAGGCTACACACAGATAGAGGTTGTAGACTTTGGGGAGACATTTGGTCCTGTTACGAGGCTTGAGTCCGTCCACTAACTACTCGCCATCGCATGTCATCTGTGCTTCAAGTTATATCAAATGGATGTCAAGAGTGCCTTTCTAAATGGCATTCTACAGGAGGAGGTTTACGTGGAACAACCAAAAGGGTTTGAAGACCCTAAGAACTCGGAGCACGTCTACTATCTGAGGAAAGTCTTGTATGGTTTGAAGTAAGCACCCCGTGCTTGGTACGAGAGGCTTACTTCCTATCTCTTATCCCATGGCATCAAGAGAGGGGGAGTTAATATGACGTTGTTCTTCAGGAGAGATAACGGTGCTATTTTGGTTGCCCAGGTCTATGTGGACGATATAGTCTTTGGATCCACGTGCTCCCAGCATGCTCACCACTTTGAGGAAGAGATGAAAAGTGAGTTTGAGATGAGCATTGTAGGTGAGATTACTTTCTTCCTTTGTCTCCAGGTTCGTCATCTAGAGGATGGTATGTTCATCTCCCAATCCAAGTATGCTAGAGACCTAGTGAAAAATTTTGGTTTAGACTCCGCTAAGCATGCACGTACACCTATGAGTACCTCTATCAAGCTTAGTAAGGACACTTCAGGCAAGGACGTAGAGTCGCCCCGACATAGCCTTTAGTGTTGGAGTCTGTGCGTGATATCAGGTGTCCCTGAAAGAGTCACACTTACTCGTTCTGAAATGTATTATCAAATACGTGAGTGGGACTCTCTCATACGGTATTTGGTATTCCTTTGATACCGATGACCGTTTGTCTGCCTATTAGGATGTCGATTGGGTTGGGGATGTAGATGGTTATAGGAGCACTTCTGGTGGGTGTTTCTACTTTGGTTCTGCTCTTGTCTCCTGGTTGAGCAAGAAGCAAAACTCCATCTCTTTGTCCACTACGTAGGCTGAGTACATAGTCGTCGGGAGTTATTGCACAAAACTCTTATGGATAAAGTAAATATTGCAGGATTATGGGATTTCACAGGACACCATAACCATCTCCTGTGATAACACGAGCGTGATTCACATATCTCGTAATTCGTTCCAACATTCGTGCACAAAGTACATCAGGATACGCGAGCACTTTATACGTCAGTTAGTCGAGGAGAAAGTCGTATCCCTGAGTTTCGTTCCCATCGACCTTCAGTTAGTCGATATTTTCACGAAACCTTTAGATGCCCTTAGATTCGAGAGTCTTAGGTTGTCTTTAGGGATTTTCATAGTTAACTGAGGGATGGTCCGTGTCTAGGATAGGATGCATTGTCATATTCATATCATATGACTATTATTGCTAGTTTGTATCATTTGTATTCTTATTTTTTCTTTTTATATTTTTTCGAAAAAACAAAAAGATTTTATTTTTATAAAAAAATCAGAAAAGCACAAAAAGATTTTTGTATTTTGTATACAACTCTTATAGATCAGCATTTAAGATAGCCGAGTCACAACTTCCATTTCCATTATTCATGTGACTGTTTGATAGTGATTTGAGACGCTACATCATTTCATCGATGTGCTTTACATTGTTTCGAGTCTTTGAGATATGATTAGTGATATATTTCTACATATTTAGCTCCTTATCTCCTTTATTGCACACATGTGCGGCTTTATTTGATTATTGTACTTGTCTATCACATATTGGCTTGAGTGTTTCCATCTTAATTATGTCTATACAACGAACCATATACGATAAAACGTGACAATATTGGAATGCTTGTAAAAATAGTTTAGTGAGATTGTGTGGTATTTCAAAATGGCAAAGGGCTACGAAAGGTTCTCATTTGGCCTTTGCGAACACTAAGCCACCGTTATATCGGACCTACAAAATTGAGGAATTTTATTATTTAGGATCCACAGAGGTTAAAAGAGCCCAAAAAAATTTAAAGGCAATACATGCCGAATATGGGCCATTTGGTTTCACCATCAATTCTCCAATGTTTGGGAATTTAGATCACCTCTAAACAAAATATAAATCTGAGGGAGTTTGGTTGGAGAATTTAAACGGGTTTTCACTTCCTTGACAGTCCTGAAAAAACATTAAATAGTTTTGGACGTTATTGGTGTGGAAATCACTTTGAGCTTTGATTTGCTGATTTGATTGAGTCAATTTCTTATAATTCCATCTTTTTACACCTAAGGAAGATGCTGAGTTCATTCATTAGAAATATCCGATATTCATCGTGCACATATGTTATGTTTGTTAGCATTGATTTTCCTATCGAATTTACTCACAACCGTACATTTTCTCTATCATTGACTTGGTTGTTTTTGTGTTCTTTTATTGTGTGATTCTTTGTTGTATATTTTGTGTGAAAATTTTTGAAAAATTCAAAAAATAGAAAGTTTATTACCTTGTGACACTCTCCATTTGCATTTATTGGTGCTTCTCATATCTGTCCATTTGGGGACATCATAAAAAGGAGGAGAATGAATTATGGGGGAGAATTATTTGGTTGATTTATCAATGATTTGCTTAAGCTTATTTGATTCGATTTTTGGAGATCATTATATTTCAAACTATTGCATGTCATGGGTATCTGTTTTATCTCATGTGTGTAGGTACAAAATTGATGATTATTAGATTGCACACCCTGGTGAGAAAAGATGAAGATATGAAGATGTTGAAGTTTGGTTGACGAGATGTCAGTTGGTATTCTCAGTTTGACGGTTTAATGGGGATATTATCTTATATGTGATTTATTTTATGGAGATAGCATAATTCGGATTTTTTATGTATGTAGCGGCATAAACATATGGGGAGATTTGTAAAGACATAATTTTATAAATGTCCGGGGTAGAATCTATGAATTTTCTATTTGTCCTAGATCACAGTATGTATGTCTGATACCGCTACATTCGAAACATCATCACGAACATCCACGACGGCCTTGATCCGAATCCATGCATCCACCATCTTCACACGTGCATCATGCTACATGCGTCGTGCTGCTCAACCATTCCCACTACTCCACGACGCGTTATTGGTAAAATGGTTTATTGGAGTTGTTAATATTTTCATAAATATTTGAAAATGTTTTAAAAAAATATTTTTCGAAGTCTGGTTTATTTTTTACACAAAAGCATAAATTTTTCTAAGTGTAGAAGCGGACCTTTCTTTGTCGTCGAGCTCGTTCAAACGACATCGCTCTGTTGTTCAAACTACATGAGGATGTCGTGCAATCTCGTTCGAGTGACATGCCTACGTCGTTCGAGCGACGGCGCCGCCTCGATTTTCATATAAATATTTGTACACCTTCTACACATTTTTCCAAGTCTTTTTCGTACACGTTTCTACGATTTACAGCCCAGAAAATAGACTTCAAGTTTTTAAGGTTTAATGCCTTTTTGATTCACAAAACCATTCCCATATATGTGTGTGAATCTTTAAACCTTCAAAGGGTCGATTTTACTCATCTAGTGTAACTTGTGGAGAAGTTGGCTATTTTCCATTTCTGCCCATCTGGAGTTCTTACGGGAGATTCCAGCCGACGACATCGGAACCGATACCTGAGGGTATTTCGTATGTCACTCAAGTTTTCAGTATAATCCGTGTAAATCGTTGTTTACAAATTATAGTGAAAATAAAAAAGGTTTTGCCCCTTTGGGGGATTTTTCCTCATTTGTGTGTTTGTTTGTGATTGAATGTTCTTGCATGATCATATTGTCATCAATCACACCTAGATGCATATTTTAGGATTTAATTAAAAAAATTGAGTTTAATTAAATAATTTCTTGGTTTGAACAAAATCGCACTCTCATAATGTCTTTGTGGTCACCATGATGCCCTTATATGTCAAATTTTTCCATCTACTCTAGGGGAGATCTGTCTCGAATGGTTTGAGAAATTGACCCTCATGTTAATATTCTCGTTCAAGTTCTGGTCGAGCAGTTTACATCTCATTTCATCACTCATATCAAGGCAATTAAAGAGGACGATTCATTGATCTTCCTTAGAAAAAATAAATGAGTGTCCCCCAGCTGTACGCATAACACTATTGAGAGTTGTTCAATGAGATTAATGATTTTAAGGATTAATTAGTCATCGCATCCTTTAAGTTCAGACTCGTTTGATTAAATGATCTCTACCAGTCTTTGACCAAGAAGAAAACATTAACTATGGATAATCTCTTGGCATATATTAAGAAACATGCCAAGGTGGAGGACAAGTTTTGCAGTGTGCAGGCCCCAGCCGATCAGAGTTCTAATCAGCCTAAGAAGAGCGATTCGAAGAAGTTGTCCAAAGGGGAAACCAATTGACTCCAGCGAATAAGGGAGCGTGGAATGACACTTCCGAGGGACATTCCAAGTCACAGAATAATGAAATCACTTATTAGGTAGCAGATACCTTCTTTAAGGAACCCATATACAAATTGATTCCTCAGATAAAAGATAAGTCCTTCTTTAAGAGACTAAAAAATATGGCCAGTGATCCGAATGATGAAGACACCAATCTCAAGTGTACATATCACCAAGACCATGGTCATCTCATAGAAAACTATAAAAAATTTAAATGAAATCTTGAATACGTCGTTCAAGCCAGAAATTTTAAGGAATATATTGACATCGCCAAGACAAAGTCCTCATCCTGAGTAAATGTAAAGAGGAAGGTAAAAGATGATCTCCCATTTACAGGAATGATCATGGACAATCAGATCTATACAGTTCATCGACAAGAAACTCAGGTAAAGGGTAATTATTATAGATTACATCTAATAAGCATTTCAGGTGGACGTGTTTAAGACCATCCTAGCTAAAAAGGAGCGTAAAGACGTAGACTTTGATTGGGAATTTATGTTCATGGACGAGGACCTAATCAGCGTAAATATACCCTATGGAGATGCTTTGGTTTTGAATCTACAAATAACAAATTTGAAAAGGACATACGGTTCTTAGGCAAGCATGGTCTCAAATCAAAAGTTTATTTTTAATTTTAAACATCAAAAATTTAAACAAATTAAATCTAACAAAACTTGTTCACCAAATTTAACCATTGTTTGTGAAAAAATGATTTACCCAATTTTTATCTTTTTAACCTAAAACATACATCTAGGTGATAATAAGATAAAATAAATAAACCACGCATAAGACGTCGATGTATGAGGAAAACCATAAGGCAAACACCTCAGACGACCCAGCCAAACAGATAACTATGATAAGGTTTTACAAAGACGAGATAGTAGACTTACTCGATAATTCGTCACCCTCATAAGCCTTGATGATCATTTATCTTAAACCTCTAATGCATTATGCAATGTAGAGTCCACTCATGCAAGGTCACACGACACGTGAATCTAGACGCACCTCAGTATATGCCACTGAAGATCAATAAGCGTCTACAAAATCAGAACAAAAAACACCAGTTCTTCACATCAACACAACAAACTAGTCCGGAGTCCACTCCACGAAACCTTTTCTATAAAGATAAAGAGAAAAATAAACTTTGGTTCCTAACATAACTATCTCAAGGCATTAAATATGTAAACTTGTATCTTTAAATTAAACTCGATGGATGAAATTAATATTTTGTAATTTTAAAAAATAGGTAGGAATTTGATTCTCGTCAAAAGTTATTAAAAAATTGAGTCCAACACACAGCAAATAATGAAAACATGATTTTCTAGGTGGCGATTTCTTCGAATGAAATCCTAGGGTTTGCTCAAACGAAATGTTTATTTCATTCTAATGAAACCAATGTTTGAATGAACCTTGGTGTTGTTAGAATGAAACGAACATATTTGTTCGAACAAGCTTCCCACGAGCTTTCAACGTGTACCCCACTACTTGACAAAGAGTCCCTGTTTAAGATTCATTTGATGTTTGTTTAATGAAGCTTTAAAGTTTGTTCAAATGAAAATCCACCTTCGTTCTAACAATCTTTGTTCCTCATTTGAACGAGATCAAGGACTCGTTCTAACAAAGTATTAACTCTGTTTTATTGAACTTAAAAACTAAAAATTATTTTCTCAAAAAATAATTTTAAATATAGTTCCAAACGATTTTGTTTAAAAACAAACACCCATAAATATATCCAAGGATCATATTTAATAATACATCCATACCAGCGAGATCCTCGGTAAACATAAAGATAAATTTGGCACGAAACCCGACAGGATGCATATTCAACTTTGAAAATTGGCTTATTCATATTCATCAAACATGTCATAGTCTTACGAGTTCAACAATACAAAGCCTAACCTATAATTCAAATTTTTGTCTGAAATTAAGCAAATTACAAACAAATTGTCTAAATTGAAAACGTGTCCTTACAAATCTCCCCCCCTTAGCCAGTCTGTGACAAAACCAAAATAAAAACCCTATTGGTCGTCAAGCACTCTAAAAAGACTCAATCCTCAATCCTAAAATGAAAAAGAGTACAAACGATCGACAGACACGAACATTGAGTAATTTTGCATGCTTGAAAAATTTATCGCGTGTTGTAAACCTGCACACTTAAACACGCCTTCGAATGAAAAGAGAATATAACAAGTATAAAATTTTCATATGAATAAACTTCGAACCATGTTTAACCATCTCAATCTAGGTAAGACGTCTCCCCCTAAGATAAAGATATTTTAACCATGAAAGAAAATATACTATTTCTCCTCCTTTTTGTTCTGGAATAGACAATGTAGGAAATCATAGAACTATATCTCCCTCATAAACCAAATCTCCCCTAAATGTGTAAACATATGATACCAAGAGAAATAAGGATAAGGTAATAAAATATGCAATGGTTTAAAGTGTAATAAACACAACTTGGTGAGTCAAGCATAAATAATCCAAACAATGATCAAGGAATATCAATATTGATGAAAAAAGATACTAATATGAATAATCAATGAAGTGTGATACTAATTTTGAAATTATCAACATGAAATATGAAATTTCAATGCACACAATGAGAGATATCAATATGATCATATAGCATGGCAAAAATAATCCTAAAATAAAGCATATGGCAAACATGGACTGAATGCAAACTGCTAAGACTCAAAACAAATGATACCATACATATAAATATGCAAAATATACCAATGAAATGCCACTGCATATATATAGCTATAAACAACCATAAAAACTTGACACAAACACATAAGCTTTACGCACTAGCATAGTATCGATATGTCTAAACATATGTGATGAAATGAATGAGTGTGAACTAAATACAAATTAATTATAACCCAAATACTCAAATATGTTCAAAAAGTTCTATTTGACCGTAAAACTTTATAAAATCAAGATTTAGCCTCAAGTGACAAGATGAAATGGTCTCTATGAAAAAAATAAGAACAATGCACATGTTAAAGTCAAAAAATGGAGTGAGTCCAATTTTATGATCATAGATAAGTAACAATAGCAAACACACAAGAGGTAAAGTTTTTTAAAGTGGTTCAGTTGTCAAAAGCCTATGTCCACTATTGGTATTATTGGTGTTTACAATAGCTCAGTCTGGTGTGCTTGAGATTGGTTGAATTGTCCCTTTGAGGTAAGGGAGATTATATATTAATAGTGGTCTGTAACCCTAGAGACATAATGCCTTTATATCTCCAGGAATTTACATATGTGTACAATAAATGAGGCTCTTGACATTGAGTGTTGGTCGCCCTTCCATCCGAGTAACTTTTGCTATGCCCGATGGTTCACATACAGGGAGTTGGTCGGCATTCTAGCCGACTAGGTACCTCTAATGCCAATCAAGATAGTTGAATGGCCACATAGGATGACATGTGTCTATTATTCATTGGTCCACGTGTGAGAGTATTTTTTACATAGAACAAAAGCCCCCAATGCTCCCTACTTGATGAATGATTAAAAGTATGGAGTATTTGTTCAAAATGTTGTTCAGCGTAAGATCTAAGCGTTGGTCGGTAATCGACCTTCCGGACATATAAAAAAATTTACTAGCACTATTGATAATGGCATTTTTATAAATAATTCAAACTTTTTTTACCCGCTAAAGGGTACACTGGTCTTTTGGCACTTTGAGAAGCATGCAATCGACGGTAGTTCAATGGTTCGTGTAGTTAATCAATCCGTCCATATTATTGAGGAAACCTATAAATAAATGGAAATTTCCCTCCATTTCTCTTTACCTCAAATATTTTGTGTTTTGTTTATAAGCTTTTCTTTATTTTCAAGTTTTTCTTATTCGATATTTTGCTACTTGCTAGCCACTGCTATTTTTCGATTCTTGTTGTTACCTTTGAGATATCTATAATTTATCTTTTCCCTCTTCTCTCTATTTTTCCTTTTTTTCAGTCATAGTTTATATCGTTGATGATAATTCGTTAGAGGAATTCAGAGAGAAAATAAAAAATCCTGATTGGGTAGGTCTTGAAATTGCTCATAGTCCTATGAATGTGTATTCTTTAACATAGGGTCATTAGATTCCCAATCTTTTTATTACTGAGTGTGGTATTACCTTTCCCCCAAATCCATTTTTTCGGTTTTGTCCATATTTCGATGTCATTCCTGCTAGAATATCTCTAAACACATGGAGGGTGGTGAATGGAGTAAGTAGGTTGAATGAGATTCATAATTTTCATAGTGGGTTCCCTGAGTTGATGTTCTAATACAAGTGGGGAACCATTGGAGATAGTATTTACTATTTGAAAACTAGGCAAGCTAATAGGAATTTAGTAGTTAATCTTCTAGATTCCAATAACTACTATTAGGATTATGGAGTTGTTGTTAAGAATTGGCAGTATGCGCCCCTTCTTAAAGGGGTATCCTACACTGGTCCTAGGGGCGTTAAAGAAGGTCATGGTATCGGTTATAACTCTATTCTTAACTTTCGTTTGTTTATCATATGTTTACAGATTTCCTGACTAACTTTATTATTTTGTTTTTGTTGAAGAGGAGAGTAAGAAGAAGTTTCCCAATTGGGGAGAAGATAATCTTATAGACCTCAAGTATTGGTGGGGTCTCACTCAAAGGATTAGAGCAGAGCATTACAGAACTGTTTTTGTACTGTTAGAGTATAAGAGCTCAATTACTTCTTTTGTTGCTCGACCACCACTTGTATCCACTTCTTCGGCTACAGAATCAGCTAGAGTTGAGTTTATTAAAAGGGGGAAGCTCTTCCTCATATAAATCCCATGATATCACCACCATCCCCACATCTCCTTCTACTGAGATGGTGAAAAGAAAAATTCCAAACTTGCTAACCAAGCCCCCTCCTCCTGCTACTAAAAAATCATTTTTGCCGACAATAAATCTCAAGCCATTGATAAGAGACCTCTGGTTCTTAACACTAAGGAGGCCTGAATTGAAGAACCTCATTTCAAGAGGTTAAACAAAGGTTTGCATGTCCATAAAAATCAAACCAAAAGGTCCACTGAATTGGCCAAAGCTGATGAGATTGCCAAGAAGTTTGTTGTCGAGTAAGGCAGAATTGAGAATGCTTCAGGGGCTATTAACCCTGGGCTGGCTAGGGAGCTGATAAAACCTGGAACTTTGTCGATAGATAGGTCAGCTGCAGCCCCCTGACTAGAGCCCAATTAACTGAGAGGGTTGCTCATACTTTGGCCTTGCTAATTCTTAATCTTTCTATTGATACACACTATTTTTTAATGCCTTTCTTCTAATAACACATTCAAGTTCTTGTAATTATTGGTTGACTTCAATCAGATGATGAAGAAGGATGACCAAATAAGATCCTCTTCCTCAGTTAATGTTGAGGAAGCTTTTGAGGGTTTTTAAAAATCCTTATAAGCATCTAGTGAAGCCTTAAAGAGAGAGAAACAAGCCTGTCATGACAAAATTAAGAATGTTGAGGACCAGGCCAAAGCAGTAGAGGAGGAACGAAAGACTACTATTGATAAGTTGACCCAACAAGTTGACAATTACTAAAGCTGAGCATCAGGTAAAGGTTGATAAAGATAAAATTATTGGCTTGACTGCTGATAAATCTACTCTTAAGGCCAAGGGCATGAAAGACAAGGAGTAGTCTACAAACAAGGGGTGGGAGAAATCCTTTCCTGTTGTAGCCATCCAGATAAAATATGCCAGGAAGCAATCCTTTAAAGAAGGTTAGTCTGAAGCTTTGAAGGAGGTTCTCATTCAAACAGACTTTGAACTTTATCAAAGACATGACTCGAGAACTCCTCCCAACCTAGATGAAGACTTTGATGAGGAGGAGGGTTCTGTGGAGTCTTTTATGGTGCATGCTAATCACGCCGACTTACCTGCTACTGACCAGGACAAGACTAACGATCAGGAGAAGGACAATGAGAAGGCTTAACTCCTTTTCCTTAGTTATTTTTTGCTTTTTCTTTATGTATTTTCCCTTTCTTCCTTTTTGTCTTTTGCAATGTAACCAACTCTGTAACCATGGAATGATCAATGGAAAGACAAATTTTTACCTAATTGCTTACAACTTCATGTGATGTTGATTGCTTATTTCTTATTATCCTCAATATTGTTTATACTATTTATTTTCCTCCTCGTCTCAATAAACTCATACTTGTAAATTTCTAGTTTGATGCTAGGAAGAAAGTGATAGTCTTTGTTGAATTCGAGCTACTCGGGCGATGAAGAAATCTTCTTAAGGCTGGACATATCCCATTAACTGAGGAAGACCTAGTGGGGTTGACCAGTTCAAACACCTTCGATGAAGTGAAGCAGTCTTATATTCATCTTCATTGCCTTTTGGACAGAGTAGTGGTGAATAACACTGGTTATTACGAAATAATTGAGCAAATATAGGAAGACTATAAACTCTCCAAGGCAATGCTTCATTCTAATTATGAGGCTAAGTATCAGGCCTTGAGTGAAGGTTGGGTCTTTGATAAGATACTGTAAGATATTACGTATACCATAAACCATAAGGAACTAGCATTAAACCAAGAACTAGAGAGTGCCAAATCAATTATTGCCCTTTTGGAGAAGGAAAATAATGATATGAGGAATAAGCTTGACAGTTTGAAAAAATCAACTAACACTGGTCAAGATGAGGGGGTATCATCTTTGAAGACTGAAAATGTGATGTTATTAGAAGGGTTGGAGGCCTTGTAGAAGAAGAAAACTAAGTCTGGTCAATCTTCTAGGCAGAGTATAGTTATTCGACCAGCCATTGATGAAGAGAGAACTAAGAAAACTTTGGTCGATAAAGCTACGATGCTCCAGGAGACGGACAAGGCCATCAGAAAACTTCAAGATAAGGTGGACCGACTTACTTTCCACTTCTATAAGAAACCCAAGGCTGTTTGGACAGACGAGTATGATGAAGCCCTGACTTACCTGGATAAGCACATGGAGCAGGCCAAGAATGAGGGATATAAATAGGGTTGGTTAAACTTGCTTGCTTTACTGAAGATTCCCAAGGGTGAGCTATGGTATTGGCATGATCCTGGAATGTTGGATTATCTTGATCATCCTTTTTATATTGATATTAGTTGGATTCCTCCTGATGTCATTCCTTGAAGCTTAATCAGAAAGTATATTTGGGATCATGTCCTGAAAGGAGAAGATGATTATGTTCTCCCCCAACATTTACTCAATCGGCCAAGTAGTAACAGACGCTTCATAATAAAATGAGTATGTTCTCCTCCCCCACTCTACCGATCACCCTTGATGAGCCTCCTGCTGGGATAAGGAAAGCTAAAAGAAAGCGCCAGTAGGATAGACCTTGTACGTTCTTCCTTTTTTAACTTTCTTTATTTTGAAATGTAACACCAACTGTTTGAATAAAATGGGCTCAATTTCCAATAAGTATGTTGCTGATATGTTTTAATTTTATGTAAGCTTTGAGATTGATTTTAATCAGCTTGTCGACTAGGTAACCTATCGTGTGATTAGTTAATCATCTTGCTGACTAAGTAATCTGCTTGAATATTAAATTATTGATTCATGGCTAAATTTATTTGTAATACCTTAGATTCGACTAATGCTCTTAGATAAAATAGTAAGCAGTTTTGTTAAATTAGATTGTAGCATTAGTTATCAGTGGCGACCAAGTGTTTTAGGAATATATAGTTATCCCTGTGTTTTAACTTAGTCGGGTAAAACTTCTTGTTTTTGACTTTGAGTCTTACATAAAGTTTTACTACCTTCTTGTTCCTGATTTGTTGAAGATGAAATCATACATGAATTTTTACAAAATAACTTTTCTGAAGTTGGAAAAATTAGAGGAATGACTATTCTGAAGTCAAAAAAGTTTGAATAACAACTTTAACTTTTATGAAGTTAAAAAAGTTTGTACTATAATTAGAAATAACCGAGAGAACCTTTTATTAAGATTTTTTTAAGTTGGAAAAGTTTTAAAGTTTGAATAATAACTGTAACTTTTCTGAAGTTAGAAAAGATTAAAATAAAATTAGAGAGAACCATTTATTAAGATTTTCTAAAGTTGGAAAAGTTAGAATTAAAAATAGATATAACCTTCTAATAAAGGTATCACCATACTCCAAAAAATAATACATAAAAAGGAAGTATAATTGAGAGAAACTCGCAACTTCATTAAATTAAATAACTTATTACATCAAAAACAAACTTACTGGCAATATTTGTGGAGATAATTCGCGTTCTATGGGTTATTAAACTCTTCACCTTCCAATGTTTCTAGGCTATATGATCCTGGTCAGATAACTGTCGAGATACGATATGGACCGTGTCAGTTAGGCTCCAACTTGTTGTTCTTCTAAATCACTTTCTTAAGGACAAGATCTCCTTATTTCAAGTTGATCATCTTGACTCTCCGATTGTAGAACATGGCAGTCTTTTATTGATAGGCAGCCATCCGGATTGTAGCATCCTCTCTGACTTTTTCAACAATGTATATCTCTTATCGCCTCATTAGATCACTCTTAGGGGAATCAAAATTCACCACCCAATGAGTCGGCAGACCTATTTCAGTTGGTATCACTACCACACTATCGAAGGAAAGCATGTACGGAGTCTCTTCTGTTGCCATTCTTGGTGTAGTCCTATAAGCCCAAATAGCGTCATGAAGTTCATTAATCCAATTCCCCTTAGCGTCGTCCAATCTTTTATTCAATCCATCAAGGAAAGTTTTAATAGTGATCTCTATTTAACCATTGGATTGTGGATGCACAAATATTGAATGTAGTTTCTGAATCTTGGATCGAATGCAATATTCCTCAAACTCTTCATTGTCAAACTGAGTACCATGATCAGTGATGAAAGCATAGGGCATTCTGTAGCAACATAGTATTTACTTCCATATGAACTAAAACATTCTTTGATAGTGTATATCGATCAAAGGCTTGGCCTTCACCCATTTAGTGAAGTAATCAACCGCGATAATTAAATACTTGAACCTTCCTTTGGTAATTGACAATGGTCCAACCAAATCTATTTCTCAAATAGCAAAGGGTAAGGGATAAGTAATGGGAGTTATGGAATCCCCGATTTTTTGTGAACAACAACAAACCTTTGGCATTTGTTACACCTCTTGGTAAAGGAAACGCAGTCTGCTTTAATTAGCCAATAATAGCCTTGTATGGAATTTCTTTGCACGAAAGATCTTCCAGGTGAATGGGTGTAACACCCCGCCCACCCGGGGAGAGCGGTGCGGCGCGCTACTGCGATAAAATACATCTGAATCCACAAACAATAAGATATAGAGCATCTAAAAATCCCACAATACAATAATAAGAATCTAATAAGCTCAAATCTCTTCAAAGTAAATACAACCAATTGTCTCTCGAAATACAACAATTATCTATCTCGAAATAAAAATAAATCACCAAATGCTCTATACAACAAAAATAAATAATACAAATCTTCAAAAAAATATTCTTCCTAAAATAATCCACACGAAAATCATCCCAATTGGTCTATAGCGCTCAAATCCATGCTAACCTGACAACTAAAAGAAATATGGGGAAGTACACAATACGACATGAAAAATGCTCAACATATATATGTTAGCGATGAATAAAGCGTAACAACACGGGTATGAATATTCAAATCAAATGCAAATTTCAAAGCATTTATCAATAAATTTCTCAACAACACATTAACCGGGTCACCAGGCCTCACCCCATCCGCATATGCTTTATCATGCCATAGCTCGGGAAGCAGAAATTTTGGCGGGTGCCCAAAATCCATGCCATATTAAAATATCATGATAACGTGATCAACAACAATATAATGATTCCACATGAATCAAGATAATTCCAACAATTATTTTTCCAGATTTCCAAGAATTTGCCAATTCAAATATGAATTCAATTAAACATGAAATCAACGGAATAACTCTCGAGAGATTTAAAGAGAATATTGTGTAAAACCCCATACCTTAAAATCATTGCATGAATTGCCACATAAATTTAACCTCAAAATATGATCGAGCCATCACGTTCCTCTCACGAAAATAATCAAATCATGTTCTAGCCCTAACACGAGATAACCCCAAATAATCCTATTTTAAAAACTCAAAAAAATAAGCTCCAAAAATTATTCAAATTGCCAATACGACTTCAGATTTGGATTCTACACGAAAAATTGAGTCAAGTACGTATTTTGAGTTTTTCTTAAATCTCATCTGAATGCACTCAAAAAGAAGATCTAAACATTCCAAATTGGTTCTTCTCATTCCACTCGTTTTTGCCTCTTTTGATTTCATTTTTGGCCTCTCTTTTTCATCTTCCTTTCCTTATAATCACCCATAATATTCCTTATATAGTCCCTCTCTCAAACCCTAGCTTGGAGACTAAGTTAACCTATATTACTATATTGCCCTTTAATTCAAAATTGTCTAGTTTATATATTTAAAGCATTATAAAATGTCCAAAAATAATTTAAATTTAAATGTTTCATCCAATTCCAAACCAAAATAAATTATATTATCCTCGATTAATAAAATAATAATACTACTGAAATCTTGCATAATATTCATAAATAACGCTTAAAATAATGGGGTATTACAATGGGCACCACATGAGCCTTCATAGACCGCCTTAATCAGATCATTTACTTCAGATGGATGGATACAATGAAGTAAAGAAACTGTATATCATGTTCTGTAGAGAACACCTTTCTTCAGGACATAGTTGGCTACTTTATATCTCATTTTCCTTACTTCCTTTTGGTCGGATGGTAGCAGGACTTTCTTAACGTACTCCTTAATCGGATCTATCCAGGAAGGCCCCAATTGTATAGAAATAATACTGATAAATTCCACATCAATACTTATACTGGTGAGAACCTCTACTAGAATGATTCATCTGCACTCCATTGGAGTTGCTGAGTGATTAGTCACGAATATTGCATATGCGCCCCCGTTAGCTTTACGCATTCTAGCACTTTTTGTGTTCCTAATGCCTATATTTATGCTCATTAACCAGACAACCTCGGTTTTGTATATATATATATATACACACACACACACTTTGTAGGGCTTAATTGAGCTTTTGTACGTATTTGAACGCTTAAGTGAGGATTCATTGCGTTTCGAAGAAGTTCCATTGTCGGATGCTACATCGGGGGAATTTTAGACATTTCACATTTCATCTTGACTCAGTGGGATTCCACGAAAGCGTAGTTTGTCATGTTATCTTTGTGTGGTCACAAACGGCACGTCATCTCGAGTTCGAACGAAGAAGATATGGCCATTCCCGTTTCGCACCAATTCTCCCTCATTTTGGACCAAAGAAGATCATGGAACGGGGAACCGGTCGATTGGCCCTGCCCCACCGATCGACCAATGAATCATATTTTGGCTTACAATTGATGCAGTGGGTTTTACCCTGAAGGACCGGTCGATCGACTACCTGGCCGTCGTGGATTGGGGGTAGCAGCATTTTGACACGCTTTTTCCTTTTCCTTTCTTTTTGCTTTTATTTTATTTGTAACTTATTATATACTGTGAGTTTTGTTTATCTTGGAACATATATTGTATTTTAGGTTAGTTTAGGTTATAAGGAGAGGTTTGTTTGGTGGAGCTTCTCTCTCCTAGGGTTTATGCCATTTGCGTATTGTAAACACTATCCATCATCTTCTCCTTTTATTTAACTTGTATTTTCTTTAGTTTTTTCTTTGACTTTCCTTCCCTTGCTTTATATTATAGATTGATTGCTTTCTTTACTTGCTTTCCTTTACTTCTTGAATTTAATACATGCCATTTATGATGCTTTCTAGCTAACTTAAATTAGGTTGTGATTAATGGAACTCACCTTGGGTTAACGGGTTGCTTTGCTATGGTGATAGGCTTTATGTATTTAATTCGATTGGCTTGTTTTTATTATTACGCCTAGGAGATTTAACTAGGTATATCATATATGCTTCGTATTTATGACCTTATGTGTGTAATTTTTGGGGTGTTTTTTGACGCCAAAATCATAGTAGGCTTTTATGACGATTTAGGGGGTGACAACTCTAGATTTAATTACTTGTTGAAATGAGATTCAATCTTGCTAAATTTTTAGTCCCATGTAACCATTTATATGCATTAAAGTGAGGCTGTAATACCCCGTATATTTATTGATTTTTAATTATGGGATTAATTAAATTAAATGAGAATTAATTGGAAATTAATCTGAATATAAATACTAGCGAGATGTGAGTTGGTATTTGATTTTGATGCGTACATATGGTAATATATGAATATTGAAAATATTAAAATTGTCGCGAGACTGAAATACGACAATTTGGGAAATTTAGTTGGGACGCGCGTGTCAGTCGCGTCAGGTATGAAATTATTTGAATTAAAAAATAAATTTTATTTTTCTCAATCGAATGGTCATTTTGAGTGCTCCAACGAGTCCGGAAGGGTCGAAATAGTCAGAAAATACTAGCCGGGGGTTTAGTTTGGGTCCCGGGGCATTTTTGGGCCATACCGGCAACTTAAAAGGGTATTTTGGTAATTTTAAAAATTAGGGAATTAAAACCCACGAAAATTGGAGTTTATATTTATAATTTTAAAGGGGCCACTAAGGCCATTACCAGCAAAAGTTTAGAGAGTGGGCTACGGGAGTTTTGAGAGAAGTTGGAGAGAAGTTACAAGAACCAAAACCAAGCCATCTTCAACCTTGGGAGAAAATCTGTAGAGAAAGGAGAGAATCAACCTTCATTCACCAACATCAATTCTGAAAGACAATCTAAGGCAAGTGATTTGATATTTTTAACGCATTGAATATTTCTTCCATGTTTAGTGTAGGATTTTCTCTTATCTTGAAAGTTTTGAAGAAAACCAATGAAATTGTTGGAGAAACTTTGAATTTGGGTTAGGATTTGCATGTAGAATGATAATGGACTGATTTAATATTCGAAGAGTTGTATATGATGATTTAAAAACGGATTTTTGATGAATAATTGGGCATAATAAAAATTATGGGTTCATGTTCATAGGGTTTAGGGAATATTTGGAGATTTACATTAATTCCATGATGATTTGTAAGATTTGACCCCTAAAATATGTTAAGAGATGATCTAGGGTGATTAGAAATGGTTTATATACGTTAAAACATAAATTGGATGGACTTAGGGTGGATTTAGAGAAGAGAAGAATTGAGAAAAACGGACTTGGAAATTTTTGGGTGAATCTGCCATCTCGTTAGAAGACTTGCCCAGGTCGTTCGAACGACCTCGTTCGAACGAACTTCTAACGAGATGACAGTATGACTTCTAACGAGTTGTCATTTCGTTCAAAGCCATTCATTCGAACAAAACTCGTTGGAACGACCTCGTTCAAACGAGACTTCTAACGAGTTGTCAGAATGGCCTTTTTGGCCTGAATTTATTTCTAGTATCCCGTTGATTTATTTAAATGGTAGAATAACCTTCCCTTATTAACTAGTGGGTATACTTAGGAGATTGGGGTACATGGAAGAGTGAAACTTATAATAATGTAGCAAACCGGATGACAATTGTGGATTGGGAAGCGAGTACCTAATTACGACGTGAGAAGAGTTAATAACTTAATTACATATAAATCGGGGACTTGTGAGTTGTAAAACACTAAATGTTGGTATAAGAACGAGATGTATACCACTAATGAAATATTATGATATCTAAGATGTGTGAATGCTTAGTAAGTAGTTATCTGTGTATAACATACCTACCATACTTGCTATCATGGGAGGTCGGCGTTCGATCAGGGCCATCTAATCTTTGTGTGCCTACGGGGGGGTTTAGATTGGTACCTCAAGGACATAGGTCAGAGAAGGACTTGTTGAGAAGTTAATAAGTCTGCTGATCATGGGAGCATAGGTATGTGCGTGACCCATGTGAAGTGATCTATGTTCGCCTCCATTGTTTGTGATTGTTGTTAATGAAACGTTTCCTGAGAGATTCGGAATACGTGGTCCTTATGTACGTGATGTACTGGGATTGGATAGTAGAGTATGTGTGCACCGCAGCTTAGCCTCGGGGTGCCAGTATTGTATATTTATGATGAGAATAATATACTGTTAGTTGAAATAAATTGTTTTTAATAATTGTGAGTATAAATAATAGCAACGGTTTGTAAAGTGAAAATGGAAGGTCTCTAGTAATTAGTAGTACTAACATGGGAAATTGTGTAGCAAGTTATAACACTCTGTTAAATAAAAGATGTTGAGAAATGAATTAGATATCGTATAGTAACGTTAGATTTTGGTACCGGACTAGTTTAGATATGGGAACAACTAGAATGGGTGCGGATACGGTAGGAGTGAACAATTAGTTGAGAGGTGAGGAACTCATGTGAGTGCATACATTATCATGTACTTTATATTCACTGTTTAATGATATTAAACACTTGCAAATTTTTAAATTATTTTCACAATCGGGCTCTGACCCGTTTGCTTTCAAATCTATTTTTGTAAAAACCTTTTAGGTGCCCAGCCACAAGGACACCATGCGTAGGAGTTCTATTCAGGTGACGTGCTATAGCTGCCGTGGAAGTTACAGGACCTTAACAGTAGACGCCTCCATTTCTGATCTTGACTCCTTTATCAGTTTTTATCATTTGTTGGGCATGTCGCCCATTCCTTTCATAGACATCTTACTTAATCAGTTATTTCAAACTTTGGGTTGTAATTAACTTTAGTGATGCAGACATTGTATTTACTTATTTCGGTATTCGGATTGTTGTGAGGAGTTTTTCCTCCAGACTCATTATTATTGGATGGTTATTCTATTGTGACTATGTTGTGTTGGTTATGTTAAATTTTCATAATTTAATTATTGCATGTTAACCGGATTTAATTAAAATGGACAACTCACTTTTTAAATACTAGGTGGCTAGTAATTGTTAAAACGTTTTCGACAGTGATGCTATGAATTGAACCAACTTGGCATTTTGTATTAATTTAATAAAGGAGTAGCTACCCGGTATTTAATTAGTCGGGGTGTCACGGAGGCGAGGGATATTAATCAAAACCTTTAGTTTTTATTCCACTTTTATTAATCTTAGTTTAACTACCATGACTAGGTATCTTTTCTTTTTGTTATCCGATATCTTTTACACTTTTATTCGAGAAGTATTAAACCAATATAACTCTAACAATTAGTCTCTGTGGATTTCGATACCCGGACTGGCTGTTGTACTCCCTTAAAAGAGTGTAGTCGATAGTCTAGGTTTTTGCA
This sequence comes from Sambucus nigra, assembly GCA_949130495.1. Taxonomy (NCBI): domain Eukaryota; kingdom Viridiplantae; phylum Streptophyta; class Magnoliopsida; order Dipsacales; family Adoxaceae; genus Sambucus; species Sambucus nigra. The sequence goes on from OX422210.1 coordinate 548,552,364, forward strand.
TATCGGCGGGAGCCGAGCATAATAACCGGCATATATCTTTACACACTTACGCCACAGTTTCCCCCTACAGTCAGTGAGGTTAGCCGAATTAGAGCATCTTCTAGGGAATTTTCCACCTTTGGAATGCGGAGCATTTTAATTGAGGGAAATGAAGAGATGACTTATGTAGCCTTATCCATGTAACGTACCATTGTTTCTCCCTTAACTCCGTATATCTGAAGTAGCTGGTAAACAATAAGTTGAGAATCACTATGCGCTATCACCTGCTCGACACCTAGTGATGAGGCTAGCTCCAAGCTTGTAATTAATGCTTTGTATTCGGCTTAATTATTGGAAACCTGAAATTGAAATCTCAATGCATACTCCACATCTAAATCATCTGGAGTGTTGATAATGAACGCAATCCCATGACCTGTAGTGAATGAAGATCCATCTACGAACAGTTTCCAAGTTGAGATGTCATTGTTGAAGTCTTCATCCGCCAACACTAGGTATTTAAGCACCTTATTGATATGTTCAACTAGTCACAGAGATCTTTCTTGAACATCCAATGATTCTGGTTGGTCAGTGACCATCTCAGTTTGCTTTTGAGCTGAGCTATCTTCCGGAAAAGCCTGCTCGGAAGACAAACTTGGTTTGCTTGGCACTTCTACATAAGTGAATTCTGGTATGAAATTCATCATTGCTTGCCCTTTTAATGAGCTTCTTAGCTCATAAACAATCTCATATTCTCCAAGCTGAACCGCCCAAGATTTTAGTCTTCCTGACTTTTTAGGTTTATGCAAAGTTTGTCACAGAGGTAAGTCAATGTATACCATAATAATATGGGCCTCAAAGTATGGCCTTATTCTTCTGGAAGCTTCAATGAGTGTCAGTGCCAACTTTTCTAAGCGTGGATATATGATTTCTACTCCTCAGAATGCTTTACTGGTGCAGTACACTGGCTTTTTAACACTTTCCTCTAGTCGGATCAAGATCGAGCTAATAGCGGACTTTGAAACAACTAAATATAAGTACAAATTCTCACCCAATACCGGTCGAGAGAGTAGTGGGGAGATCCCAAGCACTTATTCAAATCCATAAAATATTTTTCGCACTCCTAATTCCATTCAAAGGTATTTTTAAGCACCTTAAAAAATAGAAGGCATTTATCTGTAGCTAGAGAAACAAGGCGATTTAGAGCTGCCACTTTTCTTGTCAATTTTTCTACATCAATCTTACTAGTCGGTGATTGCATCTCCAGTAAATCCTTTATTTTATCAGGGTGGATTCAATTCCCCTTTGATTTATGATGTACTTAGAGAACATTCCTTCTTGTACTTCGAATATACACTTAGTCTAATTGATCTTCATTTGATATTTTTCTAGTTAGTCAAATGTTTGGGCCAAATCAACAATATGGCCAACTGTTGGCGCCACCCACTAAAATGGCAACCAACATGTGGCCGATAAATAATAATGTTATCATTCATTTCACCGACCAACAACACCTGGTATCATAACCGTCGCCGAACAATGACACGTGCGTCCGACTAATAATAGGTGTTACCAAGTATCTCCGACCAAGAATAAGTGCTAATAATTGATTTTACCGACTAGCTTTATATAACACCAACAAACAATTTATTTCCCCCGACCAATTGTATATAACACCGACTGTTAATAGATGGTCGGGCTATTCGAGTATAATTCCTTCGATCAAGATCGATAGATGCTTCTGCCAGGAATTGGTTTCCCCGACCAGTTTTGAATGGTGTCGATTGATCAAAATTGCCCGACTATGTTGCCGACCAACAAAAGGGGATTTTCTTATTGTTGATGTGTTCTATTCGTATTACTGATCACACTGATGACGAGAATCGGGATGAGGGTTCGGGTCTTTGCCAATGAACTGATTACTAGACGTCATTAAATCTGAACTACAAGTCAATGTTTCTTCTTTATACACATAAACGAATTCTTACCCGAGAATTGGGTCCCTTTCGTAATGAATTTGAACATTTCGGACCTGATAATGAATTGACAATAATCGCAATCAATAGTTGGAGTTATTCGTATGCATAAGGGGTTTTCTAATTTTATGCCATTGGCAGGAAGCTTTATCATCATAAGAAGAAGACGAGTCTGTTGGTAATGAACCCAATCTTGATCGTTGGAGTTAGAACCAATTTGGTTCTAAGCATCGTTGCTTTTATTTGTAATGAATTAATTTGATGAGAACTTTGAATCTAGGTCTGAGGGAAGATATACATGAGGATCAAATAACCTAGATCTTTTGACGGATATACTAAAAGTGTGAGAGGCCCGATATGTGTGTTTTAAACAAAACCAATTTTTTCTCCGAAAAAGATTCAACTTTTAATTAAGCACCAAACCAAGTTGTGAGAACCCAATTCTTACTTTAAACTAGTTTTATTTTGATTAATCCTAAACATGCATCTAGTGATTAAAGTAAGTAAAGTAAAGTAAAGTAAAGAATACTCACAACGCCGGATGTACGAGGAAAAAACCCAAAACGGAAAAACAACCTCGGACGTCCCAAGTCAGACAATCACTATGAACAATGGTTTTACAAAGACAGATTAGCCTTACACTAAGACTCGATCCCCACGGGTCTTTATGCTCCTTCTCATCTTCAATCATTATTCAATAGTGCCCACGCAGAAATTCCGTCTTCCACGATACCTGTCCACAACACACACGTCCACGTATGTCTCGGTGTCCACCGAAAGGCTTTGATTCGTCTACGATGTCGAACAAGAAGTCCATCTCTTTTCTTCACCGCAAACCCCTTTGATGTTTAATGTGTAGAACAAATAACTTTGGTGCAGCAAGATCACTTAAAAATATAAGAATGATAACTCGGATCTTCGCAAACTCTAAGGATGTGTTTATGCTTTGTAAACCTTAGAAAACATGTGCAAACAAGTTTCTGGTGGAATACTGATTTCTAGAATGCACACTTACGAAATTATGATGAAAACACTGTTTAAATAGGATTTAAACGCCGCATCGAAAAATGTGTCGTTCGAACGACTTGCGAAACTTGTTCGAGCGACATCCTATCTCGTTCGAATGAGATTGGATGTCGTTTGAACGACAGCGCGAAAGTTTGACTTTTTTACTTTTTGTTTAAAACGTCTCTTCCAATGAGAGATCCAAAAATGTCAAACTCTTTTATGAGCTTATCATCATAAAACATAGTGTAAACCTTTAAAACACTTTTAAAACATTTAAAAACATTTTTCTTTATAAAAATTACATCCTTATCTTTTATAAAATAATTCCGAGCACCATTAATTATACGCATTCATACCTGAGTGATCTCGGAATGAAATTAACTTTGAAGACGATTAAACTTGCACCAATTAAACTTTGGCATGATTTAATTCTTTGAAGCTTTGCCGCAACGTCTTCAATTTCTTCAATACGTCATAGACCAGTGGGATCGTGACAAAATAAAATTCTCCCTATGACATATTATAAACATAGTTTTGTTCACGGAATTAAGTCAAAACAATACAGGGACTCAATTGGAAATTTATGTCCTTACAAATCTCCCCCTTTGACTATTCCGGGATAAAACTAAATGAGTGAAATGCCTAACCGGTCCGTCAAGCCGTATGACGCCTAAAACCCATCCCATAAACCCAAAAATAAAAATACAGGACACGGACTATAATATGTAGCACCGGCAAGCATGAATTATCTGAATGTGATGTAGACTTGAAATCTCAAATCGCTGAAAGCATACCTATACACATGAAACAGACAAACAGATACCCAGTGAAGAATGGAGGAATAAATGATACCAATTTATATTTCTAATAATCACAAATCATTTGAAGCATGTGAGCAATTATTTGATACCAATTGGAAACAAATATAATCAAACAATATGTAAATCCAGATATCCATAGAAGCGCTCAAAAAATCTCCCCCTACATCACATACATCTATCCCCCTTTTTGTCTCGAATAGACAACCGATGAAAAGATAAACCAATTTGAAATATCTAGCATGAGAATATGACACTAAATTGAATCAAGTTGATACCAATTTTAAAAAACGAAAAATGCTAGATAAACATGAAACAACTAGCTAAATAAGATCATGTAATGACAAATCAGTAGCTAGTAAACCAAGGAATCACACAAAGAATATCACAAATTAATCAGGTGTGATAAACGGACTCATATGCAAAATACCAAATTGGAACATAAAAGAACCTGCATATAAACCAATCAGTCCAAAAATGCTTCCAGCAGTACCAAAAATATATCAAATTAAACTAGTGGACTGCAAACCAATCAGAATACATTTTTCAGCCTGTCGTTCGAACGAGCCAGGGACGTCGCTCAAACGATATGAGGATGTCGCTCGAACAAAATAGAGAAGTCGTTCGCGCGAGATGAGTTGTCGTTTGAACAACTTTGTGCGACCTGCCAAAATTTGCCAGATTCCCAGAAATAATATAATTTATTGCCCAGTGAATAATTTCCACAAAAAAATTCCAGGAAGGGCCTAATAGATGGAAAACATTGCTAAAACAATAGACTTTTCGCACAAAATACAAAAACTCATAAAAATTAAAAATGCGAGTTACATGTAAACATAGTACCGATGTGCTTAAACATGGATATGAACTGAATAGGCGTGAAACTACAACAAATGAGTCACAATTCCAACACATCGAAATGATCAAGAAGCTCTAATTGATAGCGATAAATCATCAAACTTTATCATAGACATATGACAATTAAAGAGTGAGCTCAATGAACTAAACATACTACATGCACACAAATCCAGAATTTTGATGATTCTACAAACAATAACGTCAAATTGCAATGTTTCAACATTAGGATTAGATGTGCAAACCCGTTTAAATTTTCTCCAACCATCTTTTGAGATTTATATCATTCTCAACTTAGAGAAAATCTTATTGGCCCTTTTCTAAGCATATTGCATTTTCTTTTGCGCTCTTTTAAACAGTGGCTTTCACAACGAGTTAATTTTGAACTCTTACAGCCCTTTCCCGTGAATCATTCATCATTTTTACCAATTTTAAATCCTCATGGTAAACGGTACTTACATGCACACTTCTCCTTAAGTTTACTTACGCACAGATGACAAGATTGAGATAATAACGCCTCACCAAGTTCAAATATGCAAGAAAAGTCAAAGATCCATATAAACTCGTGCATGTGTGCAATGTTGGCATACGTACAAAGTCGAATCAAAATGCTTATCGACTTCGAAACAACCTCATATAAATAATGGTTAAGATCATTCTAAGCATCGATAATAATGACCAAATGTCCTAGCCACATGGATAATGAAACGATGAGGGGGGGGGTCAAGCACACCAATATGCCACATCAAACATGTAAACTCAAAAATAAAAAATGAAAATCTTTTTGACTTTTCAAACATATTTTGACTCAAAGAAAAGCAAAATCTTTTTGGATTTTCAAAAGTTTCTCAAAATCAAATTTTTTTTGTATTTTTCAAATAGGACTCAAATAAATGAAAACTATAATACAAAATGATACACATGTCATAATACTAGCAATGAATATATCATGAAGCAAATTATCATATGACAAACATGGAAACACTATCATCCTTTAGATTTAGCATGGGAAGAATCAAGTGCACCCAAATGATAATTATGAAGTTTAATTCCTAAAGCCACTAAATCTGATTTCCTAACCAAAGTAGGTGTAAAACGACGCATGGGGATTTTGGGAACCGGGGAAACTTTATTCCTAAACTTCCTAGGAACTTGTCTAAGGTCGTAAAAATAAAGCCTAAGGTGACCTTTCCTATCACAAAACGTGTCAGTGTAGCGGTGGTGGGAATGATTACCTTTATGTGGACCTTTTCTAACCATCCTAGTGTTTTTCACACGTGCGGGGAGAATGGGAACAACTCTCTCATCAAAACCTATACCTCCCCTATCTCCCTTAATTTGGACAGTGCCTAGGATCTTATCTAACTTCTCCGACCTAGCCTCCAAATTAAACTTGACTTTAGACGAGTCTCTCAATCTCTCCTCCAACTCATGAATCCTAGACTCGAGCAAACGCTTAGACTCCTCAAACTCTAAAATCTCTTTTTTCAAGGACTCCATCAATCCACGGAGATTATCTCTCTCTTTCTCCACAAACGCTAGTTTCTCCCTAAACTTATTCTCACGTGCCCTAAGATCCTCAATTAAACAATCATTATTTTCTATGGCACGCTCATTCAACTTAGATTGTAATTTTGAGTTAGCCTTTTTCACCTTCACTGTTTCGGCATACAACTCATTAAACGCATTTTGCAACTCTTTCACATCTACCTCATCCTCGTCATTCTCTTCACCCTCACTAACATGCGATACACTCAAAACCTCCTCGGAAGTGTCATGCACATGAGAATCGTCGTTTCTCACATGACATGCCATAAACGCAATAAAGTTATGATCAATAGGGGAACTCTCTCCCTCTTTCGGATCACTATCACTTAAGGTGGTATTATAGACAATGGGTCGCTTGCCCTATTTCTTAAGTCTAGTGGGACACTCCTTAACTTTGTGACCGTACCCCTCACACCCAAAACACTTATCCGACTCATCTATCTTAGGCTTCTCAAACTTATCCTTAGAGGTGGGATCTACTTTGTTGTTCTTGAATTTTTCAAATTTCTTGGCATCTTTTGATTGCTTTTGATACTTAATAAATTTTTAAATTTCTTTTCCAACAAAGCAACATCCTCAAAATCGGAATTGGAATTGGAATCTGAAACTTTAATTTACTCCTTCCGGGTTTTCAAAGAAATACCCTTTTCTTTCTTAGGCACTTGCTTGGAGGTAATCATGTCGATTTCATAGGTTTGTAAGTCACCTACAATCTCTTCTAGTTTCGTTGACTCTAACCTACCCAAGGAGTTTAAAATGGTCACTTTCGCATCAAACCTACTAGGCAACGACCTAAAGATTTTCTTAATGACACGGTTGTCGGGAATTTTCCTACCTAGGTTAAACGACGAGTTGACAATATTGGACAACCTAACACAAAACTCATCAAAGATCTCACTCTCTAACATCTTAATGGTCTCAAACTGTGTAGTGAGCTTTTGAAGTTTAGATGCCCTAACCGTGCTAGTGCCCTCGTGAGTGAGTGCCAAAATATCCCAAGCCTCTTTTGATGTTTCACAAGTCATAATTCTATTATATTCTTCCTATGTGACATGTGAAGAAATAACGTGCAGACCCTTAGAATTATATTGTGCAAGTCTTTGTTCAGTTTCGGTCCATAACTCAACAGGCTTTAAACTAGTGACCTCACCTACCGTAGTGACAGGGGATGTCCAACCTTTCTCAACTGCTAGCCAAACACGCTCATTAATAGATTTTAGAGCACATCTCATTCTCATCTTCCGATAGGTGTAATTAGTGCCATCAAAAACAGGAGTTCGAGAAAATTCATTATATCCAGAATTCATCTTTGAAAAACACACGGGATCACAAAACAAATAAACAATGTTTTCTAGCTCTGATACCAATTTTAAAGTGTGAGAGGCCCGATATGTGTGTTTTAAACAAAACTAATTTTTTCTCTGGAAAAGATTCAACTTTTAATTAAGCACCAAACCAAGTTGTGAAAACCCAATTCTTGTTTTAAACCAGTTTTATCTTGATTAATACTACACATGCATCTAGTGATTAAATCAAGTAAAGTAAAGTAAAGTAAAGAATACTCACAACGCCGGATATACGAGGAAAAAACCCAAAACGAGAAAATAACCTCGGAAGGCCCAAGCCAGACAATCACTATGAATAATGGTTTTATAAAGATAGATTATCCTTACACTAAGACTCGATCCCCACGGGTCTTAACGCTCCTTCTGATCTTTAACCGTTCTTCAATAGAGACCACACAGAAATTCCATCTTCCACGATACCTGTCCACAACACACACGTTCACGTATGTCTCGATGTCCACTAAATGGCTTTAATTCATCTACGATGTCGAACAAGAAGTCCTTCTTTTTTCTTCACCGCAAAACCCTTTGATGTTCAATGTGTTAAACAAATAACTTTGGTGAAGCAAGATCACTTAAACACATAAGAATGATAACTCGGATCTTTGCAAACCCTAAGGATGTGTTTATGCTTTGTAAACCTTAGAAAACATGTGCAAACAAGTTTCTGGTCGAATACTGTTTTCCAGAATGCACACTTACGAAATTATGATCAAAACACTGTTTAAATAGGATTTAAACGCCACCTCAAAAAATGTGTCGTTCGAACGACTTGAGGAACTCGTTCGAGCGACATCCCATCTCGTTCGAACGAGATTGGATGTCGTTTGAACGACAGCGCGAAAGTTTGACTTTTTGTTTAAAAGGTCTCTTCCATTGAGAGATCTAAAAATGTCAAACTCTTTTACGAGCTTATCATCATAAAACATAGTGTAAACCTTTAAAACACTTTTAAAACATTTAAAAACATTTTTCTTTATAAACATTACATCCTTATCTTTTATAAAATAATTCCGAGCACCATTAATTATACGCATTCGTACCTGAGTGATCTCGGAATGAAATTAACTTTGAAGACGATTAAACTTGCACCAATTAAACTTTGGTATGATTTAATTATTTGAAGCTTTGTCACAACGTCTTCAATTTCTTCAATATGTCATAGACCAAGTGGGATCGTGACAAAATAAAATTCTCCCTATGACATATTAGAAACATAGTTTTGTTCACAGAATTAAGTCAAAACAATACAGGGACTCAATTGGAAATTTATGTCCTTACATATACATAAGAATCAGATTTATGCACAAAAGGTTTATGATGAGAGAAATTTGCTGATGTTTTTGCCAATCAATGTGAGGGATGACAATCAAAATATCTCATATATATCTTTATATAAGAATGTCCCCATGTAATCCTATTAAAGGGTTTGCCTAAACAAAATTGGCCTTGAACAGAGGGACAAAGATTTTTAGATTTTAAAAATTAAATCATATATAAATCAAATCGATGAGACCAGGAGATTTAGGTCAGAATTGTGATTATTTTGAGAGAAAAAATTGTTCTTTGACTTTAACTTTTCCTATTCTCTGATTAAAAATATGATGGGAATTTGAATAGTCATCAAAGATCTTTCAAAATTTATTTCATAATCAACAATGAAAATTATCAAATTTTTCATGGTTTGTTCAGATTTACGGAGGAATAAAAATTTAGTGCATAAATCACCAATACAAATACATAAAATGAGGTGGTTAACATCTCTAAATTTCAGATTGCACAATAATATGACAAATCATTGTATGTAATAGTGTTATGTGAATTCTAAAAATTACACAGTTCCTGAATACATGATTCATGATTGAATGAAATAATATATATATATATATATATATATATACACACATATATATATAACATGTAATTATTCATACAAAAAGATAGAAAGACTTAGCTTTTGACGAAGATCTTCATTTCTGATAATAAGAAGAAAATAATTCTTGTGTCGAATTTCCACAGACGGCGCCAATCTGTTGAGGACAGAAAATGGCCTCTATGCCATTTTAGTGGCGTCAACAGGAGATAAAGTGATGAGGATGAGATTGAAGATGAAATGAAGGTAAATAATCACATAAAATATATAAGAGACAAAGACTTTTAAAGTGATTCGGCTATGAATAAAGCCTACGTCCACTGTTCTTTTATTCTCACGGGTTTACAATAGCACAACATGGTGTAGAGAGAGGGGAGGTTTGTAGAGAGATGGAATGAATTGCTTGCTAACGATGAATTGGTAAGTTTCTTAATTACTTGCCCCTTTAGCTAAGGTAGGGGTTCTATTTATAGTGATGGGAGTCGAAGAGATAAAATGTCTTTATATATTCATACAATTATATCTATTTACAATGAATATGACTGTTGGCCTTCTAGGGTTCAATGACTGTTGGTTGCTCTTCTCTAATGACTTTTGACCTTATGCATGGTTTGTCTTCTAGGGTTACTCGACTGGTATGCCGACCAACTCTCCTCGGGTGCCGACCAACTATCTTTTGTGCCGAGCACATATGAATATTGCCATGTAGGATGACAGGTGTCCCTTTCTGACTGGTCCACGTAGATGGGTAATTTTTGGCGTCAACACCAACAGAAAATTTGCTCTTGATGAGCATATCATCCACATATACTTCCATGTTCTTACCAATCTGGTCCTCGAATACTTTACTTACCAACCTCTGATATGTTGCTCCAATATTTTTTAGCCTAATGGGCATAACGTTGTAATAGTAGGTTCCTCGACTAGCGATGAAGAATATGCTTTCCTTATCTTTTAGCTTCATTTTAATCTGGTTGTAACCACACCAAGCGTCTATGAATTTAAGTAACTCAAGACTTGTCATTGCATCTACAAATTGACAAATCCTTAAAGGAAAATGATTATTTGGTCATGCTTTGTCGAGGTTAGTGAAATATAGACACATGTTCCATTTATTGTTCTTCTTCTTGATTATTACCACATTGGCGAACCAAGTCGTATATTTAACATCTCTTACAAACTGTGCTTTCTCCAGCTCTTTATTTCTTCTTGGATTGTCATATTCTTCTCGAAAATGAAAACTCTGTGTTTCTACTTAATCAATTTAGCATCCTTATAAATATTGAGTTCGTGGCAGATGAAGTTAGGATCAATCCTTGGAATATCCTCATGGCTCCAGGCGAACACATTTTTTTTATCTCTAAGGAATGTAATTAATTCATGTTTGAGAGATGGTATTTAACTTAAACCAATTTGAGTGGTTCTTTCTGGCTTCTCATCATCAAGCACAATAATTTATGTCTCTTTCATAATCTGTACCTTCACCAAATCTTCCTCTTCGCGATGATCCAAAGTGTCAATATTGAAAGTATTTGTGCTCCTCTCTATCTCTTATTGGTCGACTGAGGTATAATAGCATTCCCTGGCTTCCATCTGGTTACCATTCACTACGCCGACTCCATAATTGTCAGGAAACTTTATGCACTAATGCACAGTATATGGCACTGCCTCTAATTACTTTATCCCCACTGTGTCAAGGATTACATTGTAAGATGAAGGGACATTTTTGTCTAGTATAAATAGGCGAATTCTTTCCTTTCTACTTGTTGTCCAAGTTCCGACCAACACATCCAGCTTGATTGTTCCTGGGGGATATACCTTTTCTCCTGAGAACCCTATGAGAGACATATGATACGATTCTAGCTTACTGTCTCATAGCCCCAGGCTGTGGAAACAGTTGTAGAACATGACGTCTACCGAACTTCCATTGTCGACCAAAATCCATGCCACTCTACCATGGTGAACTTTGCAAGTGATGACTAACGGATCATCATGAGGATAGAGCACCCCACTCAAATCATTTTTGGAGAAGCCGATCACCAATATATCTTTGTTGACTTTCTTAGGCCGACCATCACTATTCTCGAACATTTCAATCTGACTGATAGGGGGACGCACTTTGTCTTTATTTAAGTAGGCTTTCCTTTTAACAAGTCCATCTCCTCCACCAGCGTCTCCTCCGGTAATGAAATGGCAACCAATGGAAACCATACCTACCTCCATCTCTGGTTCATCAAGTTTTTTTGGCGAGTCAGGATCATCCTTATAGTCTTTGTTGCGTTCCCTTTTTATGTCATTTTTTCCATGGTCGACTGACTCAGATTTTCTTCTAGCATCTCGGCTACCATTGCGATCAATAAATTTAGCTAACTTTTCTGGCCGAATAAGAGTATCCACTTCATTTTTAAGGGTGATGCAACTATCAGTAGTGTGTCCATGATCTATATAAAAATCGCAATACTTGTACTTATCCCTCATGTTGGGAGGTGACCTTAATTTCCCAGGCCTATTTAAATCCTTGTTGTCCCTGGTTTCCACTATGATGTGATGGACACCTTTAGTGAGAGGAGTATACTCGTCATACTTCTTTATCCTGTCAATCTTCTTATCCTTTTTATCTTTTTTAAACGAATTACTCTTCTGACTTTCAGCTTTGGCGTCTGGCACTTCTTTTACTGCCATAGCTTCTTAGACATTCATAATTTTCTAGTCTTAGCCATCAGCTCTGTCATAGTTTTGGGTGGATTTTTTGCTATAGCATAGTAAAGATCTTTGGCAAGTACTCCATTCATCAAGGCGGCAATGGATATCTTTTCTTCATAATCCACCACTTTTAGTTTCTCATTATTGAAACGTGTGATATACTCCCGAGTATTTTCTCCAGGTTTTTAGCGCAAAGTTAAGAGATGAGTAACACACTTGATCGGCTTAGCCCCAAAGCAGAAGTTATTAATGAATAATTCAGCCAATTGATGGAAACTAGAAATCTTACCTCTGGGAAGATTATTGTACCATATATGATCTGGTCCTGTGATGGAACTAAAGAAAGCCCTACACCTCATCTCGTCGGGGATATAATAGATATTGGTAGCAACTTGATACTATTTAATATGGAGGATTGGATCTTTCTTCCCATCATATTTAGGAGTGACAACTAGTGGTATGAATTTGAAAGGTGTGGGGTAATCCACAATAGCCTGGAAAAAAGGTGATCCTTTGACAAAACTTCTTTATAAATGATTTTTTATTTTGGCCATTTCCCCAGCCGATTTTCTAGTAGCTGCATGGATCGCTTATATGAATGTTCCCCTAGGTTGTATTTCGTTGAAGAAACTTTTGTGGCTTTGTTGTGCATATGTGTTGAGCTCTCTTCCTGAGAAGGCTACTTGGAATGCACAGAGCCCCTCATACTAGTTATAAATCTCATGGATCCATCTATGTACTCGTGAGGACATTCTTGCTCCCTGTGATAACCTCTAGTTGCTCGGGAATCTAAATGATCAAAGGTGGATTCCTTACTCAGTCATTCCAACACGCTTGTTCTCTCGTTGGAGAAAGATCCTCCATCATAATAATCAGTTGATTGAAATGATGATGTTGCTCCAAGATAGTATGATTTGTCATGAGAAGACCTGTAGTGATAACTCCTTGTATTCCTGGCTGGCGGGGGTGGGATATCCCTCCTAAAATTAGAGGATTTATCTTACATCGCACGAGCCAATTATCTAACTGACTCTTGCATGGCTTCCTGTCCATTAGCCAAGTTGAGTAAAATCCTCTAGATATCTGCCTCACTAAGGGGAGTAGATAGATCTGGGTTTTTACCAGCAGTTGCCAGGCTAATTTTCGAAACATTGATCATTGTTTAAAATAAAGAATGAATCAAATAAATGTAAGAAGTAGATAACGATGATAAGTAGTCGTTCCCACAGACGGCGCCAATATGTTGATGTCTAAAAATGGAGTGAGTCAAATTTTATAATCATAGATAAATAAAATAGCAAACACACAAGAGGTAAAGATTTTTAAAGTGGTTCAACTATCAAAAGCCTACGTCCAATGTAGGTACTATTATTGGTGTTTACAATAGCTCAATATGGTGTGCTTGAGATAAGTTGAATTTTTTCTTAGAGCTAAGGAGATTATATATTAATAGTGGTCTGGAACCCTAGAGACGAAATGCCTTTATATCTCCATGTATTTACATCTGTATACAATAAATGAGACTCTTAACATTCAGTGTTGTTCGCCCTTCTATCCGAGTAACTTTTGTTATTCATGATGTTTCACATTCTGGGAATTGGTCAGTATTCTAGCGCGACTAGGTACCTCTATTGCCGATCAAGATAGCTGAATGGCCACATGGGATGACAGGTGTCTATTGTTCATCGGTCCACATATGACAGTAATTTTTACGTACAAAAGAACACAAGCCTTGAATATTAATGATTATATAAATTAATAACGTCATTACAAAATAAGTATAACTAGGATCTATTGTGCAAACTCGTTCATCTTTAACTATAACATCCTCAAAAGATAAACATGTGTCATATTTTCTTTTCTCTCAATTATTTTGAAGCTATCACTTTTGAAAATCAAACAAACTAAACTAGTTTGCCTTGGCAATTTTTTATTTTTATTGCCTCTAATTTTTTTCATTAGGCTCTTTTCAACTATGGCTTTCTCGTAAATGATAATTTCTCCTTTCGTAGCTCTGTCCCCCACACCCTCATATTTTCAATAAAATTCAAACAATCTCACAAGAAACAGTTCTTACATGCACAAATCTCCCATAGTCACAATATATATAGATGAAAAAATTGATGGGATAACATCTCACATAGTTCATATATAACATGTTAAGTTAATGTTAAAAAATAGATTGTGCATGTATGTAGAGGCATGTACAAAGTTGAGTCCATAAAGCAAATCAAAATCAAAATAACTCCATGCAAGCATGACTAAGAACAATCTAAGTATTAACAATCATAATCAAATGTTCTACTCACATGAATAATAGAGAATGAATTGGATTAAAACACACCAATATGCCACACAAAATGTGAAACTAAAATAAACAAAAATCAAAAATATTTTTTGTTTTTTTTAAAAAAATTAAAAAAATACCAATTTGAAAAACAAACTAACATAAAAGACAAACAAAATCTTTTTGTATTATTTAATATAACTCAATAAATGAAAAAATCAAAATACAAAAGACTCAAACAACATATAAGTAGTAAACATATATATCATGGAGCATAAAAGCTAGGGTATACAAACATGCGAATACAATTTACCATTAGATATAATATGGGAAGTATCATATGCAAGCAAACAAGAATCAACGAGTTTAATATGTAAAGCCTCCAAATCAGATTTCCTAGCCCACGTAGGTACAACATGACGCTCTAGGGTTTTGGGAACATTAGTGACTCTATTCTTAGACAACCTAGGGGTTTTTTAAGATCAAAGCAAAAATGCCTAAGGTAACCTTTTCTACCGTAATACATGCATGTGAAGACACAATGAGGGGTGTTACCTGAGGGTTGACCTTTATCGGCATTTCAAGTAACAGTTGACTCTTTCAAATGCATGGTCTTGTCTTGGGTAGTAGAAGCATTTTGGTAATCAAATCCAATTCCACGCTTCTCATCTTTGATTTGGACGATGTTTTAAATCTTATCTAAGTTTTCCAACCTTGACTAAAAATCAAATTTGAACCTACTCAAATCTCTTAATCTCTCTTCAATCTCAGCTATCCTCAACTCGAGTAAATGGTTAGACTCCTCAAACTCAAGAATCTCTTTCTTAATAACTTTTATCAAACCACAAAGGCGGTCTACATCACACTCTACGTACTCTAGCTTATCTCTAAAAGTTGTCTTACATACCCTAAGATCCTCAATCAAAACGCAATCATTATTTCTTCCAGCATGTTCTTTCAACTTAGCTTAGAACTTTAAGTTAGATATGTTCATTCTTAAAGTTTTTGCATACAAATCACGGAAGGTAACTTGGAGTTCACTATCTTCCTCTTCTTCTTCATCCTCATTCTCTTCTCCACTATCTCTATGATCACTCACTTGGGATTTAAACTCAATGGCTTCGAAACTGTCATATATAGGATTATCTTCATAGGAAGATTTCTCATCAAGGCACACATGACTAACCATGAACACGATGTAGTTGCACACAATGGGGGAATCGGGTCCCTCTTTCGGATCACTGTCACTAAAGGTGTCATTATACATCTTTAATTTCTTTCCCTCCTTCATTGGTTTAGTGAGATACTCTCCCACCCTATAAATATAACCCTCATAACCAAAACATCTTCCTGAGTCATCACTCCTAAAGTTATTATTATGATTTTTCGAGAAGTGATCGACCTTATTACACATGTTTTTCTCAAACACTTTTGTATCTTTCGATTAATTATGAAATTTCTTAAATTTCTTTGCTAACTCGGCCTCGTAACACCCCGTATTTTTAAAAGTATTTTAAATTATATGTGTGCACATAATTTTAAAGTAACCGAAAAATAAATTCGCTAAAATAAATATTAATTGGCAAATAAAAAGGATTAATATTTATTATATTTACTTATGTGATAAGTAAATGATAACATATTAAAATTACGTTACATCTTAAGTGAGTAAAAGATACGAGTTATCAGTATTACTAGGGGTGTGCACGGGTCGGTTCGGTTCGGTTTTGGACCGCAATCCAAACCGAACCGATCAGTTCGGTTTTGGAAAGGGTTAGACCGAAACCGAACCGACAATGAAAAAAACCGTCGGTTTCGGTTTATGTCGGTTTCGGTTCGGTTCGGTTTCGGTTCGGTTTTGGTTAGTTTTCGATTTTGGTCGGTTTTTTTTGGGCGGTTTTCGATTTTGGCCGGTTTTTAAGGCCGGTTAATGGATTTTGCATATAAAAATATAAGTTTTTTAATATAAATATTGATATCGGTTCGGTTCGGTTTTTTACATGGCTAGACCGCCAACCGAACCGACATGGTCGGTTTTTTAATTCCTTAAACCGTAAACCGAACCGAGCTAAAAAAAACCGCCGGTTTCGGTTCGGTTCGGGCCGGTTCGGTTCGGTTTTCGGGCCGGTCGATTTTTTTGCACACCCCTAAGTATTACATTCGAAACACATGGATAGAGTTGTGTCAGATATGAGATGTAAATTTTATATTAGAGGACTCAGGTAATAGTTTTGAGTGCATCAATGGTTCGGAATGGGTCAAAATAGTCTAGAATAGGTACTCGGGGGTGCAATTGGGTTTCGGGGGATTTTTAGACTAAATGGGAGTCATAGAATGGCATACGGGTCATTTTACCTGAGGGGGATGACCCTATTTCAGGATTTACGAGTTTTAGGCTAATATTTAATCAAGGTTGATATAGTAGGGTTGCTATCTATCCACCAAAGAGGCTATGGGTTGATAGAAAGTGAGAAAAGAGAAAAGAAAATGAGAAAAGAGGAGGAATAGTGGATCCGGGGAGGAAGGCTATCATTTTCGGGTTGAAGATCATCATCAAAACAAGATTTTTAAAAGTAAAATCTGAACTCATCATTTTAAAGGCAAGTATTTACTTGCTTTAATATTTATGTGTAGTTTCATTTGTTCATGCAACTTTAGTGCAGAATAACATGGTTTTCGAGTTCGAAAAACTAGGGAAATTTGGGTTTTAAATTATATAAATGATGGAAGATGAATCTAATAATTTTTTATGATAAATCTCATATAAATCTATACAAAAATAAAAGTTCAGGGATAAATTAATAAGAAAATATCAAATCTTGAAACTAGGATTTTGTAACACCCTGTATTTCGAGGAATATTTTAAATTACACGCGTGCTTGTAATTTAATTAATTTGAGAAATAGAATGAATTAAATAAATGTTAATTAGCGAATATTGGATCAATATTTGTGTTATTATATTTACTTTTGTGATAAGTAAATGAAAATGTGTTATTTATATTACATCGTAAGTGGATAAAATCGACGAGTTGACGGTATCTCATTCGGGATACAAGTGTAGGTCTGTTGGGAATGTGATGTGAAATTCATAATAGGTGACTAGGATGGTGATTTTGAGTGTACAAATGATCCAGAACGGGTTGAGATAGTCAGAATTAGGTACTCGGGGGTTGTAATCATTTTTTGAAGACTTTTTATGCTAAGCGGGACCCGTATGGGGGTACTCGGTCATTTTAATATTAAAATTTAATCTAATTTTGAGATTAGAGGGATATTAAAGTATTTTAGATGGGTTCATGGTGAGATTCCGACCCGTTGGACCGGGTTGAGGTATATGATATCCCTGGAGCCTGATAGCATACTAGAGAATGCATTCGCGAGGTAATGCTCAGGGGATTGCGGTTATACGTATATAGTGAGCGATATATATGTATGTGTAATAGATGTAATATTAATATACGTATATAAGTGTGATAAATATATACGGGTGAATAAAATTAATGTGTGTATATTTAATTAATAACAGTCGTGAAGTTATTTGTATTAGATAATGATGAGAACTAAAATGATTTAGCGTATGTGTAATTAACTAAGGACTAAAGCCAAGAATAAATACATGTGACACAGTATGGCTAGGAGGTCAGAGTATGGGCTAAGCTTCAGGTTGGTACTAGTTAGGTATGGTAACATAACTAGGGTGTTTAAAATACGTGCATTAGGTGCGCACTATAGATAAGGGGTGAGGATTATCTCATGGGAGTGTGACACCCGTTTAAATATGAAAGATTGCATTGCATAATTATAAATGCATTTTAAACAATTGAAAAATATTTTTCAAAGGTTTTGGGCTCTAATCCGTATCAAAATATTTTTATAACTTTTAAGTGCCCAGCCACAGGGATGTCGGGCATGATTATTCTTTCCATTCAGGTTGTGTTGCAGTAGTTGTGGAGGCTTGCAGGTATTTGATTAGTCACATCTATCTTAAGTTATAGATAGGATTCCATTCAGTTGTTATTCGGGCATGTCCCCCATTATCAGATGGTTATTTATGCAGTTCTTATTTATTCAGTTTATGGATTATCGTATTGTATTTATACCAAGTGTTTATTTGGTTATATGGATTATTTTGTTTATTTCAGCATTCAGATTTTATTCAAGATCACATGTTTTATATATAAATCAATCTTAAACTTTATATATGATTATAATTAAATCAATGTCCATAATATCACTCCCCAAAATCCTATTTTTATCATTTGAATCCCACCTGAAATCTATACTTGTTCCACTAACTCTAATATGAATTAAAACATGCATAAAATCTCAAAGCAAGTTTAAACACTTGTCTTAGATTATTGAATAATCTAAATTCGTTCTTTGTGGATCTTCTTGCATAAGAATTCTAGCCTAGAATTGTCACAATTCCTCCACGGATTGCCTACTTGATTTCTCTCTTGAGTTTCCTTTCTCTTTTTACCTCTCTCTCAAGCCTAGGTATTTTGGAATGATGGAATGGTTGTCTCCCTCATCTAAACATCCTTAAATATCCCCTAATCTCGAAATTAGGTTAAATGCTAATATTAAAATTGACCCGAATACCCCCCTACGGGTCCCGTTTTGCTTAAAAAGACCCTGGAACCCAATTACAACCCGCGGGTACATCCAACAGCTTTGGGAAAGGATTGCGCATATGTATGCAATTGATTTCACCAGATAAGAAGGACCCGGGAAGTGCGGTGTTTTGGAACAGATGCATAGGTCACGGTTTTGGTATACCCAATAAAAGGGAGTAAGACTTACCACATAATGTGGGATATATAGCGTGTGGGTCGGTGTGGAGCGAGACAAAGCGAAATAGTCTCCAAATGCACCACGCATAAAAGGGAAAAAGGTTGGCGCGAGGCGACCAACCAGAATTTTATAAAACTTGGTGGTTCTAGTAACGGAATTGATAGGCGGACTGATGGAGTTTGTTGCTAGGTTACCAACATCGTGAAAAGGTCAAGATTTCCTTTGAATTTGTGGAATTGGTTGACCGAGATGGAGAAGTTATTGTTATTTTGGATGAGTTATACTAGCGGACAGTGTGCCCAATATTTCATTAAAGGAAGGGGAGGAGCCGACACAAGGAGCCACCCAACATTATTGTGGACCAGGATGTGATCCCTAAGTCATACCTCTAATAGAGATTAGTAGGAGGTTATGGGTAATGAGATGCATTTGAGCAAGGCATATTACCCGTAGACCGATGGATAGATGGGAGGGGTGACTGAGATGTTGGAGGATATGCGAGGGATGCGTATCCTAGATTTCTAGGGTAATTGGGATGAGGTATTAACATCGGTAGAGTTGCATGTAATAAGTCGTACCAAGCTATTTTTGGCAATGATCCTTTTGAGGCTTTGTGCGAGAGACCTTGTCGTCCGCCCTCCGATTGGTTAAAGGTGGCGGATAACAAGTTTCTCGAGTCGGACGTGATTCATAGTTCATTGGCAAGGATTGAGTTAAGCAAAAATTATTTCGTGTAATTCAGGAATGTCGTAAGACTTAAGTCATCTCGAACCAAAGTTTTTGAAGTCTGATGTGAGTGGTCAGGTGTTATTGCGAGTGACTCCTATGAAGGGAGTTATGGGGATCGACAAGAAGGGAAGTCGGTACCTAGGAAAGTGGGGTCTTTCCTCAGTATTGAGATGATGGAGCCAGTGGTGTATAGGCTTGTCTTATTGGAGCATTTTTAATGGGTTTGCGATGGGTTTTGTGTGTCTTCATCAAGGTGAAACCTTGAGAGTGATGTAGTAAAATGGTATAAAATGAACTGAACAGACTTGCCACTAGTTTTGGACAGTAGTGAGAAGGCCTTCAGTCAAGATGGTATCGTTAGTGGGTGTAGAGTGGTGGCACCATAATGTTGCAAATAGTTGATTTTGGATATGTAAAGATGTCGTGCAAGTAAGTATCCGAGATTCTTGGTACTAGGTATTCCCGAATTTCGAGGATGAAATTTCGTTGCTAGGGGGAGTATGTAACACCCCGTATTTTTGGGAATATTTTAAATTACACTGTGCTTGTAATTTAATTAATTTGAGAAATATAATGAATTGAATAAATGTTAATTAGCGAATATTGGATTAATATTTATGTGTAATTATATTTACTTGTGTGATAAGTAAATGAAAACGTGTTGTTTTGTAATATGTCGTAAGTGGGTAAAATCGACGAGTTGATGGTATCTCATTCGGGACGCGCTTGTGGGGTCGCGTGAGAAATGAGATGGAAAATTCATGATAAGTGACTCGAATGGTGATTTCGAGTGCACAGATGATCCGAAATGGATCGAGATAGTCAGAATTAGGTACTCGGGGGGTTGTAATTGGGTGTCGGGGACTTTTTAGGGTAAATGGGACCCGATGGAGGTGTTTGGGTCATTTTAATATTAGCATTTAACTTAATTTCGGTATTAGGGGATAATTAAGGATATTAAATGAGGTAGGCATCCATTTTATCATTATAAAATACCTAGGCTTGAGAGAGAGAGGCAAAACGAAAAGGGAAACTCGAGAGAAAAATCAAAAAGGCAATTCGAGGAGGAATTGAAACAATTTCGGGCTAGGAATCTTGGGCAAGAAGATCCACAAAGAAAGAATTATAATTATCCAATAATCTAAGGCGAGTGTTTATTGATACTTTATGCAAGTTTTAATTTATATTAGAGTTTGTGGAACAAATATGGATTTTGGGTGGTATTCACATGATAAAAATGGGATTTGAGGGAATGATATTATAGAAGTTTATTTAATTATAGTCCTATATAAAATCTGAGATTAATCTATATATAAAAATGTGATCTTGAAAAAAAATTGATATTGATTAACAGAGAAGATGTGATCTTGAATGGCTCTTGGGAGAATTTACAGAATCTTGAAACTAGGGTTTAGTATCGAATGGCATATTGATTTAATTGATGAAAGTGACAGGAATTTTGACGTTGCTTAAAATGCATGCCATTTTATTTTAACTTTGAATTAAAGTATGATCCATAGATGAAAATAAGGTATAGATATTAGCTTTCTAATGAGCTTTGAATCAAGTCATTTGGAATTTTGTGGATAGAGTAATGGCCATTTTCGTAAAAGATATTTAATCTACCAGAATATTAAAGTTGTGCAAATTTATAATTTTTAAGAGTTCTAATGGGATAAGGACTCTTATATTTTTACCTATTTAGAGGGAGATCATGGCAGGAGTTCTTAAAACTCATACTTACTTATTCTTAAGAGATTAGGAAGTGTCGTAGGCTAACCGAGGATGGATTCGATGGAAATACGCGACTAAGCGAGTAAATGTTCACGGGTGGGAAATGGGAAATCAAGTTAAGATTTTGAGATGGCTAGGCTAAGTGCTAGGGTAGAATAGCATGTTGGCTAAAAATTTGAAATTGGAGAATTAATAAAAAATAAGTGAATACTTGATAAATCGGGAGTCGGGATAGACTTGGGAATTATGAGCTAGTGCTACGAATGATATATGCATGTTTAGCAGGTTTTTATGTATATATATTGGGGTATAGAGATAGTATGTATATGTATGAATATATCTGTGTGATTGATATATGTGAAATATACATATTCTAAGGATGCTATCGATGGAGGTTGCGCATAGTGGGCGATCCACCCTGGCATTGACTAGCAGGTGTTGAATCGATTCCCCAGGTCATAGGTCTATCGCGCGACCACTGTATTTGAGTTTTCAGTCTTAAGGGGTAATGTGGTATGGTTATGACTCACGGATGTATGACTATGACCACCTTCGATTTAATGTACGATTTGGGTTCGGTGGAGAATGTAGTACCTCACCCCATTAAATTAATTAAATGTGGAAACGGGGTGGTCCCAATGCGTGTGTTTCAAATCAAACCAATTTTTACCAAAAAAATTATCCAACTTTTAATTTGCACCAAATCAAGTTGTGAAAAACCAATTCTTACTTTAAAACAATTTTACCTTGATTAATCCTAAACATGCATCTAGTGATTAAATCAAGTAAAGTAAAGTAAGGAATACTCACAACGCCAGATGTACGAGGAAAAAACCCAAAACGGGAAAATAACCTCGGAGGGCCCAAGCCAGACAATCACTACGAACAAAGGTTTTACAAAGACAGATTAGTCTTACTCAATGACTTAATCCCCATGGGTCTTCATGCTCCTTCTGATCTTCTACCGTTCTTCAATAGTGTCCACGCAGAAATTCCGTCTTCCACGATACTTGTCCACAACACT
Source organism: Sambucus nigra (assembly GCA_949130495.1). Classification (NCBI taxonomy): domain Eukaryota; kingdom Viridiplantae; phylum Streptophyta; class Magnoliopsida; order Dipsacales; family Adoxaceae; genus Sambucus; species Sambucus nigra. Next base: position 548,575,037 of record OX422210.1, read on the forward strand.
CAACTCCACGAATGTCTCGGTGCCCACTGAATGGCTTTGATTAGTCTACGATGTCGAACAAGAAGTCCTTATCTTTTCTACACCGTAAAACCCTGATGTTCAAGTGTAGAATAAACCTTCTTGGTGCAGCAAGATCACATAAACATGTAATAATGATATCTCAGATCTTTACAAACTCTAAGGATGTGTTTAAGCTTTTTAAACCTTAGAAAACATGTGCAAAACTCCTACTGGAACGTAAACTATTTTTCCAGAATGCACACTTACGAAACTATGGCGAAAATAAGCTTTAAATAAGAATTAAACGCTGACTCAAAAATAATGTCGCTCAGGCGAGATAGGCAAGTCGTTTGCGCGACATAGCCATCTCGCTTGAACGAAGGACAGATGTCGTGTCAGTTTGACTTTTTGTTTAAAACATCTCTTCCAAAAGAGATCCAAATAAGTCAAACTCTTTTTGAGCTTATCAGAATAAAACGTAGTTTAAAACACTTTTAAAACATTTTTCCTTATAAAATTATATCCTTATCTTTTATAAAAACAATTTCGAGCACCATTAATTATACGCATTCATACCTGAGTGATCTCGGAATGCAATTAACTTTGAAGACGATTAAATTTGCACCAATTTAAACTTCGGCATGATTAATTCTTTGAAGCTTTGCCACAACGTCTTCAATTTCTTTAATACGTCATAGACCAAGTGGGATCGATACAAAATAAAATCTCCCTATGACATATTACAAACACATTTTTGTTCACGGAATTAAGTCAAAACAATACGGGGACTCAATAGGAAATTTATGTTCTTACAAATCTCCCCCTTTGACTATTCCGGGACAAAACTAAACTAGTGAAATGCCTAATCCAGTCCGTCAAGCCGTATGACACCTAAATCCCATCCCATAAACCCAAAATCAAAAAATATAGGACACGGACTAGTATATGTAGCACTGGCAAGCATGAACTGTCTGAATGTGATGTACACTTGAAATCTCGAGTCGCTGAAGCATACTGATACACATGAAACAGACAAACAAATACTAAGTATAGTATGGAGGAACAAATGAAACCAATATATATCCAAATGATACCAAATAACCATAGATACCAATATGAATAAACTCTGAAAAAGCAATTGAAATGATACCAAATTTAACCTACCAATTTGTAATACAAATTTGTAAAATATGTAATCCAAAACATGCTCAAATCTCCCCCTACATCACATACATCTCTCCCCCTTTTTGTCTTGAATAGACGATCCGGTGAAAATACAAACCAAACAATAAGTATCTAGCATGAGAATATACCAATTTAAAATTTGAAACCAATTTGAAATCTCTAGATAATCAGGAAACAACCAGCTAAATATGATCAAGTAATGATAAATCAGTATCTAGTAAACCAAATAAATCACACAAAGAATGTAGCAAACTAATCAGGTGTGATAAACAGACTATATGCAAAATACAAATTTTGAAACAATACAACCTGTATATAAACCAGTCAGTCCAGAAACACTTCCAGCAATACCAAAATAAACCAGTGGACTGCAAACCAATCAAAAGCAAGAATTCAGTCTATCGTTCGAACGAGCCAAGGACGTCGCTCAAACGAGATGAGAACGTCACTCGAACGAGACTTCGCACAACATGGTAATGTCGTTCGAACGAGATCTTGCGACATGCCAAACTTACACAGTTTACCAGAAATATCTTATATTTTTGCCCAGTGAAAAAATTTCCAGAAAAAAATCAGTAGAACGACCTGACTGCAGCAAAACAGTGTTAAAGCGGTAGGCTTTTAACACAAAATGCAAAAACTCCTAAAAACTAAAAATGCGAGTTACATGCAAACATAGTATCGATGTGCTCAAACATGGACATGGAATGAATAGGCGTGAAACCACAACAAATGAGTCACAATTCCAACACATTGAAAAGATCAAGAAGCTCTAATTGATAGCGATAAATCATCAAACTTTATCATAGCCATATGACAAATAAAGTGTGAGCTTAATGAACTAAACATACTACATGCACACAAATCCAGAATTTTGACTATTCTACAAACAATAGTGTCAAATTGCAATGTTTCAACATTAGGATTAGTTGTGCAAACCCGTTTAAATTTTTATTCCATCCAAACTCCCTCAATAATATCATATTTTCTTTGGAATGAACTAAACTAATTTGGCCCTTTTCTTAGCATATTGCATTTTCTTTTGCGCTCTTTTAAACGGTGGCTTTCACGATGAGATAATTTTGAACTCTCGCAGCCCTTTCCCGTGAATCACTCATCATTTTTTCAATTAAATACCAATTCAAAACCTCGCAGTAAACGGTTCTTACATGCACAATTCTCCTTAAGTCTACTTACGCATAGATGATAATATTGAGATAAGAATGCCTCACTAAATTAAAATATGCAAGAGAGTCAAACATTCATATAAACTCGTGCATGTGTGCAATGTTGGCATATATACAAAGTCGAATCAAGATGCATATCAACTTCGAAACAACCCCATATAAACAATGGTTAAGATCATTCTGAGTATCGATAATAATGACCAAATGTCCTAGCCACATGGATCTGAAACGATGGGGGGGGTCTAAGCAAACCAATATGCCACATTAAACATGTAAACTCAAAAACAAAAATCGAAAATCTTTTTGGCTTTTCATATTTTGACTCAAATAAAAGCAAAATCTTTTTGGTTTTTCAAAAGTTTTCTCAAAAACAAAATCTTTTTGGATTTTCAAAAAATTTCTTAAAAAACAAAATATGTTTGTATTTTTCAATGGGACTCAAACAAATGAAAACTATAATACAAAATGATACACAAGTCATTATACTAGCAATGAATACATCATGAAACAAAACTAGTATATGACAAACATGGCAACACTATCATCCTTTAGATTTAGCATGGGAAGAATCAAGTGCACCCAAACGAGAATCATGAAGTTTTATTCCTAAAGCCACTAAATCCAATTTCCTAACCCAAGTAGGTGTAAAACGACGCGAGGGGGTTTGGGGAACCGGGGTAACTTTATTTCTAAACTTCCTAGGAGCTTGTCTAAGGTCGTAATAATAACGCCTAAGGTGACATTTCCTACCACAAGACGTGCAAGTGTAGCGACGGTGGGAATGATTAACTATATGTGGACATTTTTTAACCTTCCTAGTGTTTCTCACACGTGCGGTGGGAATGGTAACAACTCTCTCATCAAAACCTATACCTCCCCTATCTCCCTTAATTTTTATGGTGCCTAGGATCTTATCTAAATTCTTCGACCTAGCCTCCATATCAAACTTGACTCTAGATGAGTCTTTCAATATCTCCTCCAACTCGTGAATCCTAGACTCTAGCAAACGCTTAGACTCCTCGAACACTAAAATCTCCTTTTTCAAAGACTCCATCAAACCACGGAGATTATCTCTCTCTTTCTCCACAAACTCTAGTTTCTCCTTAAGCTTCTTCTCTCGTGCCCTAAGTTCCTCATTCAAACTATAATTATTTTCTATGGCACGCTCATTCAACTTAGCTTGAAATTTTGAATTTGCCTTTTTCACTTTCACTGTCTCGGCGTACAACTCAATAAACGCAACTTGCAAATCTTTCACATCTACCTCCTCTTCGTCACTCTCTTCACCCTCACTAACATGGGATTCACTCAAAACTTCATCGGAAGTGTCATGTACATGAGAATCGTCGTCGCTCACATGACATGCCATAAACGCAACAAAGTTACGATCAATGGGGGAACTCTCTCCCTCTTCCGGATCACTATCACTTAAGCTGGAACTATAGATAATGGGTTGCTTGCCCTCTTTCTTAAGATTAGTGGGACACTCCTTAACTTTGTGATCGTACCCCTCTCACCCAAAACATTTATCAAACTCATCTCACTTAGGCTAATCAAACTTATCCTTAGATATGGGATCTACTTTGTTGTTCTTGAATTTTTTTAAATTTCTTGGCATCTTTCGATTGCTTTTGAAACTTAATAAATGTTTTAAATTTCTTTGCCAACAAAACAACATCCTCAAAATCGAAATCGAAATCGGAATTCAAAACTTTAATTTCCTCCTTCCGGGTTTTCGAAGCAATACCCTCTTCTTTCTTAGGAACTTGCTTGGAGGTAATCATGTTGATTTCATAGGTTTGTAAGTCACCTACAATCTCTTCTAGTTTCGTCGACTCTAAGTTACCCAAGGAGTTTAAAATGGTCACTTTCGTATCAAACCTACTAGGTAACGACCTAAGGATTTTCTTAATGACATGTCAGGAATTTTCTCACGTAGGTTAAACGACGAGTTGACAATATTGGACAACCTAGCATAAAACTCATCAAAAGTCTCATTCTCTAACATCTTAATGGTCTCAAACTGTGTAGTGAGATTTTGAAGTTTTGACACCCTAACCGTGCTAGTGCCCTCATGAGTGAGTGCCAAAATATCCCAAGCCTCTTTTAATGTTTCACAAGTCAAAATTCTATTATATTCTTCCGGTGTGACATGTGAAGAAATAACATGCAGACCCTTATAATTATATTGTAAAAGTCTATGTTCAGTTTCGGTCCATGACACGACAGGCTTTAAATTAGTGACCTCACCTACAATAGTGACAAGGGTTGTCCAACCTTTCTCAACTGCTAGCCACACACGCTCATCAATCGATTTTAATGCACTTCTCATTCTCAACTTTCAATAAGTGTAATTAGTGCCATCAAAATAGCAGTTCAAGAAAATTCGTTATATCCAAAATTCATCTTTGAAAACACACGGGATCACAAAACAAATAAAATATGTTTTCTAGCTCTGATACCAATTTCTGGAAACGGGGTGGTCCCAATGTGTCTGTTTCAAATCAAACCAATTTTTACCAAAAAATTATCCAACTTTTAATTTGCACCAAATCAAGTTATGAAAAACCAATTCTTACTTTAAACAAATTTTATCTTGATTAATCCTAAGCATGCATCTAGTGATTAAAGCAAATAAAGTAAAGTAAAGAATACTCACAACGCCGGATGTACGAGAAAAAAAGCTAAAATGGGAAAACAACCTCGGACGGCCCAAACCAGACAATCACTATGAACAAAGGTTTTATAAAGACAGATTAGCCTTACACAATGGATCGATCCCCACAGGTCTTGACGCTCCTTGTAATCTTCTACCGTTCTTCAATAGTTCCCACGCAGAAATTTTGTCTTCCACGATACATGTCCACAACACTCGACTCCACGAATGTCTCGGTGTCCACCGAATGGCTTTGATTCGTCTACAATGTCGAACAAGAAGTCCTTCTCTTTTCTTCATGATAAAACCCTGATGTTCAAGTGTAGAACAAACCTTCTTGGTTTAGCAAGATCACATAAACATGTAATAATGATATCTCGGATCTTTGCAAACTCTAAGGATGTGTTTAATTTTTTTAAACCTTAGAAAACATATGAAAAACTCGTACTGGAACGTAAACTGTTTTTCCAGAATGCACACTTACGAAACTCTGACGAAAATATGCTTTAAATAAGAATTAAATTCCGCCTCGAAAATAATGTCGCTCGAATGAGATAGGCAAGTCGTTTGCGCAACATAGCCATCTTGCTTGAACGAAGGACAGATGTCGTTTGAAAGACAATCCTGTCAGTTTGACTTTTTATTTAAAACGTCTCTTCCAAAAGAGATCCAAATAAATCAAACTCTTTTTCAAGCTTATCAGAATATAACGTAGTTAAAAACATTTAAAACATTTTTCCTTATAAAATTACATCCTTGTCTTTTATAAAAATAATTCCGAGCACCATTAATTATACGCATTCATACCTGAGTGATCTCGGAATGAAATTAACTTTGAAAAAGATTAAACTTGCACCAATTTAACCTTCGGCATGATTAATTCTTTGAATCTTTGCCGCAACGTCTTCAATTTCTTTAATTCCTCATAGACGAAATGGAATCGTGACAAAATGAAATCTCCTTGTGACATATTACAAACACAGTTTTGTTCACGGAATTAAGTCAAAACAATACAGGGACTCAATTGAAAATTTATGTCCTTACATTAAATTATATACATGGATTATATATGACGAGGAATAAAATTATAGTCGAAGAAAATTAGTGGATCGTGTATGAATTATAAAATTTTGGGATTTTAAACTACATAGGCCTTCTTAAGGTTATGAATATTTTTTGGGGTAAATGCGCATAAATTAAGAAAGAAAATTTAAGGACTGAACACCCATTCTCATTACCACCTTCCAAATTAATAAAGAGGGATGTAAAAACCTAAAATATATTACAACTCATATATTCATGTATGCGTGCCATTTTAAAGTTTTTATTTTCTCAAAAATATTAGGCCGATTAGATATTGTCTTTAGTATGGTAAACGGTTTGACCTTAGATACTATAATAACCTTAGTAATTTGAGCTTAATATATATATATATATATATATATATATATATTAGCCCATAGTTTTTAGCCTAGATTCATAGATGTTGGTGTGTTCCCCAATCTGAGCAAACTTAACTGATTGAAGTCTTGTAACAGTTGGTTTCAAAATAGGATCACGTAGTGGAAGACGAACTTAAACCCTATCACCTATTTAATCTAGTTACCCACGAATGAATCCTAAGAAGAGATTTGCATATATATTTAAGGAACAAGATGTAAAGAAAGAGATAAACCCTTATTCATGTCTTCGTTCAAGCGACACACGGGATCGCTCAAATAAAACCGATTGTCACTCAAACGACAGTGATGGTCGTTCAAGCGACGTCGTCAAGAGCCGCCCATTGTCATCTTCTCAACCAATGATCAACTATTGGCCTGACTTTCAGAATAAACTCAGACCTATAAGAACGTGATTCACGGTATGTGGAGAGAAGTCTTGGTATAATGTATTACGTGACCAATTAGTGTTAAATGAGAGAGTAAGAGAAATGAGGACACTGGCCTGCCCCTTGTCATACGCTGTCACTTTTGGAACCGTGGGATCAAATTGAGGGTTACATCATGGAGATGGACGGTTTAGATGATCAGATAACTAGGGTTAGTTGTCTTAGGTTTTAGGGTATATTTAAGAAAGAAAGTGGGATGTTAAAGGACCACTGCCTCGGACGTGAGAAATTTCTAGCCATCTTTATTCTCCTTAAACCGTTCCCCACCATTGTTAGTTGCAGTAACCATAGTCACACCATTAAATACCTAGTTTCCCATTGATGATGTACAACTACGAAATATATTGTGGAAGGTTCTGGATGTATATATATTGAAGGGGGGTTATTATTAGAAGAAGATGCATATATATATATATATATATATATATATGCATGCAAAAGTAGTTAGCTGGGGTTTTTATTAGAGTATTCTTGGAGCTAGAAGAAGTATTTTATGGGAGAATTTTGAAGAGGGTTTAATGGAACTTTCATGGAGGTCCGTAGGTGGAGCTATTTACGACTCCCTTTAAGGCCACCTTTGAAGTTAGGGGAGTCACCCATATTCACCATCACCACCACCATCTTCACAGACTAATTAGGTGGGATAATCTACTCTCTATATTTAAGACTTGGTAAATATTCAGAGTAGGGATTGTTATCATTAAATGATGAGATATCTCCTAGTAAAGTCGTTAATAGGCATTTTTATGAAATAAAAATGCAAGAAAATATTATTGTAGATATTTTCTAGTAAAGGCTGAAAATAGACATTTTATGAAATAAAAATGCAAGAAAATATGGTTGTGTATATTTCCTAATAAATCTGAAATGGGCATTTTTATGGAATAAAAATGTAGGATAATATTATTCTAGTGTTTTTGCCAATAAATCTGAAAATGAGAATTTTTATGGAATAAAAATGTAGGATAATATTATTCTAGTGTGTTCGCCAATAAATTTGAAAATTGACATTTTATGGAATAAAAATGTAAGACAATATGATTCTAGTGGGTTTGCCACTAAATCTGAAAATGGACATTTTTATGGAATAAAAAAGTACGAAAATATCAATTGTGTGTAATTTTAGGGAGAAGAAATAATTTAGAATGATGTTAGAATTGTCAAAATATTTATGAAAATAAATATTTTACAGTTTCTTGCAAAACGAAAATTCAGGAGCTTAAAATGTGAGGGTGTTGATTTATGTGTTAAAGATGTTAAAGTGACAAGTGTAAGAATTGGGCAAAAGTGTGACATTAAATAAGTGTTAATGGATAAAGCGTTTTAATGTTAAGCTGGAGACTTAATGACCATTTTGAGAAAATGGCACTTGTTAAAGGATTAAATTTCAAGTTTGGCAAATTAATGGTAAATTGGTAGTTTACTTAAAGTGGCACATTTTTAGGGAATAAAAATGTTAAAGAATGTCTTTACACTAAAGTGCGTGAAAATGAATTAAGTCCTAAGGCATGAATGAATTTAGTATAAATCACGTGTGTGAGAATAAGGGACTTAAAGAAGAAAAGTAACAATTTTTCAAGTGTTAATGGAAAAACGGACGGTTAAGTCCGGGTTTGGCTTCGGCCGGATAAAAGTAAAGAAGTGGACATTTTATGAAAATGTTAAAACACGTGAAAAGAACTTGGATAACACCATGATAAAGTAAGAAGGGCCTAGAGCCCTTGGGTGAAAGGCCCTAAATCACTGACCAGAGCGTATGGTGAGCATAGCCATCGATATGGAGCCCGTGTAAGTATGCGGTTAATTGGAAGATTTTGGAAAAAATATAAAAGGAATAAGGAACACATCAAGAAATGGGTTGTGTGGTGAAATAGGTTAATTCAACCTAACTTGAATGAGTGTAATAGATGTTCCGGTAAAGGTTTAATGGACAAGTAAATACGTAAATCTATTAAAGTCCATAAGCTAAGGTAAAAAGGGTAAATTAAAGTGGGCAAATGGGTGGTTAAGAAATCGAGTTGTTAAACCCATAATTTGCATGAGTATGTGTTGAAAGGTTTTCAAATGATAAACAAGTATTTTCTAATATGGTGAATGGGTGTGTTGAAATGGTATTTTGTAATGAAAATAATAAGGTGTATATAAATGAGTCAAAAGGGGGTAATTCCGGTAAAGAAATGCATGTGGGTAAGTCAAGAATAATGGTTTCAAGCGTTGAATCGGGTGCGTTAAATAAAGTGAGAAATGCCAAGTATGAATAAAGAAAGGTTTTTATAATATTAAGGTATATTAATCTAGGCAAGTAAGGTTTTTGAAAGTAAACGGTTAATGCATTGAATATGTATTTTTAAATGTATATATATATGAAGATACATTTATATTTTCGCATGCACGTGTTGTAGTGTGTGAGTGTTCCTTTCTACCATTCGTTTCTATACTGCTTTGTGTATTCCCACTGGGCGTAGGCTCATAGCCTCGCTTTGTAATGGCAGCTTGGGTGAGGGTTCATATTTTGAGGGCGTTATACAAGTAAGTGTTCCTTATTTATTTACGTTAGTATATCTGTTTACTTGGACTTCGGGGTGCTCCCTGTGGCCCACACATAACTTATCTTGAAATTAGTATCGCATGCTAAACAAGTGAAACATTAATTAAAATAAAACTCGACTAGCAACATTATATAGGTTGTTCCATTACACTTCACACCTAACACTCGGTTCGGATCGGGTTGACTCACGGGTATCACATAAATCTGGGTCGGGTCATTACAAATGGTATCAGAGTTCTAGGTTCAAGGTTTCTTTTGGGTGTCACGTGGTGAGGTTGGTATTAGATCTTTCGACGTTGGTGTGGTTTGATCCGGTCATGCTAGTTTGATGACAGTTTAGTTTGTGTCCTCGACGGTAAGATCAAAAAGGTTAGCACGACAAGTAAGTTAGTTCCAAATGGCATACGATCAAGTTAACTATTATAAATCACTTTTGTAGATTCTGATTTAAGTATGTAATAATTTACGAGTGTCCACTTACACCAGTAAGTGGTGACAACGTAGATCGTAGTGTGAGGTGTTTGTGTTCCAGCCTTTATAGACGTAGAGCATTTGGAGATGTAATAGAATGAAATGTCGCCCGTTGGGAAAGTGACACCAAATTGTGAATTATCGATGATAGATATAGATAGTTAGAGTGTCATAATTATGTAATGAGAAATCATAATTTTAGATTATATGTAGCCTTGGTGTGACACGTATGAGAGGTCGATATCAATGTGATAATTAGGCAATTTCGATCTTTCGGGTAATACCGCGATTGATGGTAAGGTCAAAGAGCATGTAGGTTGATGTAGACCAACGCTAGAGGATAATTCAGTCTTAGTTGGTAGAATGCTACCCTTATGAGTGAACACCTTAGTGAATTGTTGGTCGGTGAATGTAATTACAAGTGTTAGCTCTGTGGTGAGGAAGTGCTAAGTCCATTCATTGGAGACTTGGGTTATTGCATCTCAATTTATGTATCTCGACTATAATATGGGTTTAAATAATCTTGATGAATGGAGTAACCTAGGAGTAAGCCTAAATAATTATGGTAACTTGGTATTAAGTAAATGAGTTGTGATGTTTAGAAAAGGACCCCTTGATGCATCTGTAAAATGGGCCTTCTCGTGAGCAATACCCAACGTCATGTGTTTTGCCAAAACCTGAGCAGTACTAATTTAGAGCTTGGTGATTTTAGTTTGGCATTAAGAAATAGGATCCCTTGTGGCATTCGTAGGCATGGTCCTTAGTGTTCATTGGCAAATCCCGGCGTCCCGTATCCTACCAAATATATGGTTGTGTTAATTAGTAGGTTAGTACATAGTATAATGTTTACATAATGAGGCGATTTAGTCGCAATGGATGAACACTCATAGGAGTTCAAAGGATGCGATCTAGTAAGATTGACTACGGGTTAGTAACATAGTTGGGCATGTGAATATGTATCAAAAAATTCCTTGGATATGTATACTCAGGTTAATCTAGTGAGTTGTTAATGCGAGTGGTACATGTACCTTAGTAATAGTGAATTTTGGGTTAGGTGTCATGTATTACATTTGGGATTTATTATTGCATCATGGTTTACGTAGTGACGTGCATTTCGTAATGTTAAGACTCGAGGTTGTGTATTATAGGTCATGGTATGACTTGTGATTTCTTGTAATAAGATACGTTTGTTGTCTAGAGAAATAATTAACTTTGATGTTGTCACCTATCAGGAGTTGGGACTCATTATTGTATCGAAGTTTACATAAGTGGAGGTGGATCATTAATGACTATAGTATGGTTAAATCGTGTCGATTTGTGGATGTTTCTTGGAGTTAGTGCTACGGCTTTTGTTTATAGACATGTATCATGATATGACCTTCGAGGATAATGTCAAAATTGATTAACCGATGATCAATGGCAATAAAAGTAAATTCATGTGAATTAGGATGGTTAAGCTTGCCAGTAAGGATAGGTAGTGTGGGTACCCGGAATTAGGATGATGGGCCTGGACGAGTAACCTAATTTTGGCAGCCCAAAGTCCAGACCCCCCATCTTCTAACTGATTATGACCCAGTCTCCCCCCACGTTCCCATTAGGGAAGGTTCTCGGGAGGGATGGAAAACGTGGGGGAGTCCAACACCCCCACTTACTAAAATGTACATGTATATATTGAACCCTAGGTCCGGGGCAAAGGGCAAGTTGTATTCTCTGTAACTACTCTTCGAAGTATATAGAAATAACACCGACTGCACCACCGTAGACGTAGGCACATCTTTACTGAACTATGTACATCCTTTGTTGTGTGATTGTCATTTTATATTCCTTACTCGTGCTTGGTGATTGCCTTTCTCCTATCTGTTTGTGTTTCAAAATAATTGGCGCCGTCTGTGGGAAACGTTTATCTTCCCTGAGAAAATTCCACACCAAAAAAGGAGTTTAAAATGTCTGGTCACAGTAGCAATGCTCCTCAGGCAAGGGATATTCAAGAACCACCTGTTCCTCATAGGATTAGATCTGAAGTTCGACGTTCACATCAGAGGGCTCGCTTAGAAAGGCCAGCCTCAGAAGAAAGCCAAGGACCAGCGAGGTCCACGCAGATATCCAGACTGATTGATGCATACGAGGCAAGGCTCCACGAGCAGAGGGAGTCTTCTCGCAAACACGAGGCTGAGAATGCTGGCTTGAAAAGAAGACTGGAAAGACTGGAGAGAGAGATTCATCATGATAACAGGATATGTCCATACGGCACTCCTAGCCCTCAGGCGAGCAAGTATCGCAGCCGAGGAAGGAGACCTAGGCGAGGATCCCAAAAGGTTAAGGGAGACGAATCAGACGACGATCTCCGCGAACAGTTGCGAAAAGCTCGTCGTTACCAAAGCCCTACTCGCAGCAACAAGAACATATGAAATCTAGTCCGCATGGAGATGGACCAACATCCTGCCCACCACGGTACTAGATCGACCCGAGAACTCGCGAGGCGAGCTCTCAAAACCCAGATGAAGTCACCTTTCATGAGGAAAATTGAGAAAGAAAACCCCAAGAAATTTGCCATTCCAATGTTCAAGGTTTATGACGGTAAGACTAATCCCATCGATCACGTCACGTAGTACCAACAGGCTATGACCCTCTGGAACCATCGGGACACGCTAATGTGCCGAATTTTTCCCTCAAGCCTGCATGACGTAGCGCAGAAGTGGTTCGAAAGGCTCCCCCACCGGTCTATCATGAGTTTCAAATCCTTGGCCGAGCTTTTTACGGCCCGATTCATTACTAATAGCTCTCGTCCCAAAAGGATGGATGCTTTGCTAACAATGAAGAAAACGCCTCAAGAGACCCTCCGAGACTACGCGAAGAGGTACTGGGAGTTATTCAATGAGGTCGAGGATTGCTCGGAGCAAGTGGCAGTGGCCTCTTTCGAAATTGGGCTACCCAGTTCTTCCCTTCTATACCAGTCCCTGACGAAAAAGGAGGCTATGACTATTGACGACCTAATGGCTCGCATCGAGAAGTATGCTAAGGTGGAAGATGTCATCCGCCTCAGTACAGGGGAAAACGGTCGACCTAAACTCACTACCAAGGGCAATGACAAAGCTGAGAACCAGAAGAAAGGAGGAAAGAACGGGGGAAAAAATGGCTCCAAAAACGGAGGTAACAATGATGCGTCGAAAGCATTTTAGACGGTCAACACCGTCTTCAAAGAAACAATTTACAAAATTCTCGCGAAAATCAAAGATGAGCCATTTATCAAGTGGCCCAGGAATATGGGAGGAGATCTTTCGAAGAGGAACAATGCGCTAAGATGCGCTTTTCACAAAGAGGGAGGACATAAGACTGAGTATTGCAAAGCTCTCAAGTCTCACCTCGAGGAGCTAGCCCAGTCCGAGCATTTGAACGAGTTTGTGGAGAAAAAGGCAGAGAAAGTGGCTGCAAATAGAGAGGCGAGACCTGACAACGTGCTCGAAAATGATGCTGGACATGAGTTCGCGGTAATTCATGGGGCATCTGATGCTAAGCAGATCTAAGGAAATTCAGCTCGAATGGAGATGAAGAAACTTACAGCGGTAATGTAATCTTTTCAGATCGATCCAGCAAAGTCACAGTCAGGAAAGCGTCGACGAGTAGATGACGTCAACTATAACAAGCATATTATTTTCACAGATGAAGATCTGGTGGGAGTGAGAACCCCACATCACGATGCTCTGATCATTACCCTCAGGATAGCTAACTTTGACGTCGATAAGTTGCTCGTCGACCAAGGAAGCTCGTCCGAAGTAATGTATCTCGACCTATTCAGAAAATTGAAGTAAGCGTTGCCGACCTAAAGGAAGCTACTGTCCCTTTAATTGGCTTCACTGGGAAAATAACTATGCCCCTGGGAAAGATTGTACTGCCAGAACGCGCGAGAAACGTCTCCAAGATGATTGAATTTTTGGTGGTGGACATCGACTCGCCATACCAAGCCATCCTCGGTAGGGGATGGCTCCCCGCAATGAAAACAGTCTCCTCGACCTACTATTAGAAAGTCAAGTACGTAACCGAGCGAGGAGTAATGGATATCCACGGCGATCAAGCGATGGCAAGAAGGTGCTTCATAGCAACCATCCGACCAAAGCCAGAGAAGAAGGCCGATCAGCCCAACGAGAAAGTTAAAGAAGGTCTGACACCTTCTAAATAGCAATTAAAGTACGGAAGACTTGGAGTAGAGAAGACCAGGCTCCTCCCCTCTGAGCGGATCGTCGAGGACCTAGTAGAAGTTACGGCTGGAGATGGTGATTGTGATAGATTCTTCTTGATTGGACCATCTCTCACTGATCAAGAACAGAAGGAATTGACAACTCTGCTGAGACGCAACGTAGAAGTTTTCGCATGGGAACCATACGAGATGCCTAGAATCGATCCTAGTATGGTCTGTCATCAGTTTCATGTCGACCCCACCTTCAAACCAATCACCCAGAAGGCACGACGAACCGTACCCGAGAAGGCAAAAGCGATAGAAAAAGAAGTTGAAAAACTGCTGGATGCAGGATCCATACGGGAAGTACCATTCCCCAAGTGGTTATCCAACCCAGTAGTAGTTCCAAAAAGCAACGGGAAGTGGAGAGTTTGCGTCGACTTCACTGACCTCAACAGAGCATGCCCTAAAGACAGTTTCCCCCTCCCAAAAATAGACCAACTAGTAGACGCCACTACAGCTCAAGAGCGAATGAGTTTTCTGGACGCATACTCAGGGTATCATCATATCCCCTTATATGCCCCAGACCAAGACAAAACAGCGTTCATCACGACAGTTAGATTATACTGCTACAGGGTCATGCCCTTTGGGATCAAGAATGCAGGGGCAACCTATCAGCGGCTAGTCACCAAGATGTTCAAGGACCAGATGGGAAACACCATGGAGGTCTACATCGATGACATGCTTGTTAAAAGTAAGAAGAAATAAAACCACCTCTCAGACCTGTCAAACACCTTCGAAATCCTCAGGAAGTACCGAATGAAACTTAATTCGAGCAAGTGTTCTTTCGGTGTCCAGTCAGGAAAATTTCTTAGGTACTTGGTCAGTAAGAGAGACATAGAGGCTAACCCAGACCATATCGATGCAATTAACAAGGTACAACCTCCTTGAACAATTCGGGACGTACAGAAGCTCACTGGTATGCTCGTTGCCTTAAATCGCTTCATCTATAAATCCTCCGAGAAATGCAAGCCTTTCTTCCAGCTTCTAAAAGGGAACAAAACGGTAGAGTGGAGCCCAGATTGCTCGCGAGCATTGGTCGAGCTCAAAGCTTACTTAAGCTCCCCACCACTGCTCGTCATACCACGGTAAACAGATTCTTTATACCTGTACCTCTCCGTTTCCAACCACATTGTCAGCTCTGCGTTAATATGCGAGGTTGCAGGAATCTAGCACCCTGTTTATTACGCAAGCAAGACCCTACTAAACGCCGAGCTAAGGTACCTACCACTGGAGAAGCTCGCCTTTGCACTAGTAGTGGCTTCGAGGAAGCTGAAGCACTATTTCGAAGCCCACACTATCATCGTCCTAACATCGCACCCCCTTAAGGCATTCCTAAGGAAAGCGAATTTGTCGGGCAAACTGTCTAAATGGTCAATCGAGCTCGGGTAGTTTGACATCCAATTTCAGCCAAGGAACGCAATCAGGGGGCAAATCCTTGTTGATTTCATAGCCGAATTTATGGGCGAGGAACCTTCTAACCAACCTCAACCAACAAGGCAAAAGGAGGACCAAGCGACAGAGGAAACCTGGAAACTATTTGTTGATGGAGCCTCCAACTCAAAGGGGGCAGGGGTAGGCATTATCCTCGTTACTCCAGAGAATACAATCCTGGAACAAGGAATCAGTCTTGGATTTGCAGCCTCCAACAACGAAGGAGAATACGAAGCCTTAATAGTCGGCCTCCAAAAGGCACACACTTTGGGAGTAAAGAATTTACAGGTGTTCGGTGATTCCCAATTAGTCTCCAATCAGATAAGTGGAGACTACAATGCAAAAGATGAAAGAATGGCAGCTTACCTCGCCTTAGTGAAAAAACTAATGGCGAGCTTCGAAGAGATCAATGTCCAGCAGTTTCCCATAGGGCAAAACAGCCATGCTGATGCCCTAGCAGCCCTGAGTTCGACAGTCGACTCTGACCTAAAAAGAACCATCCCCATCGATTTCCTCACTCATTCGAGCATTAACCGCGATAGCAAGCCACCAGGCGTGGAACAGGTACTCCAGGTGCGATCAGCTCCCAGCTGGATGGACCCCTTAAGGGACTATTTGAAGGATGGCATGCTCCCGGATAATAAGAAGACTGCCCACCAGCTAAGAGTCAAAGATGCTCACTTTCACTTATCTCCAAAGGGAAACTTATATAAGAGATCCTTCTTCGGGCCCTACCTCCAATGCGTTCACCCAGGAAATATCGAGCAAGTGTTACACGAGCTTCACGAAGGAGTCTGTGGAAGCCATATCGGAGGAAGGTATCTAGCTTTTCGAGCAATAAAGAAAGGCTATTGGTGGCCATATATGCAAAGGGACTCTACGATGTATGTCCGCAAGTGCCTGAAATGCCAACTTCATGCCCCTATGGTCCACCAACCTGCTAGCGACCTAAAATTACTTTCCAGACCATGGCCATTTGCCCAATAGGGAATTGACATCCTGGGACCACTACCTACCGCCACCGATAATCGCAAATATATGTTGGTTGTAACTGACTACTTCACCAAATGGATCGAGGCGGAACCCCTGGCGAACATTCGAGATGAAGATATGATAAGATTCATATAGAGAAATATAATCACTCATTTTGGCATCCCCAGAACCATCATCACCGATAATGGAACGCAGTTCAAAAGCGTCTCTTTTCAGAGTTTCTGTAACGAACACGGAATCAGACACCACTTCAGTTCGGTAGCCTACCCTCAGAGCAATGGCCAAGCTGAGGCTTCTAATAAAACTGTGATCGACGAATTAAAGAAGCGATTGAAGCGAGCCAAAGGCGCATGGGTAAATGAATTACCACATATTCTATGGGCTTACCGAACCACCCCAAGGCGAGCAACAGGAGAAACCCCATTTTTGCTGACATATGCGATGGAAGCAGTCATTCCACTAGAAGCAGGTTTGCCGATAATGAGGTCCAATCTTGTCGACCAGGGCCATAATGATGCAGCATTGCTCGCTGAGCTCGACCTAGCTGACGAGGGCCGATAGCTAGCCCTAGTAAAACTAGCGAGCTATCAGCAACAGCTTGCACGGCATTACAACAAAAGGGTCAACCCAAGGACATTCCGAGTTGGGGACTACGTCCTAAGGAAAGTCCTGGGCAGCGTAGTAAAACCATCAGACGCCAAGCTAGGGCCAAACTGGGAAGGACCCTTCAAGATAACAGGAGACGATCTGCAGGGCGCCTATCACTTGAAAACAATAAAAGGCAGAGAAATACCATGAGTATGGAACGCAACCAATCTCAAGAGATTCTATTTTTAGATCTTTCTTTTATTCTTTTGTTATGGAACTAGAAGTTCATTTTCCTTGTCATTAATGAAAGTTATTTAACCGGTTGCATTCTAATAAGTAACAGCTATATGAGCTTTATCACATATCTTTTCCAAATGACAGGTGCATTGATCATTACGCCATAACAGGGGAGTGTCCCTCCTCAGGTCATCGTTATGAAACACTAAGGACCTCTTAGCGTTACCCCTGGCAATATATGAAGCCCTACAGGGGATCCTTAGGCAATATGGCCAAATTTATACTGGTCATCAAACCTTCTTTGATTGAATAAAATCCTGATCGGATAAAGCATCCAAAACCAGGTGTGTCCTCGTTAATTGCCACACTTAGGCCTAAGGGAGTGTGACGACACAACCTAAAAGGTAAAGTGGTGCACAATGGTATCTCGATATTATACTGGACTGGGAGGACACTTGCGTGATAATACAAACATAGAAGATCATAAAGGAGCAAGAATATGAAAAATATACTACACTTGTTTAGTCGGCAAATTAGCCCAAAACACGAATTTTATATTAATTCATCATATTTACAACAATGGTGATACATATTTAGTCGGCGAGCTCGCCCAAAGCATTTACGCTACAAAAAATACACAGAGCAGCTACTAGCGAAATCTTAATGAGGATGAGGCATCTGATCAAGGTAATCAGCCACTTGGGCCCTTCGACCGTCATCGGGATGATGGGCTAACCCCTCCTCAACTTCATTAGCACCCGACTCCAGCAGCTGCCGAGGGATGGCATCAATGGGTATCCACTGATCATCTCTCCGAAAGGGATTGGGCATCCGAGTGGAAGGGGAGATTTCATGGCGATACTAGAGCATTGAATTCCTTGGAACTTGCATCTCCCTCAATGCACTCAACCACCCCCTGATGAAGGCGAGCTCCTCAAACTCTACCAGCCTAGTCGCAGCATCTTTCCAATCCTGGTCGTAGCCGTCGGCCCACACTCATCGAGGTCCTTTTTTAAATAAGTGCCGCAACCGAGTGACGTCCCTCTGGAGCCCCGCAGCGATCACATACGCTCGTTGGACGTCATCACGGAGCTCTTCTATTTCTCTAGCCGAACCTCTGGTGTTCCTGCGAGCTCGCGGAATGACTGAAAGAGAAGAACCTTGAAATACAGGAGGAACATCACCCTGACCAACTCTAGCTCGTGATGAGGAAGAACCTCGCAATACTGCTGGAGCGGTGCTCGGTGCATGCTCCTTAAGTCGTAAGACCTCTCTCCTCAAAGCCTCATTATCCTGCTGAAGAACCTCCCCAACTTGATTGATCTCAGAAGCCTCTAACAACTTCACTCTCAGCGCGTTAACCTCCTCTTGGACTGAGGCACCATTATCCTCCATCTCTTGAAACCTGTCCTTCAGCTTGGCGACGAGCTCAGTTTGCTCTATAAAGCGCTTGTTCCTCAGTCGCAGAGATTTGCAAATCCTCACAAAAGTGTGATGAACTTCGGAGCTTACATCGGGCCCCAGTATCCTTCCCAATTGAGAAGTGGCAGGAATATAATCATCAACATCAATCGACTACAAATAATAAAAGGGCAAAGGAGAGAAAAAGACAAATCAGTGCACCGAGAAAAAGAAACCTTTTCATTAATAAGGGTTAAAAGTACATCGAGCAGCAAAAAAAATTACAAACAGAGAAAGCAAAAGTACAAAGTAATCCTAGAAGAGAACTAGTTGGAAACCTCGGGTTGACCAGAGGTCGATGGCTGCTTCCCTTTATCAGCATCAGCAGTATCACCGTCCTCAATAAGGTTAACCTATGTCACCACAACGAGGGAAACGTTAGCAGGCAACATCTGGGAGACAGGCTCAACACCTTCAAGAGCAGGGGCAGGGGCATCTTCATCTACAGTCGGCTTCGGACCCGGGTCATGCTCGTCAAATAGAGGAGAGTCGATATCAATACCAGCAGCTGAGAGGGCCTTGTTCCAGCCCTTTTAAAGTTCAGACGGCTGATGTAGCCTATTTGAACCTCGGCGTCTTCATATGCAGCAGTCCACCCGGAGTTATATGAATCCTCCTTGATAGTGGCTGCCTGGGACTCCTTCTCATTTAACTGCTCGGTCAGCACCTTGTTCTCCTCTATGACAGCCAGCTTGCTCGAGCAAACCAGGTCGTAGGCTTATCGCAACTCTTTCAAATCTTTAACTGCTGCGTCCTTCTCCCGATTGGCTGTAGCAAGAGCCGGGTCAGATAATATCCGAGCAACATCAACGGCTTTAAAACCAGCCTCGAGATCTATACCCTTCAACCTTAAGGCAGTATTTTATTTCTCCATCTCACCATTTTTCTTCACCAGCTCATTGCGAGAACGATAGAGCACGGTGAAGTCGGTCACAAATTACAGGAAGAAGAAGACATTAGAGAAAAGAAATGATGGAATTCATAAAAACATTGGAGAAGGGAAATAGACTTACCAAAGCTAGCCTCTGGTCAGCCTGTAGGGCCAGTCGATCAGACCCCAGCGCCCTTTGGCGATCAGCAGGAAGAACTGCTCTTTCGAGCAACGCAGGAGCTAGTTGAGGAGAAATGGCAACCGAAGCTCCCTCAGGAAGGGCAGACACCGGGACTAAGGCTTGCCCAACCTTCGTCCTCGCCTCCATCTTCCTCCTCTCTTCCTTCTTCTTCCTCTTCATCCTTCTCCTATCCTCTATCCTCTTTTTCTCCTCCATCCTCTTTCTCTCCTCCTCCTTTTTTCTCTCTCTTTCTTTTACTTGCTCTTCTTCTTTCCTCTTCTTCTCCTGCTCCTGAGCGAAAGATCGAGAACTAGTAGCCACAGCCCCAGAGCTGGACTTCTGCTTCTTTGACCTCTGAGCGAGAAGCACATGATCTTCATCATCATCATTATCTCGAATTAAATTCTTTCTTGGAGGAACCATCCCCTCGCTCGAACTGCAAGATGTACTCGATGACTCTTGAACTTTAGAAACTTCCCCACGATCAGAGGAACTGCTACGACTGGAGCTCCCTTCACCTAAATCACCTCCAATACCACTTGCGATATCGCTTTCAGAGCTTATCTCCTCCTCGTCCAACTGGATAGGATCCGCAGCAGTCTCTTCAGAGTTATCAAACTCAGGGATACTGTCCACCGGCCTCGCTATAAAACTGGAACCAATGTTCTTGTATTCAAGCAGAAAAGCAGCAGACCGGGGATGCTCGTCGTCAGCTAAGGGATCCGTGATATTCCAGGCCTTGACCAATTCAGAGAGACGAACCTCACTGAGAGCAGGTTCCAAATTCTTCAACCTCGCTGAAGAAAGAAAACATAGAAAAATCAAAAAGATCACAAATCAACAAAAATTAGAAGAACAGAGCAAAATCTACCTATGTATCCTTCCCCATGAAAGGGAACAGAGAACCTATCAGACCTCGACCCTTTAAACTAGGGTGAAAACTGCCAGCTCCTAGCAAGGAAACCTTCTTGCCAGTAGTCCTTATGGGAATCAGGTAGGTTTACTACCAATACCCTGTCAGGGCCCTGGCTTTAAGGTAGAGGACACCAGAACTAGTTCGAGAAAAAGAGTAGAAAAAGCAGACCTCAACGAGCCCTAACTCGGTACCATACAACTGATTTATTCTATGGATGCCATTAATTATCTTTCACACGTTGGGCGAACACTGTGTAGGAACAATATTGAAATAACTAAAGAAGTGCAAGAACAAATTATTAGGAGGAAAAATGAGTCTCCCTTGGGAAAGCAACAAAATATGGATCCAATGGGCATCCTCTATCTCTCTAACGTTTCTAGGGGGAAGCGCAGCACTCAATATCTACCCATTCTGGGATGTTATAAAACTTCCTAAACTCGAAGACCGACATATTCCCAATCTTCGCCATTGGGAAACCCTAGAAAACTATAAATTAATAGTGGAAAAGTACAAAGTTTAGGCACAGGAGACATACAAGATAGAAGTTCAATTCGAACGATGAGGAAACACGAGCCCAAACAATAAGGAAGCAATGAGAATGGAGACTGAGAGAAGAAAGTATGAATCGCTAGAGCTCACAAGGAATGGAAGAATGCTGGGAAGATTGAAACGACAAACGAGAAGTGACTGTTCTAGAATACCTTTAAGTGTTGCTAATTATAGTGCACAGACCACGAAGCGAGTGCCGCCAAAATTAGTTTGCCAACTTTTAAAGAGTTGCACGATATACGAAACAGCCATTGTGGTAAATAATTTAAATTTATTGAGCCCAAAGCATGGCCCAACAAACATAGGGGCAATTGTGGGTACCCGGAATTAGGATGATGGGCCTGGACGACTAACCCAATTTTGGGGGCCCAAAGTCCAGACCCCCCATCTTCTAACTGATTATAACCCAGTCTCCCCCCACGTTCCCATTAGGGAAGGTTCTCGGGAGGGATGGAAAACGTGGGGAAGTCCAACACCCCCACTTACTAAAATGTACATGTATATATTGAACCCTAGGTCTCGGGCAAAGGGCAAGTTGTATTCTCTGTAACTACTCTCCGGAGTATATAGAAATAACACCGACTGCACCACCGTGGACGTAGGCACATCTTTGTTGAACCACGTACATCCTTTGTTGTGTGATTGTCATTTTATATTCCTTACTCGTGCTTGGTGATTGCCTTGCTCCTATCTGTTTGTGTTGCACAATAATTGTCACCACAGGTAGCATTAGTCCTTAGGAGGGAAGCCTAACACTTCAACTTCCCGAAGGAAATTTGTTTTGGTGTTCTGTTTGTCTGACATGAGTGGATGATTCTTGAGTAGAACTCATCAATGTTAATAAACCGAACGAGGGTACAGGGCAAGACTAAGGTGCTTAGCAGGTATCGGTATAGAGTTAGAGACTTCAAGCATACGTTAGGGATTCACACTTCTTGTAGGTCGTATCATTGTCATAATTTTAACATTTTCTTTGGCGTGGCAGTCGCCTGATTCGATAAAATTTCCGTGTCTTCTTTTGATATCGATAATGGGAAGTTGTTGACCAGTTGTAATTCGGGTGGGTGCGAAGCGGCATAAGCTCAGCATTAGTGCGGGTTAGGCCGGTTGTGACTGATGTGTCAAAGCATATGAGTGCACTTTTCTTTGAAAGCACCTAGTTTTACACTAGTTTGTGTGTGCATATGGTCTCGCGCTGTTATATGTAGTTTGCATATGTTACTTGATAGCTTTAGGTTGACAGATTTGTTAGTTAACCAATGTGGCTAGTTATGACTTGTTCATGTGTCTCGAGGTTTGAGAATGTTGTGAATATTAGGATTCGATTAAGCATTAGCCATGAGTTTTGCACTCGGTTAAGAGTAGAGAGGACTGAGGATGTGATCGCCCATGTATAATTATGCGGTGATACCTTAGATGACTGCCTTTTGATCGTTGATGTGAATGATTAGAGATGTTGAGGTTGCATCAGCCTAGTCTAGGCATGATCCAAACTTGTTCAAGGAAGCGTAGGTTGTGAATCCTAACGTAGAAAGGATTCATAATGATGCGTTCATTAAAATTAGTACCATACTTAGTGGATATCGATTATCTCGAGGTTTACTTAGGTAAACGTGTTAGCCATGCTTGGGATTTTGCAATAAGGCCTTGAAGTCGTCGTGATTAGAATAGCAATGACGGTTGATAACATTGAAGTCCTTGGGTTTAGACCCTAGTGTCGAGGATGCCTAGGATTGGAAACCGATCATTAGTGAATGGGTTATAAATTGTGACAAACCGAGAATTTCGAGGACGAAATTCCCTATTGAGGGAAGTTTATAATACCTCGCCCCATTAAATTAATTAAATTATATACATGGATTATATATGATGGGGAATAAAATTATAGTCGAAGAAAATTAGTGGATCGTGTATGAATTATAGAATTTTGGGATTTTAAACTACATAGGCCTTCTTAAGGTTTTGGATATTTTGGGGGGGTAAATTCCCAATAAATCAAGAAAGAAGATTTAATAACTGAACTCCTATTCTCATTACCACCTTCCAAATTAATAAAGAGGGATGTAAAAATCTATAATATATTACAGCTCATACAATCATGTTTGCGCGCCACTTATAAGTTTTGATTTTCTCAAAAATATTAGGTTGATTAGATGTTGTCTTTAGTATGCTAAACGGTTTGACCTTAGCTGCTATAATAACCTTAGAGATTTGAGCTTAATATATATATATATATATGGGTCCAAAGCTGTTAACCTAGATTCATAGATGTTGGCGTGTTCCACAATCTGAGCAAACTTAACTAATTGAAGTCTTGTAACAGTTGGTTTGAAAATAGGATCACGTGGTGGAAGAGGAACTTAAACCATATCCCATATTTAAGCTAGTTGCCCATGAATGAATCCAAAGGAGATATCTGCATTTATATTTAAGGAACAAGCTGTAAATAAAGAGATAAACCCTTGTTCATGTCACCGTTCAAGCGACACATGGGATCACTCAAATAAACCAATTGTTGCTCAAACGATAATGATGGTCGTTCGAGCGACGTTGTCAAGAGCCACCCACTGTCATCTTCTCAACCGATGACCAACTGTTGGCCTGTCTTTCTAAACAAACCCAGACATTTAGGAACGTGATTCACGGTATGTGGAGAGAAGTCTTGGTATAATGTATTATGTGACCTATGAGTGTTAAATGACAGAGTGAGAGAAACGAGGACACTGGCCTGCCCCTTCTCATACGCTGTCATTTTTGGAACCGTGGGATCAAATTGAGGGTTACAACTTGGAGCTGGACGGTTTAGATGATCTGATAACTAGGGTTAGTTGTCTTAAGTTTTGGGTTATATTTAATAAACAAGGTGGGGTGTTAGAGGACCACTGCCTCAGTCGTGCCAACTCTATTCTCATTAAACCGTTCCCCACCATTGTTAGTTGTAGTAACCACAGTCACACCATTAAATACCTAGTTCCCCATTGATAATGTACTACTACGAAATATATTATGGAGGGTTCTTGATGTATATATATTGAAGGGGGATTATTATTAGAAGAAGATATATATATATATATATATATGTGTGTGTGTGTGTGTGTGTGTGTGTGTGTGTGTGCGCAAAAGTTATTAGCTAAGGTTTTTATGAGAGTATTCTTGGAGCTAGAAGAAGTATTATATGGGAGAATTTTGAAGAGGGTTTAATGGAGCTTTCATGGAGGTCCACAGGTATAGCTATTTGTGACTCCCTTTAAGGCCACCTTTGGAGGTGGGAGAGTCACCCATCTTCACCATCACCACCACCATCTTCACAGACTAATTAGCTGGGATAGTCTACTCTCTATATTTCAGACTTATTAAATATTTAGAGTAGGAATCGTTATCATGAAAGGATGAGATATCTCCTAGTAAAGCTGTTAATAGGCATTTTTATGAAATAAAAATGCAAGAAAATATTATTGTAGATACTTTCTAGTAAAGGCTGAAAATAGACATTTTATGAAATAAAAATGCAAGAAAATATGGTTGTGTATATTTTCTAATAAATCTGAAATGGACATTTTTAGGGAATAAAAATGTAGGATAATATTATTCTAGTGTGTTTGCCAATACATCTGAAAATGGACATTTGTATGGAATAAAATGTAGAATAATATTATTCTAGCGTGTTCACCAATAAATCTGAAAAATGGACATTTTTGTGGAATAAAAATGTTGGATAATATTATTCTGGTGGGTTTTCCAATAAATCTGAAAACGGACATTTTTATGGAATAAAAATGTAAGAAAATATCAATTGTGTGTGATTTTAGGGGGAAGAAATAATGTATATTTTTATGAAATAAAAATGTAGAATGATGTTAGCAGAGTCAAAATATTTATGGACATAAATATCGTTAAGTTTCTTGCAAAACGAAAATTCGGAAGCTTAAAATGTAAATGGTGTAGATTTATGTGTTAAAGGTGTTAAAGTGACAGTGTAAGAATTGGTCAAAAGTGTGACATTAAACAAGCGTTAAAATGGCTAAAGTGCTTTAATGTTAAGTTGGAGACTTAATGACCATTTTGAGAAAATAGCACTTGTTAAAGGATTAAATAGCAAGTTTGGCAAATAAATGGCAAATTGGTAATTTACTTAAAGTGGAACATTCTTATAGAATAAGAATGTTAAAGAATGTATTTACACTAAAATGCATGAAAATGAATTAAGTCCTAAGGCGTTAAGGAATTTAGTGTAAATCACATGTGTGCGAATAAGGGACTTAGAGAAGAAAATTAACATTTTTCCAACAGTTAATAAAAAACGGACAGTTAAGTCCGGGTTTGGCTTCGGCCAGATAAAATTAAAGAAGTGGACATTTTCTGAAAATGTTAAAACACTTGAAAGGAACGCGGATAATACCGGGATAAAGTGAAAAGCCCTAAATCACTGGCTAGAGCATATGGTGCGCATAGCTGTCGGTGTGGAGCCCAAGTAAGTATGCGATTAATTGAAAGATTCTGGGAAAAACATAAAAGGAATAAGAAACATGTTAAGAAATGGGTTGTGTGGTGAAACGTGTTAATTCAATCTGACTTGAATTAATGTAATAGATGTTCCGGTAAAGGTTAAATGGACGCATAATACGAAAATATATTTGTAAACTAAAGTGGGCAAATGAATGGTTAAGAAATCGAGTTGTTAAACCCATAATTTGCACGAGTATGTGCTGAAAGGTTTTAAATGATAAAGTATTTTCTAATACGGTGAATGCGTGTGTTGAAATGGTATTTTGCAATGAAAATACTAAAGTGTATATATATTAGTCAAAATGGGGCAATTCCGGTAAAGAAATGCATGTTGGTAAGTAAAGAATAATGATTTCAAGTGTTGAATCGTGTGTATCAAATAAAGTGAGAAATGCCAAGTATGAATAATGAGATCATTTTATAAGATTAAGGTAAATTAATCTGTACAAGTAAGGTTTTCGAAAGCAAACGGTTAATGCATTGAATATGTATTTTTAAAGGTATATATACATGTAGATACATTTATATTTTCGCATGCACATGTTGTAGCGTGTGAGTATTTCTTTCTGCCATTCGTTTTTATACTGCTTTATGTATTCCCACTGGGTATAGGCTCACACCCTCACTTTGTTATGGCAGGTTAGGTGCGGGTTTGTATTTAAAGGGTGTTGTATAGGTAAGTGTACCTTATTTGTTTACATTAGTAGCTCTATTTACTTGAACTTTGAGATGCTCCTTGTGGTTCCCACGTGTAGTTTATCTTGAAACTGGTACCGCATGCTAAACAAGTGAAACGTTAATTAAAATAAAACTGGACTAGCAACATTGTATAGGTTTTTCCATTACTCTTCACACCTAATACTCGGTTCGGATTGGGTTGACTCACGGGTAACCCATAAATCTGGGTCGGGTCATTATAGCGAATTTTTTACCCAGTGGCCCATGCTGAAATATATGATATCCCTAGAGCATGATAGCATACTAGAGAATGCATCCGGAAGGTAATGCTCTAGGGATTGCGCTTATACGTATATAGTGAGCGATATATAAATGTGATGTGAATATACATATATAAGTGTGATAAATATATACGGGTGAAAAAAATAAGTGTGTGTGTGTATTAAATTAATAACTGGCGTGAAGTTATTTGTATTAGAAAATGATGAGAACTAAAATGATTTAGCGTATCTGTAGATAAATAAGAATTAAAGCTAAGAATAAGTACATGTGACACAGTTTGGCAAGGAGGTGATAATATAGGCTAAAGTTAAGGTTGGTACTAGTTACGTGGGGTAGCATAACTAGGGTGTTTAAAATACATGCGTTAGGTGCGCACTATAGATGAGGTGTGAGGATTATCATATTGGAGTGAAACACCAGTTTAAATGTGAAAGATTGCATTGTATAATGATTTATTCATTTTAAACACTTGCAAAATATTTTCAAAATATTTTGGGCTCTTACACGTATCAAAATATTTTTAAAACTTTTAGGATCCCGACTATAGGGACACCAGGCATGATTATTCCTTCTAGTTAGGCGATGTTGCAACAGCTGTGGAGGTTTACAGGGATTTGATGTCGCATCTATCTTGAGTACTAGATAGGATTCCATTCAGATGTTATTCGAACATGTCGCCCATTATCAGACACTTATTCATGCATTTTTTATTTATTTAGTCTGTGGATTATTGTGTTGTATTTATACTGAGTATTTATTCGGTTATAAGGATTATTATGTTTATTTCAGCATTCAGTTTTTATTCATGGTTAAACTGTATTAATTATTTATAATTGTTTACGGAGAATGGAATTTAATTATGGCAACTTAATAAGTATTCAAATTTGACATCAGGCTTAATAGTTTATTAGTAATAAATTGGATTTTTGAAAGTGATGCTAAGAATGAGCCAGCTGAGATTCCTATTTTATTTTAGTAGGGGGGTGGCCACCGGTTATTTTAATAAGCGGGGTGTCACGGGGTTAATATAAAATGAATTCTTGATTTAATTTTTTTTATTGGGTGAATTAGATGTTGTTTTAGGATAGTTTTTACATAGAAAATGGTCGGTTTATAGTTGTGGATGGATTAAAGTTCATCTATGGAGGTTTGATGAAGGTTAGGACCACCATGGATGAAGGTGAAAAGTTTAATCCCGTCAAAAGTTCGTTCTAAGAGCCCAACAAATCAAACCAATTCGTTAGGGGAGCGAACTGGCTCGCTAATCGAACCAATTCTGTCCAGCCAGCGAACCAATTCGGTTCTGCTGGCTAGCCACCTCCGTCTTGTGTTTATTTTTCGTATCGTTTGAGTATCGGGCATGGAATCTTGTGTCCGGGGATGAGTTTAGGTTTCTTGGAATCCAGTGTGGGGGTTGGGCAATGTTGTAGGCTAATCGGGGATGGGTTCCATATATGGAAACAGGTGAATAAGCGAGTGAATGTTCACATGTAGAAATCGAGAAATCGGGTTGGGATTTCAGGATGACTCGACTAGTGCTTGGTTTGAATAACATGTTGTCCAGAAGTATATAATCAAAGAATTAAGCTATAAGTAAAGTCAATACGTAGATAAGATCGGAAGTCGGGTTAGACTCTGGGATTAGGTAAGCTAGTGCTACGAGAGATTTTACGAACGTTAGCGAACTTTGAATGTGTGTGTGTGTGTGTGTGTGTGTGTGTGTGTGTGTGTGTATGTGTGTGTGTGTGTGTGTGTGTGTGTGAGAGAGAGAGAGAGAGAGAGAGAGAGATTGATTTTATGTGAACATACCTACTCTAATATGTTATCGATGGAGGTTTTACACAGTGGGTAGTCCACCCTAGCGTTAACCAATAGGTATTAGATCATTTCCCCGGGTCATAGTACTCTTGCATGGACATTATCAATACGAGAGGATATGCAATTGTTTTGAGTCAAGTTGGGTGTGATGTGATATGTTTACGATCCATGAATGTATGTTTATGACCGCCTCCATTATATTTTTGCGATTTGGGATCGGTGGTGAGATTCCAACCCGACGGCCCAGGAGTGGTATGTGACTTATCTGGTGCCCCCCGATAGCATATTAGGGATGCATCCGGGAGGTCCAAGCCAGGGATGCTATGTATATACGTATAAAGAGTGATATATGTATATATGTTTAGATGGCTGTGTGAACATCTAAATGTAGATAGTGTACGATTAGGTTATCTATGTAGTGAGACAAATATAATTGAGAAAACCAAAGTTACAGCGTATGGATTAACTACGTTGCACATTTTACGAGATATAGTATGGGCGGTACGGATGGGCTAGATGGTTAGCGTATCCAAGTAGGTTAAGGATAGTTATACTTGTTATGTGGGGTAACATAACTAGGCGGATAATATATACACGTTAGGTGCGCACTGTAGATGGGGGCGAGGATAATCTCATGTGAGTGTGACACTAGGTGAACATGAATATTTCTTACTATATTATTATTATGATAATTATTATTATTATTTATTATTATTATTATTATTATTATTATTATTGCATTTAAATACTTGCAACTATTTTTCAAATGTTTTGGGTACTGACCCGTATCAAAAATAAATTCAAAATATTCCATTCCAGTCAGATGATGCTGCAGCAGCTATGGATGCCTGCAGAACTTGATCAGACGCTTCCCTCATTTCTATCTAGATAGGAATTCAGTTCAATTCAGTATTTATGTTTGGCGTGTTGCCGACAGTTGGGAAACTTCTTATTATACATTATTTACATTATTTTAGTTGAGTATTTGGATTTTTGTATTCTAGATACGGAGAGTTTACTCGTTTTATTTATGCTATCAGTACTCTTTACGTTCAGTTATTATGGATGTTTATATTTATATTGTTGACTAGTTTCATTCATGTTAACAAGATTTAAAATTGACACTAGACTTAATAGGTTATTAGTTTAATAAATTAATTTTCATCAGTGATGCTAAGAATGAAATCAGATATGATTCCTGTTTAATATGATAAACTCCTAATCAATCAGTATTAGACTAGGCGGGGGGTCACTGATGGTATCAGAGTATCAAATTGTAGTGTCCATATGATCTATGCGACTTCATTGCGCTTTCAGTGTAGAATTATTTTATATAGAGCCCTATGACTAAGATTGTTGCATTCTTATTTGCGCATTATGTTCTCCTACCATATTGTTATATTTTATCTGTGATCTCATATAAATTCGATTTGGTTTCAAATGCCAAACTGGAGAGGACTACCAACTTGGGCCATTAGGAGGGCCGAAGGAGGGGAGGCCCATCCGAAGCCATAGGCCACTCTAGGGGCGGTGACAGCTACGCAGGTTGCCACCATTATTGCACAGGCAGTTAACGTCGCAATGACCGCTATGGCGCAGTAGTTTCCTCAGGCATAGTCACAGTAGTCGATGGCACCAGTCATTTAAACACACCCATTACCGTAAGTGTGTGAGAGAGTCAAAGAGGCCTTTCAGAAGGGCCATCCGTCGGAGTTCCAGGGGAGAGCAAATGTTTTTGCTGCCATCCAATGGAAAAAAAAGACATCCAAAGCCATCTACGTATGGTTGAGCGCAGGGACACTCGAAAGCATATATTGTATACCTTTAAGCTTGTGAGAGTAGCTTTGCAGTGATGGGAGTCAGTCACCACTTATGAGAAGAGGGACACCATGACCATCAGGGAGTTTTGGGTGCAGTTTGACCGCAATATCTTCTCATCAGCCATTCAAATTGAAATGAGAAGGAAATTTCTAGATCTTGCACAGGAGGGTGGAACAGTGGCTAAGTGTGAGGTGGAATTCACCCGCCTGGCAAACTCTATGCCAAACGAGGTGGATACTGATGAGAAAAAAATGGTGAGATTTACAGATGGGCTTACCTGAAGGATTCGACAGCATGTGCTTGGTAATCTGCCATTTAAGACTTATGCGGATGTCGTTAATACCGCACTCTTACACTATCAGTATCATCTCTTCCACATAAAGAGAGAGAAGAGAGTTGAGGAGTCTAGCTAGCAGGGCAAGATCGAAGGTAGTAGTGCCAGTGGGGTAACACATAGGGATGGCAATTTTCATCGAAAACTCGAAAACCCGTGGATACCAAAAAAAAAATCCCCGAACATTCGGGGATCGGGGCGGTTTCGGGGAGTTAAAAAAATCCTCGAAAAATTTAGGGTCTGTTCTGAGTATACCCTCGGGTCTCATGGGGATACCCAAATTATTAATATATAATAAATAAATATATTTATATTATAATACAAAAGCATCTAAATATCTAATAAGCCCTAAGTTAGGGCCCCTAGCGCCGCTCTCTCCCTCATCATCTCTCGCTCATCCCTCACTCATCTCCTGCCCTCATCTCCCTCACTAGCGCCGCTCTCCCGTCCTCATCTCCCTCACTCGTTATATCCCTCATCATCTCTCGATCATCCCTCACTCATCTCTCGCTCCTTCATCCAGCAAGTGCTGCTCCAAATCCAGCGTAGCGTCGCTCCCTCAGACTGTTACCATTCAGCGCCACTCCCTCAGATCTTGTAAGGTATTGGTAATATTCAGTTGATTCAGTTGTATAAACCGATTGTTATATAATTTCAAAATCTTCAATTGATACAGTTGTATAAACTGATTGATTCAGTTATATGATTTTTTTCATTCACTTTATTTCTCAAGTGCTCCCATACACCAACTATTTCCCCACGGGAATAACCACTGAGAAGAAAAAGAAGAAAGAGAAGCTCTGTCAAATTTAAATTTACAAAGCATCCAAAAGCTCGAAGAAATGTTAAAGATAGAACTAATGATAGATGAATTGGCTATCAATGTTTTTATTTGCCACCATATTTACCTTCTCTTTGTGTGAGATATCTGTTACTTTCTCTGTGTTTGGAGTATGTTCATGTTTTTTTTTGTGTTTGGAGTATGTTCATCAGTTAAAAAATCAAAACGGGTTCCCCGCGGGGAACTCGATACCCGTTTTAAACGGGGACGGGGATCCCCGAACCCGTTATAACGGGGAACGGGGGGGATGGGGAATGGTTTTTCTAATGGGGATGGGGATGGGGAGTTAAAACCTGACCCCGAACCGACTCGTTGCCATCCCTAGTAACACAACAGTAGCATGGTAGCCATCATGAATGGGATTCCCAATAGGGGGATTCGACTAAGAGATTCAGATTATGAGGATTCTGACCCGAGAATAGTGAATTCAAGCAGGGCCATTAGGGTTAACAGCGTGTTCCTCAAGGCCAAGGGAATAATTTGGGTGGCCATCGGGGCCAGAGACCAGGGCAGCCCCGACATGGACAGCAAGTCTAGAGATAAGGGGACTTTACGAGTAGGTGTTTCATTTGGGGAGAGTAGGGCGACATGTAGTGAGCTTACCCGAATAGGTCCAGAGTACAGTAGAAAGGTGACCAATAGGTTTCACAGGTGCGAGTACGTCCAGTAGCACCAGCAGTTCTAGTAGTTCCACTACAGTAGAGACGGTTACAGTATGGGTATGTTTATAATGTCCACAATGTCATAGTTCCACAGGCGCCGCCAGCCGTAGAGGGTATGTTTCCTATCCATGAGCATACGGGTCGAGTTTTATTTGATGAGGGGGCGTCAGATTTAGTTATTCCTACTAGATTTGCATGAGCGACCAGTTTATTAGATACATGTGATAGTACTATTATGAGCATAGATTCATCGTTGGGTAGCGAGGCCCTCATCCATTCCATTTGTACACTAATGGGTATAAATATTGGGAGACTATGTTTGGACGTCGATTTACTTGTATTGGAAATGATAGGGTACAATATCATTCGCTGAATGGACCGATTGGCAGGTTATAGAGCGATGGTGGATTATTTTAGTAGGATTGTCTTGTTCGCCATAACAGGGCATGATATGTTTATAGTGGCGATGCCTTATCTCAAAGGAGGGTCCAGGACACATCTTTATTATATTGAGGATGAGACCTCGCAGGGAGTTATCATCCCGTTAGATTCGATCCCTGTGGTGAGGGAATTTTTGATGTTTTTTAAGAGATATCAAGGCTACTATTGAGCCGAGAGATTGAGTTCATTATTGACTTAGCATCGGAGACTAGATAGATAAAATATGTTCCTTATCATATGGATCTATTAGAGATGCGAGAGTTGAGGGATCATATTCATCAGCTCTTAGGATTAGGCATTATTCGTAAGAGTACTTCGCCATAGGGTGCTCTCATATTATCTATAAAGAAGAAGGACGGGTCGCTGAGACTTTGTATTGACTATAGGAGGTTGAACAAGGGCACGATACAGAACAAATACCCATTGCATGTTTGACTAATTAAGATGAGCAACCTACTTCTCAGATATTGACTTGAGGTTGGGGTACCATCAACTATGTATCAGGGAGCAGGATGTCCCTAAAACTGCATTCCTGATGAGGTATGGGTCGTACGAATTTAGAGTTATGTCGTTTGGGATAACCAATGCACCAGTAGTATTTGTGCATCTTATGAGCATGGTGTTTACAGATTTCCTGGATCAGTTTGTCATTATCTTCATAAACGACATTTTAGTTTATTCTCAGATAGAGGGAGAGTAAGTAGAGCACTTGCATATGGTTTTTCAAACTTTATGGGACCATCAATTGTATGCCAAGTTTGAGAAGTACAGATTCTAGTTATGAGAGGTGCAATTCTTGGGCCATATTATATTAAATGAGGGTATTTTAATCTATCAGAGTAAGGTCGCAACGGTGAGGGAGTAGGGTCAATTGACGACACTGCTGGAGGTTCGTAGCTTTTTAGGTTTAGTGGGTTACTATCGTCGTTTCATAAATGGGTTCTCGAAGATTGTGGGTCCATTGATGAACCTGACTCGCAAGGGAATGCCCTTTGTTTGAGATGATCGATGTCAGTCAGTTAGCTTTTGATGAGCTAAAAGAGAAATTGACTTCGGCACCAGTGCTCGCACTGCCTAGGGGAGGAGTGGAGTATTTTGTTTTTATATATGCGTCCTCACAAGGACTTAAGGGAGTGTTACAACAGGAGGATCGAGTTATATCATATGCTTCTTGTAAGCTTAATCCCCACGAGAGGAATAGCCCCATATATGATTTGGAGCTGGCAGCTATCAATTTTGCCTTGAGGAAATGGAGGTACTATCTACTGGGGAAGAAGTTCAATATATTCATGGACTACAAGTCACTACAGTATCTATTCACACAGAAGGATCGTAATACGAGGCAGCGTAGGTGGATCGAATTCGTGAAGGACTATAAGTTTGATATCCAGTACCAGGATATGAGGAGGCAATATTGGTGGGCCGGTATGAAGTGGGACATTATTAAGTTTGTCTCAAAGTGAACCACTAGTATGGAAATAGGAGAGCATTTCGATAGACTTCATCAAAGGGCTATCGATGTCGCAAAGGGGTCACGATTCCATTTGGATCATTATGGATCGTCTGACCAAAGTGGACCATTTTTGTCAATTTAAACAGATTATACGATGGGTCAGTATGCCCATCTCTTTATAGCGAAGATATTGAGGTTACATGGGGTGCCAATTAACATTATGTCCGATCAAGACAATATATTTTTGTCCCATTTTTAATAGAGTACTCCTATGGGGACTAAAATGCATTTAAGTATGTCTTATCACTTGCAGACAGATGGGAAGACTGAGTGAGTGAATCAGATGCTGGAGGATATGCTGAGAATGTGCATAATAAACTTTAGGGGAGGTTGGAAGCAGTACCTTTCGCTGGTAGAGTTTACTTATAAAAACTCGTACCAGTTTACGATAGGCATGATGCCTTTTGAAGAATTATATGGCAAACTTTGGCATTCACTCACTTTTTGGTTTGAGGTAAGGTACAACAAGTATCTAGGACCGAATATGATCCAGGACACTTCTGCTAAGATCGAGTTGATCGAGGCCGTATACGAATAGCTCGGGACAGGCAGAGAAGTTATGCAGACGCAGATCAGAGATACATGGAGTTTGATGTGGGT
Source organism: Sambucus nigra (assembly GCA_949130495.1). NCBI lineage: Eukaryota > Viridiplantae > Streptophyta > Magnoliopsida > Dipsacales > Adoxaceae > Sambucus > Sambucus nigra. The sequence goes on from OX422210.1 coordinate 548,609,932, forward strand.
GATCAGGTGTTATTACGAGTTTCTCCCATGAAGGAAGTTATGCAGTTTGGGAAAAATGGAAATTTAGCACTGAGATATGTAGGGTCTTTCTCGATCATTAGGAGGATTGGGCCAGTTGTGTATTAGCTCGCCTCGTCAGAGTATTTGCAAAGGATTCACGACGTGTTTCATGTATCGTCGTTGAAGAAGTATTAAGGAGGGACATGACTTACAGGCATATACCGTTAGCAGAGATTGACTTACAGCTATATATATCATGTAAGGAGAAACCCATTGCCATCCTGGATCATAGCGAGAGTAAGCTTCAGACCCAGTTGGTGCTATTAATTCATGTTTAGCGGGGGCATCATAATACCGATGAGTCGACTTGGGACCATGAGGATGGCATGTGAAAAAAGTATCTGGAGCTCTTTGTATCGAGTATGTCTGAATTTCGGGGACAAAATTTCGTTGTTAGGGGAAGTATGTAACACCCCGTATTTTTAATAGTATTTTAAGTTACACGTGTGCATGTAATTTTAAAATAATCAAAAAATAAATTGGCTTAAATAAATATTAATTGACGAATACAAATGATTAATATTTATGTATATTTATATTTACTTGTGTGATAAGTAAATGATAACGTATTAATATCATGTTACGTCGTAAGTGAGTAAAATGACGAGTTGTTGGTATTTCATTCAAAACAAGCGGGTGGAGTTATGTCAGGAATGAGATGGAAATTTTATGTTAGAGGACTCGATGGATAGTTTTGAGTGCACTAATGGCCCAGAATGGGTCAAAATAGTCCTAAATAAATACTCGGGGTTACAATTAGGTTCTAGGGGCTTTATAGATTAAATGGGAGTCGTAGAAGGGCATACGGGTCATTTTTCCTGATGGGGCTTACCCTATTTATGGATTTGATAGTTTTAAGTTAATTTTTAATCAAGGTAGATATAAAAGGGTTGTTATCTATCCACCCAAATAGGATAAGGTTTAAGAGAAAGTAAGAAAATATAACAGAACGTGAGAAAAGAGGAGGAAGAGAGGATCCGGGGAGGAAAGGTATTATTTTCGGGTTGAAGATCGTTATCAAAAGAAGATTTTAAAAAAAGAAAAATCACATAACTCATCATTTTAAAGGTAAGTATATACTTGATTTAATATTCACGTATATTTTCATTTGTTCATGCAACTTTGGTGTTGAATAATAGGGTTTTCGAGTTAGAAAAATAGGGAAATCAAGGTTTTTAATTATGTAAACGATAGAAGATGAATCTAAGAATGTTTTACGATAAATATGATTAAATATATTCTAAAAGATAAGTTATCGAATGAATTATGAAGAAAAGATAAAATGCTGAAATTAGGGTTTAATATAGCATGAATTCTTGATTTAATCCATCGTTGGATGAATTAGATGTTGTATCGGGATAGTTTTAACGTAGGAAATTATTGGTTTATAGTTGTGGATAGATTAGAGTTCATGTATGGGGGTTTGGTGAAGGCTGGAACCACCATGGATGAAGGTGGAAGGTGAAATCCAGTCAAAAGTTTGTTCTGGCATCCCAACATATTGAACCGATTTGCTAGGGGAGCAAACCGGTTCGCTAATTGAATCGGTTCGATCCAGCCAGTGAAACAATTTGGTTCTGCTAGCTGGCCACCTTGGCCTTGTGTTTATTTTTCGGACCGTTTGAGGATTGGGAAATTTTGGGTCCGAGGATGAGTTTAGGTTTATGGGAATCCAGTATGGGTTTCATGTAAGGAAACACATGAATAAGCGAGTGAATGTTCATGGGTAGAAATAGGGAAATCGATTTAGGATTTCGAGATGACTAGACTAATGCTTGGTTAGAAAGAATAGCATGTTAGTCAGAACTTGGTATATAATCATAAAGCTAAACTATAAGTAAAAGTAATACTTAGATAAGATCGGAAGTCGAGATAGATTTTGGGATTTGGTAGGCTAGTGTTACGAGAGTTATTACGGACGTTAGCCGTCTCTCTCTCTCTCTCTCTCTCTCTATATATATATATATATATATATATATATGGGGGATGATTGACTTTATGTGAACATACCAACTCGAACATGCTATTGCTGGAGGTCGCCCGTAGTGGGAGGTCCACCCTGATGTTGACCAGCAGGTATTGGATTGTTTTCCATGGTCATAGTAATATCGCATGGACATTATCCGTATGAGAGTATATGTATTGGTTTTAAGTCTAATTGGGTGTGATGCGGTATGGTTATGACCCACGAATGTATGTTTATGACCGCTTCCATTATGTGTTTGTGATTTGGGATTAGTGGTGAAATTCTGACCCGGCAGCCTAGGAGTGGTATGTGGCATATCTCGTGCCTGATAGCATACTAGGGATGCATCCGAGAGGTTCATCTCGGGGATGCTATGTATATATGTATATGTGTTTAAATGATTCTGTGAACATCTAAGTGTAACTAGTGTATGGTTACGTTGCCTATACAATGAGATAGTTATAATTACGAAAACCTAAGTTATATATAGCATATGGATTAACTACATAGTACATCGTATAGGGTATCATTTGGGTTGTATTGATGGGCTAAATGTTTAGCATATCAAAGTAGGTTAAGGATGGTTAGACTAATTAGGCGGGGTAGTATAACTGGGCAGATAAAATATACATGTTAGGTGCGCACTGAAGATAAGGGGTGGGGATAATCTCATATGAGTGCAATACCGGGTGAACATGAATATTTCTTAATGTTTTATTATTATTATCGCATTTAAATACTTGCAACTGATTTTCAAATGTTTTGGGCACTGACCTGTATCAAAAATATTTTCAAAACCTTTTTGGTGCCCAGCCAGAGGTTCGCTAGGGATAGTCATTCTATTCTAATAAGACGATGCTGCATCAGTTGTAGATCTCTGCAGGACTTGATTAGACATTTCCCTTATTTTTATTTAAATAGGACTTCACTTCAGTTCAGTTCAATATTTCTTTTGGGCATATTGCCTGCAGTTGGACAGTTTCTTGTTAGATATTATTTACATTATTTTAGTTGAGCATTTGGATTATTGTATTTTAGATACCGAGAGTTTACTCGATATTTTTATTTATGCTATCAACACTCTTTACTTTCAGTCATTGTGGATGTTTATATTTATATTATCAAATGGTTTCATGTATGCATGTTAACAAGATTTAAAATTGACACTGGGCTTAGATGGTTATTAGTTTAATTAAATTGGTTTTTGACAGTGATTCTAAGAATGAAATCAAATATTATTCTTGTTTAATTTGATAAAGGCCCAATCAAATGGTATTAGACTAGGCGGGGTGTCACAGTACCCTACTGCTTGACAAAGTGTGCCCGTTTGAATTTGTTATATATTCATTCTAACACAACTTTAAAGTTCATTCCAATGAAAACCTTCATTGTATAAACCTTTGTTTCTCGTTCGAACGAGATCAAGGACGTGTTATGACGAACTTAAACACCAAATATTATTTTCTCCAAAATAATTTTAAATATAGTTCCAAATGATTTTGTTTGAAAATAAACACCCATAAATATATCCAAGGATTATATTCAATAATGAATCCATACCAGCGAGATCATCGGTAAACATGAAAATAAACATGGCACAAAACACGACACAATTCATATTGAACTTTGAAGCTTGGGTGTTGGGTCCTCGTGAAATATATCATAGGCTTACGAGTCCAATAATACAAAGCCCAAACCATAACTCAATTATTTTTCCGTTATTAAGCCAATTACAAATAAATTGACTTGATTAGAATTTTTTCATTACAAAATTTTAATATAAAAAGAATATTGGCTAACCAAGGGAGCTCTTTGGTACCTCACCTTGTTGCTCAAGATCGACTAAACTATCCAGAATCTGGACACCAAGGTGGTAGCATTAAAAAGGTTTAAATAAAAACATGGAGACCATATTAGGGAATATAAAACTACTTACCAAGGTTGGACCTCGCGAGATAGGATTTCACGTTATGCAATCGGAGCACCCTACAATGCCATTCTGGGTAAGAGCTAACTTTATACTATGAGGGTCATCCCTTCATCTCTTTACTAAGAGCTCAAGTTTATTAGCTATCAATAAGTCGTGAATATCAGGGGAGACCAAGTCGCGGAATATAATTATTCTATACCTACCATAAAAACCAAGGAAGATCAGTTTAAGGAGAATTAGAATGATGACGACTCAGAGGATAGTCAATTCAATTAGAAAAGAATGGGCATTCGGCCGGGGATTGAGGAGACCAAACTAGCTCCCATTGAACCAATAATTGAGGGAGTCGTCATTGTTCCTTTAGATTCATCCCAATCATATAAAGATTTTCTGATATAATAAGCATTGCTTAAGGAAAAAGCCTACCAGCTCATTCATTTTCTCAATATAAACGTCGACATCGTTGCCTGGAAACCTTGTGCTATTTCGAGTATAGATCCAGATGTCACATGTCATCTACTACATGTGGATCTAAGGTATCGATCGATCAATAAAAAGTTGAGGAAGTTTTCACCACAAAAACTAAGAGCCTTAGAAATAGAAGTCAATAATCTCCTACATGTTTCCTCCATTAGATAAATCTATTTTCTAACTAGATTTCAACTACCATTATGGTTATAAAGAAAAGAGGAAAATAAAGGGTTTTCATCGTTTCATCGATCTTAATAAGAATTACCCAAAAGATAGCTTTCCACTGCCTCATATTGATCAACTCGTGGACTGAACAATCAAACATAAACATATGATTTTCATGGATATTTATTTTAGATACCATCAGATACCATTATTCGGCCTAGATCAGGAGAAGACCTTGTTTACCAAGACCTTTGGACTTTACTACTACAAAGTAATTCCCTTTGGTCTAAGGACCACTAGACTAAGTCTTGATATATACAATTAGCATCATATTTTCAAATCAGGAGTCATGTGATGACGTGGTAGGTTCTTACGATTTAAATTGGTTCCGTGTGAGGTGTGTGTGCCTCTAATAGGGTCGTTTGGGGGTGGTTTGGCACTACAAGAAAAAGTACTTTCCACGACACCTGATATGTGTCGTGAAACTGTTTTCACAACACAATTTATGTAGTCGTTGAAGGGGGAGTCGTAGAAAGTTAACTTCTATATCGACACATTTGTGGTGTCGTAAAACTATTTCGCGACACCTGCCAAGTGTCGTTGAAACAAATATCCACGACACCTAGTTACTAGTCGTAAATAGCCACGACACCTTTGTGGTTTCGTAAAACTATCTTCAATGTCAACAAAATTTCAATTTTCATGAACTAAGAGCCAACAAAAATTTCAATGTTAGATTTTTCTTTAAATCTGGGTGGGGCACGTATTCCCTCGACCTAGGGACAAAACCATAAGTTAAACTTGGAGGGAGGTGACCAAACAGGATCTTTTTGGTTGATGTTGTGCGACTTCGATAAGATTAGTGAGTTAATTTCAACTTTCCTCGAATTCACAAATAGTAAACCATAATATATTAAATTTGATAATTAATGTCAAATTTCTCCCCGACATGGTGACGCGACTCAGTTCGAACTGAAGTTAGTGAACTAAGTTTGACCGATTTTTTTACCGTAACTCAAACTGACAAGACCAACTAACAAAGGCATTAAACATGTCGAACAAATGGTAATCACAAATTATTCAACAATAACACGGATGAACCACTTTACTTGCTTGTATATACAAATATCTAATTTTATCATTTTCATTTTAATATAGTATTCGATAAAAAAAAATATATTTAAATGACATTTAACATAACTTTGTTAGTTGTTTAATTTGATGAAAATGTATTTTTACTAAGACAAAAATAAAACAAGCATATAATAGCTTGACAAAGATGGCAAAAAACATGGAAAAGTAAATCTGTGATTAGATTTTATCAAAGATTAAAAAATTATAAATGCATTATTATAAATATCACAGGTCAAAAATTTAATTTACGATCATGTCAAAAAATTGCAATTAAAATCATTTAAAAGTTAAAATCATATATGTAACTAGAACACAAATTCAGGGCAAAAGGTAACTAGAGCACAAATTCATATATGAGATGAAAAAAATGAGACATTTAATAATTAAAATCATATATGTAACTAGAACACAAATTCACATGTGAGATGAAAATGAGACATTGCACTCAAATTCAGGGCCAAACTTTTCTGCCTCGTAGAAATGTGAAATGTCTCATTTTCCCACCTATTCTTGGAGAAAACCCCACATGATCTAACAACATTCATATCACAATAACCTCATACCCAAAATTCAAAATGTTAATCAAATATCTGGTAAAATCTAATACAATAAATGCCAACATTTTACGAAAAAATAAAAAACAAAAATATTAAACCGAAGAAAATAAATTGCATCTCGTTATCCCCATGTACAAAACGTCACCTGCCCCCAATCTTGAACAACCGCTTTACAAAATTCTCGCACACCTTCATCTTGATATTGCTTTCTCCAGAACCACCACCACCAGTCGGGTTAGGCATAGTGCCAAATTTTATCGGGGGACCAGAGGCAGCGGCACTGACGTACATAATCACCTCGTGTACCAAAAGTTTCCTATGTTTAAAGCTTCACCAAACACTTTTTTTTATTTTCTTATTTAGGTTCTGAATGTATTGATCAAACATAAATCGAATATGGGCAGAGAAGAGTACCTTACATTATAATGGAGGTACGGCACTACTGCTACAATGGAGGTGTGGCGCTGCTTGGAGGTTTATTGGGTCGATGGTTTCGTGCTTCAATGGAAGTTTAATCAGGATTTGAGGGAAAACGAGGGGAAGGGGAGGTTTTGGTGGGATTTTGCGGGGGGGAATTGAGATTCAATTTATTTTAATATTCTTTTTCCGAGTAGAAAAATGTACCACCAATAGTGGCACCAAAACTTTCTCCCAATTTTCACACCACTTTACTAATAGGAATCGTGTAAAAATTTACCTCAATAAAAATGGTCTTTTAAAAAAAACAGGACATGTTTATTTTTATCTTTTTCATTTTTTTATATAAGACTTAAAAGTTGGAGCCAAAAGTGGTGCCAACTGACTTTTCTGAATATTCACAACACCTCTCTAGAAGGAGTCCTGCAAAAAACTACGACACCTAATAAAGGGTCGTCTTTTAAAAAAAAAGAGGACATATTTATTTTATATGTCGTGGTCTTTGCTATAATCTAATTTTTTACGACATGTTTTACAATTATGTCATCTTTATCCCCTTGTCACGACACATTTTTATAAAGTGTCATCTTTATTTACTTCCCACGATACATTTTTATAAAGTATCGTATAACATATGTCGTGGAAAAAACTTTTTCTTCTAGTGTGGGTTTTCACCCTCTAATGTCGTGTTTTAAGCCTAAGACTTGAGATTTAAACATTGTCATCATATTCTCAAACTAGGAGAATCACGACTATACGATTAGTTCCTACGAGTAACATTGATCCCGTGCGAGGTGTTTGTGCCTCTTACGAGGCCATTTAGGGGGTTGTTTTGGGTGTTTGCCCTTTAATAGTGTTTTTAAGTCTAAGTCTATATATTTACAAATTATCATCATATTCTCAAATTGGGAGTTCCGTGAATACACAGTCAGTTCCTATAACATACACTGATCCCGCGCGGGGTGTTTGTGCTCTCTTACGGGGCCGTTTGGGGGTTACTTTGAGTTTTCGCCTTCTAACGAGATTTTTAAGCTTGTATAACAATATTTACAAATTATAGACATATTCTAAAATCGAGAGTCCCATGACGACATGGTTAGTTCCTACGAGTTACACTAGTGTCGTGCGATGTGTTTGTGCCTCCTACGGGGTCGTTTGGGGGACATTTTTGATTTTCACCCTCTAACGACATGTTTTTAAGTTTATATGACGATATTTATAAATTATTGTCATATTCTCAAAAAGGGAGTCCCGTGACTATTCGATCAGTTCCTATAAGTTATATTAGTCCCGTGCAAGGTCTTTGTGCTTTTTGTTGGGCTTTCTAGGATTGTTTTGGGTTTTCATCCTCTAAGAACATGTATTAAGCCTAAGTCTAGATATTTGCAAATTATCATTATATTTTTAAATCGAGAGTTCCGCGACTACACGGTCAATTCCTACAATTTATATTGGTCCTCTACGAGTTGTTCATGCCTCTTACATGGTCATTTGGGGTCTAGTTGGGATTTTCACCCTTAAATGACATGTTTTAAGTCTAAGTCTTGACATTTGCAAATTATAATCATATTCTCAAATCGGGAGTCTTACGACTACGCAGTCAGTTCATACGAGTTACATTGGTCCCGTGCGAGGTGTTCGTGCCTTTTATGGGAAAGTTTGGGGGTTGTTTTGTGTTTTTGCCCTTTTAACGGTGTGTTTTTAAGCCTAACTCTAAATATTTACAAATTATCATCATATTCTTAAATCAGAATTCCCATGAACCCATGTTAGTTTCTATGAGTTACATCGGTCTCGTGCGAGGTGGTTGTGCCTCTTACGGGGCTTGTTTTGTATTTTCACCGTCTCACGACATGTTTTTAGGCCTATATGACGATATTTGCAAATTATAATCATATTTTCAAGTCGAGAGTCATGTGACTACGCAGTGAATTCCTATAAGTTATATTGATCCCGTGCGAGGTGTTTGTGCTCTTTATGGGTCTTTGCGGGCTATTTTGGATTTTCACCATCTAACAATATATTTTTAAGCTTATACGACGTTATTTGAAAATTATAATCATATGGTCAAATTGGGAATCCCGTGATTATACTGTGAGATTTTAATAACTAAAATCTTTAAGGAGTAAAGTACATTTTGGCTTAAAGTTTTTGGGAAATAGTTGATTCTAATTATGTTTAAATGAATTGCAATTTTAAGATTTCAGTGCCTAAATTAAAATGCAAAATTATAAAATCATAATATAGCATGCATCTTAGCAATCATGGTTGTAAAATATAAACTTTAATGAAGTTGACAAATTTTAGCTTATGTATTTGCAGTAAACCAACAGCAATGTTGGCTTTGCATTATAAAAGGAAGGCATAAGCCTTGAGCCTTTGACTATTTCAGCAATAAAGGTCATCCAAATTTGCGTTATAATTATTAGCATTTTCATCTTTCTAAAAGGAATTAATTTTTTATTAAACATGTATGTTTTCTAATCGTTCTACCTCCTCTAATAAAATAAGTATAACCACAAGATGAATCAATCATACACGAACAGAAAGAAAATTACAAACTTGTAGAACTGGTGTGTCGACTTCAACAGAGCCTACATATTCCACCGTCTTGTGTATCTCTGATACAATCTATAGAAGGCAAACATAGATCAACAAACTAATCTTTAAGCACAAGAGTTAAAATATTGGGTAATTTTTTTGACTTTAACCCTCATTATTGTTTGAACTTTCGCATTACACCCTCACTTATATAATAATTTGAGATACACTCACAAAAGAAATGATAAAGCTCACATAATGTAACACAGGGCCCTCAAAGTGACATTTAGAAAGATTTACCAATGGTTTGGGGAATATGCCTTAAACTTACAAAAGAGTGGGGTTTTAAAGAATAAAAATTGAGGGTGAAAGTCAATATGGCCCTTCAATCATTACATGGATACACAAGTATCCATGAGGGTGAGCACTTCCAGACGAAATGGAAAGATTTTAACACAATTTGAAAATAATAAAAAAAATATAATTCCAGGTGGAAATTTTGGATTCTTTGACAAAGGCTTTTGAAATATCAACTTTTCAGTATGTTATTTAAGATATCTAATTATTGAATGGAATCCTATCCATGGTCTCTATTTCATGTCTCCAAACAAGAAAGAAACTTGTTAAGATGTGAGCCAAGCATGCATAAAACTTGTTTTTCCCTGACTTAAATAAGTACATGTAACACCCTTTTTTTTTTGTGGGGGGGGGTGGGGGTGGGGAATATTTAAATTATACATATGCTCGTAATTTAGTTAATTTGTGAAATTCAAAGAAACTTAATTAAATATTAATTAGATAATATTTGAAGAATATTTATATGTTATTATATTTACTTGTGTGATAAGCAAATGAAATTATATTATTTTATATCACGTCATATGTGGGTAAAAGCGACGGGTTGACAAGATCTTATTTCGGACGTGCGTGTGGGGTCGTATTGTGAATAAGATAGGAAATTGATGATCGGATAGTGATTTCCAGTTCAGGGATGATCCGGAATGGGTCGAGATAGTCGAAATTAGGTACCCAAGGGTTGTAAATGGGTTTCGGGAACTTTTTAAGCTATACAGGACTCGTACGAGGGTATTCGGGTCATTTTAATATTACTATTTAACCTAAAAACGGGATTAGGAGTATATCAAGGGATTTTGAATGAGTGAGGCAACCCAATTGATCATGCTAATCACCTAGGCTTGAGAGAAGGGCAAAAAAGAAGGGAGAAAACTCAAGAGATGAATCAAGAAGGCAACCCGGGAAGGAAATTGGCAATTTTAGGGCTATGATACTTGAGTAAGGAAGATCTACAAAGAAGGATTTAGATCCCATGATAATCTAAGGCAGGTGTTTAACTTTCTTTAATATTATATGCGTGCTTTTAGTTCATATTATAGTTGGTGACACATATATAAATTTTTGGGTGGGATTCATGTGTAAAAATTGGAATTTTATGAATAAAATTAGAGGAGAATAATTGGTTTATGATCCCATGTAGAATCTGAGATTTATTCATGTAGAAAATTGTGATCGTGAATGATTAGTATAAGGTTTATTTCAATCTTGAAGTCAAACGAAGGACATGCATAATTATTGATTAACAATATTGAATCCCATGAATTTAGATAGTTATCGAGTGAATTCGAATGTGTAAATAAGTGTAATTATGTTTAGAGTTGATAAAAATAATAAATTTTAGGTTATATTGGTGATATATTTGGGATTGTTGATGGGAAGATGATGAATACCGCCTAAGAATGAGGGTTACGACGTAAACCTCATAAGAAGGTCGTTAGAATCTCATTCGAACAAGTTGAGATTATCGTTCAACGAGATTAATTTTCGTTCGAATGACACGTGGGCCTTGGGTTTTGGTAAAGGAGATAGATCTTTTCGTTATGAACGCGTGTTCGTGAGTTTTGTGTTTTTATATTTTTTTGAATTAGTTATAAATTTTCTACGAAATGGTGTTAGAGACCAAAATCTATAATGAGAAACAAGTATGGATGCACAGCTATTTTAGGGTGAAAAACACTCAGGTTATGATTCATGAAATCGGGTTGGAATTTCATAAAGATTTAGGTTACTGAACGGTTTGATATAGGCTTACTGTCTGGAATAAACTATAAACGTGACATATATAAATAAGTAAGTGACTACTTATGAATTTGAGAATCGGTTATAGACTCGTGAAAGTTTTGGCTAGTGCTACGAGTAACATGCACGGTTAGCCATTATTATTATTATTATTATTATTATTATTATTATTATTATTATTATTATTATATATGTGTGTGTGTGTGTGTGTGTGTGTGTGTGTGTGTGTGTGTGTGTGTGATATTTATGTGAAACATACCCATACTAGCAGATATGTTATCAGTGGAGGTTGCGCGCCGTGGGAGGTCACTCTGTCGAATCTCAGCAGAGGTAGTACCTACCTTTCCCCAAGGTCATAGGTTTGTGCATGCCCATATTGTGTAGGGTTGGAGTCCCGTGGAATAATGTGGTTGGTATGTTTATATCCCACGGACTTGAGGCCATGACCTCCTCCAGTTTTCGTTTTCATTGATGGGTTCGGTGGTGAGATTCTGACCCGGTTGCTCACGTTATGGTGGACTTCCTGAAGCTTGATAGCATGCCAGTGATTTCGCATCCAGTGAGTTATTACTCTGAGGGATTGCAGATATATATATAGTAAGTGATATATGTGTAGGTATACTTGATGTGATTTCTGTATTCATATATATATATATTAAAAGATATTATGAACAGTAAATTTATAGGTATCCAGGAGGACAGCTCGGGGATGATATGTGTAAATACTTATATAAAAGTGAAGAAAATTACACATGGGCATAAGACACTAAAGTCTAAACATTGAATTAAAAACTAGTGAAAGTTAATTGAAATGAATTGACTTAATTATAATTGAGAATTATACTGGTTAAGCAGATGTGAAAGCTAATGATATTAAATATGTGTGATACAGTGTAGCGTATGGGACTAAAATTAATGTTGAGATTAATTAGGAGGGGAAGCGGAACTAGGGTTTAAAATATATGCATTAGTTGTGCACAATAGATGAAGGGTGAGGAGTATCTCATGGGAGTGCAACACGAGTTTAAATATGAAAGACCGCATTGTATATGTACTAATGTATTTTATACACTTGCAAAATACTTTCAAAAGGTTTCGGGTGCTGATATGTATTAAAATATTGCCAAAACATTTGGTGCTCAGCCACAAAGATGCCTGGCTTAAGCATCTTTCTAATCCGACGATGTTGCAGCAGTTGTGGATGCCAACAAGGATTGATTAGACGCTTCCATCCTTGAGATATAGATAAGAGGTACTTCAGAGTTATTCTGAGCAAGTCGCCCATTTAGTTGGTATTTATTTTTATTTGGATGCTTTCCTTTCAGTTGTTGGACTATTGTAACGTGATGTTTATCGAGAGTTATCGGTTAATTAATTTATGCCAATGAGCGTGAGTTTATTATTTGCATGGTTAATTATGTGAATGGAAATCTTATGTAAGTAAGTTAAAAAGTTTTAAAATTTTGACACCGGACCTAATAAGTTATTTGCAATTAAAATAATTCCAACAGTGATGTTAAGAATGAACCAGATGAGACTTATGTTTTATTTTAGTAAAGGAATGATCACCCGTGATTGAAATAGACGGGGTGTCACAGATTATATCAGAGTTAGGTTCAACTGTCCTTAAGATCTATGCAGCTTATTATGTTTTCAGTGTTGATTTCTCATTAAGGTAGAGCCCTATGTTTAGGACTGTCAATTCATATTGCAAATTTAGTTCTCCTATTATTATATGTAATTAAATATAATCTTATTCGAGTTCGACTGGGTTTCGGATGCCGAACAGTAGAGGACGACCAATGAGGGCCGTTAGGAGGACCACGGGAGGAGAGGAGAGGCCGAAGTCGGAGACTATGTAGGGGACGATAACCGTGGCAGAAGTCACCACCATTGTTTCTAAGGCAGTTAATGTTGCGATGAACGTGAGGGCATGACAGTTGTCCCCAACCACAGCCACAGTAGATGGTGGTGCCAATTTAGACTCACCCAGTACAGTTAGTGTGAAAAGAGTCGGAGGGACCTGGACCTTACGGAAGGGCCATCCACAAGAGTTGAAAGGAAAATGCGGACATAGTATTAGCAAGCTAATTAAGAGGGAGCATTCAAAGGTATTTGAGTATGGTGGAGTGCAGTGACACTCGAAAATGAATTTTGGCAAATTTTAAGCTCATAGGAGCGGCATTGCAGTGGTGGGAGTCAGTCACGACGTCTAAGGAGAGAGACACCATGACTATCAGGGATTTTAGGTGCGATTTGACCGTAAGTCCTTTTATCTGCTATTCAAATAGACATGTGAATGAAATTTCTAGACTTATCACAAGAAGGACGGACAGTGGCCAATTATGAGGAAAATTTTACTTGTTTAGCTAACTTCGTGCCCAACGAGGGGGATACGGATGAGAAAAGAGTCCTTAAGTGTGATGATAGACTCACGGGTAAAAGTCGCCAACACTTTTTAAAAAATCTAGCTTGGACGACTTGTGCAGATGGCATTAATATCGTACTTTTATAATGTCAATATCAACGCTTTTGTGTCAAGGGAGCTAAGAGATTTAGAGAGTCTAGCCAATAGGGCAAGACTGAAGGTATATGTGTGATTGAGGCACCACAGAGGAGAAACCCAGATGAGGGATCGTTTGAAAGATTCAGATCAGGGGCATTTTAATCGAAAGACGATGGATTCAGACAGCGTCGTCTAAGCCAACAACGTGTTCCACAGGGCCAGTGGAGCTAGGAAAATGAACGAGGATAACCATCAGGGTTGAGGCAACTAGGACCAGGGTGTAAGGCAACCCCGACATGGCCAGTAGGGCCAGAGATAGGGGGATTTCACAGGGAGGTGTTTTATATGTGGAGAGAAGGACCACGTACATCTGTCTTATCTACAATGAGTGAGGGGGACAAGAGAAGGATGCCCCGCTGGGGCAACAGTCGTATCAATTTTCATGTTAGTTTTGACATAAGTATTACATCCAGGAACCAGTTGAGTAGCCAATGCCGTTAGAAATTAAAGGTATGAGTTTTATCCTTGGGTAAACAGGGTAAGTTTTACGTGACACAAGTGCGTCACAGTATTTTGTTAATGCTAGATTCGTGCATGAGATGGGTTTAGTGGATGTATCATTAGTATCACTACTATATGTCTATAATTACCGTTAGGTAGCGGGGCCCTCTTTAGTTCCATCTACAGAGGAGTGGATGTGGACACAAAAAGGATATGCTTTTGAATATCTACTCGCTTTATAGATATATGATATTCGAGTATGATGTTATCCAAAGTATGGGCTAGTTAGTGACGGTTTGAGCGATGATGGGATATTACAACAAAGCTATTGCGTTCACTATTCCAATGCAAGATGTGTTATTTTGTGATGTCTCGCTGAAAGAGGGTCGAGCCCGCGTACTATACTGTAGACAAGACTTTAAAGAGTATAGTTATCTTATTATATTTGATCCCGATGCTTAGGAACTTTACTGATGTGATTCAAGGGATATCGGGTATACCATCGAGCAGAGAGATTGAGCTTATTATTAATTTAGCACTAAGGACTTAGTGACAGGGCGAACGCTGTATTGTGGGACTCCTTTAGAGATATGGGAGTTGAATAATAGACTTATATGTATCGGGACATGATTTTAATTATCCTGGTTACATGTTTTGGGCCTATGAAACTCGATGACCGATAATGCTAGGTAATAGTGTATCGGGGGGTCCCTTGTTTGGATTTCGCTTGCAAGAGTTCCAACGAATAAACCCCAGTGACGGTCGAGAGTTGAGAGATGTGTCGAACGCTAGAACAGTGGTTAGTACTTTAGTTGTTACACGTGTATACGGATAATACTTTGAGTTGAGAACTATTATACGATGTAAGGTCGTAGAATTGGGTAGTGTTGTATAGGAAGCACTAGGAAAACTTTTGCACCACCAGTTGGTGGGTGAGGCAATCTCGAGAAGAATTAAATTGAGATTTGTGGGGTAATCGAGAATACCCTTACGATAGAGCCACGTCGAGCATGCGGGGCTGAACTTCAAATAAATATGTTACATTTATGATGTTTGTGCATATATGCATGGGAAATAGGGTGTATGGGTGCCCTGGTTAGATCAAATTTTAGTATCATTCGAGATGAGGGGATGTGGTAATAAATGTGTTGAATCGTAAGCCTATAGGGCTGTAGGAATAGTCGTGGAAAAGTAGGAAGGACTCGACTTCATTTGCGAAAGGAAATTGTCCAGATATGTGTACAACAGGGGGAATTATCACATCCGAGAGGGGTTAAAAGACTGTGGAGACGTAGGTAAGGAACCTCTCTTGCAAATGGGAGGACACACAAATTTTGGAAAGTAGAGCGGAGTCTTACTAAGGTGATTATGAGGGTGACTCGCACATAAATAGGATGTTGATTTCCACAAGACGAAGAGGACCCAGGAAGTGCGTAGTTTTAAAGCAGACGCATGGGTCACGATTTTTAGCGTACCCCAGGATGGAAGTAAGATGTACCATATAATGGGGGATATATATGGTGTGGAATGATAAATAACAAAGTTATCTCCGGGAGCACCACTCGTTAGAAGGTTGGTCCGAGATGATCAACCAGAAATTTTACAATACTTGGTAATTCCAGTGACGGGATGGGTAGGCAAACTTATAAACTTTAATGTTGAGTTACCAACATCACGAAAATGTCAATATTCCCTTTGGGTTGTGAAATTAGTTGATCAATATGGAGCAGTCATCGCTAAATTGGGTGAGTTACACTATTGGACATTATGCCTAGTGATTAGGCATAAATTCTTCATGTTTATCCCCTTAATTTCGGTATTTTTATGATCGCGTGCATTGTAATTAATATGGATTTATCTCATAATTATGCTACTAATTCTTTTTTTCAAGTACTTCGTATTTTGTGTATCTCTTATGTGTTTTACAGGTATTTCGTGCATATCAGTGCGAAAGAGAACTTGAAAGAATAAAGAAAACTCAAGAAATGGGGAGTTCAAGATCATTTTCGTAATTTTTCAGCCATATTCTGGAGGTGGCGACAACTAGAAAGTTGAAGAGATCGAAATTACAAGAATACTATAAAAAAATGGCACCCTAATCCAAGCTATGGTGAAGAAGTTATGCCTATTTGAAATTGAGAAAGAAATCCAAGGCAAAACTGTTAAGGTCGAACCAAACCGGTCTGGTGCTACCAAATTCTCTGCATAAACCAAATCGATCCGGTAGGGGACCAGTCCGATCATTAGTCACACTCCAGAATCGTTACAAATTTAGTCAAGCTTTCTAAGTGTGAAAAAATGCCGGATACGGGATTTTTATTTTGTCTTTATCTTTTAGCAAAAGAGTTTTATGTTTTGGGGACTCTTCTAAACGTCCTCTACCTTATATATTTAGTCATTAGGATTATTTTTATTCAGATTTCATTCATGTAAAAGATCTTAATCAAGGAGGAACATCTAGGAGAAGAGTTTATAAGTTTTGTACCTTAAATTCAAGAGCTTTTTCAGTTTTTCTTCAAGCTTTGATTACTTCTTGCATGTTCTTGTTCTTCAATCTTGGTAACCTTTATTTCCAGCACTTTTATTATTATTTCTCATGTTTAATCTCACTTTTCACACAGTTATATATTCATGCAATATAGATTTCTTGTTCAAGCATAGTTTAATCATGTCTAGATTGATTTCTAAGGGTTGGGGTGTATGAGCCCAACCCGATGTAGTTTGCATATATAAAAAATTAGTCTTCGAATTAAATAATAATTGAATCGTGTTGTGTAGTGATCACAACCATCGTGGGTCTTTTGACCTCGTTTACCCTAGGTAACCAGGGTGTTTAAGAGTGAGACGCGCGTGTTAGCTATTTCAACACCGCTTTTTTCATGCTCTTGATTATGTATGATGCGGTCTAGTACTCTCATATATGTAATGCTTGAGATTAATAAAGACCGGGTTGAATCAATTATCTAATTCAAGCTAGTTTTGTATCCGGTAAACATATTAGGGTTTCGGGGATTGTATTCCAACCTTATCTCTTATTCATATTAATTCATCTATATTTTGTTAGTTTTAATTAAGTTTAGTTAACTTCTTTAGTTTTCTCCCTTTTCCTTTCTCACCCGATCAACATCTTGTACCCTTTATTTTTGAAGTAATAAATCAATTAAAATCTATCAAACATTCCCTGTGGATTCGATACCCAAACTAGTCGCTATACTCCATAAAAGTGTAGTTAAAGTTTAGTTTTTTTATATTATGGTCAGAAGTCGATAACAACGATTAGCATATTACATGGACGCTCGATTTTCCCCTCGATCAAAATGGCGTCGTTGACGGGGAAATAGGTGGATTTTAGGTTAGTAGGCTCAATCCCAAATTTGATTCCAAAAAAAAATATCCATAAAAATTCAGAAAAATAAAAAGCCAAAAAGAAACTATCTCTCAAGAGTCCTTTCATGCAAAATCCAGAACAAACTCTTAAAAATACTCCAATAAGAATCCACAAAAATCCCATCGTTAAGTATAATCCCGATAGCCCCTATACCCCCTCGCATTCCACAATTCTGGGTTCCACCTCCTACACCTCCAAGCTCCATCATAAGTCACACGCGGAGTCATGATTCCAGAACACTGATTGAGGATTTTGAGTCCCTTGGAGAGAGAAAAATGTAGGATATCGGCGGTTTCAATATGGGTGAGGGAAACCCACTATATCGTCCCATGAAGGAACTTTTATTTCCTGAGCGAACTGTCACACCTGGATGCATTCTACTCCCGTATAATGCATGTCATTTCCACTTTCGTAATGGGATGATACAAATTCTTCTAACATTTCACGGTATGGATTCGAAGACACCATATCTTCATATCTGAGAGTTCGAAGAGGCATGCAAAACCTTTAGTGATCAAGCTAGCACCCAAGATGTTGTTCGCCTGAAGCTTTTTCCTTTTTTCTTAAAGGATAAATCTAAGACCTGGCTTTGGTCTTTACCACCAAACTCTATCATATCATGGAAGTATATGAAATCTAAGTTTCTTTTGAAGTTATTTCCACAACATAAAACCAACAAGATCACGAGTCATTTGAAAAGTGTTGCGAACGATTCCAAGAGTTGGTTAACGTTTGCACCCATCATGGATTTGAGAAACATCACCTTATCTCTTTCCTTCATCACAGGTTACTATAGCATCTAAATAACTTGTTCAAACAATGTGTGAAAGACCGTTTTGGGAATTAGATGTGAGTGACGCTGAGGCTCATCTTAAGTAGATCGCCGAGACTACTCAAGCATAGGACGAATTCGGTACTAATGCCCAAAACTGACCTCGACAAGTGTCCACTAATCTTGTTGCATTCGGTCTATACAAATTGAATCATGATAACTTGGTAGACCGTCGACTTAATTAATTTGAGAAAAGTATGAGAGACCTATTCGAGGTACGACCAAGAGAAGCTACCGGATACACCCATGTTGTGAAAGAAAAGGTGTGCGCCATTTGTGAGGTGGGCCACTCAATAAAGGAATATCCGACGATACCCGCTTACAAAGCCATGCTTACAAAGAAAGTAGAAGCAATAGGAGGGTTTAAGGAAAATTCTAACGCCCCTCACGGGAACGCATATAACCCTTCATGGAGAAACCATCCCGATTTTGGCTATGGGCAACAACAAGCTGCGTTGAATCCAAATTCACATGTTGCCTTACCTCCACCCCCTCCTCAATTTTAATAAGCGCCACCTATGCTGCCACACATGCAAGCTCCACCTCTAGGCCCATACATTACCCCACCGCGGAGGACTCTTGATGATAATTTAACCCAGTTCATCCAGTCTCAAAATGCAACTAATGCCAAGTTTGAGGGCATGTTCACTGAAATGCATACGAGCATATTTAAGTTGCACTCTTCGTTAAGTGTACAAGAGAAATGCAAGTTTTTGACTCAAGGTCAAGCCAATGTTAGATCTACATCTTTCGATCAGCAAGAGCAATGCCAAGCCGCCATCGCTCTACGTAGTGGGCGAGTCGTTGATTTATCACCTCCCCAACACGAGAAGCCAAAAGACAATGAGGTTTCGCCCAACACGAAATAGGACAAAGATGACCCCTTAAATGAGAGTGACAAGGATGACGCTAGTGATCCAGAAGTTACCGTGAAACCGTCCACCGTCGCTCAGTTCCCTCAACGGTTGGCCCCGCCTCAAAAGGGAGGCTCCCGTGCAGATGTGCTAGATGTTCTTAAGCAAGTTAAGATGAATTTATCATTCCTAGATTCCATCCAATAAATTCTTGCCTACGCTAAGGTCATTGAAGATCTTTTGACTATGAAAAGACGATTACTGGTGAAGAAGAATGTCTTCCTAACACAGAATGTGAGCTCCATTCTACTTAATGACCTTTCACCCAAGTTTAAAGATCTGGGTGCACCCACGATCTCATATGTTATTGGAGAGCGTCGAATTGAGAAAGCCTTGTTGGATATAGGCACGAGTGTTAATATCCTCCCTTATTCCATTTATAGGCAACTTGAATTGGGTGACCTTAAGCCCACATGAATCATTATCCAATTAGTGGATCGCATAGTGAAGGTGCCTCGAGGGATTATTGAGGATGTGATAGTCCAAGTGGACACTTTATACTTCCCGAAAGACTTTGTCAATTGGGACACAGATCCCTCCAACCATTCTAGCAACCATGTTCCCATCATTCAAGGTCTCCCATTCTTAGCTACGACTAATGCCTTAGTCAATACACGAAATGGACAAATACAACTCACTTTTAGGACCATGAACCTCGAGACGAACATCTTCAATGTTGCTAACCAAGTGGGTGATAAAGATGAAATCCATACGATCGACCTCATAGAGGAGGTAGTAGAAGAGCACATTGAAACAACCACAAGTGGGGACATTTTAGAAGCATGCGTAGTGAGAGGTAATGAGAGCGAGATCCCATACACTGAGTTTGAGCGAGAAATTGAGGAGTTAAAAGTGATACTAGACAAAGGAGCATCGATAGAGGAGTTGAGAGATGTTCATTAGGTTTCTAGATTCGAGGAGTTACCCCCGAGGGAGTCATGCTTGATCCCCTCTAAAGAGAATTTTTTTACCCTCGAGATGAAGAAACTACCCTCTAATGTGAAATATGCTTTTTTAGGAGAGGATGAGACATTTCTTGTTGTTATCTCCTTTAGCCTAGATAAAGAATAAGAGGGCTGCTGAAAATTTTGAGGAAGCACTGAGGTGCTTTTAGTTGGTCTATAGCATATTCGAAGGGTATAAGTCCCCTAATTTGTACCCACAAAATCCACCTCGAGGAGGACGTAAAACCCTCGAGAGAAATGCAAAGGCGACTAAACCCAACCATAAAAGAAGTTAATAGAGAAAAAATTATCAAGTTATTAAATGCCGAGATTATCTACCCTATCTAGGATAGCAAATGGGTGAGCCTAATCCCAGTCATCCCGAAGAAGTCGGGAATGACGGTGGTAAAAAATGATGAGGGATAATTAATTCCTCAACGCACCACCACCAGGTGGCGTGTTTGCAATGATTACCAGAAACTCAATGCTGGAATGAGAAATGACCATTTTCCCTTACCTTTCATCGACCAAATGCTTAAACGCATAGCGGGTCACCCATACTATTGCTTCCTTAATGGTTATTCCGGATATAACCAAATTGAGGTAGACATACTTGATTAAGAAAATACAACTTTTACATATCCATTTGGCACGTTTTCCTATAAACATATGCCTTTTAGATTGTGCAATGAACTCGCGACCTTTCAACGATGCAGGCTAAGTCTCTTTAGCGATATATTAGAGAAAGGACTTCAGATTTTCATGGACGATTTCAGCATTTTGGCCCCTCTTTTGACCAATATCTAGCGAATCTTGAGAAAGTTTTATCTCGATGTGTGGAGAAGAACTTAGTCCTCAATTGGGAAAAATTCCACTCCATGGTTACCGATGGCATAGTTCTTGGCCACATAGTCTCATATAAAGGCATAGAAGTTGATCGCGCAAAAATAGATGTCATAACCGAGCTTTCCCCACCTAAATCACTAAAGGATGTGCGCTCCTTCTTGGGTTACGTTAGATTTTATAGAAGGTTTATCAAAGATTATAGAGCCATCTCTAGACCCTGAGTAACCTCCTTATGAAGGATGTACCCTTTGAGTGGAATGATGCATGCCAAGAGGCCTTCGATAAATTAAAAATCATGCTAATTTTTGCCCCCATCATGCAAGCTCCGGATTAGTCCCTTCCATTCTATCTCATGTGTGATACTAGTGATTACGCGATCGGGGCTGTTTGGGGGCAGAGAAGGGACAAGAAAGTTCATGTCATCTATTACGTTAGTCAGACGTTGATCCGGCCACAACTTAACTACTCCACCACTGAGAAAGAGTTGCTAGCGGTTGTTTTTGCTTTAGATAAATTTTGCTCATACCTTGTTGGGTCGCCTATCACATGCTTTAATGACCACGCAACCCTTAAATATCTCCTTACTAAGAAGGATGAGAAGTCGCGCCTCATAAGGTGGATCCTACTCCTACAAGATTTTAACCTCTCTATAAAATATAAAAAAGGGGTCGAAAACGTCATCATCTACTATTTGTCACGGCTCTCGTCCGACGTGCCTAGTGATCCAATACCCATAAACGAGTATTAGTCTAATAAACAACTATTTATTACTTCTTCCCTACCTTAGTTTGCGGATATTATTAATTATTTTGTCACGGGAGTCGTCCCTCCCGATTGGGCACCACATGAGAAGAATAAATCCCTCACTTAGTTCCGCATATTTTTCTACGACAACCCATTATTATTCAAATATTGTGTGGACCAGCTCATCCGGAGATGTGTTACGGATGAGGAAATTCAAAGTGTAATCAGTTTTGTTATACGTAAGCTTATGGAAGCCACTTCTCCAAGAAAAAGACGACAGCTAAAATCCTCCAAAGCGGTCTCTATTGGCCCACAATGTTCCGAGATATGAATGCCTATTGCAAATCTTGCGATAAATGTCAAATGATGGGAGCTATTACCGCTGTAATGTGATGCCACTAACCCCTATACTCATTATTGAGTTATTTGATTGTTGGGGTACTGACTTCATGGGACCAATCCCTCCCTCCTTCGGCTTCTTATACATCATCGTCACAGTAGACTACGTCTCTAAATGGGTAGATGCAATAGCTATCAAGAAGAATGAAAATAAAGTGGTGATAAAGTTCTTACAAGAACACATACTCTCTCTCTTCGGCGATCCGAAGGCGATCATAAGTGATAACGGCACGCATTTTCACAATAAGTCATTTGAAAAGTTAATGAAAAAGTATGGGGTCTTCCATAAGGTTGGAATGACTTATCACCCCCAAATAAGTGGGCAAGCCGAGTTAGCAAATCGTGAGATCAAAACCATCCTTGAAAAGACAGTCGATCCTACCCGAAAAGATTGGTCACTTCAATTAAATGATGCGTTATGGGCTTACCATACTGCCTACAAGACCCCCCTCGGGATTCCCATTTGGTTTTATCTATGGAAAACCTTTCCATCTCCCCGTGGAGATAGAGCACAAAGCCTATTGGGCCATCAATAGGTTGAACTACAATCTTAATAAAGCCGATGAAGCTCGCAAGCTTCAATTGAATGAGTTGGAAGTGAAGCGCACTGACGCATATGAGAATGCTAAGATTTCAAAGGAACGAATAAAACTCGCGCATGACAAGATAATTTGGCGCAAGGACTTTCATCCTGGATAAAAAGTGCTTCTTTAAAACTCTCGATTACACTTGTTTCCCGACAAGTTGCGTTTAAGGTGGACGGACCCATTCGTGGTAAGAGAAGTGTTCCCCCATGGAGCTATAGAGTTATAAGATTCAAAAGGGGGAAATACTTTCAAGGTGAATGGCCAATGTCTTAAACCGTACTTTGAGATGTGCGTCAAAGAAGCCAACACAATTTAGTTATCGGCCCCAATCTATGGGGATTGATTTAGAAGTACGGGAAGGTCGTCGCACCCCTGACGCGTATGGGGCGATTCTTGTATATAGTAGTTGTGAGTCGATTAGAGTAGTTAGAGTCGATAGGTATAAGTCACGTAAGATAAGAGCGGGAGAACACAAATCGAGGGAGAATCTAGGTTGTCGAAGCAAGCATTGGGAGGTTCTAGGTCGATCATGCGAAGGAATAATTGTGGGAACACCCGAGAATTTGATAGAAAAGAAGTTCATTCTAAGTAAGGGAAGTAGAGAGTTTTGAAAAATCGGATCGGTGCGCCCCTGGCATCTGGATCGGTATGACTATGCAAAAATCAAAAATAAAAAAAAGGACCGAACCATTTCGGTCCTCGTACTCGGTTCGGTCCGATGTCTGTAATTTTGTGCCCCTTCCCAAGATGCACCCCACCTTCCCCCAATCCATTATCTTCCCTCCATATTCCTCCCTCCCCCTTCCCTAAAAAACCCTTTCCATCAAAAAGCCACCCTTCCCTCCACCCACCACCTATAAATACACCTCATTTTCCACCATTTCACCACCACTCCATTCATCCAACTATCTTACTCTCTCTTCCATATTCTAACTCAAAAGGACTTTATTCCCACACGGAAAACAGGAACCTCCCAGAAAAATACGCCTCCGTCGAGGTTCTTGACGACAAAAATGGGGCGTTCCGGTCATGCCAAGAGAAAATTTGGTAAGGGAGTTTTTTCATCCATCCACGAAAACTACACATGGAGTGCCAAATGCGTTGGAATGATCTTCCCCAATCCGTCACCGACCTATTCCTTCCAGGGGGTGGTGTCATTTTCTCAATGATCCCCATGGGGCGGTGTGGGAAACCGAGGTGCGTGCCTTTTACGGTTTGCTCATCCGCACCGCTAAATTCACTTCCCAAGCATATGTCGACGCTACTCCCATCCCATTCTCTTTGGACATTCTTATCCGGAAGTTAGCGAAAAAAAGGGTCCCGAGCCCAGCCCAATTTACATATCCCAACAATCTCACTCCCCTCATGATAGCCACATACATGTCCCGCTTCACACCCTGTGAGCATTGGGGTTCCGATACATTCTGGTGGGTCGAATGAATGATAAGGCCCGCATAACTTTCCAAATAGTGTGCGCAAATATCCTCCAAACCTCAAATGACTCCGCAATGCACCCACGTCAAGCTACCCTCGTTTATCACCTCTTCGACCCCACTACCCCTATCCACCCGGACCTCATTCTCTATAATGACATTTTCTACATGGCCTTGGATAAGAAGGTTATCACCTCTCTTCCATATGCCCGGCTCGTCACTTCTATTTTAGCCGATGCCGACATTGTTCCTCCCCAAACCTTTACTCTCCTTCCCAATCCTTATGGGCAGGGCACACGCACAAAAAGTGAGTAACAAAGGGAGATCATCCGGGAAAGGAGGGAGGAAGATGAGTCGGATGAAGACGAGTGAGATGAGGATGAGGATGACGATGAAAATGACGAAGAAGAGGAGGCTGGGACTGCTGATGTTGAAATGGGTGAGGGAGAAGAAGATGAGTATGATGAGGACGCAGATTCTGATTTTGAGCTTTCAGGAGCAAATTTGGATCACTGCATCACCGCGCTAAATTTGCGCTTCGACGGTTGCATTAATGAATACAGCGCTGACCGTGATGTGGATCGTCGGGCCTACCATCAGACACCATCATGATGCATCACCTTCAGGCGGAGCTATATCGTATGACCATGGGTACCCCACCACCGAGATACTTGTACGACCCATATGATCCAAATGTTCCCAGCTCATCTCACCCGCCCCCAGTAGTTTGTTTGATGTATTTTTATCCATTTTATTGTTTATACATTCCTACACTTTGAATATATAATGGAAGAATTTGCTTACCTATCCTTGTGTTCTTATACCTGCTTGTTTATTCTTGCATTTTGCCCTTTGTTCCTTTTTATGCATTCTCTCTCTAATTTTGATTTTAGTCCTTTTGCATAGGGACTTTGTAGAAGTCAAAGTTAGGGGGGTACGCATGCACTTCAAAATTTCACAAAGTTCAAAATGCCCAAAAACAAAAAAAAATAGAAAATTTCCAAAAAATTCCAAAAATCCAAAAATATTTTTCTTCAAAGTAAATAAAAATTGGAATTTAAATTTTTCAAAAATATCACTGAAATTTTGTTTAAAGTCTCAAATTTGTAAAATTCAAAACGCACAATGCCAAAATTGACCAAAGATGAAAATTGAAAGAAAATTGACGACTTTACGAATAAGTGTGGAGATTAACCAACCCGGTGAGATTTCAAGCCTATTGAATTTTCTGAGTTTTTAAATCAATCCGAGTTAACGGTTAACTCAAAGTTCATTTCAGTGTTTTAAAAAGTTACTGAGGATCACAATTATTTGTTTTGATCGGTTACCAAAAAAGTATGTGATGTTGCCTCGAAAAGCGTGCTAACATGTCTCTAAACTAAAATTCAGCTCCAGACGCATATGGAAAATTGATTAGTAATTCGGATAAATGAAAGTTAGGCCCTCAGTTGTTACCCAAAAATATTAGCCATGAAAAAGTTGTGCAAAATCTTCCCTTTACAACCCTATTTGAGCATAATAAAGTTTTCCCTTTTCGTTTGTAACCCGAAAAAATCAAATAGCCCGGAATTGTGAAAAGTAGAAATTTCATGAATTAAGTCCAAACAGTGTAATAAAAAGGGGCAAGAAAAATAGCGTACTGCTCAACAAAAATAGCAAGAAAAAAATGTAAAAAAAGAGAAAAAGAAGAGAAAAATGAGCAAAATCCCAAGAAAGCAGTAACGGACATCATAGGAAGTTTTTTCAATTCTGAATTTCCCAACCATTTTTTATTTTACCCAAAACACCTTATAACCCGAGGAATTCCGAACCGAGTCCGGATTTCGAAATTAATTACGGCGTGGAGAGCTAAGACACGAAAAGATAATAAGAGATATCCATTAGTGTGAATAAGGGATGATGTTTTTCATTTTCCAATGACCGTATTCCTATGAAGAGATCTTTTCACCATAAAAATTTTGTCTTTCAAATTTGGGTGCTTGAATTTGTGATCCTTTATATTTACTCTTTAAATCACGCACACCGAGAGAAAATAGCCACATTTCGAGTGAATTTCTTGTGAAAGTATCCCGTGAGATTTTGAAATCAAAGTGAATTTTCAAAAAATAACGTAATGATCAATCGATGGAAGTTAGCGATTTAATTTTTATTTTCGCACACATACACAATAAATTGAGACTATGGAATATATATTTGTGGTGATTATTTTTAAAAAAGTTTAAATTATAGTCTTTAAGTATTTTGAGTTTTCCTTTAGTCAAAAACGAATTTTGTGGATTTATTCGCTGCAAACCCTCACAAGACAACACTCGTCCTACTAGGGTAACATAGGGGTTCAACGGCTTATTGCATGCGCTAAATGCAACCGCTTACCAGCAAAAAAGGTATTCTATCCCAATAAAGTTTTTGAAGGGTCCTTAACACATGCTCTTATTCTTTTACATTCCAAAGTTCCAATTTGGGGAGATTTGATTAGGCATAAATTCTTCACATTTATCCCCTTAATTTTTGTATTTTTATGATCCCGTGCATTGTAATTAATATGGATATATCTCATATTTATGTTACTAACTCTTTTTGGCAATTACTTTGTGTTGTATGTATATCTTATGTGTTTTACAGGTATTTTATGCAAGTTAGTGCGAAAGAGAGCTCGAAAGAACAAAGAAAACCCAAGAAATAGGGCATTTAAGGGCATTTTCGTAATCTTTAAGCCATATTCCGGAGGTGGGAACGTATATAAAGTTGAATATCTCAAAATTATAAGAACACTGGAAAAAACGGCACCCCAATCCGAGTTACGATGAAGAAGTATTTCCCATTTGAAGTTGAGAAAGAAATCCAAGGCAAAATTGTTAAGGCCGAACAGAACCGATGGACCAGAACCGAACCGGTTTGGTGCTACCAAATTCTCTATATAAACCAAACCAATCCGGTAGTGGACCGGTCCGTCCATTGGTCACGCTCTAGAACTGTTATAAGATTAGTCACATTTTCTAAGTATGACAAAATACCGATACGGGATTTTTATTTTATCCTTATCTTTTAGCCAAAAGAGTTTTATGTTTTGGGGACTCTTTTAAACATTCTCTACCCTATATATTTAGTCATTAGGACTATTTTTATTAATATTTCATTCATCTAAAAGCTTTTAATCAAGGAGGAATATATAGGAGAAGAATTTACAAGTTTTGCACCTTAAATTCAAGAGCTTTTCCAGTTTTTCTTCAAGCTTTGATTTCTTCTTGCATGTTCTTGTTCTTCAATCTTGGTAACCTTTATTTCCTGCACTTTTATTATTATTTCTCATGTTTAATCTCACTTTTCACACAGTTATGAATTCATGCAATATAGATTTCTTGTTCAAGCATAGTTTAATCATGTCTAGCTAGATTTTTAAGGGTTGGGGTGCATGAACCCAACCCGATGTAGTTTGCACGTATAAAAAATTAGTCTTTGAATTAAATAATAATTGAATCGTGTTTTGTAGTGTCTTTTAACCTCAATTGCCCTAGGTAATCGGGGTGTTTAAGAGTGTGATGCGTGTGTTAGCTATTTCAACATCGCTTTATTCTTGCTCTTGATTATGTATGATGCGGGCTAGTACTCTCATATATGTAATTCTTGAGATTAACAAAGATCTAATTTAATCAATTATCTAATTCATGTTAGTTTTCTATCCGGTAAACATACTAGGGGTTCGGGGATTGCACTCTGAGAAACCAAATAGGTTCGGTGTTTGATAATTGATTTAAATTAAATTTCGCAAGTTTTCAAGTAACCCTTATTTAATTAGAGTCTACTTTTAAATCAAATAAATTCAGCCCCTAAACATCCATCTACGGTGTGTGTGTTAACCCATAAACAAATAAAGTATGCGAAACAAGTTTAAGGAAAAATCCCCGCAGGGCAAAACCTTTTATTTCACTATAATAAGTAAATCGCAACTTACACGGATTACAATGAAATACAGTGACACACGAATACCCGCAGGCGTCGGTCGGTGTCGTCAGCAATGAATCCACACGCAGCGAACCCACACGAACCTCAGTCCAATCAACAAAGGAAGAACCGCAGCACTCCTCAATGACACGCAGCCATAAAACTTTGTAGAGACTCCCTCAGCAATGACACGCAGCCCTCGGTTGCAAAGATCTCTCCACAAAGGTTTGAACAAACTAAAAAGTTGTGTTCTTGGGTTACCAAAAAGATTCACAAAGGTTTGGCAATTGTTTGAATCAAAACATGAGTCTTGGGACTCAAAAATATGAAGACTAGAGGTATTTGGACTCTAAAAAACGTCTTCTAAAGTCTTGCCAAACAACTCTCCCGAAGTTGGTATTTATAGGGAAATACATGAAGAGACCCACGATCTTAAAATGCTGAAATTCTATCCAGCGTACAGGTACCCCGAACCGGTTCGGGTACCCCTGCGAACCGGTTCGCCCCCCCGAACCGGTTTGGGTCTGGGTTCGGGAAAGTGTACTGGAAAAAGGCTTTAAACACTTAGAAAATTTCCATACTTTTCAATTAACATATCTCCATTTTCAACGGGCCATAACTTGTTCATCGTAGCTCGGATTGAGGTGCCATTTCTTCCAGTATCTTTGTTGAGGCAAGCTCTTCAACTTTCTAGTTGACCGGTCCTCCGGACGGTGGCTGTAAAATTACCAATTTGCCCTTGAACATCCCTCTCATGCCTTGTTTCACTGATTTGACTTCTCTTGCGTTCCACTTGCATTACGAGCCTACAATCAAGGAACGTGAAGTCGTTGATGCAGATGAGGGACATATTAGTGGAGATAATGCATGCTTGATTCCCGGAATTCGGATAGAGGCCGTCATGTGAGATCGTGAGGTGACGTGCCAAATGTAGCGGCGTACGACATAAATAAATGAAACATATCAAGGACGTGCAAACCCGTTTTAAATTCTCCAACCAAACTCCCTCGAATATATTATCTTTTAGAGGTAATCTAAATTCTCAAACTTTGGAGAATTGGTGCAAAAACCTAAATGGCCCATATTTTGGCATGAATATCTTTTTATTGCCTTTAAATTTTTTCGGGCTCTTTTAACCTCTTTGGACCTCGGATATTAAAATTCCTCCATTTTTTAGGTCCTTTGGAACGGTGGCTTTTGCACAAAGAATAGAAAATTACCTTTCGCAGCCCCTCCCCGTTCTTAAACAAAGCACACAATCTCACAAAACGGTTTTTATATGCACAATTTCCTTATAAAAAATTATCGCGCTTGGTTTGTTTTAAGGACAGGATTGAAGTGAAAACACCCAACCAACATGTGATAAGACAAGCACAATAATCAAATAAATCCGTGCATGTGTGCATTAAAGGAAATATGAGTCAAACATGTAGGAAGTAACACTTAATTACATCTTAATGACTCCAAACATTATAAAGCACATGGATGAATTGACCTATTGTCTCAAAACACTATCAAATAGTCACATGAAAAAAATGGAATGATGTTGTGACTCGGTCATCCAAAGTGTTCATCCATAAACGGTGCAACAAAATACAAAAAAAATTGGATTTTCTCAAAATTTTAACAAACTAAAATCTTTTTGTATTTTTCAAAATTTTTAAAAAAAAAAATAAAACATACAAAAATGATACATACTAGCCATAGGCAAACAATGACATCATGAAAAGCACCCTGTGCTAGTAAACAAGTCAAACCTCAATCATTAGGTGCGGAGGGGTTTTCCAAAGGTGGAGACAGCTTATGAAAAACCTCCATCAATTCTTGTGAAGTATTGACTAAAAACTTAACTTGCTCACCTAAATGTGCAAACTCTCTCATGTAGTCTCCGGGAGCATGTAAAGTATCATGTGTGGGAGCATGTGTGCCAGAAACACGTGAAGAAGCAAAACGTGACACATACCCCAACTTAAAGCAAAATTCCCTAAGGTGTCCTCTCCTCTTGCAATGTGAGCAAACATAAATAGGCCTAGGAACACCTCTCTTAAAAACTCTAGGACGCACTTTCCTAATAGGAATGGGACGCCTAGGTGGGTTAGGGTGAGACACATGTGAAACTGTCACTAAAGTGGGAACCGGCTCGGGTGCTAATTGGGAAGCAGAAGCACCGTCATGACTTATTCCTAACTTCTCACCTTTACCCTTAAGAACCACCTTTTCAATCTTCTTAGGTGCGTTCTCAAACTTGACTTTGACCACCCTGGCACGTTCGAGATCACTCTCAAGTTGGGATACACGTGTCGTCAGACTAGACAACGTGTCGGTCAAATCACACTTCTCCTTTCTCAAAACCTCCTTCTCTTTTTCCAAATCTAAAACCCGATGACCTAAATCCCTATTATACTTCTTTGTTTTCAAGGTCTCGGTGTACAAATCTCTAAAAGCTTTTTGGAGCTCACTTTCATCTCCACTTTCACTCTCACTTTCTCCCTCACTTGAAGCGCTCAAACCATCACTGTCACATTCGTGGGCACTATTGTGGGACAAGGTGGGTGTGCTCACACGACTAGAAAAAGCTACAAACTTCTCACCACTAGTCTCATCACCCTCACTATCACTAAGTGTGGCAGGCATGGCTACTTTCTTTCCTTTCTTTCTAAGCCACGTAGGACACTCAAATGACTTATGTCCCTTACCCCCACATTCAAAACAAGTGACGTTCTCAAAATCTTCCTCACACTCCTCATCGGAGTCATTCTCTTTTTCTCTCTCACCACTTTCTTTGGCCTTTCCTTTCTTTTTATTTTTCTCAAAAAAATTCTTTTTATTGGAAGAATTATTTTTGTTCATGTTAAGAAATTTTTCGCAAACAAGGCCATATCATTAAAATCAAAATCTCCCTCAGAATCGGACTCACAAACTTTTTCTTTCTTTTTCTTAAAATGAGTCTTTACAGAAATGCCATTATCCTTAGCCTTAATGGTTTTGGGAAACATGTCAATCTCATAGGTTTGAAGATCTCCTACAAGTTCTTCCAACTTAAGTGATTTCAAATTTCCCAAAGAGTTCAAAACACTGACTTTAGGAATAAAGCGTTTTGGGAGAGATCTCAAAATCTTTTTAACTACACGCGTGTTATCAATCACCTCACCCAAATTAAAACATGTGTTAACAATGTCCGACAAATGTGCATAAAAATCATCAAAGCATTCGGACTCAGACATGGTGATAGTCTCAAATTGGGTGGCCAGATTTTGTAATTTTGACTCTTTAACCGCGTTCGTACCCTCATGTGTCAATTTCAAAACATCCCAAGCCTCTTTAGACGTGGTGCACGTCATAATTCAGAGAAACTCATCAGGAGAGGCAGCTCCAGAAATAGCACTCAGACCACGAGAATTAAAATTGGACACTTTATAATCATCTTACTGACACGGGTTTTAAAGTGGTGATGTTATTAACAGTGACCGTGGGAGGAGTCCAACCATTTTCGCAAAGCAACCAAACACGCTCGTCAATAGATTTTAAAATCGATTTCATACGAGCTTTCCAGTAGGCATAATTAGGCCCGTCAAAAATAGGCATCTGATTATATAAGTGCTCCATAGGAAAAAATGCGAATTTTCACAAAACTGATTTTTTTTATAAAAAAAAATCAATATCACACGATTTTGCGGAAAATAGGAATACGCGATAAATTTGCGCAATCTGCTCTGATACCAATTTGAGAAACCGAATAGGTTCGGTGTGTGATAATTGATTTAAATTAAATTTCGCAAGTTTTCAAGTAACCCTTATTTAATTAGAGTCTACTTTTAAATCAAATAAATTCAGCCCTTAAACATCCATATACGGTGCGTGTGTTAACCCATAAACAAATAAAGTATGTGAAACAAGTTTAAGGAAAAATCCCCGCAGGGCAAAACCTTTTATTTCACTATAATAAGTAAATCGCAACTTACACGGATTACAATGAAATACAGTGACACACGAATACCCGCAGGCGTCGGTCGGTGTCGTCAGCAATGAATCCACACGCAGCGAACCCACATGAACCTCAGTCCAATCAACAAAGGAAGAACCGCAGCACTCCTCAATGACACGCAGCCATAAAACTTTGTAGAGACTCCCTCGGCAATGACACGCAGCCCTCGGTTGCAAAGATCTCTCCACAAAGGTTTGAACAAACTAAAAAGTTGTGTTCTTAGGTTACCAAAAAGATTCACAAATGTTTGGCAATTGTGTGAATCAAAACATGAGTCTTGGGACTCAAAAATATGAAGACTAGAGGTATTTGGACTCTAAAAAACGTCTTCTAAAGTCTTGCAAAACAACTCTCCCGAAGTTGGTATTTATAGGGAAATACATGAAGAGACCCACGATCTTAAAATGCTGAAATTCTATCCAGCGTACAGGTACCCCGAACCGGTTCGGGTACCCCTGCGAACCGGTTCGCCCCCCCGAACCGGTTTGGGTCTGGGTTCGGGAAAGTGTGCTGGAAAAAGGCTTTAAACACTTAGAAAATTTCCATACTTTTCAATGAACATATCTCCATTTTCAACGGGCCATAACTTGTTCACCGTAGTCGGATTGAGGTGTCGTTTCTTCCAGTATCTTTGTTGTGGCAAGCTCTTCAACTTTCCAGTTGACCGGTCCTCCGGACGGTGGCTGTAAAATTACCAATTTGCCCTTGAACATCCCTCTCATGCCTTGTTTCACTGATTTGACTTCTCTTGCGTTTCACTTGCATTACGAGCCTACAATCAAGGAACGTGAAGTCGTTGATGCAGATGAGGGACATATTAGTGGAGATAATGCATGCTTGATTCCCGGAATTCGGATAGAGGCCGTCATGTGAGATCGTGAGGTGACGTGCCAAATGTAGCGGCGTACGACATAAATAAATGAAACATTTCGGACATGAGAAAATGTCCTTACACACTCCAACCTTATCTCTCATTTATATTAATTAATCCATATTTTGTTAGTTTTAATTAAGTTAAGTTAACTTCTTTAGTTTTCTCCTTTTTCTCTTCTCACCCCATCATCATCTTTTACACTTTATTTTTGAAGTAATAAATCAATTAAAATCTATCAAACATTCCCTGTGGATTCGATACCCATACTAGCATCTATACGCCTTAAGAGTATAGTTAAAGTTTAGGTTTTTTTCTATTGTGGTTGAAAGCCGATAACAACGATCAACGTATTACATGGATGCTCGGTTTTCCCCTCGATAACCCAATAATTCATTGAATAACGAGAATGAGCCAGCACGTGGTGCCTCCCAATAGTGTTTTGGATGAGGATGAGATTCTTGGGTTCCACCTCTGATAGGGGTTATCAGGAGGCGATGAGGACGGAGTTACATTTCGAGCAAAGAGTATCACCCACTAATCGAGGAGTAGACGGGAGGGGTGATTGAGATGTTAAAGAATGCAAGGAATGCATATTCTAGGTTTAGGGGTAATTGGAAGAAGTAATTACCATTAGTAGAGTTGCGTGTAATAACTCGTACAAGTTTATCATTGATAAGACACCTTTTGAAGCTTCATGCGGGATACCTTGTCATCCACCCTCTGGTTGGTTAGAGCTGGGGGATAATAAGCTTCTTGGCCCGACAGTGATTCAGAGTCCGTCGATAAGGATTAGGTTAATCAGACATTATTGTATGTAGGCCTGTAAATTGAGCGCCCGAGGCCCTAAGCCCGCCCGTTTGGCCCGTTATTTTCGCGCTGAGCTTTATTTGAGTTTGAGCCGAGCCGAACCTGAGCCAAAATTTCAAGCCCAAATTAATTTCGGGCCGAGCTTGAGCCGAACTTTGCCAAGCCCGAATTGGGCCCAAAGCCCGAACTTCATATTTATAAATAAATAAATAAATAATTTATATAATATAACATATTTTTGTTAACATTGTTTAATTAGGTTTCGTTCTTTTATTTCAATTAGTACTTCTTAAAAAAAATATTTGTTATAATACATTAGATTACATGTGATTTCTAATTTTGTGATTTTATTATTAATCTCATCTCATTATGGGTATTTGATTTAATAATTGCTCAAGTCATAATAGGCCTTTGGTAGTGATCAAATTTTGCTAAATGTATGAAATTTAATAGGCATTTGTAGATTTTCACTCTTATTTCCCTTGTTTTAATTTAATACATTTCATAATTATATATTTTATTTCATGAAATATCAATTATATTTTAATGTGTAATTTTGTCCATGATGGAAATACAAGAAAAAAAAAAATTATTCAAACTTTTTTAACAAAAAAAATTGAAATCGGGCCTGCCCGAAATCGGGCCCGAAGCCCGTAATACTTGTGAGCCGAGTTCGGGCATAGGTGGAAAAACATAATTCGGGTCGAGCTCGGGCTTGAGCATGGGCAAGTGAGTTCGGGCTGAGCCTGAGCAATCCCAAGCCCGGCTCACCCAGCCCGATTTACAGCCCTAATTGTATGAAGTTCAAGGACGTTATAAGAGTTATGTCGCTGGGAACCAAAAATTTTAAAGACTGGGGTGAGTGGTTAGGCACTATTGCGGGTGTCTTCCATTATGGGAGTTATGTGATTTGCAAGAAGGGAAGTTGACACGTAGGGAAGCGGGCCTTTCTCCAATATTGAGATGATAAAGCCGGTGGTGTATAGGCTCATCTTATTGGAGTATTTTTAACGGTTTTATGATAGTTTGTGTATCGTCGTCAAGGTGAGACCTTAAGAAATATGTAGCATACCAGTATAAAATGATTTGGACAAACTTGTCATTATTTTTGGGGTCGTAGTGAGTAGGCCTTCCGTCAGGATGGTACCATTGGTGGATGTATAGTGGAAGCACCATTATAGTGCAATGAGTTAATTTGGGGTACGTGGGGATGCCGTGTGGGTAAGCATGCAAAGTTATTGGTACCACACAAATCCGAATTATGAGAACAAAATTCCTTTGTAAGGGGGGAGTATGTAACACCTCATATTTTTGAAAATATTTAAATTACACGTGTGCTCATAATTTAATTAATTTGTAAAATTTTAAAAAATAAATAAATAATAATTAGTGAATATTGGAAGAATATTTATGTGTTAATATATTTACTTGTGTGATAAGGAAATGAAATTGTATTATTTTATATTACGTTGTGTTAATTTGTGTGACGGGTTGACAAGATCTTATTCGGGATGCACGTGTAGGGTCGTATTGGATATAAGATAGTAAATTGATGATAAGTGACTCGGATGGTAATTTCGAGTGAACGGAGGATTCGGGATGGGTTGAGATAGTCTTAATTAGGTATCGGGGTTGTAATCAGGTTTCGCGGGGACTTTTTAAGCTATATATGACTCGTACGGGGGCATTCGGATAAATGAGATTACGAGTATATCAAGGGATTTTAGATGAATGAGGCAACCCAATTGATCATTCTAATCACATATGCTTGAGAGATAGGCAAAAGAGAAGGGAGCTCGAGGAGGAAATTGACAATTTTTGGGATAGGATTCTCGGGTAAGGAATAACTAAAAAGAAGAATTCAGACCTACGATAATCCAAGGCATGTGTTTAAATTGCATTGATATTATATGCGTGTTTTTAGTTCATATTATAGGTGGTGACACAAATATGAATATTTGGGAGGGATTCATGCGCAAAAATTGGAATTTTGTGAATAAAATTAGAAAAGAATAATTGGTTTATGATCCCATGTAGAATCTGAGAATTATTCATGTAGAAATTCTGATCTTAAATGATTAGTATAAGATTCGATTCAATATTAAAGTCAAATTTAGAATGTGTATACTTCTTGATTAATGACGTTGAATCCCAGGAATTTAGATTATTATCGGGTGAATTAGAATGTGGAAATATGTGTAATCATGTTTAGATTTGATAAAAACTATGAATTTTGGGTTAAATTGGTGATATATATGGCATTGTTGATGGGAAGAAGATGAATCCCACCTAAGAAAGAGAGTTACGGCGTCGATCTCGTTAGAAGCTCATTAGAATCTCATTCGAACGAGTTGAGATTCTCGTTCAAAAAACTCGTGGGTTTTATTCACGGCGATAGATCTTTTCATTATGAACGCGTGGTCGCCAGTTTTGTATTTTTCTATTTTTTTAATTAGTTATGAATTTTCTACGAAAGGGTGTTCGAGACCAAAATCTTTAGTCATAAATCAAATATAAGTATGGATGCACAGGTGTTTTAGGGTGAAAAACACTCGGGTTATGATTTATGAAATCAGGTTGGGATTTCACAAAGATTTAGTTTACGAGACGGCTTAATATAGGCTTAGTGTTCGGAATAAAATATAAACATGACATATATAAATAAGTGACTACTTAAAAATTTGGGAATCGGTCATAGACTCGGGAATGTTTAGTCAAGTGCTACGAGTGACATGCACAGTTAGCTGGTTTTATTTTATGTATATGCGGGTATAGAGGAAGCATATATATATATATATATATATATATATATATATATATATATATATATATATATATATATATGTGTGTGTGTGTGTGTGTGTGTGTGTGTGTGTGTGAAAATATTTGGGTGTATGATATTTATGTGAAACATACCTATCGTAACGAATATGCTATCGGTGGAGGTTGTACGTTGTGGGAGGTCACTCTGGCAAAACTCAGCAGAGGCAGTACTGTCCCTAGGGTTATAGGTCTGTGCATGCCCATGCCTTGTGGGGTTGGAGTCCCATGGAATAATGTAGTTTGATTATATCCCACAGACTCGAAGCCAAGATCGCCTCCGATTTTCGTTTTCATTTATGGGTTCGATGGTGAGATTCCGACCCATTTTCCTAAGTTGTGGTGGACTTATTGAATCTTGATAGCAAGCTTGATTTCGCATCCAGTGAGTTATTACTCTGAGGGATTACGGTTATACATATATAGTGAGTGATATATATGTAAGTATACTTGATGTGATTTGTATATATATATATAAAATAAGGTAGCTTGGTTTTTAAAAATATACACATTTTTAACGGTGCTGATCGATGCCACCTCCTTACATATTTTAATGGTTGAGATCACATCTCTTCTTTTTTTACAAATCTACCACAAAAATATTTTGTTTCTCCCCTTTTTTACTCATCAAACTTACCCCTTAATTCAAAAATGGGGGTATTTTGGTAACATTCCCCTTTCTTCCAAAGAAACTTTTTCTACCTACCTCTCTCATCTTTCGACAAACCTATATGCACAACATCAAACCACGACATCTCTCTCTCTCTCTCTCTCTCTCTCTCTTTAAATTACGAAACCACAACCACTCTCTCTTTGCACTACCCATGTTGGCACCCTCTCAAAATCAGCACATCCGGTATAATCTATTTAGGGTTTACACCCTCTTCGAATCAACAAATCAAGTATACTCTATCTAGGGTTTACACCCTCTTCGAATCAGCAAATCGCTACTCAAATTGGGTATAGCCATATTTTTCTTTTTTAAATCGGTGAGTTTTCAATTTTGGGCGTTTTATGGTTCATATCGCGTGAGATTTGGGGGTTTTGTGTTCAATTTTTTAATCTATTTTTTGTGTTATGTTTTGTCTTGATTGGTATATTAGTTTTGTGTTATATTTTGTCTAATATATTTTTGTGTTAAGTTTTGTCTTGATTGGTAGATTAGTTTTGTGTTATATTTTGTCTTTAATTGGTATACATCCAGTAAAGTAATTACTAATTTCTAAGTTTTGGATTATGTATTTAATGCTTTGTGGTATAGGGCTTGTGGGTGGGTGTTTTGTATTTATATTCGGTTTGAGGGTGAGTTGTTGACCTCATTACACTTGATGATTTGTTTTGTAGCTCTGCCATTTAAGGATTCTCCATCTCAGTGTGTTCATAGGGTACACCCTCACTCTTCACTCTTATTTGTGGTTTTCATTTATTGTTTTTTTGTTTGAGTGGTTTTTTTATGGACGAACACGAGCCTTATTTTCACACGAGAAAGTATGTGTTTTCACATTTACAGTTTATTTTTGGTGGACAATCAGAGATTTTATTTATACTTCTTTCTGTAGTCAAGTGAATTTCATGTTTTGGAAGCCTGTGAACATTTTTTTTGAAATGTCACCCATTAATGGTTTTAAAAAATAGACAATGCTGGAACATGCCCCAATATTGTGTGTTTGATAGTTTGAAATGTATGGCCATTAGCAAAGCTTGGATTTCCACACATTCATTTCTCACATTATTAAGAATTTCGACATAAATTAGTGTTTGTGCCAAGAAATCACGAAACAAATGACACACACAATGCACGAACACATATATGTTGTTTGCCAAACATACAATGTTGAGTGTCAAACACATATATGTTGAGTGCCAAAAAATTCTATGCAAGTTTTCATTTACTGTTTTGCCTTGCTCATGTAGTTTAATTTTTCTAATTTACTGATATCAAGCTCCTAATATTTGTATTTCTTACCCGCATTGGGGTGATATTGGTGTACTTCACAATCCTTTACATTTTGAAAAAAAAATGTTATAGCGTTGTGTGTATTTGTGTATGCTTTGGACATAGTATTGCACATGTAGTGTTTGTTAAATTGCACATGTATTGTTTGTTAAATTGTCTCTAACGCGTAATAAATGCATATCGAGTTTTCACTTCTTAGTTTTATATTTATTTTGTTTGATCATACCTTTGATCATTGAAAGGCATATCATGTTTTGGCCATGCGGTAGCTTGCTTAATTGTTTGTTCCCCATGAGCATACGAGCTTAATTGATTGTTCCCCATGAGCTTTACACTAATGGATTCATCTATAACTTTTCCTTAACTGAGATTCCAAATTATGCTTATTAAAATACCGTGTTTGGGTCGTGTTGTGATATCAACCGATACCCAATTCGATAAAAGCCGTCCCGAGTCCATGTCTGTAATATCGCGTTTGGGCCGTGTCTTAATTATGTAGTCACTGTATATCGGCGTGT
Source organism: Sambucus nigra (assembly GCA_949130495.1). Classification (NCBI taxonomy): domain Eukaryota; kingdom Viridiplantae; phylum Streptophyta; class Magnoliopsida; order Dipsacales; family Adoxaceae; genus Sambucus; species Sambucus nigra. Next base: position 548,649,264 of record OX422210.1, read on the forward strand.
GCACGAATGAAATGAACATACAGAGTTTAAAATAATTAATCATTGAAGGAACTTTGATATGTAGACAAAAGGTATAATAATAGTGTTACTACCATTATTAACTATTATCAATGTTTGTATGCTTAATTGTTTGTTCCCCATGAGCATACGAGCTTAATTGTTTGTTCCCCATGAGCTTTACACTAATGGATTCATCTATAACTTTTCCTTAACTGAGATTCCAAATTATGCTTATTAAAATACCGTGTTTGGGTCGTGTCGTGATATCAACCGATACCCAATTCGGTAAAAGTCATCATGAGTCCATGTCTGTAATATCGTGTTTGGGCCATGTCTAAATTGTGTAGTCACTGTATATCGGCGTGTGCACGAATGAAATGAACATACAGAGTTTAAAATAATTAATCATTAAATGAGATTTTATATGTAGACACGAGGTATAATAATAGTGTTACTACCATTAATTATTATCAATGCTTGTATCATCTCAAAAAACAAAGATACTAAATATTTTTAAAGGAATTTTTTACGACTCTAGAGAATCAAAATTACAGCAGCCATGTTAGAACCACTACAGTTGGCATTACAAATTCGCAATAGCAGAAATGCCGTGAGTGTGAATTGGAGGAAGAAATTAGTGTATATAGTTTCAGTTTTATTGTTGGTAAAAAACCCATAGTCTCTGCAATCTGTATGTGTTTAGGTATGATCAGTTTCGATATCCCATCACTCTTTTCCATTATTAGAATCTTCAGTTTCTACCAATTTTATTGTTGGTAAAACCCCATACTGTTCATTTTTTTTCGAGGCACAAATGAAATTGATGTGACTTTATTATCATAGCTCCATGGATGTTTGATTGTGTCAAAGTGTGAGTACGCAAGTTAGTTCTGCACTATCTGATACTTGGATGAATTTATCCTATGTTCATAGGTAGAAATCATCATTTTTATCCTCTGTTCACAGTAGAAATTGTCAGTTTTATCCTATGATATGATATGAGTTTCTAATGGATGAATTTCTAATGGATGAGTTTTTAATGGATGAATTTATCTGATACGAGTTTCGAATGAAATTATTGTATCTGATATTGTCATTTTAATCATATCTTCACAGGTAGAAATTATAAGTATACAAAGCTTTTGATATATTGGGTCTTTTAATTATTCTGGACTGACTTGAAATGGGTAACACTCCATTTGTTATGTTTTAAGGCAGTGGTGTTGAGTCAATTTCTTAAACTTCAGGTAAGATTCATCTCTTTCGAGTTTTTATTCCTGCGTTATAACATGTTAATTACTGATATATTCTTGATATTCTTGCGTTATAGCATATTCTTGATATATAGAACTCCATTAATTATTGTGTTCATTTTTAATTTTGGTTTTTTGGACATAGACATCCGGTGGTGAATGAGTCTGGATATAAGCATAGATACCCAAATACCGAACGGGTCGGTAGAAGCATCTGAGCAGATGTCTCAATCCCAAGCAGATGTCTCAGTCTCACCTATAGGAATCAGGTATTACACGAACACTTGGGAACTTCTCATCATCGCACACCCTTGGAATTTATTTTAAAAGCAAGTAGTGTGTCAATGCAGCGCATACTCAACAACTTCCCTAGCGGTGTTATGCACTTGCCACTGTGCAGATACATGCCACTGTGCAGATTCCCGAGCGGTGTTGTACAGATTCACAGTAGGTACCTGCCACTGTGCAGATTCAGTGGAGCTCGTTTTAAGTACCATTTTGTTAATTTTTTTCCTATTACAGATTTTATTTCATTACATTTAGAAATGAAGATGGGTTAAGACCAACTGTCCTGATGTACCAAATTGGATGGTTAACCACAGGCCCATGATCTTCATCAAGAAACTCATCACGAGTCTCTAATAGTCTGAAAATTACTCACAATCGTGGTTGCAATAAACAAATTGTTATGATGGCCTCAGTTTAAGATCGGGCTTAATACGAGTGAAGCTATGTGCTTAATAGTTATATGTTCAATTTGTTATTTTCATTAGTAACAATACTCTATATTGTTGACTAGGAATGGTTATCACCGGGTTTAATTATAGTCCCTTTAATTATAGTCCCTGTTTGTCAAGGTACCTACCTCTTCGAGGCTTTTATATGGATTTGTTACTGTGTTACTGTGTTACTTTATCAAATTCCCATGATGAATTAATTCTACTGAACTAAGTTCTTATCTTGAGTAGGTATATTTGGAAGATGATTTGTTTGGTTAAGCAAACAGAGCAGTTCAAGATTACAGGGAGGTTGTACGAGAAAGCAACAGGTCTATGCTTTCGTAGCAGGGGCTATACGGGTGGGTATGGGAACAAGAATGTAGCATGTTTGTGCATTTGTAGGAGGGAGGTTGTACGGGAATCCAGCAGGTCTAATGCCATACATCAAGTTTTGTGCATATCGCCTCATGTAAGTGTGTTAATGTATTGTAATTTATTTGTTTTTTATGGGAGAAAATCCAACGAGCTGCCAAATTGCATCCTCTTCGGGTCCACTTGAAAGACACCTCAATGTTATAAGACAATCCCAAAATTTCATGAATGATAGGCTCAACATCCCAAGGAATCTAGCATTTCCTTAAGCAACAGTTTATAATGCTTAAGTTGTCACTATCAAAACATATGTTGAAAATACCAAGAGACTTAGTAAACAGACAAGCCTCACGTAGTGCCAAACCTTCAGCGACTAAAGCTGAATCTGCCCGTTGTTCATTACGAAAGCACATGTGAATTGTACCATTAGAATCTCGGAGGATCCCACCAATTGTGGATTTTTCGGAAGCCTTGCAGAAGGCTGCATTAGCATTAAATTTTAGGACTGCATTAGGTGGAGGGGTACACCTATCCATGCTTTGGACAATAGCAGGTCTGCAAATCCCGGGCCTAGGATCTTGCTTGAGCTCACTCTTGAAGCTATCCACATCCCTTAATATCTGGTGGGACACAAGGATTGATTGAAGACAATATGATTTCGTTATAGATGTTATCTTGCAAAGAATAGTTGCAGTACTTTCCACATAAGAGGCACGATCAACATGATTTCATTAAATTTCCTTTTTATTTATTTCTATGAATGATGATTGAAAAAATCATAATTTGTTGAATTATGGATGGTTATTGAAGAATCAAATATTAATCATTTCCTTCGTATGATTTCTTAAACAAATGTTTGTAGAGTTTTCATTGTTGGTTGGTGTGATTTATACTTACATAGCTAATTTTTATTTCAACAACATATTTATTTGCAGTTTTATTATGTAAATGTGTTTGAATGGTGAATGAAAAGATGATGGGTATGATCTTTGGTTTTACAGGCCATGAAAACAAAAGATGATGGGTGTGATCTTTGTTATGTAGGATGTTATGTTTATTGTAAAGAGTTATAAGTCTATTCTTTAATATTATTTATTTGTCTTTGTTTAACGGGTTTAAATTGATGCGATTTATTTATTTGTTTAAATGTTTAATTTATTTTAACTCAATAGCACGGGATTCTTACACCGACTGAGGTCGCTTTTAACTTTTGAGTTTAAGTTTAAGTTTTCAACTAATTCTTTATCTAGGTGGATGGTGATGGGTATAATGTAGAAAGTTTTAGGTTTTAACTAATCCAAGATTTCCAACTCTAAATTTCATTTTTATTTTAAACAAATTATCTTAAAATATTCTAAATTCATTTCTAAATATGAACAATACCCAATTAAAATGCGACATGACATGTCATGATTCGATTTTTATTTTATTTATTTAACACACACGAACCAATTCAAACTGAACATGACATTTACGTTTTTTTTACCTAACACAAATATGATGTCTCGACTTGAATTGGAATTGAAACTAATATTCCAAAGTGAATTTACCGCTATGCCTAAATTTTATGGATCTTGGTACTTTTGTGAACTATGCCTAAATTTTTTAAATTATTTACACTTGCAATATATAAAATATTTATTATTTATATTATATACGACTTTATACTTTTCAAAGTTATCTGCGTGCTTTCAAGCACGATTACTTTTAAAAAAAATTGTAGTTTTGATTTTGTAATGACGCACTTTGGAAAATTTTGTCATTTTGTGATTACTTATTTTGGAAAATTTTCGTCGTTTCGCTATTACGTACGGTGGAAAATTTTCATTGTGCCTTCAGGCACGGGCATACACTAGTGTATATATATATACGGGTGAAATAAAATATATTATGAACAGTAAATTTATAGGTATCCGGGAGGGCAGCTCGGGGATGCTATGTGTAAATTCATATTTAAAAGTGAAGAAAATTACATATGAGCATAAGGCACTAGAGTGTAAACATTAAATTAATAACTAGTGAAAGTTAATTGAAATGAATTGATTTAATTATAATTGAAAATTGTAATGGCTAAGTAGATGTTAAATCTAATGATATTAAATATACGTGATATAGAGTAGCTTATGGGAATGAGATTAATGTGGTTAGGAGGGGTAAAGGAACTATGGAGCTTAAAATATATGCGTTAGGTGTGCACAATAGATGAGGGATGAAGAGTATCTCATGGGAGTGCGACACCGGTTTAAATATGAAATATTGCATTGTATATTTATTAATATATTTTAAACACTTGCAATATATTTTCAAAACTTTTAGGTGCCCATCCACAAAGACTCCTGGCTTAAGCATCTTTCTAGTCCGATGATGCTTCAGCAGCTGCGGATGCTTGCAAGGATTGATTAGACGCTTCCATCCTTGAGATATATATATATGAGGTACTTTAGAGTTATTCGGAGAATATCGCCCAGATAGTTGTATTTTTTTTCGGATGCTTTCCTTTCAGTTAGTTGGACTATTGTATTGTGGTTTTTACCGAGAGTTATCGATAAATTAATTTATGCCAGTGAGTTGGAGTTTTATTATCTGCATGGTTAATTATGTGAATGGTAATCATATGTAAGTAAGTTGAAAAGTTCTAAAATTTTGACATTGTGCCTAATAGGTTATTAGTAATTAAAATGTTTCCAATAATAATGCTCAGAATGAACCAGATGAGCCTAATGTTTTATTTTAGTAAAGGACTGATCACCCGTGATTGAAATAGGCAGGGTGTCACAGTGCAGTGATTAAGCCAAACCAAATTAATTAGTAAGATGCCTACAAATTTTGGTCTGATAGCAATTTATCACACTTCTGAATTTATGAATTTAAAATTAAGTCACATAAAGGCTAATGATGATAATGGAGACTCCATAACGTACGCAAAGAGTAAACAGTTTATGAATATCATACTAATTTAGACATTATTTCGCACTTAAATAGATAACTTAAATAAATATATAAACTAATGATGTAGAAACTAAAAAGAACCAAAGATGCTGTAAGATGAAAGTTCCATGTGGCCTACAGATAAATGCATAAGATATCACATAATCAAGTTCGAATTAAACTATGCGAATGTGACCCTTATTAAGAGTACGTTTGAACATCAAACTTTTAAAGGGAAAAATGTTATCTTTTAAATTCTCCACCTTAAAATTATGAATATATGTCTCATCATATCAAGCAGTATGCATATGTCACCCCAAATGGTTTTGTCACCTCAGTGAATGCAACGTATGCCATTGTCGTGTTGCTCTATAGGCATTGCTGGGAAATTAACTTTAGATTCGCAACGAGTTTCATACTACTTTAAAAATAGGACTTTTGATTCAGGATGGGCCAAAAAGGAAAACAAGACACTTCATTTGGGACATAGGCAATATGATTTTTAAGCTCAAAGACGTAGGTAATATAAATTATGAACATATTTTAAATTTATCAAGATGCCACTTTCTAAAGAAAATAAATATGCCAAACAAGAGTTCTTCTTCTATTCAGTATTATCCAACGCCTACAACCACGATGATTTACGCCTTCTCATTAAGCAAGAAGGATAAAATTTCTTCCCAATTTCAATCATCACTGTACAAACACAAAGTGTGAATCAGTGACACAACATATGTCATAATATTTGAATGATTACTTTCACTTTCGCCTCCCCTCTGTTTGGCATAATTATTAGTACCTCCCTCTTATTTCAAATATTTCAACTGCCTCCCCTTTTGTATTAAATATTACGTTTGAATCCCTTCTTGTTTTATATATCACACACACCTCCCCTCTTATTTCAAAAAATTTACAGTCACTACTGCTATAACAAGGCTAATGGGTGTTATAAACGCTAAACAAGAGGGAAGGGCAGTGTAATATATGAAATAAAAAAGTATATCTCTAATTATGAAAAACATGAAGGGCTCATGTAATTTACCTTTACGTTTTGCCATCACGGTTATTATAACTTAATTAAGTGCGAAGAGAAAATATTAAGCTATATAGCCTAAAAGAGCATATGTAATTAATATTAAAAATTTAGTTAGCATAACTCATAAGCTGAACTGATGCAATCTGTAACTAATAAGTATTATAGGCTCGGAATGTTAAACGCATTAAAATACCAAACAAACTTGAAAAAAAAATATTGGGGAAATTATCTTGGATACTGAATATATTGGGGAGTTTATCTTAGAGATAATGTGGATCCTTGTATCATTACACGTGTTTGCGTTATGATATTTTAACATGTAATCAAAGAAATACATATACAATTGTCTATTAAAACTTAAAATCCTGTAAACAAGATTCCCATTTTACTATCATCAATAAAATACAATACTGATGGTAAAAATAGATAACAACACCATGCATTATGAAATAAGAAACTAAAAATCAATTCATCTTATAAAATGATCTTTGTTAACCCAAACAACATACCTGTATTATTTAACTGGTGAATTTCAAACCATATGGTCCAATAAGATAACCCATAAATAGATAGCCAACAATAACCTACCAAAAATAGCGATAAAAAAATAATGATCTACAATTGAAACTTAGAGATTCCATTAAAGAATTCTCACTGAATATAAATGAATATCAAGTTAAGAATAAATATGGGGTACAAAAGATGCTAAAAATGCAACCACGTCTAGAGATACAAATTGGTTATCCCAAATAGGAAAAGATAATTCCACTAATGGCAGTAGATGATATAACTACCACTAAGTCTGAAATAAGCCTAAAGAAATGTAAAATGGTGATCCAATGAGTCATTTACACCAAATAAAATTAACAACATAACTTTGACATGGTAAGGATGGAACATGAAGATATTAACGTTTGATCTACTTGGAGTATTAGATGTTTTGGCTTCTTATTCAACTTTACAAACACATTGTTATGCCATAAAGAGAAGCGAGTTAGCAGTTTAAAAGTTTAAACAAAACAGTTACTATAAAGCATTTGCATTGAAGTTTCTTATATAAGTACACTTTTAAGTTTATAATCACCTTTTTGTCTATCAAAATTGTCATGTCATCGAAACCTTCATTTTCCAGAGGAAAACATTTTGAAACTGGAATGATCTATTACCTCTGTCAAACTCATATAAAACACTAAATAAATTTAAAAAGTCCATCATAGGCGGGGTACAAGGATATATATATATATATATATATATATATATATATATATATATATATATATATATATATATATATATATATATATATATATATATATATATATTACATTCCCTTACTTTGCCTCTAAGGTTTTATTTTTCATCAACTTCTCATGAGTGATTTTATCTACAAATTTCAATTACAACTTGTACAACATGATCAGAATAACCATATTATCACGAGATAGATCTAGCAAAAAATAATGTAGGAGTAACTGGATTTAAACAAAGGTCACTTGGCTTTCGGCCTCCCATTTTTTTTGGTTATTTGGGGATTGACCCCCAATTTTAAACAAATTCGTTTGTTGATTAAAATTTGATAGTTTATTAGTGGTAAATTAGACATATACCACTTAGTATTTTTTTTAGTTACATATATATCGTCTTATAAGAGATAAACCATAATCACTTTTCCCTTCCCTCTTATTTCCTACCTTCCCTCTCTTTACTCAACTTTTTGCCTCTCTCTCTTCTCTTTGAATGCTCTATAATAGCAGAAGCTCTCTCTCTCTCTCTCTCTCTCTCTCTCTCTCTCTCTCTCTCTCTCATCTTCATACATTGAGAACTAATACATCAAAAAACCTCCCTTATCTTGATTTAATTACTCATTTTATGATGTTAGTGGTATGAAAGTAATACAAACTCTAATTATATATTTTCAGAACCCAAGTGAGTCATATTTCAAACCTATAATATATTAACTTGACATATAAATATTATACTCTTAAATTTTTAGTACGACATCAAATTTTATAATGACAATGTCTTGCCAGAATGTACAAGAGATAATGATAATAATCAATCCTGAAAAACTCACCAATTTTTGGAGTCATCAGCACTTGCGAGAAACGAAACAAGTTTATCTTGCCTCTCATTTTTCTTAAGATTCTTGCCAACACTATCATACATAATATGTTCATATTCCTTGTACCACTAAAGGGGAACATCCCCAATTGTAATCTTATGAGCTACGAATGTTAGACAAATTTTCAATTAAGTAAAGCAGGCAACAACCAATTAAAATAAAAATGGCTAAAAAACATGCAAACCTAGTTTAAACAAACAAAATATATAATCATTCCAGTCAATAAAAAAGGAACCTCGTCTTCTAATGAATCACTCTCCTCAACTCCTTAATGGGATTCTTCGCTTTCACTTTCATCGTCTAAACCATTATCATTATCACTACTACCATCGTCACTCCACCCATTATTTCTCAAGTTACCAACACTCAAGCCATCAACGCTCAAACCATCATCGTCCCTTGTGCTTATAATGCCCTAAAGTCGCAACATAACGAAAGAAACATTACCTTTAAGTTTTGAAACTTTAAAAAAAATAAGGTAATTAAGGCTTACCTCGTCTATTGAGAATTCAGATTCTTCGGATTCAAACTCTGTTATGGTCTCATCATTTTTTTAGGTAGAATCCAGACTTTAAATGTTCTGAATCGAATTTGGAAAATTACAGCCTTAATCCATAATTTAAATGAGAAATTATATTGGTAGATACCTCTAAAGGGATCGTCTTTGATTCCCATCTTGTCAAAGTTAATGATGGGTTCAATGCTATTTGATGTCTCAAACATAAGCTTTTCATCATCTGACAATCTCTGTTCGTCGGAAGCACCACTCGTATAAAGAGCTTTAACATTTCTGTTGTGATACCTCTGAATCGAGATTGGGCAAATAATAGGAAAGAGAGAATCGGGCTTCGTAGAGAGTGGGAGGGAGAGTAACCGGGAATGAGAGTGAGTGGTTCCAAATGAAAAGTTAATTGACTTTAAGTATTTTGTTTTTTTTACTTAACTTTCCAAATTTAGCACGACTTTGGCCAAAATCTAGCATGATTTTAAACTGTGCCAAATTTTGGCACAATTTAAAATCGAAGTAGATTCTCCTTGTCCAAGCGTGATAGATTGATTTTTTCGATGTAGATATAACACTCTCACTCTCTCTTTCTCTTTCTCTCTCTCTTTCACACACACACACACACACACACACACACACACACACACATATATATATAAGTGACATCACATGTCACCCAGGCAAACATATATATTAGTTGTAGGAGGGTACTTTAGATTATAGATGGAGGCGTAGCCCCTGTTTGAGTATGGTAATAATAAGCTAATTGGCCAAAGCTTTGGATTAACAATAGAACATCCAGACACAAGTTCAACGAAGACAAGACTCAGTTTAGACTCACAAAACTCTCGTGTATAACTCAGGAAATAGTGATGAACCTTAGAAGTAGCTTAGCTAGAGGGAGAGAGAAGTAAGCACCCTAGATACACCCTGATAGGCAGGTAGAAAATACATCAAAAACCCTCAATAATCCCTGTCAAGTATTAAAAGCTCCGTAATAAAATGACAATGATGGGTGAGTAAACTCTTAGGTTTGTAATAACTCTCTCTAACAATAACTTCTCAAACTCTCAAAAGGATAATCCTCTCCTCAGGGGTGGTTGGGTTCCTTAAATAGCCACCCACACCATCCCCGAGGCAACTCAGTCATTAAAGAATATGAAAGACATCCCTCATACTTTATGTCACAACATTAAATGCCTGATGCACTAGTTGTCTCTACGTCATAAACATTAAATACCAAGACATGCCTTTTGTCTAACCACTGTGTGTCAGGAGACTGTTGTCGCAGAGGTGGCTCACCAACTGCTTGACAGCCCCAAATACCATGGTGGTTTACTCAAGTGCATGTCTGACATTATTTAGCTGGCTAGTGACATCACCTACAGTAGATGTGACATTAAGTAGAGGGTTGTTTGGTTCATAACTCAACGCCCGATGGAACTCAAAGTTGCTCCGTCCGAGGTTCCACGGTCAGGGTCCTTCGGTGTTTTACCAGGTGTATCTAAGATGGTCAGGACAAGCCCCAACGGTGCCTCACTTCTCAATCCTCCAAACCAAGTCCCTCTAAAGTTCCCACGGTGAGGTCGTCTGATAGAGCATGAAAGCTCTCCCAGGCCCTGCCAAGCCTGGTCTCTCGCGAGTACCGTTAGACCTCACACAGATTCATTATTCTCGTTACATCATTACAGTCGTTATAGCTCATAGCCAATATAAACAAAGATACAATATGATTAAGTAATCAAACAAGCTAAAGTATGAGTTGCCACACCAAGCTGCCACGCTTGAACTGCCTCGCTTGAGCTGCCACGCTGTCTTACTCTCAAACACTATTGCCAATAGGTGGATTATCCCTAATCTCAGGATTACCTTTAAGCCCCCTCTACATTTTCCCCCTTGTGGAGGGATTTGTTATGGGAACAAGAAATGCCTGCATGAAAACTTCTCAGTCGAGAACCTTCTCTGCGTGAACCTGGCCTTCTTTCCCTTGTTAGCACCGCAACGATATAATCTTCTAGAAAAAATAAAATTCTCCCCGATGTACCTAAACCGAAGCGCCATTCTCATTAGGGCTGGGGCGAGGGGACATCGCAGCTTTTTCCTCGTGCTGATCCTCAACCGTTCTATTTTTAATATTTAAAGTTCTCCCGAAAGACCTACTAACCTTCTTAAATACTCGTTTGGACTTCTGAGAAATGAGATTATCCCCCGTGGTGCTTCTCTATGTTCGAAAAAACGTTTGGACATGTGGGATCTTTTTCGTTAGAAGTTTATTGGATATGCCTGACAAAAAATTTTGGCGCCAAAACTGAAACTTATTCAAGAAGGCAACGCTTTGTGTTCCCTATGCGTCAGTTTATTGATGACGTGGCGTTGTCTTTTCAATTGTCAAAGTACTTCTCGAAGTGCCACGTGTACATTTGAAATGATTATAAGCGGTCGCGCACGTGCGATGGCGAGACAATCTAAACGCCAAACTCATAAATTTCAAACGGCCATATCCTAACAGTTAACCCTTCTTTTCTCTTACTTTGCCTTCATTGTCTTCAAGCTTCCATTCGCTTTAGAGAGAGAGAAAAAACTGTGAGAACTCCTTTGTTGTTAAGCTCTTACCTTCTGACCTCTCTCTTCTGTTACCTTCTCTACCCCCACCTGTGATCGTGTTCCTCCATTCTCGTTCTGAAACCCTTCTTGCTTAAAGCTTTTCTGTTACTTTATAATTATTTTCCATGGCATCCTCAAGCAAATCCACCATCTCTGCCACCGGTGTTCCACCTGCCACCCCTAGCACTGCCACCACCCTGGATGTTGCCCGCCAGGAACCACTAAGGTTTTACCGTCAATCATCTATTTTTGGACAAGGTGATGATTTTGCTGGTGCATGTAAGAGGGTCCATTTTTCTTCTAAGTTTGGCCCTCTATTTTTGGGTGATGAAGACGAAGCTTCTACTGAGTCGGGTTTTCTTCCTCCCGAGGGGACTCTCCGATTTTGCTTGGAGCGAGGGGACATCCAGTGGTCCCATATTGAGTTTGAAGCGCCGGGGGGTTCTCTTGCTCAGTTTGTTGTGTGGAACTCCCATGTGCAAAGTTCCTATGCTAAAACGCTCACCAAGATTGGGCTGCAACGGGCTAAGTGGTTTGGTGAGTTCACTCTCTCCAAGAATAATGTTACCCTTCCTGTTCTGGAGTCTCGCTGGAATGTTACTACCCATACCTTCATCGCTGCGTGGGGTGAGTTCACGGTGACGTTGAAAGATGTGTGTGAGCTCTTAGGCCTTGAAGCAACAGGCCACGAGCCTTATACCGATGAGGCTCTAGATGCCCAGGAGACTGCTGACCGTTTGGAGATGGACTGAATATGCCGAAGCTGCACCGGTTCATCGAACAAGGCCACTTTCTCCCCACTTATCAATTATTTTTTCAAGGATCCTTCTGAAGGCAGTTCTTCTGGAGGTGCCCCTGGTCAAGGTACATCGCTGGAACAGCCTACGTACATCCTTGTCATTCTTTCCCATTTCCTTTTACCGGGAAACCCAACGATCAGCCCCGAAGCGACCTTATCAATATATCTCTTCATTTGGCCCGAGGTACCAAGCTTCCCCTGGCTGCAATCTCCCTGGGGTCACTCTATACATGGCTCGATAGGACCCTCTTCGACATGGAACGATCTCTTGATCGTTATAACTTGGCCAATTTTGCCAACTATGTCCTTCTGACGGGCTTCCTCTATGTTCATTTCCCTGCCGTAGCGGCCAAGATCAACCGCCCTCCTTCTGGGGAAAGAATTCTGCCCCCACGCTCTTATCTTTATCATAAAAACTGAGTCGAAAGGAGTTGATTTCTATAATTGATCATTTTGAAGACTTCGTTATGAGGCCCTACGAAGAGGATGTCTTTGTTCACAACTGTGTCGTTTTCCAGCATGAGGCCAGGTTAGTGGAGGTAAGCGCGGATATTGAAGATCCTTCGCTGGACGTGGTTGTTTTGTTCTCCCTTGGGTATCTACCTTCCTACACTGAGTGGGGATATACCAGTGAGCACTATAATCCCAATCGATGCAGCCGCTAATTTGGTTTTGATCAGGGGGTTCCTCGCCCAGTTTTTCAATCATCAAACCCCAAGGTTTCTTTTAGCGAGGCCTGCTCCCTGTTTTCATCTACCGCTGCATGGGGAATAAGTTCTGCAATGGCTGGGCGAGTAACCATTCCAAGCAATAAAAGGCAAGGGAATGTGTCCTCTCTGTTCGCTACACGATACTGGCCGAAACAATTGGCTGATATTGCAGAGTTCATCGAGGGGGATCCAGTGTACCCTCCAGTTCTTTCCTTTTCTGCATTGGAGCTGGGTTTAAAGGGAAACTCCATTCTTGGGGTTGAGTTCCCTATGAGTAAGACCCCCATGGCATGTCCCATTGAGCTTCATCCCCATTGTTCCATTATCCCTACTACTACGTCCAAACCCAAGAGTGCTGCAGCTTCTAAGAGAGCTGTCCCTTCGACCAAAGCTACTACTGATGAAACTTCGGGCCAGAAGGTAAATAGCGGGGCTTCTTCCAAGTCCAAGTCTCAGACTAAATCGCAAGCTCCTAAAGGGGCATTCCCCCTTGCCTCCGTTCCTCCTCTTATCCCTGCAGAGAGGGCTGAGGAGTTGAGAAGGAAAGCGCAAGCTGAGGTGGCACGCATAAACGCTGAGTTCCAACGGCGCGCTCCAGCTATTCCTCCACCGGGAACCTTCCCCACAATCATTGTTGATCCTCCATGGTGAATAGGAGAAAAAGCTCAAACGTTCTTCGAGGTACTGGCACTGGTGCGTCAGGAATGAGGAAGAAAACTCTGGGTACCAAGTCCCAGAGGAGACAAACTCCTCAGGTGCCTTTATCTCCTGCCCCCTCGCCTGTTAGATCTGACGTATGTATACTTGTTCTATTATCATTTTTCCATTTACTTAAGGAAAAAAGTACATTTGCTTATGCATTTGGGTGACTTTGGTGCAGGAGGTTGAAGAAGAAAGTGTCATTCCCCTTATCCCCCCCGTGAGCCCTTTCGTGGAGGGAAGCTTTGGTGTTCGCCACCTGATGTGACTCCTCCTCATTCGCCCATGACCAGGCTCACCTATTCTCGCTGTTTAGCCTCTCAACGTGCAAGGGATGTTGCTATGGGGGGTAATGTTGTTGACTCAGTGGGCGTCTCTTCTCGACCAGGGATAACTCTCTCTATCCTTTTTAGTTTTTCTTCTCCACCCGAGCTTCTTCTGCCCATCGTTCTGGTTGAAGAAGATGAGACTGAGGTATGATTTTCTCTATAATTTGTTTGGTATAATGTCCTTTCAGTCTCACCCCATTATTTATTTATAATGCTGAACCTTGAGATTTTGGGACGGCCTAGGTTGAAGTGTCTTCATTGTTAGCCAACATTTGTCTTCCCACACTGCTAACGAGACCCTTGACCACAATTCCCCTTTTTCGTACCGTAACTGAGGTAAGTGACATTTAGAGGTGTTTCTCCCCTTTTCTGTGCTTATTCCTCTTATCCCTTTTTTTTTAACACTGAACTTTATGTTGCAGCTTTCTCCCAATCTTGCCCTACCTTCTCTTGAAGGTCTGCAGGCGTATAAGGCCAAGGTTGGTGCTTCTGCCCCTCGTGGTGGTTTTTCTGCATCCACCCCTGTTGAGGATTTATTTGGGAGCCCCTCATCTTCTACCAGTGAACAACCCATGCTGGCTTTGGTCCCCTATGTTGGTGAGGGAGTTTTGCCTGCCGTTGAGGCTTTTGCAACCAGGGATCCCATTGTGGCTTCTGAGGTAATGAGCCCGCCCCCAACGGTTCCTGCCCCTATGGATGCTATGGTGACTACCATTCTTGCCCCGGCCGTGACTGAGGTATTTTATTAATTCTATGTATTTTTGTTGAAGAGTTTTCGCAAACTCCCCTATAACGGCGACTTAACAACGAAAACATTTGTTAAGTTTTTTTTCATAAACTCCACCTATAACGGTGACTTAACAATGAAAACACTTGTTAAGATTTTTCATAAACTTCACCTATAACGGTGACTTAACAATGAAAACACTTGTTAAGATTTCTCATAAACTAGCAATGAAAACACTTGTTAAGATTTCTCATAAACTCCACCTATAACGGTGACTTAACAATGAAAACGCTTGTTAAGATTTTCACAAATTCCACCTATAACGCTGACTTAACAATGAAAACACTTGTTAAGATTTTCACAAACTCCTTACTTTTCTTATCTCAGGTTGCACTAGAGACTTCTTCACCCGTTTTTTTGCCTATTAGCTCACCTCATCGGGAACCTGCCGTCTTGGAAGATTCTGACCATGCTGACCAAGGTTCCACGATCGGTGATGCAGCGGAGAGTGAATTCAGGTGCGAGCTTCCTCTGTCGGATTTGGATCCTCATGCATTCTGCTTAATGGTGCTTCAATAATCTCCCCAAATTCCTGCCACTCATTAACTAGTGATCGAGCAACTTACAAATCACCATCCTGAAACCTTCTCGGTGGATTGCTTACGTTCCAACATCTCTGTCATGAGTTATAGGTTGCAAGGCATGGCTACCGTTATTGCAGAAATTGCTAGCACTCCCATTGCGACCGTTATCAGACCACTCCTTAACCAATTTATTGGCTATTTGAAGGAGTTAGGTCGTGATGGTTTTCATTTTAACTGGATTATATCGTATTTAAAAACTTTGGAGAGCCAGCAACTGATCAAGCAGAGGGAATTATTACAGAAGCATCAGCAGGACCAATGGGCTGAGGAAGCCAGGTTGGCCAAAATAGCACCCCTTCTATAAGGAGTTGATAAGGAAGTAGATGATGTCGAAGAAGCTTTGTGTCTGGCCAAGCTGAAACGAGAAAGACTCCTTATCAGACGTGCACAAGTACAAACGAGGTTGGAGGTTTTCATCAATGCCCAACAGTCTTGTACTACAGCTTCTTCGGGCCTTCCCGGAGATTTTTTCTCATCTTCAGACCTATGGTTCCTCCTAGGCTAGTCAACACTTGTATATATCTTCCTCTTGCTTCTTTCTATGTAATTCTTGGGCAGTAGTTCCCAATTTTGTAATGCTCCATTATTTACAAATGAAGGAAAAATGTATATTTTCCACTTCCTTTGTATGTTACAAATGCTTTTGTATGTTATAAATTTCTATATTTCTGTAAATCTTTCACTCTGCTTAAGTCATAACTAAAACTTATATATTCACAACAACATCAATTTACAATCATTGTTCAAACTTAATTGTCTACACATGATAAACCTTCAGCCATTTATTATTAATTTTAAATGGCTTGTCTTCCTCCATCGTAGAAATTAAGCAATATCCTGATTCATGAGCTTCTTTTACAACAAAAGGTCTCTCCCAATTGGCTGCAAACTTCGGTAGAGGAAGTCCCCTGATATGCTTCACCGCTGCTTTCAAAATGAGGTCTCCCTCCACGAACTTCCTGGGTCTTACCAGGTTATCATATGCCTTAAAGAGCTATTTCGTGTACATTTGAAAGTGTTGTATCGCATTATCTTTGTGTTCGTCTAACGCTTCTAACTGCACATGTCTATTCTGAGGGAGCATGCTGCTTCGCAAGGCATATCGGGCAGAGGGAACTTCTAACTCCACTAGAAGGATTGCCTCCGCCCCATAAACAAGCGAGAACGGGGTGTACCTTGTGGGTTTCCTCTTGGCTGTTCGATAGGCCCATAACACAGCTGGTATCTTATCGTCCCACGATCCTGGGAAGTCCTCCATCACCTTGGCCAGAATATTAACCAACGTTTTGTTAGTCGTTTTGGCTTGACCGTCTCCCTTCGGGTATGCCACCGTTGAAGTATGGTGAACAATGGAGTACTTATCTGTGAGCATTGTTACTTCTGAATTGACGAAGGGCGTCCAGTTATCTGAGAGAATAACCTTTGGGATCCCAAAATGACAAATAATGTATTCTCTAATGAAGTTGCTCACTACCCCAGTTGTTGCCCTTCTGAGTGGTATTGCCTCGACCCACTTTGTGAAGCACTCCGTTGTAACTAGTATCCATATCTTTCCCCTCGAAGAAGGATGTATTGCCCCCACCAGGTCAAACTCCCAAGTGGGAACCAGAGAGTGTAAGTCCATCGATGGGGCATGGATCATATTTCCATGTAGTTGGCAAGCTTTACATTTTCGAACGAACTCAGCAGCATCTTTTTCCATCGTTAGCCAATAATACCCCAACGTCATCAACTGATCATATAACTTGGCTCCTCCTATGTGAGATGGATCGTGCGCCTGTTTGGGGACCTCGGCTTCTTCTTCCTTCGTAATGCAATGCAATGGCCTGTTGAAGTATCCCCTTCGGTAGAGCTGCTCCTCCTGGATATAGAACCTCGGGGGCCTTCGCTTTAGTCCCATTGCATTAATTTTCTCTATCGGGACAACTCCATCTTTAATGAAGTCAATATAGAGTTGCCTCCAATCGGCCTGAGTTTCAACGAAATAACATTCAGCTGCTTCGAAGAAAAGATGACACTTATCGCACCTCCGTTGTAGCTCCGCCGCATCCTGCTTCATTCTAGGCCAGAAATATCCCTCTCTTTGAATTCTCCTATAAAGAGGTACCTCAGTTGTTTCGCAGTGCTCCTCATGCGTTTTCTTTAATCTTCGCTCTGCTTCTTCTGGGCCGATACATCTTTATAACCATCCCCCTGCATTTCTGAAGTAGAGATTTCCCTGGTTTGTAAAATATTGGGCCAACTATCTTAGCTCCATTGCTCCTTCGCCAGACTCTAGTTGCTTCCTAATCTCTCCCCTCCAGTTCGCGTCCTCCTTCATCGCTAGAATTGATTGTACCACCGAAGAAGCTATTCTCTATTGGATCATGACGATAGTTGTATCGTTTCTCATGACCATTTTTGGGCAATAGTTGCATATGCATCTGGGTGGCGATTCATCGTTTTGGGATGTCTCTTGATCTTGGTCCGGTGGAACTGGTTGAGGAGCCTCTGAATGATCATTCTGTATGGTGTCAGGTTCATATGCTTCAATGCATATTCTCCGTTTACTTGTTGGATCACTAAGTTCGAATCGCCCTTAATGAAGAGTGAACGAATTCCCATTCGAAGAGCCTCCAACAACCCTAGTACCAATGCCTCGTACTCTGCTTCGTTATTGGAATAAGGGAAATCTAACTTGTAGAAAAGGCAAATCTCTTCTATTCCCTTTGAAAGAATAACCCCTGCCCCTCCCTTCTTTTCTACCGAAGATTCATCAAACTGCATCGTCCACTCCTCCTCAGTTGCACCCAGATAATTGGATTGTAGGTCATCTTATGGAATGTCTTCTTTAGGTGGTTCAAACGTTCCTGATGGAAAAATTGCCATTATATCGGCATACTCCTGGCTCTTGATCGCGCGAGGAACTACACACTTCAAGTCATATTCTGAAAGGATGAGGAACCACCTAGCTGCCCTGCCAATCAATATAGTTCTTGCCAACAAATATTTAATAGGATCACATTTAGTTACAATGTGAATCGTAAAAGACAGCATATAATGCCTAAGTTTTGTGTTATAAAAACTAAGGCTTAACAACGCCTTTCTATTCTGCTATATCTAATCTTCGACCCATGTATGATTCTACTGAGGTAGTAGACTGGTTGTTCTTGCCCATTAATCTCTTGTGCCAGCAAAGCTCCAACGGACCTCTTGGTAGATGTGAGATATAACTGTAATGGCGTTCCTGCCCGTGGGGTAACCATGGTCTGTGGTGAAACCAGCAGCTTCTTCAGCCCAGTGAAAGATTCTTGGTGAACCTCCTCCCACCTTAACTTCGTGCTCTTTCGCAACAGCTGCATCAGCGGGTGTGTTACTTCGGCCAATCCAGGCACAAATCTCCTAAGGTAGGAGACTTTACCAAGGAAGCTCTTCAACTTCATCGTTGTCTTAGGGCTTGGCATTTCCAAGATCTCCCGCTGTTTATCCTGGTCCATTTGCACCCCTTATCGATCAACCACAAAGCCTATAAATTTCCCACTTGTCACACCAAAGACGCACTTCAGCGGATTCATTTTCAACTTAAACTTCCTACAATGGAAAAATACCTTCCTAAAATCGTTTAGGTGAGACTCCTCCTTCCTCAACTTGATGACCAAGTCATCCACATAAAATTCCACAAACTTGTGAAAGAAGTCGTGGAAAATAGCCATCAATGTTCTCTGGTAGGTCGCCCCAGCATTCTTGAGCCCAAACGGCATTACCCTGTACATGAAGTTACCCAACGGGGTTCTGAATGCTGTATTTCTGCATCCGAGGGGTCCATCTTAATCTGGTTGTACCCCACATACCCATCCATGAAGCTATACATCTCATGACCATCCGTCGCGTCTATCAGGCTATCGATGGAGGGTAGAGGGAACTCATCTTTAGGACAAGCTCTATTCAAATCTCTGAAGTCCACACAAATCCTTATCTGGTTTTTCCCCTTCTTTCCCACTGGAACAATACTGGATAGCCAGAGTGGGTGTTGTATTGGTACGATGAACCCAGCCGTTAGCAGGCGCTGGACCTCTTCTTTAATCTTCAGATCCAGCTCGAGTTTGTACGCTCTTGTTTCCTGTTTCACTAGAATGGCTGAAGGCATTACGTTCAACTTGTGGCAGCTTACTTCCTCATCTAGCCCTTCCATTTCCATGTATTTCCACTCGAAGACATCTATAAACTCCCTAATCAATTTGACCAAGGCCTCTCATTTTTTAGTGCTAAGATCCTTCGAGATGAAGATGGGTCTTGGATCCTCTCCTTCTTTTGCCAGGTTCAATTGCTCAAACTCTTGTGCCTGGGGCTTTGGCTGATTTGCCATATAATCTGTATACTAGAATTATCTATCATTATGAACTGCCCCCCGCTGATCTACCAAAAAACATTCATATATCGGGTCAACCTCATCCTCAGTTTCTTATGTCTCCCGCTCACACCGTTACAATCGGTACACCACCTTTCCTTCCTTGGTAATGACTTTCTTGCATTGTCTACTGGTAGTGGTGATCTCCTTCCTCTTCTTATCTCTAGAAGCTTCGGCCACTTTTTCTCCTGAGAACTGGCTCAGCACGCTCTGCCGCCGAGCCTCATGCTCTATCGGGTCCATTATGGGTCTCATCCTGTCTTTAAGCTGCTTCGAGATGCCTTGGGGCCGAGGGGCCACCTGCTGAGCTTCTTCGACTTTTCCCTTTGTTTGATCGAGGGAACCCATGCTCCCTCCAGTCTTCTCGTCAAGATCCGTACATCTTCCTCTAATTCCGTACTGCGTCCACCAAGTGAGCTTCTTCAATCGCGAAGGGCCTTTTTGTGGCCCTAATGGTCACCTCTGTTCCCTTGACATTCGCTTTAGCACATTGGTGGTATGTAGAAGGAAGTAGGACTTGGTTGTGCATCCACACCCTTCCTATTAGCAGATGATAGGAAATTGCACTCTTAATCATGTGGAACTTGATATGGGAACTCAAGTTTCCCATCACAATCCCCACATTAACATATCCAATAGATTTGGAAGATTGGTTATCATACCCCGAAATTACCAAAGGCATGGGAACCAGCCTTTCTTCTGGAATATTGGCCGCGTGAAAGGAGTTGATTGGCATAATATTGATGGAAGCTCCTCTATCCATGAGAGTCCTTTCGAAGCTAACTCCGTTGACACTGGCAGTCACACATAATGGCATGTTATGAGGGAACCTTATGGCTCTATCTGCATTGCTGAAGGTTACCTCTGACAGAAACCTTCTCAACAACCTGGCCATGGGTCCCCTCCATCTCAACGAAGGGACTGCGTTCTTCCTCGCAATATCAAGTATTGCCTGGGTTATCTCGAGCCTAATATCCTTCGGTACCCCCACCTGGTCGAAGAACCAAGTGAACTTCGGGGACTTCGAAACTGCGCAGTATTTAAGAGCTGGGTCTATTTCCTCGCCTTCAACACTGTACACCTCTTCTACATCCTTGGCACTTGCTTCGTCGTAGGCCAACACAACGTTCGCCATTCCCTTCGTACAGTCTTCCAGAGCCTCTTCGTACTCTTTTTGCCCTGCTGTCGACCCCCTTTCCCCTCTCTCGGCCTCTTCATCATAAGCCACCACGAGATTGGCCCCATGTGCTGGCAAAGGGTTGTTGTTGATGTTCTGGGGGGGGGGGGATTTGTAATGTCCCCACCTTGATATATTTATCGATAATTCTTCTTAACGTAAAGCAGCTCTCCGTTAGATGTTGGATCCTTCGATGAACCTGGTAGTACTTTGGATCCGCCTTTGTTGCTGCGCTGGGCTCTCCTACGGGAACGTCCTTTGGCTCATAGACCGTTCCCCCTTGAACCATCGCGTTGTACCAGCTGGCAGCTTCTTCTACTGTACAGGGCAATGGTGGTGGGTCTTCTCTGTCTCTCCCGAGCTTCCTCTTATTGTCCTTCTTCGGTGCTTTGCCCCTATCTCCCCCTCGGTGTACCCTACCCGTGGGGGCTGAGACCTCCCCCCCACGGGTTGCATCGGCTGCCTGAACATCATGGGCGCTACCACCGGATTGGGTCGCACCACCAAAGAGATATTTCTCGCCGCTTTCAAGAATGCCGCAAAAGTCCCCTCGCACGTCTCATTGATAAGATGGCAGATGTATTCAGGAAGCAGTCCCTCAGTACAAATCTGCAATAACTTGGACTCTTTGGCCTCCTCCCTTACACCGAGGGACCTTTCCTTAAACCTTCGAACATAGGCCACCACCTCTTCCCTAGGTCTTTGTTTTTCCCTACCCAGTTGGGTCAAGGTGAACTCATCTTCTGCCAGAAAGAACTTTTGGACAAACAATACATGCATCTCCTCCCACATAGAAACACTGTTGGGAGTCAAATGGGAGTACCAGGTGTGTGTTTTATCGATTAGGGATTTGGAAAACTCCTTTAATCTAAGCTTATTATCATTACAATGTGGCTCCCAAGTGTTCAATAAAACGCTTAATGTGCTCCTCCGGGTTCCCACCTATCCCTTTATATTTTTCAAAGATAGGGGGAATATAGTCCTTTGGGTAAGGCTCATCGTTGTATTTCTGAGGATAAGGTGTTCGAAAGTCGTCATAAATCGAAGCCACCTCGCCCGCGGATTGCGAGGAAGCTTTCATGAACTTCAACATTTCCTTATGCATCTCTTTTCTCGTTTCCTCCATGGGCGATGCTACCGAGGCAACCAGCGGCGGGGCCACGGGCCGAGTGCCCGTTGTATCTGAAACGAACGTTACCGGTGGTGTCGTCGAAGCTCCTGAGGTTCCCACTGCTGGATTCACAACAGAGGGTACGCTTACTGGAATCGCTCCAATAATACCTGCACATGGTGGGGCCGTGCGAGCTACTCCTGGTGTTACGAAAGCATTAGACTCTAATCCTCCCAGCATAGTTGAAGCTACTGGGGTTTGTAAAAACTCATAAAACTTGCTCATGAGGAGCGTAATCTGGGTGGGACCCAACCCCGCGCTCGTGGAAGGTTGTGTCACCCCTGGAACGCCTGAAGCCGTCGGAACTAGAGGTACCTCTACTCGAGGGGCCCCATCCCTTAGGGCCGCCAGTTCTCTCGCAACCTGTTCTTCATTATGCTGGATATCATCAAAGTTGAGTCTTCGAGTAGCATTATCTTGCGCCATACTCCTTACCTAGGAGAATGCCTCCCTAGCAGAGTCGCCAAATGTAGGAGGGTACTTTAGATTATAGATGGAGGCGTAACCCCTGTTTGAGTATGGTAATAATAAGCTAATTGGCCAAAGCTTTGGATTAACAATAGAACATCTGGACACAAGTTCAACGAAGACAAGACTCAGTTTAGACTCACAAAACTCTCGTGTATAACTCAGGAAATAGTGATGAACCTTAGAAGTAGCTTAGCTAGAAGGAGAGAGAAGTGAGAACCCTAGATACACCCTGGTAGGCAGGTAGAAAACACATTAAAAACCCTCAAGAATCCCTGTCAAGTATTAAAAGCTCCGTAGTAAAATGACAATGGTGGGTGAGTAAACTCTCTGGTTTGTAATAACTCTCTCTGACAATAACTTTTCAAACTCTCAAAAGGATCACCCTCTCCTCAGGGGTGGTTGGGGTCCTTAAATAGCCCTCCATACCATCCCCGAGGCAACTGAGTCGTTAAAGACTATGAAAGAAATCCCTCATACTTTATGTCACAACATTATGCCCTAGTTGTCTCCACGTCAAAAATATTAAATGCCAAGACATGCCTTTTTCCTAACCACTGTGTGTCAGGAGGCTATTGTCGCAGAGGTGGCTCACCAACTGCCTGACAACCCCAAATACCACGGGTGTTTACTCAAGTGCATGTCTGACATTGTTTAGCTGGCTAGTGACATCACCTACAGTAGAGGGTTTTTTGGTTCATAACTCAACCCCCGATGGAACTCAGAGCTGCTCCGCCCGAGGTTCCACGGTCAGGGTCCTTCGGTGTTTTACCAGGTGTACGTAAGATGGTCAGGACAAGCCCCAACGGTGCCTCACTTATTAATACTCCAAACCAAGTCCCTCTAAAGTTCCCACGGTGAGGTCGTCTGATAGAGCATTAAAGCTCTCCCAGGCCCTGCCAAGCCTGGTCTCTCGCGAGTACTGTTCGACCTCACACAGATTCATTATTCTCGTTACATCATTACAATCGTTATAGCTCATAGCCAATATAAACAAAGATACAATATGACTAAGTAATCAAACAAGCTAAAGTATGAGTTACCACACCAAACTGCCACGCTTGAACTGCCTCGCTTGAGCTGCCACGCTGTCTTACTCTCAAACACTGTTGCCAATAGGTGGATTATCCCTAATCTCAGGATTACCTTCAAGCCCACTCTACATTAGTTTAATGCCTAAAAATACGAGGCATTACATAAGGCTCAATCTTCCTTGGTCCACCAATCTTTGGCTTCCCCCAAGGCTCAATATCCATTGGTTCATCTAATATCCTTATCTTTCGTTACCTTTAGTACGACCTTTAATAAACTTCAAAACTCTGTGGCCCTGTTTTGAGTTTCTCTTGACCCTGTCATGCCACGGACCATGACCTCCTCTCATTCCCACTTTTAGGATAAACGATATATGGTCTGCTGTTATGCTACAACCTTAGTCGAGCATTGCTAAGGTGCATGATCCGTAATTAATCGACTAATTCTTCCTCGAGTTAGTCATTTGTCCACAAGCACAAAGTGGGAGGTCACTCCAAACATAATACCCCAGTCTAGTGCGTCAATGCCCTTAACATTATAATACAACAAAATATGAAAATAAGGTAAGGCGCACTATTATTTTGCATGTTTGTAACTTCAAAAAAGGATTTAGAACTCTTGATTTCTAAACATCAAGGTATATTTTAGTAAACTGTCTAATTTTATCCCCAAACGATTTAAATGCTTAATATCAAAATGGAAAACCCTATAAATTCTCTCAAGGAAACATAAACGTCTTTAAAATCAGTTTAACCTCTAGGCACCCAAATCCATCTTATTAAAGGAAAAATATATGATGAATAATAAAATTACATGGCCATTACCCAATAACTCAGATTTACATAAGAGGGATGATCTCAGTCAATAAAATATAGCGTCTGGGGTTTATGAAAGAGAAGAAGGTGATGGAGGAGACCCTTACCAAAGAGCTTAATCTGATGATAAACTGTGACACTCTTTGAATAACATGACTCTCCTTCCTGAACTGCGAAACTCATCAGTCACCTTTTGACAACGCCTCCAATTGACCTCAAATATTCACGTCCTCTCTTTAGAGTGTTGTTAATGATTTTTATTAATTATTTTAGCAGCTCTGGAAATAGAGCCCGGGAGATCTATTTATAGGAAGCGAGGAGAATCCAAGGTTTCTAATTATGTCAACACTTTCCCCATAAATCCTTTTTAAAAAGGCTTCTATAGCTTTAAAACACGGTCCTCATGAAATGACCTGAATGGTCCACGTCATCTACATGAATGACCTGAATGGTCCACGTCATCTATGTGATGAGATTTTTTTATACTTCCAAGTTATAAACTCCATGGCCTCGTACTATAGGCCGCATCTAAAGAATTATAGCATGGCCTTGGTAACTCTCCACGGCCTAAAAGTTATGGTTGTGGCATCATTAACACTCCACAACCTATTAAGGTTTGGGTTATCACATTGTGTCCTCAATCTACTAAATGAATGTTTTTTTTACCTAAGGCCCTATTGATAGGGCGCAAATACTTCATATCTATCCCTTTAATTTTGGTTCTTTTATGGTTCCGTGCATCGTGATTAACTTGGATTTATCTCATATTTATGCTACTAAATCTCTTTGGTGAGTATTTCTTATTTTTTGCATTTCTCATGAGTTTTATAGGTATTTCATGCAAGTTAATGCAGGAGAGAAATCGAAACAATTAAATAAAACAAGAAAATGGAGTTGAAGGGAATTTTCATAATTTTACAGTCAGAACCCGAATGAGGAGCCAACTGAAAAGTTGAAGAACTTGAAGTCCCAAAAATACTGGAAGAAACAATGTCCAATTCCAAGTTACGGTTGAAGAGGTATGCACGATTGAAGTTATGAACCAAATCCAAAAAAGAGAAAATACAAGTTGAGGCAAAAAGCAAAGCCAACCCGTAAGGAAAACCGGTTTGCCAGCGAACCGGTTCGCTAGCACACCAGAACCGATTCGGATTACCTAAAGTGCGAATTTTCACTTAATGTTGATTTTATCTTAGAGTTTTGTGAGAGTGGGACTCTTGCAAAAACGACCATAGGGACTTATAGTTTGATATTAGAGATAATTTTATCAATTTTAACCTAGCATTAGAGAGAAGAGGAGGCAAGAAGCATAAATTTCATTTTCTTTATAAATATTACACATTTGATTGATTCTCGAGATTTAGTAAATAAAGTTTGCCTTCACTACTTTATTCTTGAATCTTCGTCCTCTTTGCATGTATTGTTTATTTTTGGGGATTTTAAGAACTTCATGTATGTTTAGATACAATTTCATCATGATTTTGATTACACGCAACATTATAATTTTGTTTGCTTGCTACATCACTATGTTCGACAAAGTACTTTTAGGGTTTAGGATACATGAACCCACCCTGAGGTGTTTCGCATAAATTTGGAATGCAATCTCGAAGTAAAAGATTATTTAGAAACGTAATAATTTGTTAGTACTACCGTCGTAGGACTTTTAACTCCGTTTTCCCTATATAACTGGAGTGTTTAAGAATGCAATACGCGTATTGATAAAATTATTACTTACCTAGGTTTTGATCTTGATATTGTATCGTGTGGGTTAATTCCACCACTTATATGATTCTTGAAAGGAATTGAAGGTTTATTTTCAATTAAAAATTTAATTCTTGATATGTTAATATTTGGTGAATTTACTAAGGGGCGGAAGAATGTATCCCAATTTTATCTTTCTCGTATAATTTACAATCTTGTTTATTTAGTCGCGCATGCTTAGTCAGCTGCTAATCTTAATTAATCTGATTTAGTTGATAGGAGAGTCTAAAAAATAATCATCTTTTCTTTTCTTTATTCGAGTCAAACGTAAGGTTATTCGTCGTCACGTTTTGCGTCCTATTCCCTATGTTTGATACCCGATTTACCAGATTATTACTTACGCGACCGACTTACACTTGAGTCGTAATTCACACGCATTAGAGACAGATTCTGAGTAGCGTCAAGTTTTTGGTGCCATTATCGGGGACTAGGGAGACATTTAGGTTAGATCGAATTAATCCAAAATTTGGCTTTAATTCAAAAAAAGCCAAAAAAAATCAAAAATATAAAAATTCAAAATAAAATAAGATAATATATATATATATATATATATATATATATATATATATTATCTCCATCCTTAAATGCAAAACACTCATCCTAATCACATCATTCCTAGAGTACACGAAAATCCTACGATAGAGCTTAACTCCGATAGCCCGCGCACCCAAAACGCTCCAAATTTATGGGTTCCACCTCCTACACCATATAACTCCATCATAAGTCACACGTTTAGAGAGTTCGGAGAGGGTAGTGATAATATTAGCGTGAGTGCGATGTCGGATCAAGGTAGTTTTGGTACGAATGATGGTGAGATACCGTATCGCCCTATAAGAGACCTCTTATTCCCGAGCGAACCATCGCTCTGGGATGCATTATATTCCTGTATAATGCGGGGCAGTTTCGTTTTCGAAATGGGATGATCCAGATTCTCCCAACATTCCATTGTATGGAGTCGAGAAATAGTACCTCCACATCAGAGAGTTCGAGGAGGCGTGCAAGACTTTCACTGATCAAACATGCACTGCGAATGTCGTTCACCTTAAATTTTCTCCCTTCCCCCTGAAGGATAAAGCGAAGACTTGGTAATGGTCTTTGGCACCAAATTTGATTGGAACGCGGAGGGACATGCAAGTAAAGTTTTTCCAAAAATTCTTTCCTCCGTATCGAACCAATTCCATAAAGTTCAAATTCAAATGTTCAAACAACTCAAAAACGAGCCTTTCGATAGATATTGGGAGGATTACAATGAGTTACTTAATATGTGCCCGCACCACGATTTCGAAAAGTCGAGACTCATCTTCTTTTTTCATCACGGGCTAAACCTAAGTTCCAAGCAACTCGTTGAAACCATGTGACCGGGGGAGTTTCTAGGGTTAGATGCGGACGATGCATAGGCTCACCTTAAATACGTCATTGAGACTATTCAAGCATGGAATAAATCTGATCCAAATACCCAACCCAAGCCTAGACAAACGTTCATAACTCCTTCCGTATCCGAACTATATCAATTAGATAAGAAAAGTGAATTAAACTTTAAATTAATCAGGCTAGAAAACGTAGTCAAGGCTAGGGGGAGATACATACCCAACTTCACTCGAGCATTGAGAGAGAAGGCGTGTGTTATTTGTATGGCGGGACATTTAACTAAGGAATGTCCTACGATACCCACCTACAAAGTGATGCTCCAAGAGCAAGTAGATGCGCAGGAAATTTTAAGGGCAACTTTAATGCCCCACACGGGAATTCTTATAACCCTTTATGACGGAACCATTCGGGATTTAGTTTCGGGCAACCAAACATTGTAATGAATTTGATTTCGATTTTCGCCCAACACCCGCCACTACTCCCGCCTTTCCAAAAAGATCCACCTATGCAAGCCCCACCTCCCGCGCCATATATTTCTCAATCGAATAGAAATCTAGAGGACACTATAAACCAATTCATGCAAACTCAGTCAACGATTAACGCTCAAAACGCCCAAAATTTTGCCGACTTAAAGGCATCGTTGTCTAAGTTACAATCTTCCTTAAGTGTCCAAGAGAAGGGCAAGTTTCCTACCCAAGGCCAAAAACTTCCCCAAGGTTAAAACTGTGTTAGCTCTAACCCTGATAAAAATCAAGAGAATGTAGTGTGGTAACCACTCTACGTAGTGGAAGAGTTGTTGACTTGTCACCTACCCCACATGATGAGCAGAATGATAAGAAGTTTTCGCCCGGCACGAAAGAGGCCGAAGATGTTTATGTGAAAAAAGAGTGGTAATATTTATACAGTAATTCCCGAGGTGGTCGTTAAACCTCTCATTGCTGCCCCATACCCTCAACGGTTGGCCTCTTATACCAAAGAGACCCCCCGTGATGAGGTCTTAAACGTTTTTAAGCAAGTAAAGATTAATTTAATTTTCCTCGAGACCATAAAGCAAATTCCCACATATGCTAAGTTTCTTAAGGACTTCCTCATGGTAAAACGTAGGTTACAGGTAGAGAAAAATGTGTTCTTATCACAAAACGTCAGTTCAGTACTGTTGAGTGACCTCCCACCAAAATATAAAGATTCGGGTGCACCAAGCATTTCGTGCGTCATGGGGAAGAACCGAATTAAGAGATCACTAATATATTTAGGGGCGAGTGTTAGCATCCTCCCCCACTACATCTATAAGCAATTAGATTTGGGGGACCTTAAGCTAAAAAATATGACTTTTCAACTCATGAATAATTCCGTGAAAATACCCAGGGGGTTATTGAGGGTGTGATCGTCCAAGTTGACACATCCTATTT
This sequence comes from Sambucus nigra, assembly GCA_949130495.1. Lineage (NCBI taxonomy): Eukaryota > Viridiplantae > Streptophyta > Magnoliopsida > Dipsacales > Adoxaceae > Sambucus > Sambucus nigra. Next base: position 548,678,299 of record OX422210.1, read on the forward strand.
CCCCGTGAATTTTGTCATTTGAGACGAGGAGCCATCCGCTCTCCCGAGCAATCATGTTCCCATAATAGTTGGCAGCCCATTCCTAGCTACGACTAACACGTCGATTAATATACGCAATGGGCAAATGCAACTCACATTCGGGAATATGACTCTTGAAACAAATATCTTTAACATCACCAAGCACAAAGGTGACGGGGGAGAATTACGAGAGACGAATATTATAGAAAAGACAATATACGAGCACATTGGAAAGAATCACACGAGATAGCCGTTAGGGGTATGCCTTGTTATATTAAGTGAGAGGTAGATGAGGCGGGTTTAATCACGCACATTGAGACCGAAAGCGAGCACATAGATGTGAGCGGGAGAGAGTGGTTATGTGAGAGTAAGAGAGAATATTCGGGAATCGAGCAAAAGAGAGAGTTAAGAGAAATGATCCTAGAGGACTTTGAGAAAGATTTCGGGCTAGTGGATGAGAATCTCAATGTCGAAGTCCAATTATTATTGGACTCTTTTTATAACGTAGAGGAGGACGATTGGAAAGATCGGATAAACGAATTCCTTATTTGTGACCCTTCACCCATGCCACTTGAGTTCTCGGATGCGATCGAGGAGAGGACTAGTGTTTCATTCGATTTAGATCCTGGTCCAAGCAGTTTCGAGTGTAAGGAGAAACTAGTTTTAACACCCTTCCAGTTTTCACCAGGATATTCTTTTCAAGTCGGGATGAGTATGCTGCGATGCAATTGGGCACCACGAAGATCTCATTCACTTCAGTCATCACGAGCCTCGAGGTATCCTCTACACCTATGGGGATGATCCCCACTTATTCCGATTATTAGTTTATGATGCGAGGAAGATGGAGATGGAGAGAGCATCAGATCCTGTTCACAGGGTTGGGTGAGTTTTTAAGAGGGAGAGAGAGGTCGTCGCACCCCAGACGTGTATGGGGTGATTAATGTTGTGTATTAGCAAGTTTAGTCCATTTTAGAGTAGTTTAGAGGTCCGTAGAGGTCATGCAATAGGAATGTTTTAAGCACCGTGTTGATTTTCATGCACGGGAGAGCGTACGCACATTTTGAGAGCAAGGTTGAGGTGTCCTTGTGCCCCGAGTGTTTATGGAGGCTTAAGATACATTATAAAGGAGAGATTGAGAGTTGGAACACTTAGAATGAGAAAAACATGGCAAATTTGAGGTTTGAGGCAACAAGTTTGGCTGAACCGATTCGCCTGCACACCCAAACCGATTTGGACGACCTGTTCCACTCCCCCTTTTTATTTTTTCCACCAAATTCATTCGCATATCCCTCCCATTTCACTTGTGATCCGACACCACCAGCCCCTCGCATTAGCGTCTGTGTTGTGATGTTTTGTTGCTCCTTCTTTATGTAGTTCTTTTATGCTTTATCGTTTCATCATTGCAAGAACTATGTAAGGTATCCGTTATTGCATCGTAATAAATTGTAGTGGACATGCAAATTTTGCATTTTAAATATTTTGTTTTTTACTCTCGCTCTTTTTTTTTTCTTATTTAGATTTTAGTCATTTTGATTAAGGACAATGCAAAAGTCTAAGTTGGGGGGTGACAAGTGTGCCTTTTAAAAACTTCACAATTTTTTAAAAATCCCATAAAAATTAAAAAAAAAATCTCCCCAAAAAATGAAAATTTTAGAAAAAAATAAAAAATATTTTTCTTTCAATTTAATAAAAATTGGAATTTAAAATTTCAAAAATATCAATCAAAAATTTGTTTGAAGTCTCAAATTGTAAAAATCAATTGCACCAAGCTGAAATTGAACAAAGACGAGAATTGAGAAAAAAATAGCGACTTTACGAATAAGTGTGAAGATTAATTAACCCGGTGAGATTTTGAGTCTTTCAATTTTGTCAATAATTAAATCAATTCGTGTTAATAATTAAGTCAAAGTTCAATTCAGCGTTTTAAAAAGTCGTTGAAGATCTCTATTCCTTTGTCTCGATAGGTTACAGAAAACGAGCGAGATGTTGTCTTGAAAACGCGCTAAAAATATCTCTAAATTAAATATAATCTTGAGACTCGTATTGTAAACTAATTAATAATTCAGACGACTGAAGTTTGGCCATTGGTTGTTTACCTAAAAATATTAGCCATAAAAAGTTGTGAAAAATTATCCCTTTTGCAAATCCAATTGTGCCAAATAAAATTCATAATTCATTTGATAACTCGAAAAAAAAAATCCATTTAGCCCGGAATTATGGCAATCGAAAAAATCATCAAAAGTCCAAATGGGGTAATGAAAGGGACAATAAAAAAATAAAAGAAAAATGCTCAATGAAAAAAAGAAGATAAAATTTTGAGCAAATGCCCGAAAAGCGCCAAGGAACATCAATTGTAAGCAAAATTTTCTGACTCCGAATTTCCCAATCATTGTCATATTTCCCAATACACCTTATAACCCGAGAAAGTTCTAACCGAGTCCGAATAACAAAATTAATTACCGCGTGGAGAGCCTAAGACACGAAAAGATAATAAGATATATTAATTGGTGTGGATAATAGCCGATGTTTCAAGTTTTCCAATGATTATATTCCGATGATGATATCTTTTCACCTAAATAAATTTGTCTTTCAAATTTGTGTGCATGAAATTGTGTTCCATTATATTTATTCTTATAAATCACGTACACCGAGAGAACATAGCCACATTTCGAATGATTCGTTTGTGAGAGCATCCGTGAGAGATTGAATCAAAATGAATTTTCAAAAAGTAATGTGATGATCAATCGATGGAAGTTAGCGTTTAATTTTCGGCTTCGCGCAATCACACTACAAATTGAGACTATTGAATATAAATTTAGAGTAACTATTTTTGGAGAGTTTACATTGTACAATTTTAAGTATTTTAATTTTTTCTTTGAGTCAAAAATCGAATTTTGTGAATATATTCACTACAAAACCTCACGAGACACCGCTCGTCCTATTAGGGTAGCCTAGGGGTTTAACGACTTGTGCATATGCTAAATGCAATCGCTTGCCCGCGAAAGAGGTATTCTATCCTAATAAAAATTTCACAAATTTCTTTAACTCGTACTCCTATGCATTTACATTGCCTGGGTTGCGCAACGTTCTAAGTTAGGGGGATTTGATGAGGCGTAAATACTTCATATTTATTCCCTTAATTTCGATTCTTTTATGGTTCCATGCATAGTAATTAACTTGAATTTATCTCATATTTATGCTATCAACTCTCTTTGGCGAGTATTTCTTATTTTGTGTATTTCTCATGTGTTTTACAAGTATCTCATGCAAGCTAATACGATAGAGAAATCGAAATAGTGAAAGAAACTAATGAATGGGAGTTAAAGGGTATTTTCATAATTTTATAGCAGGAACTGGAGGAGGATCCAACCGGAAAGCTAAAAAGCTTGACGTCCCAAGAATACAGAAAGAAACAACGTCCAATTTCGAGTTACGATTGAAAAGTTATGCACGATTGGAGTTAAGAACAAAATCCATAAAAAATAGAAGAAAATGCAAGTTGAGGCAAAAAAACAAATCCAAACCACAAGGCAAGTCAGTTTACACCAGAATCGATTTGAATTACCTGAACCGCGAATTTTCACTTAATGCTGATTTTATCGTAGAGTTGTGTGAGAATGGGGCGCTTGCAAAAACGACCATAGAGACTTATAGTTTGGTATTAAAGATAATTTTTATCAATTTTTAACCCAGCATTAGTGAGGAGAGGAGATAAGAACCATAGCTTTCAATTTCTTCATAATGATTACGCATTTGTGGATTGATTCTCAAGATTAATAGATAAAGTTTGTCATCTCAACTTTATTCTTGAATCTTCGTCCTCTTTGCATGTGTTGTTTATTTTCTGGGATTTTAAGAACTTCATGCATGTTTAGATATAATATCATCATGATTTTGATTACACGCAACGTTAGAATCTTGTTTACTTGCTACATCACCATGTTTAACTAAGTTCTTTTAGGGTTGGGATACTTGAACCCAACCCGAGGTGTTTCGCATTGATTTAAAATATAATTATGAAGTAAATGATTAATTGAAAACGTAATATTTTGTTAGTACTATCGTCGTAGGACTTTTAACTTCGTTTGCCCTCGGTAACCGGAGTGTTTAAGAATGCGACGCGCGTATTGATAAACTTATTGCATGCCTAGCTTTTGATCTTGATCATGTATCATGTGTAATCCCCCCCCCCCCCCCCACATATATGATTCTTGAAAGGAATTGAAGGTTTCTTTTCAATTAAAATTTTAATTCTTCATATGTTCTATATCCGGTGAATTCACTAAGGGGGCGAAAGAGTGTATCCCAATTCTATCTTTCTCATACAATTTAAAATCTTGTTTCTTTAGTCTCACGTGCTTAGTTAGCTTATAATCTTAATTAATCTGAGTTAGTTGATAGGAGACTCTCATAAATAATCATTTTTTTTTCTTTCTCCGAGTGAAACATAAGGTTATCCGTCGTCACGTTTTGCGTCATATCCCCTGCGTTCGATACCCGATTTATCGAATTATTGCTTACGCGACCGACTTACACTTGAGCCATAATTCACACGCATTAGAAACACATTCTGAGTCGCGTCACCTGTTAACAAGTATTTATTATAAGCTACGGCCTCTTAGTATACGCTGTGGCCTTCATAATATTGGTCGTGGCCTTAATAGTGTGCCACCGCCTTTTTTGGGGGGTCGTTACGAGTATACATGCACCCTATAATTTGATGATCCGGATTGCAATGTTGTTAATGAGAATTGATATGACTCAAATCGCGGGTTTTCGATTTAAATACGAATTGAAATGTTATTGATGGTCCGGACCCATCATATTTTAACGTGATATATGATAATTTTTCATTACTAGGGTTCGCATGGAGAGGTAAAATAAGAGTGTGATGAGAATTGCCATGACCAAAATCACGAGTTTTTAATGAATCCAAACATAACAGGTTCGGTAACAAAGTTGACTTGAGACTTTTGTGGGTTACTTTTATGATCTACGCCTAATGTGGTTCCACACCTTAATCACTTCGTGTGATGGAGGCAATATAATGAGAGCGAAATTCAATGTAATTATCTGCTGTTGATGTGGGACGACCACTCGGGCTTAAGTTATGGCTTCACTATTCATCCACCACCTCCTACTTATGAAATTTAAGTTCCTAATATCAATAAAAGAAGCTATAAACATTTTATACATCACCCAATAAGAGTTGTCATAGTTAACACTTGAATAATGTAAATCAAGGCATCAATGAGCCATTATTTAAGCATTCATGGAAACTCTCTCTCTTTCTCCCCCTCTTTCTATATATATGTGTACTAATTCGTGTCAACGAATTTGTAGATTAAGGCTGCCATTAATTAACAGATTATGTTGGTATCTGGGATCTTCTATTTTGAGATAGTTGGGTATTTGAATTGAAGGGTATATTTGTCTTGAAAAATTACAACTACTGATGTCTAAATGTCTAATAATGAATTAGTATTTTTGTTAAAAAAATGAGTGTTGAAAGTGACAATTAAGTTCAACTACACATTACAAAGTGAGGGTTAAAATAAAAAAAAGGAAAAGAAAAAAAAAGAGATATACGCACTCCTTATTTCCATTTTTAGTTTAACGAGTTGTTTGTTATTTGAATTTGAACCATTTAGATTTGAAGATACTAAATAGTATTTTTTAAACGATTATAAGACTAATGAATATATTTAATTATAATACGTTATTTTTTTTTTAGATTGAGATTTCTAACTTTAGATTGAGACTTAAGATGAAAAAAAGAAAGGGGAGTCTAACAAAATAAATGAGCCACATAAATGCTTGCTTGTTTGGGAGTTTTGAAGAGAAAATAAAGGAAATAAAAAATTTATTAGGAGAGAAAAGAAAAAGAGAAAATTAAGAAGAGAGAAAAAAGAAAAGGAGAGAAGAAAAAAAATGTTGAGAGAGAAAAAAAAAAACTTTTTTTTTTTGCATTTGAAAGTTTAAAAAGAGAATAATTAAAAAAAAAGTACAATTCATTAAGGGCCCGTTTGATAACCATTTTTTGCCTAGACAAAAGGTATTTGTCCACATATTTGCACACTTTTGTAGTGTTTGATAAACAATTTTGCCAATGGAAAATTTTGCCCAACCCTTATTTGCCTAAAAGTGTGGGCAAAATTTGCTTTGGTCATTTGGAGAGAAATCTTTGCCATGGTATTTGCCTATAAATGTGGAGAAGATTTTGTAAAATGTTTATTTTTTATAACAATTTTTAAATAAATATATCAGTTATTTTTTTTCCAGTTATCTTTTTTTAAATAAAAACAAATATTTCTCGTTATTTTTTGTTAAAAAAACCTAACACAATTTTTATTAAAAAAACTTGGACATTTTGATAAATGCACGTTTTTTCATAAAAAAAATGTTGTATATATCTAAAACTGTAAAATTCCTCCCAACTTTTTTTTTTCAAAAACTATATTTTTTTAGGACATTTTTTAGTAGGGTTCTATAAAAAAATTGCATCTTTTTCATAAGCAACACTTTCAACATTATTTATAACATTTTTTTAAGTATTACAAAAAATTGTTTTGTAAAAAAGTTAAATAGTATTCTTTTTTTTTAAATTGGATGTTATTTTAATTAAAAAATAACTGTACATTTTATAAAACAAAAATAGTTGGATGTATTTTTTGAAAACTTTATTCATTATAAGACAACTTTTTTTTTATAAAATATGACTTTATAAACAGTTTATACCATTTTTATAAACAAAAAGTTGGACCGTGATGTACCGGGATGGATAGCAGAGTATGTGTGCACCGCAGCTTAGTCTCTGAGTGCTTATATTGTATATTTATGTTGTGGAAATTATACGCTTAATAAACTGGGAACTTCCTTATGGTATTGTGTGTATAACTATGGAATAACAAAAATGGATGATTTATAATGAGTTGTATTACTTTTACGTGAGAACCTGAATTTAAGTTAAGCCTCTATTTAATTGCGAGCGTTATAATGTTAAAGGGAACCGAGTAATAAGGGTAGAACCTATGACAGTCTAGCTAGATATGATGTCACTTAGCTAGTGGTTTGTGTCATTTTAGATGGGTACTTACGTTAGGAGTGCACCGTTAGACGAGAGGTGAGAATTTCATGTGAGTGCATGTCCTAACATGTACTTTGCATTTAATGTTTTAAATGTTTTTAAAGCACTTGCAGGTTTTTAAAATATCTCCACATTCGGGCTCTGACCCGTTTGCTTTCAAATCTATTTTTTTGTAAAACCATTTTAGGTGCCCAGCCACAAGGACACCATGTATAAGATACTCATTCAGTGGACGAGCTGTAGCTGTTTGTGGAAGTTACAGGGATTTGCTTTTAGACGCTTCTATCGTTTGGATTCCATCTTCAGTATTCCTCAGTTTTAGGGCATGTTGCCCAGTTCCATTAGAGTTACATTTTCATTACAGTTTTCAGACTTTGGCATGTATTGATTCAGTATTCAGTTTAATTATTTCAGTTTGTGGATTTGTAGTGAGGAGTTTTCCTCCAGACTTTATTTACATTATGTGATGGTTATTCTATTTACTTCGGTATGGTGAATGATGTTATTATTCTTCATTACACTTGTTGCATGTTAATCAGACTTTAATTAAAATTTGGCAACTTACTTTTTAAATACTAGGTGATTAGTAATAATAAAAATATTTTCGACAGTGATGCTGTTAGCTGAGCCAACTTGACATTTTGAATTAATTTAATAAAGAAGTAGCTACCCGGTATTTAATTAGTCGGGAGGTCACATCAGCGTGCAAATAAAACCTATCAAATACAAAAAGTTTGATAAATATAATTTTTATCAGCATACAAATAAAGCCTATCAAACGACACGAAATTATCTTTTCCACACCAAATTCCCTTCTAAGCTTTTCCAAACGAGAGAAAGACGTATTTTTTTCCTACTTAAAATTTTGAAACGAAATAAAAGAAAGGCATTTTGCTTTCATTTTTTCCTCCAAAATAGAAGACAAAACAAGCGTAATAGTGAAATTCGTTATGCAAACGTGTGCTTCCGAACTAATCCACCAGCAATTCCAGTTCCAAACTACACCTAGATTATATAGTACGGGCGAATATAGTATTACAGTAAATCCTAAACCCATATTAAATAAAAAAGGAGAATCTATTTATTTATTTATCCAAATTCGAGTTGAGATTGGGTTGATGAGGTAGGGAAATGAGTTCATCAGAAATCGAGATCGTATCAGACTCCAACGATCACAAAAACTCGGAAACAAACCCTAACCAAGTTCCCATAATCGACGTTTTCTCCGCTTCTGCATACGGAGATTTCGACAAATTGCGAAAGTTTGTCGAACAGGACGGCGCTTCTCTCTCTCAACCGGATGCCAATGGCTATTACGCCCTTCACTGGGCTTCTCTCAACAATTTTACCCACATTGTTCAATATATAATCGATGTATTCTTAATCACATTGAATTGAATTTATTCACATAATGTGTTGATCAAGTGCTCAAGTTACTTTTTGTTTGTTATTGTTGAATTGAAGCATGGTGGCGATGTGAATGCCACTGATGGTTTGAGGCAGACGGCTCTGCATTGGGCAGCGGTACGGAGTTCCATTGGCGCCGCTGATTTGTTGTTGCAGAATGGGGCACGGGTTGAGGCCGCTGATCTAAATGGTTATCGTGTAAGCATTTCAATTTTTCAATATACGTATTTATTCATTAAAAATTCTCAAGGACATGAATAGATTGTGTGCACTATAAAAATTTAAGGGGACATTATTTACAACTTTTCAAAATTTAGGGGGCCATGGCGGATCTGGGTGGGAGAAAACCTCATATAAATACTAATGGAATCTATAAGAACACTAAACTACCAGTAATTTATTCCTAAATAAATTCACTAATTTAACAATTACAAAAGACTATAATTGCCTACCAATTGTTCCTTTTAAGGAAGAAACCTTCCCTGAAGGATCAAGCTGGGAAAATGATTTCAAGATTGGTCTGGCTTATTCCCACTTTGCATCCTCTAGTGTGGTGAAATGTTTCTTTGTTTATTCCCACTTTGCATCCTCTATTGGGAGGAACTCACTACGAATGAAGCTTATATTCTCCAATGAGGGATTTCCCTCGGCTTCAAGGACAAAGAGGAATATTATTGCGAACGATTTGTATTTCCCCACTCTTCATAATTAAAACTAAGCCCCCTTCTCGATTCACCTTTGCCTTTTATCCTGAGTAAGCTTCTTGATAGAAAGTCTAGCTTGTCAACCAACTTCTAGTGCAATGTGATGGGTCAAGCTCTTACCATTGTACCAAAAACTATAGCTAATAGTAAAAGCGCAACTTTATTTCCATATACAGGAGGTGAGTCTGCCCCACGGAGACCAGGTCCATCCAGATTCGCCCAAGGCGAGCGAAGCAGACCAACGACTAACAAATGCTCCTGCATCATACTCCCTCCTTTAAGCCTCGCCCTTTGTCGTGACTCAAATCCGAGACCTTGCTCTGATACAAAATAATGGGCTGAGTGCTTACCGTTGTACCAACAACTATAACTAATAATAAAGGCGCAACTTTATTCCCATATATAAGAAGTGGGTCTATTCCATGGAGCCCAAGCCCAAACAGGTTTGTTTAAAGCGAGCGATAACACATGCTCCCAATGTTTAAAAAGCCGAATGAGGCGCTAAGAAAAAGCCTTGAGGCTTAAGCCTCAACACTGTTACATGAGGCTTACGCCTTTTGTGCCTGAGGCGTACGCCTCATCCACTGTGCTTAAAAAAAAAGAAGGGTTAAGTTACTTCAAAAAAAAAAACACAAGTTAAAATCACATTTCGACGGTCAATGTTTTAAAACCGTAAGCCCTAGCTTCTCTTCTCTACTTGAAAATCAAATTCCGGCCTTCCTATCTAATTTCCGGCCTTCGTATCTAATTTTCGGCCTTTGGATCTCATTTCCGGCCTTCGTTTATGATTTCCGGACTTTGGTTCTACTATTCTGACCTTCGTTCTTGCCTTAGGTAACTTATACGGCCTTTGTTTCAACTGTGTTAGCTGGTATGACTTTTATTTAGTTAGAAAACTTTGTTTTTTTGTATTTTTTTTTTGGTAAAAACTCTGTTTCTTTTGGTTCAGAACAGGTAGAAACCTTTATTTGGTTAAAAACTTGTTTTTTTGTAAAAACCTGTTTTATTTTTAATTTTTTGTAAAAAATTGCTGTTTTAGTTTTAGTTTTTTTTATATTGTTTTTTTTTAGTTTTTATTTTGTAAAAAAATTGTTTTTGTACACTGTTTTTTATACTGTTTAAGTTTGATCGGTTGATGGATTGAATGATTATGGACCCTTTTGCATCATATAATGTGTTGGATTAATTTTTTAGGAATTTATTAGACTTTTTATATTCCCCCCCCCCCCCTTTTTTTTTCTTTTCGGTGAGGCTTACGCCTCAAGCGACTCGAGGCTTACGCCTCGCCTCGCGTCGACCAAAACGCCTCGCCTCGCCTTTTTAAACATTGCATGCTCCTGCAATTTTGTATCACGATGCATGGTGGGCGAGAAAAATCTATCACGAAGAGTGGCTAAAGTGCGGGTGCCCATGTGCCCAACTAAACTTCAGAATGGACTGCGCGAATAAACTTGTCGCACAAAGAGAACGTCGGTTTGCACAAAGCCGTAATTCATATAGGAGAAGAAACTCACCTGACGCTCATTTGTTGAGCGCAAGCATGGATAATAGGACCAAAATACTCATTGGTTGCATAGAGTTCACGAATCTCATCAAACCCCAAAATAAAGCCTCATATTACAGTCAATACATGTGAATGATGATTTAAAGCGTCGGGCACCTGATTCTCATTCTCCTTCCTTGTCGTGTACTGAAGGTGGAAAGTGTAGCGTTGATGGAAATTTGTCCCACTTCACGTGCCAATTGCTCATTTTCTTCTGACTATTAACAAATTGCAGTGCCTTCTGGTCTGAATTAATGACAAATTCTCGGTAAATGAGGCACTCGTGCCAATGACGTATGGCCTAAACGATGACCAAGGTTCTAAAAGGCGCGAGGCGTGGTCGAGGCGTAGAGGTCAAGCCTCAAGCCTTAGGAGCTTAGGCGAAGCCTAGGCGTAAAAAGGCGTTTTTCCTTTTTTTTATTATTTTAATTATTTCAAGGCTAGTAATATAATAAAATGGTACATAACTTGAATTTTGAAAATATATCCATATGTTTGGTAGCCATCTTTCTCATATTCATGCTCCATAACCATTATTTGTCAACTAATCCTTTGTTTTTTTAAAAAAAAGTGTGCCTTAAGCCTTTTACCAAGAATAAGGCGTAATAAGGCGTAGGCGATGCGTTTATCTCAAGCCTCAAGCCTAGGCGGGCCTTTTAGAACAGAGACGATGACATAAAACTCCACGATGTACGCCGAATAATTTAAAAAGCAGCCATATAGCTTTTAACCAAAGAAAGCAATTGGTGATCGTTTTGACTACGAAACACGCAAATTTTCGTCTTGCAAGCGTCGCAAGACATCTTAAATAACTGTGTGAAGTCCGATAATGCTAAGAGGTGGAAAATGGTCATATCCACGACTATGCAGAGAACAACAAATGAGTAACAACCGATCGAATATGGCACATGGCACTGCTATGTTGGAACTAGGGTATTGCCTTCGCTAAGCAATCCTATACGACAGAGAACTTGTAAGGGTTCCATCAGTAAACAAAGCTTGGACACTCTTTGTCGAGATGACGTTCTCCCTAAAACCCTTGATCGTACATAATCTCCCCGAGATGCGCACATAATGTAGAATATTCAATGTCTAGCCAAATCCGGATCCTTGGGTGGAGATGGGCCACGAGCAATGGCGGATCCAAGATTTCGGTTTAGGGGAGAAATACACTTCAATTTTTTTTAATAAAAAAACATAATAATGGAAATTTAAAAAAGTAATAATATTAAGCTAGCGAAATATTTGTATGAAATGTTTCGTACGTAACCAAAAAGTGAAACCGATGAGATTTGGGATTTATTTTAGTATTTTCTTACAATTTTCATTTCATAGTATTTTTCTTTTATTAATTGTTGCATATTTTTATTATTTTCTTAGTTGTATTATAGGGCTAGTAGTAGGAGGCTTTCTAGAAGGGGCATCTTAGGAATATATTGTAAAAGGGGTGTGCCTAGGTCATATGACATCACATGGGCCTAGACCCACTTCTTTATCTAGGTTATGAGTGCCCCCTTTTTGATCCTTTCCTACTCCCCTATAAATATCCCCTATGCTTATTTTAAATTGAGTATTTACTCTCTCGCGTTCGTTTCTTTCTTTATTACTGTTGATGGTTGATTTTACGTCAATTGGTATTAGAGCGAGGACGCTCCACCCTTTTATTGTTGTTGTAAAAAAATCAATCTCTTAATAATGCCGAGGAAACCCACCAATGCTGAGAGAAAAAACGTTCGACTAGAAGAAGCGGTATCAATGTTAGCCTAGAAAGTTGGTTTACTCCATGAGCACCACCCCTCCACAACCCAAGAACCACCCACGAGCAGCCGCCCCAAGACCTGCCCTCCAGAGTCCACCTGCCTCCCAGCCTTGCCTTCTGTTGCCACAGACCCGCCATCATACTGCCCAAGCAGGGCCTGGCCGAGACACCCCCAGAAGCGCCCACACCAGTAGGCCCGCCCCCAGAATCGCAAACCTACCCCCCGACCAACTCAATAGGCCGTCTCGCCCAGATCCATCGTAGGGGGGTCCTGCCCACATGTCCTTCGGAACTCCTGATCCCCCTCTCTTCACCTTGCCCTACGCCAGATGGAACCCTCGATCTGCCCCTACCCGCAAATCCTGACCTGATCCGAGAACCCCTGATAGTGGCTTCGGAGCCACCCAACCCGGGTCCATTCCTCACCTATCCCGTCCCCAGCTCCAGCTGAAACTCTCGATTCTCTCCATCCCTTAACAACCCAGCCAGATGCTACCTCGACCACCCGCCTCTTCCCATTTTCGCAGCTCTCGCCCCGCCCACCTGCTAATAGACTCAACCCCGACAACGCTTGGACCACCCGCCTCCCATCACCCCTGCACTTCGCCCCTCACCTGAACCTGAAGCATCCGCCTCCGATTAGATCTGACCCTCTTGATCATAACTCTTTAACCCAGCTTACCCGAACCTGACCCGAGCTGTACTCACTAGGCCCTGTTGACTCAGACACCTTTCCCCAAATCTGATTATCCCCTCACAACCGCTCTCTTTGTCACGTCACCCGTGTTCCACAACCCGGTTCTGTGTGGGAGACCCGTTCTGCCACTTCATCTCCGATTGACGCTCACCGACGAGTTAAGGGATGGTTCCATCAACCTTTGCAGTATAGCTAGCCACGTATCCAGTTTGGGTGATATGAGGGCGATTCACCCCTACCCCGACTCACATCTCTTTACGAGGATCGGATTCTGATGCTCGATGAGTGGCGCACCGACTTGTCCCCGTTTGACTCCTTAAGCCCCATGTTCGCACCATTTGTGCCCGTGGAAGGCCACAATTGCTTTCTCTGTTATGAGCGCGATCATTTGATGGACTGTCCGTATTATCTCCGGGAGGAGCCTAAGGGTCCTATTGGCGATGACATTCGTGATCCGATTGAACCACCTCCTGTTCCACCATCTAGGCCCCGCCCTGGTCGTGAGGAGATTATGGGTGATAAGGACGACGAGTTGCTAGATGCACCGCCCGAGGTGATCACTTGGCCCTCGCTCTCCGACTCCTCTTTAAGAGCCTCCACGATGATTTATGAGTTCATGTGCCAATGTTTGATGGGCACTGGACCACGATGCCCTTGTTGATTGGATCGATTATATGGAGACGGTGTTTAAATATAAATGCGTCACAGGGCGCAAGTGTTTACAGCTGGCCGCCGCCAAGTTTCAGGGATTCGCGCGGGTGTGGTGGAACGACACGGTACGACGACGCGCGACTTTAGAGCTTCCTCCAATCCAAACATGGGATCATTTGAAGACTGAGCTGCGTGCATTCTTCATTCCGTCGACTTATGAGCGTGATCTCAACACACGGGTCCAGAACCTTCGTCAGGGTACCTCTTCGGTCGTTACCTACATCGAGCAGTTTCCGCTCCTCTGTAGTCGAGCACGCTTGTGAGAGTTCAAGACTTAACGGATCAACCGCTATATTCAGGAACTCTAGCCCTGCATTTAATAGGATCTCGGGTTGTGGGACATTCCATCGTTCGTCAAAGCCGTCAGGTATGCAACCAAGGTCAAGGCCTACCATCGTTCTCTGTCCATTCTAGCCTCCCGAGCCACCCTCTCCTCAGTAGCTTTTCCCCAAGCCCCATATGCTCCATCGGTCGCAATGAAATGTATCGACTGTGGGGTGGTGGGCCACCACGCCGCAGTGCGCCTTAAGGCACGTAAGAGGACTTTGTTGGTGATGGACGAATCGGAGCCACCTGACGAGATTGCCAAGGAGGAGATCCAACATCAGGCCTTGATTGCCTTAGTCATTCCCATCGTGCCTGACATGGATGGTCTTCCCCTTTGAGTTCGTGGACAAACTTTTTTCACGTAGAGGAGAGTGATGAGATTTATGATTTATTTTAGTATTTTCTTGCATTTTTCATTTCGTAGTATATTTCTTTTATTAATTATTGCGTATTTTTGTTATTTTCTTAGTTGTATTATAGGCTAATAGTAGGAGACTTTCTTGAAGGGGCATCATAGGAATATATTGTAAAAGGGGTGTGCCTAGGTCATGTGACATCACACGGGCCTAGATTCACTTCCTTATTTAGGTTATGAGTGCTCCCTTCAGATACTTTCATACTCCCCTATAAATATCCCATTATGTCATTAATGCAATTCATTTTACCCTTCTTTTAAATTGAGTAATAAGGCTGATAAGTCCACTTACAAAGTTAAAACGATTACTAGACCAGAGAGTAAAATAGGAGAGGAGATAGGCGGAAATAACGAGTTAACGATGAGGAGGAGCCACTGCCAATCAGAAGATGACTGTAACAACCCGAGGTCTTAGGACAACAATTTATTTATTTTTGGGAGAAATAAATATTAATTTAATTGGAGAATAATTAAATTGGCATTTGGGGTCAAAATTTGAAGTTGTTAGAAAGTTGTTCGGATGACAATTCTGAGGGTGCCATTGTTTCCGGAAGGGTCGAGATAGTCGAAATGACTGTACTTGGGCTCTATTTGGGTTTCGAAATATTTTTATGTTCGTTTGGCTCGAATTAATGTTACCGAGTCATTTAAAGTGTGTATTATAATTTAAAGTTGTGTATCTTGGGTTTTAGGCTTAAAATGCCTACGGGAGATCAAATCTCCTTAGAGAGAAAGAGAGAAATAGAAAGAAAGAAAGAGAGAAGAAGAAAGAAGAAGAGAAAGAGAGAGAAAGTGGGAGATTTTCCGGCCATTACACGATCTAGAGACGGATTCATACCCTACGAACTTGAGGCAAGTGATTAAACTTGCTAAATAATTGTTGTGTACCATTTATTTCATGATTTGTTGATTAAATTTATGGGTTTTAGGTTTAGTTTGTTAAAACTTAACTTTTGGGTAAAAACCTTAGATTTGTTGTGTAGATAATGGATTTGAGGTTAGAAATTAGTTAAAATGTGTTTTTGGATGAACATTAATGATGTATATATGTTTGGGTTGAAGCGAAATGAAGAGAAGATGATAAAAATGAATTTTTGGGAAATTTTAGGCTTTGAAGAAATAGCCATTTCCGTAGCCCCTGAACAAGACGAATCGATTCGGCCCCAACCCGAATCGATTCGGAATGTTCCAGCTTGACAGGTCTGAGTGACTGAATCGATTCGGATCCCAGCCGAATCGATTCGGCCTGAGACAGAAGCCCATGTCTGATGACCCAAATCGATTCGCCTTGGAGGCCGAATCGATTCGCAGGGCCGAATCGATTCGGATTTGGCCCGAATCGATTCGGAAACAGGGGAATTTTTGGTGATGTTTTTCTAAGGAGAATTTCATTCCGTATCTTCTAAGGTTATCGATTGGGACTCTCTATATGAGTTATAAGAAATGTGTTTTGGAGATTTTTAGGGAGTTTCCCTTATAAGAAATTATTGGAGTCATAATGACTTAATTCGAGAGAATACCGATTAGAGAATATCGTATTGACTAAGTGGGGAAGCCCACTACCCTTGAGAATTCTATTTGGAGATATTTAGGGAATTATATGGAAGAGTGAGAGTACGCTTCGTGAGATTGGATTGTGGAATTTAATCCCAAATGGGATTACTTTAAGGGTTCCATACTATTTATTGAACCATATCATGAAATGAGAATAACAAATGCTGATTGACGAGTATACGGATATAGAAAATGTCCTTAATGATAATTAACTTGGGAGATGTCTCACATAAATGAGAAATGCCGATCGAGGTGCATTAGGATATAAAAAATATCCTTAACGTAAATCGAATTGAGAGACGATTCATATATTGAGAAGTGAGGTGTGAACTTCATGTGAGAAATAGTATATCGAGAAGTAAATATACTAAATAATGACATTAATTCAATTGCGCCTAAGAGCGTACTATGAGTATGAAAATAGTGTGTTATATATACCTTATGTCATGGTATATATATTTATCTGATGTGATGATGTATGTATATCTTATGTGAATGGTATACATATATATATAAGTGAAGCATACCCCCTCCTTGCTATCATTGGGAAGTTGCGCGATGAGGGTGAGCATCCTGGCTCGAGGAGCAGGGTGTGGATATTCCCCAGGGCATAGTCGTCCATTTTATTTATGTGATATACATCTTATTTTGGGGGTGAGAAGTCGTGGGTATGTGTCGTTCTCACTTGCCGGTTAGGAACTATGACCGCTTCCCGGACGTTGTAATTGTATTTTGACCACGAAGTAGGTGTCGTTTAGTCCCACCGGTGGTCCCTAATATGCTACGTATGTCGGGCACTGGAGGATGATAACATTGAGATACCGCATCCTCGAGTTATAGCTCCTAGGGATGGTTATTATTATACTTGAATATGATTATGTGATATCATGCTTGTCTCGAGATTAGAGAGACATAAGAAGATTGTTTGAATCTCATTCTGGGAGATTGTAGCCGGACTTAATTGATAAATCAATTATGAGAAAATGAAGAATAGTATATTATATGGTTATATAGTACCTTGGGTGCCGAGGGCATAATGGACCTCAACGACCAACATTGCCAGGAGTAGTGTAACGGGGGGGTTCCTTGTTTGGATTTCTCTTTGCGAGACGTCCCACGCATGAAACGCATCGCAATGTTGGGAGTGAGGAGAAGTTAGTCCTTAGTGCTCATATTTATAGTAGTATCTCGACGATCGACAGTGCCTAGGAGTAGTGTATCGGGGGGGTTCCTTGTTTGGATTTCGCTTTGCGAGACGTCCCAAGCACGAAACGCCGCGCACTGTTGAGAATTGGGAATAGTAAATTAATGAATTGGGTAATAAGAATTTGGGTTATATGCATCATGCATTGAGGGCATAATGAATCTCGAAAATCAATACTGTCAAGGAGTAGTGTAACGGGGAGGTTCCTTGTTTGGATTTCGCTTTGCGAGACGTCCCACGCACGAAACGCAGTGCAATATTGAGATTTGGGAGAAGTTTAGTACTTAGTACTTCGATGCTATTAACTCATCTATTTATATGCATATTGATGGCATAACTAGAATATGAGAAATTCTAGTAAAAGAGAATGTTTATGTAAACTTTATATGTTATGTAAGCGAACGAATAATTGAGATCGATGATGTTAGAAATTGAAGGACATGTTTTAGATGGAATTTAGATGAGTATATAAATTGGGAATAAGTTAGATTTCTTTGCCCATTAGATAGACTGGGGCAATTATTTTGGAGATCATGTGCATACGTTTAGTTGCGCGCTTTAGTTGAGAGGGGAGATGGATTTTACGGAGAGTGCGACTCCACTATAATCATGTCATAATGCATTATAATTATTATGCATTTTAATGCACTTGCTATAAAATGTTTTCACACCTTGGGCTCTGACCCGTTTATATTTTCTCTTCCCTGTATATATATTGTATTATTTTAGGTGTTCCTCCGCAAGGACGCCATTGTTGGTTATCCATCCTGTTTTAGTCGTGGAGCTGGCGGAATGTTGCAGCACTTTCATTATAGTCGTTTCCTATCTTTCATATATCTAGATTTGGATTCAGTTGTGTATCGGGTTTATACCCAAGTGTTGTAGAGTAGCACTTTTATATTCTTCTTCTCAGATTATTGTATTGTCTGTGACCCGACAGCATATTCGGGTATTATATTTCGTACAGTTTATTGTATCCTTATGTAAATCTCTTTTATATTATTTGAGCATGCGTCTGTCTCTTATCATATTTAGTTCTTTGTTGTTTGGTTAGTTGTGGTGTGGTTGATTCAGTTGGTAATAGGATGTTTTAAACCAAAAATTTTTGACACCCTCTTTTTGTAGTAATGGGTTGTCAGCCGCGTTTATTTTAGAATTGTCAGTTGATGCTGAGAATGATCCACTTGTGATTCCTAATTATTTTAGTATTGGGCTGGCCACCCGTTATTGTTTTGAGCGGGTTGTCACAATGACGTCATCCAGAGATCTAGGCGGTGCCGATGGTGTGCGTCGAGTGGTGTTGTTTGGAACTTTGAGTGATAAAATGAGAAACGGGAGTGAGATATGAAAATCGATTGGCTCTAAAAGATCAAACGATTAGGTTTAGACTTTCAAACAAAAGTATTACGTTTTATCACCCAGTTATTTCATAAACTCATAAAATTTTGACTTTTTAACTTTTTATTTTTATACTTAGCACCCTTGTACTTTTTTCCTTACCCAAAAATTCGTGGGGGGTGCCCCCCTCGGCCCCATACAAATCTGCCCCTAGCCAAGAGAGTGCAGTGATAAATGAATGTGTTAGCCTCACGAAGTGGGTTGAATTGGGTTGTTTTAGATCTAGGGTTTCGGTTTGGGGTTGTGATGATAGGTTTAATAAACGGCGAATTAAGACATTGGGGTGAGTAATTCGACGACGGAGAATGGATGTAGACACCGAAAGTGGTGTATCGGTGGGAATAGTTTCTAATCCCAAATAGTGGTTTAAAAAAGATTCAATAAAGGGGAGGGGTTTGGTATTGTGGGTGTTGGAAAGGTTTGGGGCTATTATGGGCTTAGTTGGGGCCCAAAGCCTAGGTTGTAGGTGGGAAAGAGGGGTAGTAGGAACATGGAAGTGTTTAGTGGCTGTTAGAGCCTTTTTCGGGTGTCTTTCTTGTTGGTCAGAGTTGGAAAGGGCGAGGAACGTGGCGGTTGCATAAGGTCAGGGGAATGGTTTGCGAGAGAGTTAGGGTAGTCGGGGGAGTCCAGAACCCACCAAGAGGGTTTCCAGCCCCTCCGCCTACTTAGTGTGGTGTTTGGCGACTAGTGGTTGGCCTGCTAAGGCCGACATGGTGGTGTCGAGGGCTGGTTGATATGAAGATGGTGGTGGTGATAAAACTAGGATTGAGTTCTTCCTCATGTCCGTAAAACTATAAAACCCATGCCCACCCACATATTTATATTATATATATTAAAAAATTATTATATATGTATATGTATAAAAGAGTTATAAAATGATAGTTAAACAATTTGTATGGGAAAAATTCATGTATATTTGAATAAAAAATCATATGTATCTAAATAAGTTAAAGACTTAAATATTAATTTATTATATATATATATATATATATATATATATTTCTATATTTGGGCCTCTGTTCGGGCCGGGCCTAGTTGGGCTTGAAAGTGTGCCCAAGACCGCCCCAAATTTTTATCGGGCCTAGAAAAATTTGCCAAGCCCGGTATTCGGGCCTACTTTACTTGACCAAGCCCTGTAAAATAATGGGTCAGGCCTTTCGAGGTGGTGGACCTCGGGCCTATATCTACTCCTAGTTTTTAGGGTTTAGCCAACCCATATCCCAATCACTCCAAATCTCCTCCATGTAGAAAAACTCTAAACGAAGAGAAGAGATGGTTTAAGAACGAACAATGCTCTGATACTAAATTTGATGTAAAGCGAAAGCAATTTAATATATACAACAACAATAATAAATGAAGAGAAAACTTCTCTAAACATTCTTCATAATACATAAAAGTCTAGTTACAAGATGAGGCGTAGGCCCTATTTATAGATGAGTTTAGCTTGCTAATTAAGCTAATTACAATATAAGGCGAGATATTGGTGATATGCCCGATTTTTGTAGAATTTCAGTCGAAGTTGGGGGGCAAACAAGTTGACATAAAGATGAAAGAATGTATGAATTTTACCTAAAAGCTTTCTGCCATGGTTGAATCATGATGGATGACGATATAAAATTAGGGTTTGTTCAATCCCTTTATATCTGAAGATTGTGATGTAGATATCCATTCCAACTTCACATTTCTCAACACATCCGGTGGTTGCCATAGTAATCATCGAGTCGCCGGGCATTGTCGAAGCAACTTGGTCTCATATTCTCGGCTTCTTGTAGGTATAAGGGTTGTGTTTTGTGTTGTTGTCAGTATTATATTTTCCAGGGTTTTGTTTCTAAACGCAGTGTCTGGTCTGGCAATTTTTTTTCCTCACTACATTTTTTTTTTGCTCATTTCTCATTTTACATTTTTTTATTTACTTCTCTCACTGTACGTTTCTTTTCTTTTATGATTTTTTTTTGTACTCGTCACAATATTAATAATGGGTACTAAATTTTAAAGAAGGGGCATTAATTATTGAAATATTGGTACAAATTCGAAAAAAAATTGTTTAAAGCAAGGCCAATTAATTTTTAGTCCCCCCAAAATACCCCATTTATTGTTTAGTCCAATACATACTATAATAATTTTAGTCCTTAAAAATATGTTCCATTTAATATTACTGTCACTATTAGGGGCAAAAAGTTATTTTTAAAAATATGTTCGACGAAAAATTAAATAAATAATAAATCATGGGATTATTGTTAAATCATCTTTAAAAATACTGATTTTTAATAAAATTATCAATAAATTGGTAGTAATTTTTGAAAGTTTTCGTACTGAGTATTAACAAAATTATCAAATAGAATTGGTACTAATTTTTACGTATCATTTCTATATAACATCTATGTAACTTAATTTTTTTGCTTACTTACTAATGATTTACTATGGAATATTGAAGTTGATAAGTCCGCGTCAGTATAATCATCAAGACAATGTTATGCAGATTAAATATCATCTAGACACTGTTATGCATATTAGATGACTGTTTTTGAACATATATAATTGTTCCACATTACTAATCTTATTTTTCTAAAATTTTCTATATTTTTGGGAATTTTTGGGCTCTCTAAATAGCGTATCATCTGATACTGCGACTGAGTTGGAAATCGGGCTTTCGAGACATAGACCACGATCGAGATATTGAACCCTGGGGAGGAGTGTCTCTTGTGGACTAATAAGAGGTGAAGTAATCATGACAATGATTCCACGTGCAAAGCCCGCACATTCTTAATATTGCTTTGGTGAATGGTTTTAGAAGATTTCTTGAGATTTCCATTGCGGCAAAATACTGATGGATGATTTCCATTGCGGCAAAATATTGATGGATGAGTGTTGCTGAGAGATGCTCATGGCGCGATCTTACTTGGAGCTAGTTGAGGTGCTAATGAAGTTCTTGGATAATTAGGTTGAGGCTCCTCACTTGCCCTCTTGGTCAGGCCAAGCTTAACTATCATGGTTCAAAATATTGGCCGATATCGAGTAGACTCGGTGTCGTGACCTTCTGTTTCGATACCGTGACAAGAGTTGAGTAATTGGCGTTCTTGGCTCAAATCAAATCATATTGATGAGATCTCAATCGACTCGGACAAAATCGGCGAGATCTCTACCGTCTCGAACAATATCGGACAACTCATTATAATTTTTATTTTAATAACAAAAGTCATTAGATTTTTACCACTTATCAAATTGTGATATTATGTATTGTTGAATTAAATCTTACAATATGGTTGATCATTATTATCTCTTCTTAAAATGTACCTCTATTTACTCAAAATACATTTTAAAATGTATTATGGAATATACTGATCAAGTATATTAAATTTAAAAAACGATGAAAACAGTGTATTTAACTTCTATTACTTTTTTAATAAAGTTTTGTGTCTAATTAGATTGTTTTGCTTATTTTTATGAAGTTTTATTATGCAATGCTATGCAATTTAAATGATGGTTTTGTACTCATTTAATTAATCAAAGTATATTATTCTTATTTTTCTGAAATTGTATATATTTTTTTCATAAATTTTTTGTGCTCTCTAGATTATGGATCGTTGTGTATCGCCCGATACAGCGACCGATTTCGAGACCGAATTGAAAACTGGGGGTCCGAGTCACTGATCAATACCGCGACTTCGAACCATGTTAACTACAAAGGGTGACCACTCAAGGTAGGCTGATTTTAAACTAGGTGCTCCGTCCTTGGGTCAGGCCGACGGGTGACTTAAGTAGACACAAGGTTCTGCCGACGAGTCGGACCTCTTCAGCCTCAATTGAATTCCCCTATATCAGAGGTGAACACACCCCTATATCAGAGGTGAACACACCCCTATAAATGGATGACTTTTCATTCACACCAATTTATTTGATAACACACATATAATAACTAAAACAACATGTTTTTCATTTGCATTAACTGCTGATGCAATGACTCAGCAATTGCATAAATGAATTGTCGGCTAGTGCCTTGTTTACTTGTTCAATATTCCAGGTCCTCAGAATTGATTCTTGTTCCCTCAATGGTTTTAGTATTATTTACCCTCCTTTTTAATACTGTTTTAAAATCGAAACCCAATAGGTTAGCTAAACCATGTTGTTTATTGGAATTTTCAAGACTTGATTGGGGCTACTGGTTCTTATCTGTTACACAACCAGCTTTGTCAAGGGTTTGGTCCACCTGTTGACAGGTCGGGTGGATTTAATACCAATGATTGATGAGAATGGACCAATGACCAGGCTTGCAGCTTGCTGACTGCATTAATTTTTGTTTCACGATGGAAGCACTGGATTTTGTGTTCGGGCCGCTGGTTAGTTGGTATGTCTGTAGGGTGAGGAAGAGGTTTGTCATTTTTTACACTTGTTCTCTTGCTACACTTGCACCTTGAATCTGACAACATTTTCGGGGTTGAACATTTCATTCCTTTTCTTTTTTCCTCCACCCGGTATATGAGACTTTAGAAAGTAGCGAATTGACGTATCGATTGTTGATTAGTTTCTTGCTTTCCATGGATTTTAAGGAATCAAATTGGTTAAATTGTCGAATGGTGCATCTGAATTATAATATATTACTGCAGGCAGTTCATGTTGCAGCCCAATATGGACAAACTACATTCTTAAATCACATCGTCGCCAAGTATCATGCCGATTTCGATGTACCAGATAATGATGGAAGGAGCCCTCTTCATTGGTATGTTAATAGGACATATGCCATTGTATCTTGTATAAATTTTATCATGTTGTTACTTGATATTTCAACATCTATCTTACATTATGTATCATGGATACAATCCGGCTTGCCTGCGGTTATGAAGACGTGTTGCGGCTCTTCAAATACAGATTTGCTTCGTGATAAAGGGGTGATATCCATCAATTTTCTGCAGTGATTTATTTGCTGTAGTATAAATTCAACTTGGAGGGGAAAATGAATATCCTTAAGTGAGATCATGCCTATAAAGGACAAGCCGAACTAGATTTCATTGGCTCTATATGTTAGTCACATGGACATTATGTAATGCGCATTATGTTTGACACTTTAGTTGGGCCATTGGAAAGTGAAAAATTGAGCTACAACTAAGAAAGTAAAAAGCAGACACTCCTCTTTCTAAATTAGATTTTGTAAAGAAATTGAATCTCGGAAATTTGTCAATGTAGAGTTGTAGTCTTTTGTCCATTGTCCTTTTTCTGGCTGTTGTAACTTTTTTTCCAACCCATATATCAATTATTTTCAGAGACTTTAGGTAGTTCTGATTTCTGGTAAAGTTCATCATGTTGATTAAGATCGTGAATCGTGATCTAACCTTGGCACTTCCTCCGCCTCCTCCCCAAAATGAAAATTAGACATATATGTGCATTGTGGATGCTAAAACTTGTAATTATCATCTCACTAATTTATTGATGAAATTCGATATAGATTACTAGATTTGATCAAAATTTTAATTCAATTATTATTAAAAAATAAAAGTATGCAACAGGGCCTAACTGATATGGTATTGGTCTTATTCCTAGATTCCATTTACTTCAGTTGTTGATGGACATCAGTACTTTATGTAACATTCATTTTGTTTGATACTTCAGTTCGAATTGACACTGGATAGTGGAAATTGAGCAAGAGCTAAGAAAACTGAAGACACCAATTTAATTTCTGTTAGATTTTGTAAAGAAATTGAATGGAGGAAATATGTCAATGTAGAGTTTCGCCCATCATCTTTTTTAGAGGTACCGTATACGTCTGTTATATTTTTATGCCCCTCCATATATCCATTATATTCAACCACCCTTGTTGCCATTTTCTGTTCTTTGCTCCTTCTAACTGAAAGGGGAATAAGCAAATATTTCTCATCTCTTCAACTTACCCTGTCCCCTTCGGAGTGTCAAGGCCTAAGAGACACCTGTATCACTTATCTTCATATAAATTAATTTAGTTAGCGACCACAATGTTTATTTTCACT
This sequence comes from Sambucus nigra, assembly GCA_949130495.1. Lineage (NCBI taxonomy): Eukaryota > Viridiplantae > Streptophyta > Magnoliopsida > Dipsacales > Adoxaceae > Sambucus > Sambucus nigra. Next base: position 548,703,101 of record OX422210.1, read on the forward strand.
GAATAATGTTACTTTGAACTTGGGACGTTTCACATTAAATTTTTTGGTTATACTATGTGGAATCAGACTACTCTTAGGTAAAAGGTCACATCACCGGCTATTATAAAGAACTGTATTGTGGCAGAAGAAAATACTTATTTTCTTTGTTCAAGCTAGTAAGATACATGTTATTGAGTTTATACTTGCCGCTTTTAAATTCCATTTAATCACCATTTAATAGTATTCCATTGTGTTTCAGATACTCATTGTGGCACTAGTGTCCAATGCTCTTCTCTTCTTCTTTAAGAATTTGGGTCATTGTGTACATGTAGCTTTTGGTTTGTCTTATTTTGTTGTGCACTTTCTTAGAGGTGAGGATTGTAGAATGTCATTTTATGTGATTACAATTCTTACTAGTATAAACACGATGCACATTTGATGCAGGAGCATTGGATTTTTTCTATTTTATGTAACATTTTTATTTAGGGCCATGTTATTCGATATGTTCTTCCTTTGATTGCTAGGGGTATTTTTGTCATTGAGCTTTCCTTGGCCAATAAAAGGGAGCCTTTAGGTTATTTACTACATTCCTTACTTTACTTTGTTTGTTACGCTACGTTGAGAGCTAAACTTGACTGTTTTTCCATAATTATTTCTTGTGTGCGTGTTTTATGAATTAATTTTGGTTGAGCTACATTAAATTGGTATTAAATTCGAGTGCACTCTTGGTGTGTGTAAAGATGACCGAAGAAAGATTGGTTAAATTGGAGTAGTGTTTAGATTGCCAAATACCACCACCATGAGATGCGAATTTGATGCACTTACCCATTTTCAGACCCGCGTGATTCAACCGAAATAGCCCTTCACTGTAGCGAATCAAGAGGCGACTGCACAATTGCACCGTGTGTCTTGCTCACCACGATGCACCCACAAACCCTTTCTGTCAACCACTGCAGCCGCTCCAAACCCTAGCAACGATGGATCCTACCAACTGGCCTGGCCATGGCCTTGTCCCCACCTCCAGAAGCAGATTGCGACTCACCTCTAACCAAAGTTTGCGAACCATAAGGTTCTTCTTCGAACCCTAGATCGTGCCTTATGCCCTCTCTAACCTTAGACATGTGACCCTCGATTTCCACCCTCTTAGTGAGTTTGCCTTCCCAATCGGCGACTCCCTTGGACCAGGAGTCGCCCAATGACCTAGCTCCACCCATCCACGACCACCAACCTCTGCCTCCCAAATCGGGTTGCGGCTCCCTTAGCTCTAGTACCCCAACCCAACAAGACCCCTATATAAATCTATACCCACACAACACCCCTATATAAATCTATGCCCACACAACCCGTTAAGTATTTACCCTCCATCCCCACCCTTTTTCTCTTATTTGAAGTTCGCTATGGTTCGAATCATTCCTCGATGAGATACCCTTATCGGAGATCACTTCAATTTTGCGCTGATATGTGACTCACTCTCAAACTCACCCCCATTGCCTCCTGTATCAGCAAAGCTCTATGGATCACTCCTTGATTGTTCTTTTGGCCGGTGCAAGACGACTAACTTCCATCGGCCGAGACAACCTATTTTACACCCGATGTTGCTTAGGGGCTACCTGTGTACCGTGATTATTGATAGTGGTTTCAATGTTGATCTCGTTGATAGAGAAATGGTTGCGATTTTGACTAATAAAGATACACTGACAACCTGATATTGGATGACTAGGCAGTGGAGGCCCGTTGTAATTGGGTCCTATTTTGATGAGATCGTGTTTACCGCAATATGTATATGAATATGTGCCATTTGTTATTGGGATGACCTTTGCAGTCTATGTATCTAGTTGCACGATGGTTGTTCAAACACATGCACGTTCACTTTTGAGGGATAAAAATTGTGCTTACTCCGATGCGAGATTTACAACCCTCTAGTCAATAGATTCCTTTAGTGATTTTTCGCGTGCTCCTCAATGAGGGTCATGGTGAGGGAATGTGTCATACGCTAGTAAACACACTATGACTAATCCCGTCAATGTTTCCCCGTGTGCCGTATTGGATTCTTATATGGACGTCTGCACACCCTTAGATGAGTTGCCATCCCTTCAGATGCCACTTATTTTGTCCTTGGGGCAGCTGTCAAATTTGTCCCTGCTCAACATCAACAATGCTAGATTATGGAGTTCATGATAAAGGCTTGGACGAGAGAATATCCTTGGGTGCCGTTCTTGCTTTGCTACCCCAAATAAGAACGACAGTTGAATTATGTGTTGATAGTAGCTTGTTTCCCTATGGAGGAAACGTTGGATTAACTGCACGATGCTAGTCTTTTTGAAGCTGGACTTGAAAAGTGGGAACCATAAAATCAACTGGGTGGTGAGTGGAATACCTTTTTCAAAATGAAGGATGACTTTTGTAAATGGATCGCACTCCTCTTAGGTCGTCTAATGTTCCCACCACTTTTATGCAAGTGAGATGTTGAGTCCTTTTACGGGGATATATGTTATGATGTATTTCAATTATTAACCTCATTGTGCATATGACGTAGGTTCTTTAGGTCTTGTAGCGTGGGCGCTTTTATTTGCAAAGAAGTGCTCATTTATGGCAAATACGACTTCCTTTTTGGCATACGTAGTGTTAGTTGATGTGTTCGTTCACACAAAGGAGGAGAAAGTGAAGGCTATAGTGGAATGCCCTACCCCCACGACAGTGTCTCAGGTACGGAGCTTTCGAGGGTTGGTCGATTTTTTTTGCTATTGAGGGCTTTAGTACATTCGTGTCCTCGATTATATTGTTGATAAGTTTCTCTATTTCTGATCACGGATGACGAGGTCACCTCGTTTGACTCCATCGGACTTTGATAAGCATTTTATTTTGTCGTAAGACACGTCGACTAGTTGCATTCTTTAGCCAAAAAGTTTGAGCCCTACTCTTAGTCACTCCACGTATGATCTGGAGTTTTATGCGGTGTTTAGCGTTACCAATCATATCTGTCCTACTGAGAGTTATGATCCAATTGGACCATGAAGTGCTGCGATCTATGAGTAGCCATAAGATTACTGACATGCACGCGCTGTGGTCCACCAGTTCACATTTGATTTGTAGTGTAAATTTGGATGTGATAACCTGATTGCGGATGCTCGAATTAGGAGGTGTCGCACGTTGATATCCATACAGGGAGCAGTTTTTGGGTTCAATGAGTGAGGGGATTATATGCCTCTGATCCCCTGCTCAGTTTGATTGTTACTGATTGCCAAAGGCATTGTGGGATATCAGACCGTAGTTACCCTCGGGTATGATTTTGTTTTGTGGAACCACTTTGTGTATTTCCACCACCCTCTAGGAGAAGATTATCTCGGAATTGCAATATGTGGGGCTAGCAGGTCATTCGCGAGTAGCACGCACCCTAGCCTTACTGGGAGATACTTCTGGATGACCATGGGGCGGGAGACATCGATTTTCATTGGGCAGTGTTATATGTGTGCCCAATCTGATAAGGAGTAGCATACTAATGAAGACTTGTACACCCCCTTACCGTTTGAGACTTCAGAGAAGACCCCGAGAGGATGTTTGGTGAATGTTATAGTTGGGCCGCCTCGTATTGCTAAGGGCCACGACTGCATCTATGTAGATGTCGATAGATTTTATTCCGTGCTACGAATGTCAGGTGTGTTACATATGGCTGCATTATTTCTCCAAGATGTGGTGTGGTTACACGGGACCCTCGCATTATCACTTCTGACCACAATGTTTGATTTACGAGGTATTTTTTGGTATACCCTGAGGCGACAATTACGGTGCTAGTTACCCTTTTCAGCAACATTCCCCCCCGAGACAGAAGTTAATCGTGTATTAGGTGATTTTTTCCGACATCTTTGAGGGTGAGAACCCTAAGAGTCAGGACATTGTTATTGCTTAGGAGGAGTTTGTAATTATTCATGTCGATTTGGTAGAGCTTACATCGCCTGAGCTCGTTGACCAGTGATTTTGTGGCTTCACTGTATGTTGTATGTATGTTTTTTACAAGGGGCATGATGGGGATCGATTTTATCTTCCTTTTATTTCCATTTTTAGCTATTTAGTCATTTTCTTCCCATAATTAGTTACCAAGCATGTTTGGGACTAATAAGGCATTCTTTTATTTCTTAATTGGGTTTTTAGTCATTTTAGCTTTACTTGGTTAGCAAGTAATATCTCTACTATAAATAGGCTTGTACTCTCATTTTTGTATTCATTCTCCATTCTTGAAATATAAGAACTCTTTTGTTTCTTTCTCTAGAAATCATAGTCTTGATTTTTAGGTCATTGACGTGTAGTTCACGTCAAATTGGTATCAGAGCGGGTGAAGCTCCAAACATTGGTGTTAGTGTGAATCGGTGTGAGTTGAATATCAAAATCGTACCCTACATTCTCAATGGCCCCAAAGAAGGCAATCCGAATTCAAGATGAGATTAACGAAGAATTTAGACAAACCAATGAAGAATTGAAACAAAACAATCAAGAATTGAGACAAAATCATCAAGAATTAACGCAACGAATGGATGAAATGACAAAGAGACATCAAGAACAATTTGAAACCCGAATGTTGCAATTATCCAAATTGCAAAACCCCAGTTCATCAAAAGAAACACCACAAATTGTAACCCACAGACCCGAAAAATGGCCCGAAGCCACTGATCATCACAAGGGGCAGATTCCGACACCAGATGGGTCGCAGGAGGAGCCTTCAGCTGCCGACATAAACATGGTGAGGCTTCAGCAGTGTCGGACCACGCAAATGGGGGCCGACGCTGATCCAACTCTCCATATAACAGCCGCTGGCCACCCACAGCCTACCGTGATCCATCCCACGAGTAGGAACACCTTAAAAGGGGCCGACGCCTCTCCGACTGGAGTTTTTAGGGCTGACAGCCAACTAAAGACCACTGTGAACCCACCGCTAGGTCCCTCCCGGTGGCCGATCCACATTTTATTGCTTTGGGTCACCCCGATTCAGGTGTGTATACCACACAACCCAACCAAGAATATGATTTAAATCCTTTAAACACCAATTGTTATGGAAACATCACCCATGAAACCCTAATGCCTGCTGTTCCGTTTGAAACCCTAACTCGTGTGGATTTAACCAAATCATTGCCCCAATCTACCAACCATTTCCCTTACCCCAACCGTAAAACCCATTCTGAGCTTGGACCTCACCATAATTTTTCCAACCAAAATGTAAATCCAAATGCAATTTCCCTTAACCCACCACATAACTCCGACTCTATTCGACCTCCCGAACCGTCCGACCCATTTGATTTTGGTATTTTTGAATATCAAAATATCGATCCGCGTTTGCATCCCCACGCACCACCACACATACCACCCCATTTGTCATCACATCACACACCCTCTCATCATGACCTCTCTTTACTTGACACCGATTCCTCTTATTCCTTTGACATGAGAGATACACGCCGTAGTATCTATGAGTGGATTCCCCCACCCGGTGCCCATCCCCCCATTCCACTACGGGATCGTCAGTGTTTCTATTGTGGAGAACGTGGTCACCCATTGCCACGTGTCCCCACTATCAGCGTGATCCCCGATCACCTCCCATGGCTGCACATGATCATCCTCTTCGCCCACCACCTGTTCAGATGCCACCAGACCCGATTGATTA